>CAOKZL010000281.1:0-600000 GCA_948472985.1 Iguana delicatissima | reverse complement strand
TTATACTTCAACTGGAATCCTATGTCCAGTTCCGGGCAGCACAATTCAAGAAGGACATTGACAAGCTAGAAGGTGTCCAGAAAAAGGCGATCAAAATGATGAAGGATCTGGAAACCATGATGCCCTGTGAGGAGCATCGTTGGAGCTGGGTATGTTTAGCCTGGAGAAGAAAAGGTTAAGAGATGACATGATAGCTATGTTTAAATATCTGAAGCAATGTCATGAGGAGGACAGAGCAAGCTTGTTTTCTGCTGCTGCAGACACCAGGACATGGAGTAATGGCTTCAAACTACAGAAAAAGAGATTCCACCTAAACATTAGAATGAACCTCCTGATGGTAAGAGCCATTTGACAGTGGAATATGCTGCCTGGGAGTGCAGTGGAGTCTCCTTCTTTGGAGGTTTTTAAACTGAGGCTGTATAGCCATTTCCTGGGGTGCTTTGAGTGGTAGAAATCATTTCAGAACCACTCGCAATAATCTTTGAGAAATCTTGGAGAACAGGAGAAGTCCCAGCAGACTGGAGGACAGCAAATGTCATCCCCATCTTCAAGAAGAGAAAAGAGGACCCAAATAATTATCGACCAGTCAACTTGACATCAATACCAGGAAAGATCCTAGAGCAGATCATTAAACAGTTTTGTAAATACTTAGAAAGCAATGCCATAATCACTAAATGTCAAGACGGATTTCTCAGAAATAAATCCTGCCAGACTGATCTTCTCTCTTTTTACAATAGAGTTACAAGCTTGACAGATGAAGGAAATGCTGTGGACATAGCATATCTTGATTTCAGTAAGGCCTTTGACAAAGTTCCCCATGACATTCTTGCAAAGAAACTAGTACAATGCAGGCTGGACAGGGCTATTATTATTTGGATTTGTAATTGGTTGACTGACTGAACCCAAATGGTGCTCACCAATGGCTGCTTTTCATCTTGGAGAGAAGTGACCGGTGGGGTGCCGCAGGGTTCTGTCCTGGGCCCAGGGCTATTCAACATCTTCATCAGTGACTTGGATGAAGGAGAACAGGGCATGTTGATCAAATTTGCAGATGACACCAAATTGGGAGAGGTTACTAAAACCCCAGAACAAAGGATCAAATTTCAAAATGACCTTGACAGATGGGAGAGCTGGGCCAAAGCTAACAAAATGAATTTTGACAGAGAGAAATGTAAGGTCCTACACTTAGGCAGAAAAAGTAGAATGCACAAATATAGGATAGGGGACATGTGGCTGGATAGCAGTACGTGTGAAAGGAGTCTAGGAGTCTTGGTAGATCACAAGTGGAACATGAGTCAGCAGTGTGATGCGGCAGCCAAGAAAGCCAACGCGATTCTTGGTTGCATCAATAGGAGTGTCTAGATCAAGGAAGATAATGGTACCACTCTATTCTGCATTGGTTAGACCTCATCTGGAATACTGGACACCTCAATTCAAGAAGGATATCAACAAGCTGGCGCGTGTCCAGAGGAGGGTGACTAAAATGGTGAAGGGTCTGGAAGCCATGAAGTGAAATGAGGAGTGGCTTAGGGAGCTAGGTGTGTTTAGTCTGCAGAACAGAAAGTTAAGATGGGACACGATAGCCATGTTTAAATATTTGAAGGGATGTCATGTCAGGGAGGGAGCAGGCTTGTTTCCCACTGCTCCAGAGACTAGGACAAGGAGCAATGGATTCAAGCTGCAGGAAAGGAGATTTCTTTTGAACTTCAGGAAGAACTTCTTGATGGTCAGAGCTGTCCGGCAGTGGAATATGCTGCCTGGGAGTGTGGTGGAGTCTCCTTCTTTGGAGGTTTTAAGTAGAGGCTGGATGGCCATCTGTTGGGAATGCTTTGATGGGTGTTCCTACATAGCAGGGGGTTGGACTCGATGGCCCCTGGGGTCTCTTCCAACTCTATGATTCTATGATTCTATGTGTTCCTGCATGACTGGGGGTTGGATTTAATGGCTGTTCTGGTCTCTTCCAACTCTATGATTCTATTATTCTAATTCTATGCAACAGCATCCTGGACTTTCAATATCCTCTGATCAGAGCTAAGAAACTATTGAAAGGTCAGGAAACTGTTGCAGGGAATAGTGCTTCAATGAGAGATAAGAGCAAAAGAAACTTGTGGGCCAGATGTGGAGCCCCAGTGATGGAACCACTGCTGGCTTCCATCACTGAACAGTACTCAGGCTCCATTCCATACAATAGCATTCCTGACTGCAAACCAATCTTCAGTTCCATGCATCAGCTTTCTGGCTACAAACCCGAGTTAATTCCATGAATCAGCTTTGCAGACTTAAAACAGCCTATTATCGTTTGCCGTCTCTCCAATGGGAGATAACAGCAAGAGCAACCTATAGGTTTCCCCATCCCTGGGATAGGAAGTGGAAACCCAGAATCCACAGAGGAGGCTGACCCAAGGTGACAGCAGAAGGAAGGGGGCAGATACTCCAACACTGTGCAAACCTACGGCTGCTGAGTGGCTTGCATGCCAGACAATCCTTCTCACTTCTCAGAAGAAGACAAGCCCAATCTTCCACCAGCAGACAAACCATGGCAGGATATGCTAATATCCCCAACCCCATGCTGGCTGAGAGATTTGGGGAACTGTAGTCCAAAAATGTTTAAATATTTGAAAGGATGCCATATAGAAGACGGGGCAAGCTTGTTTTCTGCTGCTCCAGAAACTA
Source organism: Iguana delicatissima (assembly GCA_948472985.1). Classification (NCBI taxonomy): domain Eukaryota; kingdom Metazoa; phylum Chordata; class Lepidosauria; order Squamata; family Iguanidae; genus Iguana; species Iguana delicatissima. Next base: position 597,327 of record CAOKZL010000281.1, on the reverse strand, counting down.
GGACGCGGAACAATGGATTCAAACTACAAGAAAAAATATTCTAGCTAAACATTAAGAGGAACTTTCTGATGGTAAGAGCAGTCTGACAGTGCCTGGGAGCATGGAGTCTCCTTCTTTGGATGTTTTTGAGCAAAAGCTGGATGTTTATCTGTTAGGAGTGCTTTGATATGTATTCCTGCATGGGAGGGGGTTGGACCTGATGGGCTTTACAGTCTCTCCCAGCTCTAGGATTCGATGAAACCAGTCACTTTTCCAAGCTGAGCAGAGCACTGTGATCACGTTGGCCTGGGTGGAGGCAACTCTGTCTAATCTCCTTCACAGTAACCAGAGTCGCCTCCCCTCCATGGGAGAAGCTGGTTACAATTAGCAGGAAGGGAACGTTCCGCAGTTTATTAAGGCAACCTCCTGCAGTCTGTGACTGAACTTTCCAGACCTTTGGTGTCTCCACCTGCTATGGTTTCACCCCAGCCTGTGCAGCACTTAAGAGTCTGATTAAACACTAGACTTTCGGGGAAATGGCCAATTGGAGTAACAAGAAAAGGAGCACACGAGCCCTTGGAGAGGCTCCATTAACCCCAATTGATTATGTGATAGAAAATGTAATTTTCCTTTAAGGCTCAGTCGATCCAAAGAGGAAGAAAACATGCTGATGTGCGTTGGGGTTTTTAATAGTACACATGTTCCCGGTAAAACTCCATAATCAATTTCACTTTCTCTTCTATTGTCTCTTGCAGATCGTGTACACACTCACTTTACTCGTTTTATTTTCCATTTTTTTTAAAAAAAAAAAATCCACTTCTCATCCCCAACCCCTGTGACTGCTTAGGATATTAGCCTTATGAATTATCATCAAGTGCAGCTTATTAATAACTGTGCATGCTCCCAATCAAAGCTGAAGACAGTAATTAAATATGAGGATTTTCCTCAAGCGCCTCCGTGTTTTGTTGACATAACAGGCCCGTTCTGATTGAACAACAGGCCTGTGAATGGATCAGATTAACCTACATTCTGAGTTTTGTTTTATGAGGTTGTTCCCCTGGGACATTTCTACATTGCACACTTAAACTGGTTGAATAGTCATTGCCTGGAAACAGTCTCTCCCTGGGGAAGAGGGCTTGGAATCTGTTTAGAGGAACAGCAACCCAGACTGTCTGTCTGTCTGTCTGTCTGTCTGTCTGTCTGTCTGTCTGTCTGTCTACCTACTTATCTATCTATTAATTAAAATGTTTATATCTCACCCTATATCATGAGATCTCAGGGCAGCACAGAAGTAAATTTCAATACAGTAGGTCCCCTATATCCTCGTGACTGATATCCACAGTTTCACTTATCCACACCAAAAGGTGGTCCAAAAACATTTTGGACATTTCCGCACTACACTGTCATAGTACTATTATTCCACTTTCAACCTCCTATGGAATGCTGGGGTTTGCAGTTTAGGGAGAGGCATTTAAAATTCTCAGCCAGAGAGCTCTTTGGCCTCAGGAAGCTGCAAACTATGTAGTGCAGAAATTGCCATAGTTTGGCTGCATACATATGCCTGCTGTCAGGGACATGGTAGCAAGGATATGTGCACATACACCTGAACTGTTCCCTCATTTGCAAATGATGGGAAAGGATTAATCAGGATTGTCCCTGCTAAATTGGGACAGTTGGAGGGTATGCATTCCTCATTTCAGGAAGGATATTAACAAGCTGGAGTGTGTCCAGAGGAGGGCGACCAAAATGGTGAAGGGTCTGGAAGCCATGAAGCCCTGTGAGGAGCGGCTTAGGGAGCTGGGGATGTTTAGTCTGCAGAAGAAAAGGTCAAGGGGGACATGATAGCCTGGTTTAAATATTTGAAGGGACATCATGTCGAGGAAGGAGCAGGTTTGTTTTCCGCTGCTCCAGAGACTAGGACAAGGAACAATGGATTCAAACTACCAGAAAAGAGATTCCACTTAAACCTCAGGAAGAACTTCCTCATGGTCAGAGCTGTCCGGCAGTGGACTGTGCTGCCCGGGAGTGTGGTGGAGTCTCTTTCTTTGGAGGTTTTTAAACAGATGCTGGATGGCCATCTGTTGGGAGTGCTTTAATGTGAGTTCCTGTATAGCAGGGGGTTGGACTGGGTGGCCCCTGGGGTCTCTCCCAACTCTAGGATTCTATGATTCTGGTGCCGCAGTGGTTAAATGCTGGTACTGCAGCCACAATGTTGTGAGTTCGATCCTGAAGGGCTCCAGGTTGACTTAGCCTTCCATCCTTCCATAAGTTGGTAGAAAGATAATTGCTTGTTGGAGGCAATTAGCTTACAACATTGCAAACCACTTAGGGAGTTGTCATACTGAAGTTTATTTCCAGCCCCTCCCCAAGCCTGACTTCTACCCTTGAAAGGAGCTGGAAATTCCCTCAGCATTTACTAATTCTTGCTGCCACCACCCACTGAATTCTGAATTAACTGGACAGGACAGTGGGACCCTACCAGTGGATTGCCAATCCCTAGTCTTAAGGACCTTCCCTTCCCTCCCTTCTGGGTGAGGAAGTTCTATCTAGCATATGGCGTGGGAATGGAGAGGAAACAGAGGTTTTACAGAAAAGCATTTATTCAAGGCATGCAAATAAACAAGACAGTAATACACATGAGAGGCTCCCCCCTCCCAGGTACGCTTAAGTTACAAGTAGTTACAAAAAGTTTTTGTAACAGATACATTCTTTAGATCAGCCAACCCCCAAAATAATAAAACAGCCCTAACGCGACTAACTACCTAATGTTCTAGTTACTCACATTTGGGTTCACGGGCTTAGATGGTCTAAGAGAGGAATGTGACCAGGAGGCGAGGCCTGGGGGCCTGCAGCCTACGACTCATCTCATCTCTAGGAGGCTCCTTTGTTGTCCCTCTCCCACATGGCCTCGCAAAGAGTTTTATAACTTCTCCTTCCAAGCATCTCGAAGCATCTCAAAGATGCTCACCTCTTTCCTTTGAAATGAAACCTAATCCCCAAGACCTCATTAACCCTTGGTTTACCTGAAGAGGGAAGTATCCCCCGTGGGACAAGTCTAGATAATGGGAAGCCCCATTATCACAGGAATGCTCAGCACTGATAAGCGGTATAGAAATGTAACTGCTACGCTAACTGCTATGCTGTGGTTCTGTGATTCCATGGCTAGGGGAGAATGGAGGTGGTCAGAGAATCAACTGGCTATGTTGCCGTAGCCAGGTGCAGATTGATCATTTTGCAGCTGGCTAGGGGGACATAGCCAGGGGCTTTACCTATTCTCTCTCTCTGTGTATCTATATGTGTGTGTGTGTATCAAAAAGTTTTTCAAAGTATAAAAACCAAATTTATTTTAAAAAAAAAAGAAAAAAAACAGAGAAAATTAAGATATAGAGAAAATAGAAAAAGAAAGTGAGGTTTCTGACTTTCTTGTTGGCAGTTATACATAACGTATAAAGTAATCAAACCTCTCTCTCTCTCTAAAACTATATCATTCACATCTCTGAATAATCAAATCTTGTAGTTGTTCTTAACTTTCAGAATTTCCGCACCAGACAGTTATAGTGCTACGATTCCACTTTCAACATACTATGGAATCCCGGGGTTTGCAGTTTCGAGAGGGGCCGGCTGGCCCCTCCGAAACTGCAAACCCCAGGATTCCATAGGATGTTGAAAGTGGAATCATAGCGCTATAACAGTCTAGTGCGGAAATGGCCTTTGTCAAGTCAACTTTGACCCTTTGAATGGGATCTGCCCAAAACTTTCACATTCAGGGACCTGTCTTCTTTAGTTGAGTCTATCAATCTGCAATACAGTCTCCCTCTTCCTACTGTCTTCCACCTTCCCCAGCATTATTATCTTTTCTAGTGCATCCTGCTTCTCATAATATGGCCAAAGCACAACAGCCTAAATTTAGTTATCTCAGCTTCTAGTGAGAGTTTGGGCTTGATTTGTTCTAGGACCGGTTCATTTGTCTTTTTATCAATCCAGTATTGTGGATTGTACTGTGGAACTCTCCCTCAATCAAAAATTAAAAATTGCCAAATTGTTTTCTTTTTTTTTTTGCAAAAAGTCCATAAAGAGTTTCCATTTTTAAAAAATGTTTATAACAACTTTTCTCTAGTCAAGCCTGATAATTTGCGCATTTTTGCTAAACCAGTCAATTTCAATAACCACTGCTCCCTAATAGGCAATGTTGAGTTCTTCCTTCCTTGTGTTTCCAACGGTTTTGCTACTGTGATCTTATATGGAAATAGATGCTTTCCCCATTTTCTACCAGTTATAGAATTGCTATGTGTGGGGGGTTTTTTTTGAGGGGGGGTGCAGCAGCTCCATGGAGAATAGAAGGGAATATCAACTTCTGCAGTGACCCAAAAAAAGATGTACAGAGGTGTTGGGTGGATTTTCGTGCATGTATGCCACCAACAGAATGCTGGCCTGCTTCTGTACCCCTTGTAGAAAAAAACATGATGGTAGAAATGGTATAAACTGATAAAGAAGGTCAGCACGTTCAACAGAACTGAGCTACATACACATCAGCGATCGGCAAGACTCAGCCTGAAAGCTGTTCTTCCTTTCAGTCCTTTCACCTTTGTGTGTGTGTGTGTGTGTGTGTGTGTTTGTGTGCAGAATGCAGGGTCAGGAACTGCTGGAGGAACAAGACATGAACTCAGCAAGCCGGAGTTAAAGTGTTTAGGACGCTGCTTGGAACGAGTCCCTGGGGGCTTGCTGCTGGGAGCTCTTAATGAGGGACTTTCACACTGGAGTGGGCACAGAAAGACAGTGCTGATGCCAAAAGCAAATGTACTCAGCACGCCATCGCCTGAATGTTCCTGGATCCTCTTTCTGGAGAAAGGAGCTCTCTTCGAGTCAGGGCATACAGGCTTCCTGCAAGTTTTAAAGAATCAACCCATTCACCTTCAAGATCAGAGCCCTAAACAAGTTTCTAACTGGCCTTCCCAGGGCCCCAAGGAGTTATATGTCCATTTGCCTTGGCTGGGGAGAAACAGTTTAGATGGCCTTAAATATAGGGAACTTTCCAAAATTCACCTGCCTTGAATTTCTTTTTTCCTCGGGTTTCAGAGTTCTGGGCTGAGATCCTGCGTCTTCGAAAGAGAATTCCACAGCAGAACGATGTCGTGTCTCCTGTCCCATCTTAGGGACTTTCTGCACTAGACTGTTATAGTGCTATTATTCCACTCTCAACATCTTATGGAATCCTGGGGTTTGCAGTTTAGGGAGGGGCATTTAGAATTCTTATCCAGAGAGCTCTTTGGCTTCAGGAAACTACAAACCCCAGAATTCCACAGGATGCTGAAAGAGGAATAATGGCTCTGTAACAGTTTAGTGTGGAAGGACCCTCAGAGATCTGGGTCAAAGCTGACAAAATGAATTTCAGCAGGGAGAAATGTGAAGTACTATACCTAGGCAGGAAAAAAAATGAAAGGCACAGATGCAGGACAGGGGACACCTGGCTTGGCCGCAGTCCATGTGAAAGGGATCTAGGAGTCTTAGCAGACCACAAACTGAATATGAGTCAACAGCGTGGTACAGTCACTTGAAAAGCCAAAACGAACCTAGGCTGTATCAATAGAAGTATAATGTCTAGGTCAAGGGAAGTAACAGTCCCACTCTATTCTGCTTTGGTCAGATCCCACTTGAAATACGGGGTCCAGTTCTGGGCACCACAATTCAGGAGGGATGTTGACAAGGTGGAACGTGTCCAGAGGAAGGCGACCTAAATGGTAAAAGGCTTAGAAACCACAAAACTCTTTGAAGAGCAGCTTAGGGAGTTGAGTGTGTTTAGCTTGGAGAAGTGAAGGTTAACAGGTGACATAATTGCTCTGTTTAAATATTTCAAGGGATGCCACATGGAAGACAGAGCAGGCTTGTTTTCTGCTGCTCCGGAGCCTACGGCTATTTCCACCCTACACTGTTATAGTGCGGTCATTCCACTTTCAGCATCCTGTGGAATTCTAGAGTTTGTAGTTTACTGAGGCCAAAGAGCCTAAGAGAAAAACAATATTCAGTAGCAGCGCTCAAGCAGCAAGAAGGAATAACCAACCAATACAATATTCCTGAGACATTAAATTTGTTTAGTGTGTGAAGAAAACAGAGTACTTTGCAATAGACAAAGGCAAGCAAGTGTTCTGTTCTGTACATAGGAAAGCAGGGCTCTCAAAACTGAACAGGGCGAAATTAAGACAGACCCGCAAGGCATCCAAATAGAGAGATAATAAAAGACAACTTGAGGCAGCAGGTAGACTCCATGGCCTGATCTTTTATATCCCCAGAAGAGCTCAGGATCCAAAGCAAGTTTAATTAGCCAATTACAGCTATGCTTTCTCAGCAGCTGAATGAGAAACCACATTCTTTGTCCCTTGTGAACTCAACAGAAAACAGTCCACTCATTAGATGCACTTCTCTTCTGGGCCTTGAGAGTCTAAACCCAGAGGAGGTATCATGGGATGCTCTAGATGCAGGAAGACTGCAACTCCTGGCAGGCCTGGCTAGCCAAGACAGCAGAGAAGAATACCCTCCAACATTTCACAGGTGAAAATTGAGATGTGATGGATGAGCAACGTCAGACGGTGTTCATCGTGGTGAGTTTCTAATGAGAAGAACGCACAAGCCAGCAGAGGCTGTGTCATGTCCTGGCTAACTGGCTCTCAAAAAAACTGGGCTCAGTAGGGCAACAAAGGGGAAATAAGAAGTCATCGGAAGATATTATTATATCTAATAACTGCGGCAAGGTTGACATATGTGCAGCACTGGAAAGAAAAGAAATATATTGATATAGAAGAATGGAAGTTAAAAGTTCTGGATATGATAGAGATGGAAAAGTTAGCATTTTCTTGGAAGAATAAATCTATCCAGAACTTTGAGAAAGAATGGAAAAGAGTATTGGATTAGGTAAGGATATAAATGTATAAGAAATCAAAGAAGTAATAATGTCACTGTTCTTCTCTGTGTAAGATGGAAATTATGTTTGTAATGGAATGGAAATAAGCAATTTCAACTGGAAGATATAAGCACGGAAGTGTGGGTAGGTATTTTCGAGACAAACGTTCAATAAAAAAAATTATATATATAAGAAAACTTCGCTCAGAGGTTCAAACCAAAGCATTTGTTTTCGCAAAGCATGTAACTCAGTATCTTTCCAAAAGTTCCTGAGACTAAGGCATCAGAGTTGGTTACAAGTTTTATATCTTGCTATAAAAATTTTGGTGCGCATATCAAGGACTGGTTAAAATCTTACATGTCAAGTCACCCTACCAGCACAGACATTTTCCCCGGCTTACACTTATTTACGTATGTTTCATCATGGGAGCGAGACACAGTTCATGGTTCCTGATTTATGTATTCTCATAACACCTTGTTATTTCATTGCCCCTCACCTTTGATCTTCCTTTCCTTGTCCCTGGTACAAGGGGGCATTGAACATACAGCAATTGTCCATTTCGAGCCCAGAGATACTTTAAAAGTTACAACTGAATACAAAGTTGCAAGTAGAAATTAGTGATGGATACATAATAGCACGTAGCAAGCCCTGTCTTTTTTGATCTCATGCAGTTATACCATGACATATACTGGTGCTTACATATGACAGGAGCAACAAATCTTGACATGGCACAGCAGTTTGCTTTTGCCTGAGCCTGCAGGGAAGGGCAAGATTCAGCTCTCTCCTCTCCCCCCTTGATGTGTTAATTGAATGCAAACTACCTTTGTACTTTGGCCTCAGTTTGCAACAATTAAAGTAAGCTGAAGATGAATGGGGAAAGCGGGAAAAGGAGGAAGGGACTGGGACATTTTAAAAGCAGCTGAAAAAGCGGTGTGTCAGACAGCTATCTGGAACCATCCCTTCCAAACTGGAACAGATGTAGGGTATGTAGGCCTTCAACTTCAACGGAGCATGGTAGAAGGACATGCATTTAGCTGTCATTGCAAAAATGGGACAGCTGGAATATATGCAGTGTGTTCTGTCTGTCTGTCTGTCTGTCTGTCTGTCTGTCTGTCTGTCTGTCTGTCTGTCTGTCTCTCTCTCTCTCTCATCTAGATTAAGAATGTGAGGTTACGTGAAGCCTTGTGCCTTGTTATTGTTAATGAATGCACTGGGCATGTACTCACACTGCCACAGGTGCACACATGTTGTGTCTGTTGCATTCTCATTTTTTGTTTTATTTGCAGACTCCTGGAACAGAACCCTCATATATACGGAGGGCATACTGTACCACTAAAACCACTTTCACCAATGCCTCCATGTTTGTTGTCCCCCCACCCCACCCCCCACTTCCACGACAATAAATGAGGCATGGCGGGTAGCACCTGACCTCCCGATTGACTAATAGACCGAGAATCTCCCTGCCTCATAAAAGCCTAGCTACATTCCTGAGCATACCTCAGCCTCACCAGATGCAAGAGCCACAGTCGTATCAAAGATATTTTCGACAAATTCAAAATCCCACCCCCTACTTTTCTTTTCTTTCGTCTTTCTTTTTCACGATGTAACTAATAAGAGGGCAGGTCACAGGGAACACAGCCTTTCTCCTTGCCCAGAGGCCTCTGTGTGCCAACATAAAGATAATGCATGAGTATTCTGGGTGGTAAATATCAGCCCTGCTGCTCTCGCTGCTGAAGCAAAGAGCTTGGCTGGAGGGCCCTGTTCATTTATTGCTTTTGTCAATAAATTCCCAACCCCTGAGTCTTTCTGGCTTTATATATCTCCTGCCTGGTTCCTGCCAACGTAGCTACTGAACTGTCTTTTCAAAGATCAGACACAAGCTCTTAGTAAGTCTGATTTCTTTCACACTGTGTGAGCGGAGGGGCTCTCTGGATCCTGCTGGTCTCCTTTACTTTCCACATGGCTGGCAGAGGCCACGGTAGAAATCCAAGATGTGCAACAGCAGTTTCCTGACATATGCTGCTTCCAGGCAACACCTTTGGATATGGAGACCAAGACTGATCTGAAACTGGTGGAGCACACAGTTCTTGTGGCAGTTGTTGTTTACCTTCCAGCAGCCCAGAGAATGAGACATCTCCAGGAGCTCCATGAAAGACAGCTCAGCAAACGGAGGGCTGTAGCTCCTTTGATTGAGTCTACCTACCTCACAGAATCACAGAATCATAGAATAGGAAGAAACCACAAAGACCACCCAGTCCAACCCCCTTTGCCATGCAGGAATACCACCATCAAAGCATTCCTGACAGATGGCCATTTAAACAACCTCTGTTTAAAAACCTCTAAAGAAGGAGACTCCACCACACTCCAAGGCAGCGTATTCCATTGTTGAGCTGTTCTTACCATCAGGATGTTCCTCCTAATGTTTAGATGGAAACTCTGCCTGTAGTTTGAATCCTTTGCTCCATGTCCTAGTCCTTGGAGCAGCAGAAAACAGGTTTGCTCCATCCTCCATATGACATCCCTTCAAATATTTAAACATAACTATCATGTCGCCTCTTAACCATCTCTTCTCCAGGCTAAACATGCCCACCTCCCTAAGCTGCTCCTCATAGGGCTTCATGGTTTCCAGACCTTCTACCCTTTTGGTCTCCCTCCTCTGGACACATTCCAGCTTGTCAACGTCCTTCCTGAATTGTGGAGCCCAGAGCTGGACACAGTATTCCAGGTGGGGTCTGGCCAAAACGGGGGCCTCGAAAGGGTTTTCTTCTTTTCCTAATGCCTTCCACTTTTCCTCAGCATTATCATGTTTTGCAGTGAGTCATTTCAAGTCATGATATGTCCAAAGTACAATAGCCTCAGTTTATTCATCTTGACTTCTAGGGAGAGTTTAGGCATGATGTTCTCTCAGACCCATTCATTTGCCTTTTCGGCATTGCGTGGCATCCACCGAACCCCCCTCCACCATCACATTTCAAATGAATTGATCCTTTTCCTGACAGCTTTCTTCACAATCCGGCTTTCACAATCATATGTAGAAATCAGAAACACGATAGGATGGACGATCCTGACTTTGATATCCAACGATACATGTTTATACTTAAGAATCTTGCCTGTTTCTTCCAAGTCTTAGTCTTCTTCTGATCGCGTGTCTGCAGCCTTCATTTTGATTGATAACAGATAGAAGAAGAAAAAAGAAGAAAAAGAAAAGGAGAAAAAAGCAACTTCTGATCTCCCTTTCGATTATTATATACGCATATAGTTATTCGTCTCTCTCTCTCTCTAAAATTACAAATTCCCTTCTTTCAATAGCCTACTCTTTCTTAACATCAAAACCACAAGTTAAAAGATCATTTTCTTTTCTTTTCTTTTCTTTTTTTACAAAAAGTCTATATGCTATTTTGGAAGGCATCGTGATGGTTGCTCTTTGGCTATTGATTACTATCTCTTTCTGTCCTTTGTCCATGATTGCAATTGTCTGATAACACTTTGAATCCTGCAATGTTGTCTGTGGTCAAGGAGGGTAGGAAGGTGGTAATTTACAACTATACTATGTTAATTGCTAATTAAGTTAAAATGTCGTTTTAAAAAGTCTTCTGCAGATATGTGCTTCTGACCCGAGTGTAGCCTGGAGTGTGCGCACTGACCCTTTACATGCTTCGGAAAAAGGGAGAAGCCATTACCCTTCCTCAGGACAAGGAGGGGAAGCTGTTGCTTCTTGAAGAAGTATACCGCTATACCCAGATGGTATCCAGCTGCAATTGGTGTAAAGATATTGCACAAGTAGCTTTTCTACAATATCTTTAGAAGTGTGTACAGTTGTGTGATAAAGACAGTGTGCAGTAGCAGTCTCCTTCTCCAGAGGTTTTTAAAGAGAGGCTGGATGACCATCTATTGGGGGTGCTCTGATTGTGTCTTCCTGCATGGCAGAGGGGGTTGGACTGGATCGCTCTGGTGGTCTCTCCCAAACTCTATAATTGTCTGATTCTGAATCATGGCAGCCAAGAAAACCAATGCGATTCTTGGTTGCATCGATAGGAGTATGGTGTCCAGATCGAGGGAGGTAATGGTACCACTTTATTCAGCTTTGGTTAGACCTCCTTGGAATACTGTGGCCAATTCTGGGCACCTCAATTCAAGAAGGAGATCGACAAGCTGGAGCGTGTCCAGAGGAGGGCGACCAAAATGTTGAAGGGTCTAGAAGCCATGAAGCCCTATGAGGAGTGGCTTAGGGAGCTGGGGATGTTTAGTCTACAGAAGAGAAGATTAAGAGGGGACATGATAGCCATGTTGAAATATTTGAAGGGATGTCATGTCGAGGAGGTACTGGGCTTGTTTTCTGCTGCTCCAGAGACTAGGACAAGGAGCAATGGATACAAGCTGCAAGAAAGGAGATTCCACCTGAACCTCAGGAGGAACTTCCTGATGGTCAGAGCTGTTTGGCAGTGCAATATGCTCCCTCAATGGAGTGAGGTGGAGTTCCTTCTTTGGAGATTTTTAAGCAGAGGCTGGATGGTCACCTGTTGGGAGTACTTTGATGGGTGTTCCTTCATAGTAGGGGGTTGGACTCGATGGCCCCCGGGGTCTCTTCCAACTCTATGATTCTATGATTCTCAAACTTCTTGGTGCTTGCGCCCAAGCTTTAGAACTTCCTGCTACAGGCAGCCAAGTTGACTTCCTCTGTGCTCTCCTTCCACCACCAGGGAAAGACCTTTTCATTTAGGCAGGCGTTTGGTTACTAATTGGTTGTTCTAGGAGTTTCTTTTAATGAGCTCTGTACTGTGCCTTTTATCCCAATTGTTTTCTTTTAAACGATTAACAAAATCATTTTAAATTAGTACTGTTGTTAATAGGATAGTTGGTTTAATGGTTTCTGATTCTATCTTATTGCTTTTTAACTATATTTATTTTAATCTGTGCTGTGAACTGCCTTGGGTCTCACACTGAGAGGCAAAAAAAGAAATATAATGTAAAGAAATAAGAAGGCAGAGCTATGGCAGCTGGTGATTCCATGGTCAGTGGGGCAGTAAATCTGTTCCACATTTTGGTCCAGAGTTTAAAGGGATGATCTAAAGCAGGGTTGGACAACCATGGAAGACTAGGGGGATGAATTACCACTTCAGAAGACTTTGGGGGTGCAATCACAACATGCAAAACCCAAAATATTTTTAGCCTCAAATCCAGGTGCATTTTCACTGTGTTTTAGGTCCAGGAAAGACCTTATGCAAAACAGGAAGTGATCAGAAGTCATGTCATATTTACTTCCAGTTTTAAAAAATGCTTTTCCTGGGTCTAAAATGGCCCAGGAGGGTAAAATGTGGCAAAAATGTCCCTATTATGTTATATTTTGAAAAACTCTTGGGAAAAATTATATATGTGTGTGTGTGTGTATGTGTGTGTGTATACACACACATATATAATTTTTATTAAGAGTTTTTCAAATTATAGTGGGCATTTTTTCAAAATATAATAGGAATATATATATATATATATGTCTGTAATTTTTATCACACACACTTAAATGTGTAATTTTTATTAACAGTTTTTCAAAATATAATAAAAATTATAGATATTTGAAGGAAAATAAAAAATAAAGTGAGAAGAAAGAAAGAAAGAAAGAAAGAAAGAAAGAAAGAAAGAAAGAAAGACAGGGAGGCAGGCAGGCAGGCAATGAAAGAGAAAAGTAGAAATAAGAGAAAAGTAATATTAAAAGAAATATCAACAACAAGAAAAATAGAAGAAAGAAAAATACAGGTAGTATCTGACATTCGTTTCCCTAACCTGCAAACCCCAGGATTCTATAGGAGGTTGAAAGTAGAAAAATAGCACTATAACAGTCTGGTGCCAAAATGGCCTAAAAATCTGAGCGATCAAGTCTGAGCGATTCTCGCCATGGCCACAGAATCTCCTTGGGTAACCTTGAGCAAGTCATACTGGTTTGGCCCACTGGGTGGATGAGTATTGTGGCAAAAAAAAAATAAAAAAAAATAGCCCCTACTCTTTCAACAGTTGCCAACTCTTGGTTTAAAGGTGGTCCTGACATAGCCTTAGGGTGAACCCATTTCTTGCTCAGAAAGTCTCCATCTGAAGGGCTGAGAAACCCTCAAAAAAAGGTCTGGTAAACCATGAAGCCCTATGAGGAGCAGCTTTGGAAGCTGGGTATATTTAGCCTGGAGAAGAGAAGGTTGAAAGGGGACGTGACAGCCATGTTTAAATATTTGAAGGGATGTCATGTTGAAGATGGAGCAAGCTTGTTTTCTGTTGCTCCAGAGACTAGAACACAGAGCAATGGATTCAAACTATGGGAAAAGAGATTCCATCTAAACATTCGCAAGAACTTCCTGGAGGTAAGAGCAGTTTGACAGCGGAACATGTTTCCTTAGAGCGTGGTGGAGTCTCCTTCTTTGGAGGTTTTTAAACAGAGGCTAACTGGCCATCTGTCAGGAATACTTTGATTGTGCCTTCCTGCAAGGCAGAAGGGGGTCGAACTGGATGGCCCTTGGGATCTCTTCCAACTCTGATTCTAGATTCAAAGTGCTGTTGGATTGCAGATCCCAGTATTTCCCACCACCAACCATGCTGTCTAGGGTGGTGGGGTATTGCACATTAATGACATTTGGAGGGCCACCATGATTCAAAGGAAACCATGCTGGGAATGTTATCACATTTCTATCTTCCTTTCTCTTGTTCTTCTACAGAAGGCATGACAGATGTGGTCAGGTCAGCCCGGGACTGCCTCCAAGCTGGTGAATCCTGCACCAACGATCCCAGCTGCAGCTCTAAGTTCCGAACTCTCCGGCAATGTATCGCTGGCAACGGGGCCAACAAGCTGGGTCCAGACGCCAAGAGCCAGTGTCGGAACACTGTAACGGCCCTTCTGTCCAGTCAACTCTATGGTTGCAAGTGTAAACGGGGCATGAAGAAGGAGAAACACTGCCTCAGCGTCTATTGGAGTATTCACCACACCTTGATGGAAGGTCAGTCCAATGGATTTCACAACATGGAGGGTAGGGTTACATGAAAATTCCATTTCTATTTATGGATTGGGGGGAGAATAAGGCCATTTCCACACTAGACTGTTATAGTGCTATTATTCTCAAAGACCCCTCTCTAAACTGCAAACCCCAGGATTCCATAGGATGTTGAAAGTGGAATAATAGCACCATAACAGACTAGTGTGGAAATGGCCTATGATTTGATGAGATGGATCCTAGTTCTTGGACGAGTCAAATGCAGTGCATGGAGGCAAAGTATCCTGAGGAATTAATCTGAGGTCGCTTCCGCACTAGAGTGTTATAGTGCTATGATTCCACTTTCAACATCCTATGGAATCCTGGGGTTTGCAGTTTAGGGAGGGGCCAGCTGATCCCTCTCTAAACCGCAAATCCCAGGATTCTATAGGATGTTGAAAATGGAATAGTTCTTTCTATTCTGAATAGAAAGAACTTTATACTATAATATTTGGCCTGAATCCTATTGGATAGTACCAATTTGGGTTTGGACCCATTAGATCATTTGTTGACTGGTGTGTTGTCACATGAGTAAATCCTATTGTTTCAATGTGTCTGCTCCATGGATGGAAAAAGTACAGACTGCCAACAGCTCTTGAGGGCCTGTTTTATAGCTCATGAAACCAACCTGGAGAACCCTAAAGACCTCAGATCCTAACCCCAAAGTATAATTTTGGTGGCTGAAAAACAGCAAAAAAGCACACACAACAATAGCAATAAAAACATGAAGATTTCACTTCCTTAACCACCCAATCTCCTCCGACCTATCATTAAAAACCAATGGGAATCCGCCATATTTCAGCCGTTTCCCAGACCTGGAAGTCATGTTTCATCACTTCCTGTCCTGTTTGGAATGGGCATCCTGCCCACAAAGAAAACAGAAGAATATGGCCCCCACTCCCTTCACAGTTTCCCACCCCCGGTCACCTCTGTTTGGGTCTGACAAAAGGATTCCGAACTCATCCGTTTTGCACATGTACAGGGGCCATTTCTGCACTAGCCTGTTATAGTGCTATTATTCCACTTTCAACATCCTATGGAATCCTGGGGTTTGCAGTTTAGGGAGGTCAGTATTTTAATACAGATAAAAATTTAAATTAAGTTACATTTTGGATGTGCTAGGACAGGCACCAAAAGGGGCACCAAAACTGTCATATCTATCCAGCCCAGCCCAGCGCCTTGTGTCTTCAAAGTCTGGGTCTGATTTCCTGTGAATTCAACTGTGTATTTTGTGTTTGTGGTGCTGAATTAGGGTGGTCACTCAGGATGTCAAAAAAATATTTCCATCCTTCAGTGAGAGTGAGACGACTCGCGGTGGCACTGGTTTCTTTTTTTCCTTGCAGTGATTTTGCCTTAATTGATTGACGTAATTAACACCCAGTTAATTAAAACAGTTGAAATAATTGCTGAGCTCCAGCCTCAGCAGATGTAAATACAGTGGCAGGGCTCTGTTTTTGTTGTCTGAGGATGCTAGTCCCCCAAAAACTACCTTTTCATCAGAGAAGCATCTCAGTTGATGGGTTTCCAAGGTAATTGAAGTTTGGGGCACTTCACCCTGAAGTCTGGCTATCCAAAACTTTCCTCCCTTTTCTTTCAGGTCGCCTTGTGTGATTGTGTGACTGCTTGGATCTTTTGTGTCTGATTGCAGTTCCCCCTGTTAACCACATTAAGCTTCCCTTTGGACCTCTGGCTGGTTCTTCCCTGCAGAAATGCTGGTAAACATAGGTGCCTAAGATCTCATTAGATTACCCCCCTCTTGCCGGCCTCCTGTTCGAGCTAATAATTTCCCACTGTTTCATGGAGTCACTGGCATCATGAGTGGGCCCCTGAGTCATCCACATTTTGGGGTAACACCACCACAACTGCTTGTCTTGAGGTGCCCTGCAACCATTTCCGCACTACACTCTTATAATGCGATGATTCCACTTGCAACATCCTATGGAATCCTGGGGTTTGCAGTTTCGGGAGGGGCCGGGCGGCCCCTCCCGAAACTGCAAACCCCAGGATTCCATAGGATGTTGCAAGTGGAATAATCGCACTATAAGAGTGTAGTGCAGAAATGGAGAAGGCTGCAAACATCATTCCCATCATGGCAACGTGAGGCACCTCGGAAACCCTTTGGTGGCTGTAAAGATAGGTTTTGGGGACCATGTTTGCCCATTAACAACAGTAAATACGAATCCTCAGATGTTACAAGATCCTACATCCGGCTTACAAGTCCTGCACAGAATAGCCACCAAGTTTTTTTTGCAAATGAAAAAAAGATCAGCTAGAATCCTGTTAGGATTCGTTGCCCTTAGAGTCGACCCATTCAATAAATAGTTGAATGTTGGTTAGAGCCAATGGGTTCAATTGCTCTAGTCTATTCAAGACTTAGAGTGGGATTTTTATGTTGTTTTTGTGTGCCTTTGGACTCATTGCGACCCTAAGGCAAACCTTAGGCACTTGTAAATTCAGATTGGTTTGGAAGTTAGCAATTTCTTGGTTCTTGGAAGAACTTTTTAAAAAGCTGTTTCTTGATTATTATTATTTTTTAACATTCAGACTGCTATACCATGCTGGCTCTTTTGTGGTTTACTGTCCATTAGGCTAATTCTTGCAGTTAACAGCTTCTATGTGTGTGTATGTTTTTTTTCCAGTAAGTCTCTCCTTCTTGTACACACTGTTATTGCTGCTATGTGCCTTCCAACTGACTGATTTATGACCTTATCCTCGGGCATTCTTGGCAAGATTGATTCAGAGGAGATTTATCCATCGCCATCCTCTAACAATGAGATAGTGTGACTTACCCAAGGGCACCCAGTGTGCTTCCATGACTGGGCAAGGACTTGAACCCCATTCATACCACACAATTATACTCTGAGATTCCACTTTAACTTATTCCATGGTAACATCCTGTGGAATCTTGGGATACGCAGTTTAGGACAGGGCATTTAGCATTCTCAGCCAGAGAGCTCTAGTACAGTGGTTCTCAACCTGTGGGTCCCCAGATGTTTGTGGACTTCAGCTCCCAGAAGCCCCAGCCACTATGCTCAATGCTCAGGGCTTCTGGGAGCTGAAGTCCACAAACATCTGGGGACCCACAGGTTGAGAACCACTGCTCTAGTAGCTCAATAGACTACAACTCCCAGGATTCCATACGGTGCTGCCACAACAATTACGTAAATATAGCACTACAATTGTACAGCGTAAAACACGCAAATGCTCAAACCGCCATGCTGGCTTTCAGCATAGCATCCCATTTTTTTTCCATTCAAAGAGAGCAGGGCAGCACCTCATGTCACAGAATCTGACATACTGCATTCAAACATTTTTTATTTTTAAAAAATCACTGTCATTTTATGGAGGTGAGCAGGTTCCAAATATTCATTCATTTGTCAAAGATACTAATTTTCTTTTTTTCTTCTTCCTTTTTCTTGTTGGTAGGAAAAGGAGAACCAACATGGTGTAGAGATTTGAGTACTAGACTCAAGCCATTTCTGCACTAGACGTTTATAGCGCTGTTATTCCGCTTTCAACATCCTATGGAATCCTGGGGTTTGCAGTTTCGGGAGGAGCCGGCCGGCCCCTTCCTAAACTGCAAATGCCAGGATTCCATAGGATGTTGAAAGTGGAATAATAGCGCTATAAACGTCTAGTGCAGAAATGGCCTCAGACTCTAGAAGCCCAGGGTTCAAATCCCCACTCAGCCATGGAAACTCACTGGGAAACCTTGAGCAAATCACTCTCTCTCAACCTCTGAAGAAGGCAGTGGCAAACTTCCTGTGAAGAAATACGGCCAAGAAATTCCACAAAAGGGGTTTCTATAAGTTAGACTCAACTTGAAGTCATGTAGAACCGTAGAATCATAGAGTTGCAGTAGACCAGGGGGGCCATCCAGTCCAAGCCCCTTCTGCCAGGCAGGAAGACACAATCAGAGCACTTCCAACAGATGGCCATCCAGCCTCTGTTTAAAAGCCTCTGAAGAAGGAGATTCCCCCATACTCCCAGGCAACGTATTTCACTGTCAAACTGCTCTTACTGTCAGGAAGTTCTTCCTAATTTTTAAATAGAATCTCTTTCCCTGTAGTTTGAATCCATTGCTCCATGTCCTAGTCTCTGGAGCAGCAGAAAACAGGCTTGCTCCATCCTCCACGTGGCATCTCTTCAAAGATTTAAACATGGCTATCATGTCACCTCTTAACCTTCTCTTCTCCAAGCTAAACATACCCACCTCCTTAACCCACTCCTCCTGGAGTTTCATGGTTTCCAAGCCTTCTACCATTTTGGTCGCCCTCCTCTGGACCTCTGGACACCTTCCAGCTTGTCAATACCCTTCTTGATTTCTGGTGCCCAGAACCAAACACAATATTCCAAATGAGGTCTGACCAAAGCAGAGTGGTCCTATTATTTTCCCCAACCTAGACACTATAGTTCTATTGCTGTAGCAAATACCAGTCCCACACATCACTTCCGAATGTAGTGAAATACATTCAGCTGTTTGTGCAAGAAAGGGAAAGAAAGTGGATTTTGTTGATAGAAATGTATTTCCCCTCTCTTTTTTGGCAACACAAAGTAAGAGAGCACAAGTGTGCTATAGAAGATGACTAAACACCCAACGTTGGTGGGGTCCATGATCATCATTTAGTGCTTTATCAGTCCAAAATGGATCCCAACCTGAGAAAAGTATCCCTCCCTCCAATCAATAAGCCTCCCATAGGGGTCAGCTATCCATTGTCCCAAACGTGGGTGCTTCTAACAGAGAGATTTTTTCTCCCATTGATCTTCTCTGTGTTTGAAGAGTCAGATAACGAATTAAGCAAGTGCATGCTCTAATTAAGCACAAGCTATTAAACAAAGGGATGCTGTTGACAGTTACCAGAGTTTTTATTTCCCTTGACTCTCTCCCCATCTTCTGTGATGTTTCTTTTTCCTGTCACATCAAAACTGAGCCGAGAAGCTTTTGTGGCTGTTCTTCTCTCTCTCTCTCTCTCTCTCTCTCTCTCTCTGCATGAAAAAGAAGCAATGGTCATTATCAAGACATCAGCTGAAAAAGTTACCTTTTGTACTACCACTCCCAGAATCCCCCAACCAAGCATGGCCACGAGGCCCCTTCCAACTCTAAGATTCTATGATTCTCAGATTCTGAGACTGAAATGCCCAGCCTTGAGGCCCTTTCCGAGTCTTCCAAGGTCATTTCCACACTATATTGTTATAGTGCTATTATTCCACTTTCAACATCCTATGGAATCCTGGGGTTTGCAGCTCAGGGAGGAGCCTTTAGCATTCTCAGCCTCAGTAAACTACAATCCCCAGAATTCCACAGGAGGTTGAAAGTGGAATAATAGCACTATAACACTGTAGGGCAGAAACGGTCAATGATTCCATGATTTTATGTTTCTAAGACTACAATGCTCAGAATCTGTAGTCTTAGAATCACAGAATCTTATAACCTTAGAATTGTAAAGGACCCCTTGCCGAACAGGAATACACAGTTACAGCATTCCTGAAAGATGCCCATCAAAACTTTCTTTAAAGACCTCCAAAGATGGAGCCCACCACTTCCAAAGCAGTCTATTCCACTTTCAGAAAGTTCTTACAGTTAAAAAATTCTTCGTAATGTTTAGGTGGAATCTCTTTTTCTGTGATTTGAATCCATTGCTCCATGTTCTAGTCTCTGGAGGAGCAGAAAACAAGCTGGCTCCATCTTCCACATAACATGCCTTCAGATATTTAAAGATGACTATCCTGTCACCTCTCAGTCTTCTCTTCTTCCAGCTAAACATTCCTGACTGCCTAAGTCATCCTTCATAAGGCTTGGTTTCTTGACTTTTGATCATCTTGGTTGCTCTTCTCTGGCCAAAGTCCGCCTTGTCAATATCCTTCTTGAACTGTGATACCTGGAACCAGACATAGGGCCTTTCCACACTACACTATTATAGTGCTATTATTCCACTTTCAACATCCTATGGAATCCTGGGGTTTGTAGTTCAGAGAGAGGCACTGAGAATTCTCAGCCAGAGAGCTCTTTGGCTTCAGGCACCTACAAATCCCAGAACTCCACAGGATGCTGAAAGTGGAATAATAGCACTATAGCAGTGTAGTGCAGAAATGGCCACAGTGTTCTAGATGAGGTCTGATCAAAGCACAATACAATGATAGAACAGTAATACTTCCCTCTGCCTGCACACTATGTTCCTACTGATACAACCTAGAATTGCATGGACAATTACAGTCCAAAAATGTATCATCAAGCAAAGTCTACATGAAGAGATGAGAGTATGCACACAGGAAAGACAACAGCAGCTTCCTATGGTCTAAGCAAGGGGGTACCTAAACTTATGGTGCAATGAATCCATTGCCCCTGGACCATGACCTCCGGGAAGATAGAACATAAGTTACACAGGGGAGCAAATTATGGTTGGAATCGTTCTGGTGTCATAAACCTTATGCATGCAGTTGTATTTGAGGGGTATTACACAATTTTTCAGCCATATTGAGTTTAAAGTTGGGTAACAGGAGCTGGACTTGGAACGGCTACTGAAGAACCTTGGAATGACTATTTGGAATCACTACTGAAACTTGGAACAACTACTGAAGATAATCAAGAAAGTGCAAAGGCAAGTTTACCACTGAACATTAAGAAAAACTAAAATAGTGACCACAGATGATATACATAACTTTAAAGTAGCCAATGAAGACATTGAGATAGTCTAAAGATTTCGCATACCTTGGCTTAGGCACTAATCAAAATGGAGACTGCAGTCAAGACATAAGAAGAAGACCAGGATTTGGAAGGGTAGCTATGAAGGAACTAGACAAGATCTGGAAGTGTAAAGATAACTAATTGAATACCAAAGTCAGGACTGTCCATGCATTGTGTTTTCAATTTCTATGCATGGTTGTGAAAGCTGGACAGTGAAGAAAGCTGATAGGGAGAGGAGAGAATCAACTCATTTGAGATCTGGTGTTGGAGGAGAGTTCTGTGGGTACCCTGGACTGTCAAAATAAATAAACAAATAAACAAATAAATGGGTCCTGGAGCAAATCAGGACTGAGCTTTCCTAGAAGCCAAGATGGCTAAACTGAAACTGGTGTATGTGTCTATCTGCCTTCAAGCTGCCTGTTGATTTATGGAGACCCCACGAATTTCATGTTCTTAGGTGAGTTTGTCCAACCCCTCTCCACCCTGTTAAGCACTTCTTTTCCACAGGAACCTTCCCTCTCAGCAGCTCTGATCAGGCCATGCAGCCCTTTAAAAATAGGAAGAGCAACAGCATATGTATTTCTATACCGCTTATCAGCTAAGCACTCCCTAAGCAGTTTACAATGTGTTAACTAATTGCCCCCAACAAGCTGGGCATTCATGAAGGATGGAAGGCTGAGTCAAGCTGGAGCCCAGCAGGATCAAACTCACAACATTGTGGCTGCAGTACCAGCATTTAACAACTGCACCACCAGGGCTGGTCCTCCTCTTCCTCTGCCAACACCTGCCTGGCCAGGGCAGCCTGTGACCCACTTTCCCAGCACCATAAACCCTCTCCCAATGGCCCATACACACCCAAATGAGCAAGGACATGAGCAAGGAAGAGGAAATATTGGGCCACCATGCTGATCTTTTGCCTCTCCTTTCTATGACCTGGTTTGGGCCCTGGCTGTCAGTTTTCCCCACCATGTCTCATTCTCCTTCCTATAGATGCACACACCAACATTTTGATATTTGCACGTTTTCCTCTTTTGCAGGTGTCCTGCACCCCGAACCCTAGCAAATGTGGACAGCTGACCATATATGAAAACATTTTGGAAATGATACCAATCAATGAACTCCCTCAACCCAAGAGGTTTGGGGTGTTTGAACCGAGAGGTCATTACCAGGCATCCATTTGTTCCCTTATCACATTTCCAAATCTGTTGTGGATCATAACCTAATGAATCTCAGGGGAATCTCAGGGAGGGATTCTGCCTGTGTGCTGCTGCCCCCTCTGACCAAAATAGGGTAGTGCAGGGAAAAGAGACTATTAAGCTTTCTAGACCCGATAGGTCCAAGCAAGTCAGGTAGTATATTCTAACTACTATAAAAGCTTCTAGATCAGCGAGAGAAAGAGACGCTGGGGTTCAATAATTAGAAGTTTGTGGGCCTCATTTTCCTGGTCAGGATCTGCCAGCCATCTGTCTTCATAATCTTCAGCTTTCCATGCAACTCAAGGGTTTCCCTGATTGGGGTATCTCTAGATAGAAGTCTTTCCATCACATCTGTACAGCCGTTACTCCACAGTGATCCCTTTAAAGCAGTGGTTCTCAACCTGTGGGTCCCCAGATGTTTGTGGACTTCAGCTCCCAGAAGCCCTGAGCATTGACCATAGTGGCTGGGGCTTCTGGGAGCTGAAGTCCACGAACATCTGGGGACCCACAGGTTGAGAACCACTGCTTTAAAGATAAACGAGACCATTTTGTAAAAGGTCTACTATACCTTGAGCTTCTCAGCCTCTGTCTCCAATTGCCCAGAGCTTATGGGAGGGGAGAATTAAAGCTTACAGAACCCTCCAACTAGCAGGTCCTTGTGGACACTGAGAGTTGCAGCCTGAAAAAAGAACTTTTTAATCCTTCCCAATGCTCACCTGGAACCTTGCTTTTAAAAAGTTGTTTATATCAAAACTGGTGTCCCATCTTCCTGGTGCTTACATACCATGCAGTGGCAGCTAACAGCAATGAAAAGAAAATCTCAAAGTACAATAAAATAACCAAGAGCAACACTGTGTTAAAAACAGATGGGTGTAAAAAGCAGAAAATTAAAGAAAGTTCATAAAACATATGGCTAGCTAAAAAAAAACCATCAAGAAGTAGTAACAGCTGACTTCATTGGGCAAAGAATGGCATGGGTGCAGGTTTAGGTGCAGCCACCAAAAAGACTCCTGTCTCCTGCAGTCATGTCTCTACTATATCTCAGACCTGGAAAAGAGATTCCCCCTCAGATGTTGGCATGTAGCATAGATAGTGTGTCCCAACTGCTCAAGGAACTCTAAAATACTTTGGCCATTTTCTCACTACACTGTCATAGTGCTATTATTTCACTTCCAACATCCTATGGAATATCCTGGGGTTTGCAGTTTAGGGAGGGGCCTTTAGAATTCTCAGCCAGAGAGCTCTTGGGCCTCAGTAAACTACAAACCCCAGAATTCCACAGGAGCTTGAAAGTGGAATAACGGCGCTATCACAGTGTAGTGTGGAAATGGCCTTTGATTATTTATAGCAGTGGTTCTCAACCTGTGGGTCCCCAGGTGTTTGTGGACTTCAGCTCCCAGAAGCCCCAGCCACTATGGTCAATGCTCAGGGCTTCTGGGAGCTGAAGTCCACAAACATCTGGGGACCCACAGGTTGAGGACCACTGCTTTAAAGGGATACCTGCTGCTGCTTCTCCTCGTTCTCTTCCTCTCTTTTTCTTAAAAGTGAGATATTGAAGGCACAACATCAGACATGAGGATGGAACGATGAGGAGGAAAAACTGGAGGTGTCTAAAGAATCCAGGATACACGTCCAAAGAACTTTCGGTGGAGCTAAGACTGAAAAGGGCCCCGTACAAGAAATGGGCAAAGGGGGAAATCACCAAATGGAAACTCAGACAAAGAGCAAGTGTAGGGAGAATGTTAGAAACAGTGGCAGAACTTGGAGTATGTGGAGGGGGGAGAGGCGGGGGCGTGGCTGCGGTGTGAGGGGTGTGGCCACTGTGCACGGAGGCGTAGCTGCGGGGCGTGGGGGTGTGGCCAGGGTGCACCGGGTCGTGGCTATGGCCTGAGATGACCCAGAAACATTGCCACCCAGGGCGAACCGTCCCCCCGCCGCCCCCACCTCCCTACGCGACTGGTCGGAAAAGCTAAAGTGGAGAACGAGCTCAAGTTTGCTAGAGAGGTTAAAAGCAATAAAAGGGCGATTTGGGGTTATGGTTATCTGGCAGATTCCGAAGCCCATTTGGGTGGGGCGTAAATGGAGCTGCAGGAAGGCAAAATGGCATTCACTCTGTCCCCTAAGTTAAATTTTCCTTCTGTCCCCAAATGTTTAGTACTGTAGTAATTCAGAACTTCCGTTGAGCATTTAGAAATAACATTAGGCATGCAAAGAATATCTGAAGGAAAATATGAAAGAAAAGTTGATGGGGGGCAGAGCTCTTATTTAGGGGGCGATGCCTTCATTTCTCTCCCCGTACACGGTTGAGGTGAGCATATGTAAACCTGTGTATACTTTGAAGAAAAATGTGGTTTCAGTCTCAGTTTGTCTCTGTGCATGCAGCCCGACCGTACTATTGGCAGCATCCTGCCCATCTCTATATTGTGGGTTGCTGTTCGTTCAAAAAAAAAAAAAAAAAATGAAAGAGAAGAAGAAGTGGGAGAGAAGCCGGCCCATTAAGGAAATTAACACACAGTTAGTGTGGGCTTACTTGTCATAACAGCAACAGTTGTGAAGCGACTGTGATGAAAATGTAACTGGATGCACGTCAAAGTCACCCATGTTTCGCTGCAGTGCTGCTTTGCTCTTCCCTCCCAACTATGGGGCGGTGGAAAGACCCTCGGCAGCGCCCACGTGGACACTGGCACAATCTCACAAGGTCTTTTATCCCAGCGCACTCTGGCTCTACAGGGCAAAGTGTGGCTTTTTTATTATTATTATTGTTTTCGTTCTAGGGATGAGAGGAAAAGAAACCACCGCCGGTCTGTCTTTAAAACAGAGAGTCCCCCTTGGTTTTCAAATATTGTCTGATGTTGTTCGGAGTGACCTTCATTGCCGAGTTCTGGGCCTCGCATCTTGTGGCAGCATGGTTGGCATGACAACACCTCAAAGCCCCTTCCGAGCTCAGTGTGGGCCTTTCCAAAGAGAGGGAGAAAAATGGGATGCTGCGGCAGAAAGCAGAGGGGACGAGAAAGGAGGCGGGCAAGGAAGCGAGTGGCTTCTAACCGGGTGATCCCGGGGTCACCGCGTGTGCCGAATCCCTGTTAGTTGGACAACTGGGGGCTCAGTCGGCCCCTCTTGTCCCCCCTCCACGTAGACACATTTGCCACGCAACATTTATCCGTCCGTCGTGGAAGAGGAGATGCCCCTCGTCCATGACAACGGGGAGCAGAGTCTTGTTTGTGTCATGCACAGGCGTTTTCCGACAGAAACGGTCGGGTGTTTTTGTCCCATGAAAAACGTCTGCCTCCAGGTCAAGATTGCTCGAGCAGAGCTCTGCACACAGAGCGTTTGGGCATGAGGATGCTCGCGGCACAGAGACGCAGACTGTGAATTGACTTCTGATACTGCAAAAACCTCCTTGGCTGAATCTGGACTCGTACGGATCCTGTTCCAAAATTCTGGGTCTGGCCAAAAGCCGCTGTTCTTTATTTGGCTCTGGTTGGTATATCTTGAGGTTTGGTTAACTATAAAAATTAGGGAAAAAAAATAAGCTAAGCCAACAAAGCGGGGGCCAGGAGGTAATTTCCTCTGCAGCTCCCCCCACGAGCTGCACCTCAATACAGCAAACCCAGATATCTTCATTTTCCTCTACAGTCCCTTGCAAAATGGCAATAGTAAGTGGTGCCCCATCACTTCCTGTTGCCATTTTGAGAAGGACTGCAGAGGAAATCTGAGGTTATGTAGGGATCATATAAGGTTCTGGGATGGTTGTAGGGTTGGGGATGCCTTTCCATGGGATTTGGAGACCTGAATATCGTGCCAATGCAAGCTGTAGCCTCACTGTACCCACCACTGACCTAGACAATAGGACGAATTTCCAGAAAGTAAGAACAACAGGAAGTGAGATTGTCTGCCTTGGATGATGGCAAAGTCTCCTTTTTGGGAAAGGGTCTTTAGACAGGCTGGGTGGTTACCTCTCCAGAGTATTATAGCTGTGTATTCCTGCATGCCAGAGGACTAAACAAGGTGGTCACTGAAGTGTCTTCCAGCTCTATGATTGTGTGAATCTGTGGTCCTCTAAGCCATCCTCCCTCCACCCCCATGTTAAATGCCCTTGCTCAGACAAAAGATCCCACAATCCAGAGGCACAGTTTTGCTTTTCTATTGTTCTTTCCAGTGGGGTTTCCCAACTGTCAAGAAACCCATTTCTTTTCACTGGGAAATGAATCATAGAGAATATCCTTTCCCTCTGAACTTTCTAAGCAGCTATCCAATGTGATTCTGGGATGCATCAATAGAGGTATATTGTCCAGATCAAGGGAAATAATAGTGCCACTCTATTCTGCTTTGGTCAGCCCCCATCTGGAATCCTGTGTCCAGTTCTGGGCACTACAGTTTCTGGAAGGATATTGACAAGCTGGAATGTGTCCAGAGGAGGATGACCAAAATGGGAGAAGGCCTGGAAACTGTGAAGCCCTTTGAGGACCAGTTTAGGGAGCTGGGTATGTTCAACCTAGAGAAGAGAATGGTAAGAGACAACATAACAGCTGTGTTTAAATATTTCAAGGGATGTCATATGGAGGATGGAGCAAGACTGTTTTCTGCTGCTCCAGAGACTAGGACATAAAGCAGTGGCTTCAAACTTCAGGCAAAGAGATTCCATCTAAACATTAGGAAGAACTTCTTGATTGTAAGAGCCGTTTGACAGCAGAATCTGCTGCCTGGGAATGTGGTAGAGTCTCCTTCTTTGGAGATTTTTAAACAGAGGCTGGATGGCCACTTGACGGGAATGTTTTGATGGTATATTCCTGCAAGGCTGGATGGCCCTTGAGGTCACTGCCAGCTCTATGATTCTATCCCAGATGCTTGCAGTCTGTTGCCAAATAGGTTCAGCACCTTGGATGGCTCCTTTAAAATTCAGACTAAAACCCAGAGTTGACTAATCAATCCCACTGGCGGGAAGGGCCAGGCTCAAACAAAGATTACAGGCACGCCTAAGTTAATGAAGCCTGTGACAAAGAAATTGCTTTTCACAAAGACTTTTTATACCCACCTATCCTCCTTCTTTTGTCCTTATTCTCTGTCTAGCCAGAATATTTTTGAATAGCATTGGGAAAGGGAGGATGGTGACGGAGGGCTAGAGAAGCAGACACCAGTGTTGGGCTGCAGCAGCTTGTCTGTAGTAAACAATGAAGTAAAGGCTAAGCTGGGAAAGAAGGGGATTCAGTTCCAGCTGACCCTGCTTACAACAGGCAAGGTAAACAGAAGCTACCTTGAGACTCCTTTACTGAGTATATGTGAACAGCAAAACAAGGAGAAAGGAGGAAAGCAGGTGAATCTGCCCCAGCATCTACCCTCAGCGTGTTAAAAAGCGTAGATTTTGTGTTGCATTTCTCTTCCTCACTCAGAAGGACATTGCTGGAAGACACCACAAGGGCCATCCAGTCCAATCCCCTTCTACCATGCCAGAAGACACAATCCAAGCACTCCTGGCAGACCACCATCCAGCCTCTGATTCCAAAGAATTTAGTCTAATATTCAGGTGGTTAGGTGGTTAATATTTAGGTTTAGGTGGAATCTAACATTTAGATGGAATCTCTTTTCCTGTACTTTGAAGCCATTGCTTCATGTCCTAGTCTCTGGAGCAGCAGAGAAGATCCAGACTCAGTCCAAGATTGCAAAAGGAGAGCTTTGACTTATCATTGTGCCTGTATGTACCTATGTGTTTCAGGCATGGATGTGCTTGCAACAGCTCTCCCTTTGCCTACACAAGCGTGCTTCAAATGGTGCTTTCTCAGCCATTCAGGAGAGTAGGGAGCAGACCATGAAGGGCACAGGCACTGAGAACCATAGAACTGGAAGAGACCACAAGGGCCATCTAGTCCAACCACATTCTGCCACAGTCAAAACACTCCTGACAGATGGCCATCCAGCCTCTGTTTAAAAACCTCCAAGGAAGGAGACTCTACCACACTCCCAGGCAGCAGTATATTCTACTTTTGAACTCCTCTTACAACCAGGAAGTTTTTTCTAATGTTTAGGTGGAATCTCTTTTCCTTTAGTTTGAATCTATTGTTCCATGTCCAAGTCTCTGGAGCAGCAGAAAACAAGCTTGTTCCATCCTCTCTATGACAAATATTTTAAACATGGCTATCATGTCACCAATTAACCTTCCCTACTCCAGGGTAACCATACCCAGCTCCCTACACTGTTCGTCATAAGGCATGGTTTTCAGACTGTTTAGATTTTGGTTGTCTCCTAGGGACACACGTGGAGGGAGAAGAACTTCTCTCTTCCATCCCTCAAATCTCTCTGCAGAATTGGCTATTGTCATCTGAGGATGGTCAGCCCACATGGGGTCCATTAGCAGATGTGGCTCTTCCTCACCTAAGGGACAAGCAGAGGGGAGCAGAACCCCCTCTGGTGTCACAATTCCCATTGCCAGTGTGGCGAACGCGGGCACACCCTTGTGCAAAAAGTTGTAATAATTGCCACTTAAGTGTGATAATTAGAGCATTACAGCCCTAGACAGTATTTTACGCCTTCGAGCCACTAATTTTTTTGGCAAGTAGCGAGTTTTTAAAGGGACCTCGTAAAAGCAACTCTGGGAGTCATAACTCTTGCCTTGTCAGGGCCGTGAGTGTTTTATGCGCAGTGGAAATTAAACTGGGAGTAAAACAAGAGCACCCAAGCGTGGGCTGGAAAATAGATGGATTAATAAAATGCCACTGGGGACCGGCAGCGAAAGTAGGAAAGCTGAGGACAAGAAAAAAGTGAGGATGAATTATGAGAGGTGGGGAAGCGAAGGAAGGAAGGAAGGAAGGAAGGAAGGAAGGAAGGAAGGAAGGAAGGAAGGAAGGAAGGAAGGAAGGAGGTTGAGATCAGCGTACCACATCTGCACGGCCTAAACACCCTAAAGGCACCACATCTTGTCTGATCTTGGAAGCTAAGCCGGTTCAGGGCTGGTGAATGCTTGGATGGGAGACCACCAATGAATGCCGGGTGCTGTGGGCTGATTTCAGAGGAAGGAACTGGCAAAACCACATCTGAGGATTCCTTGCCTTTGAAAACCCTATGAAATTCATAGAGTCTCTGTACATTGGCAGGCAACTTGGAGACACACACACACACACACACACACACACACACACACACGATGCCTAATTACCCTAAAGATGCCAGAAGCTATCTGATCCTGGAGATTAAGGAGGGTCAGGTTTGGTGAGTTCTTGGATGCAAGACCATCAGCAAATACTAGGCGCTATAGGCTACACAGTCCTCCCCCCGATATTTGCGGGTTTGACCTTCACAAATTTGATAGTTTGTGAGTGCACATGCCTTCCTCCCTCATTCTCTTCCTCCTCCCATTCCCATGTATTTTGTCCCTGCATGGAGAACTTGTACTGCCCAAAGCAAAACGGGAGGGAATGGGGGTGGCAGAAGGTTCGCACAAGCCTTCTTTTCCCCCTCTGTAACTCGCCCTTGCTTCTATTCCCATGCAAAATGGAAGGGAGGTGGGGGAAGGTTTGTGTGACCCTTCCTTTTCCCCTCCGAAGTTCCCCTTCTCATTCCTATGCATTTTGCCCCCATGCGGAGAACTCATGCCAGGCTTCCCCTATCCCCTTCTGTTTTGCATGGGAGCGGGAAGGGGTAAGCCCCAGAAGGGTGGGATGGGGAGCAGGGGGGAGTTACTTATGGTTTTTCCACTTTTGCAAGGGTTCTGCATCTCGCACTCTCTGGGAAGTGGAGGGGCCGTTGTATTTCAGAGAAATGAAATGACAAAACCACCTATGAAGATCATTACCTAAGAAAATCCTATGAAACTCATGGGGTCAACATAAGTCAACAAGCAACTTGAAGACACACACACACACACACACTTCTTCTGTGGTCCATGGACTCTAGGGAGCTCCTTGCTGGGTTTCAGAGGGTTCGTGAACAGGGCAGAAAAGCTGATTTACAAGTACACCTCACTTAACAAGGTAGATGTGTTCCTGGGCATTACTTCTTTAGCAGAAGGTTTGGTTCTGAGACAGAAATAACATGGAAAGAACAGAAATAGGTTCTTATACCTCAAAAAAAAAAAAAGGAGAGTGAATCAATCAGTAATTTATTACGGATATGGATCAGCATAAAAAGGAGAGTGAATAAACATGTTTCAGCAAACTTTTCATTTGAAACTAGCAACAGGCATGCGAAATTGAACAACTTGATCAGGTAAGCCTTGCATAAGAAGACAAAAATAGTTTTAACCTTCTACAGACCACTTAGGTGCCTAAACACCCTTAAGGCATCTAGTTCTAGCTGACCTTGGAAGCTAAGCCCTGGTTAATGCTTGGATGGGAGACTGCCAATGAATACCTAGTGCTGTAGGCTATATTTCAGAGGAAGGCATGGGCAAAACCACGTCTGAGGAATCCTTGCCTATGAAAACCCTATGAAATTCAGGGGGTTGCCATAAGTCAATAGGCAACTTGAAGGCAGATATATATGATGTCTAAATATCATAAAGGCACTAGATTCTGTCTGATCTTGGAAGCTAAGCAGAGTGAGCTCTGGTTAGTATTTGAATGGGAGACCGGCAATGACAGCTGCTGTAGGGTATCTTTCAGTGGAAGGAAAGAGTAAAACCACCTCTGAGAATTCTTTGCCTAAGAGAGCCCTAGGAAATTCATGGGGTTGCTACAGGTCAAGAGGCAACTTGAAGGCAAAGAAACACAGAGAGACCATTGCAAAACCTCTTCCAAAGTGCATCCATGAATGGTCATTTTTTCCTGTTACCACCTCTTCTTTTTAAAGGATTTCTTATGATTGATATATTGGGGGTAGCTGGCAAGGCAGCCCTGTCTGCTCTCTCCCTTTGTCTCTGTTTTGCTGTGCATAACTTGCTCTATAAGGTATTCTGGGGCAGCTGCTGCTTACCTTGCCTGTTGTACAAAGGCACACACAGCTGCAATAGGATCAGCCACAGCAGAATCCTATTCTTTCCCAGCTCAAACTTCAATGCATTGTTTCCTGGAAACACACTGCTCCAACCGGACACCCAAAGTATATGTTTCCCCAGCCTTCCTTCACTGTCATAGCAATGCTGATGCTGCCAAAAGTTGCCCAGCTAGACAAGGAAAAGGAGGAAAACAGGGACTGAGCAGGGGCATGGAGTTGTAAAAAGGAGCTTCCTTGCCAGAGACTTTTTTAACTGAAACATGCCTGTATTTTTCTCCATTTCTTTCTCTCTTACTTTGAAAATTGTATTTAAATGCTTTGAAGGGGTGAAAAAGTCTATACCTCACTTGAACCCACAAAATTTGTGGACCTTTTCACCCCCCCCATGCAATTTTTAAAGTAAAAGGAAACTTGAAGATGATGATGATGATGATGATGATATTCGTATTAATTTCTCAATTATTTCCCGAAATTGTGAGTCAAAGCAGAGAACAATGCAATTAAAAGCATAGAAAAAGTTAATATTAAAATAGAATTAAACTATTTATCATGTTAAAACAAATACACAAGTGCATTCATAAAAGAATGAAACACAATTTTAAAAGTTTTAAAAACTCTTTAAAATCACCATTAAAATAATATAGCACCCAGTAGCCTATTCTTTAAAAACTTCCTCTTTTAAAAGCCTGTCTGAATCAAAATGTTTTAGCTGCCACCATTGTTCCTTCAATGTTCCTTCAAAGGAGAGGGCCAGCCACTGAGAAGGCCTCCTATTGAAAGAACAGCATAGACCAAGTTGAGTAGACCAAGTAGCATAAACCAAATAGTGAAGCCCATTGAATCATTCTGAACATTTAATCTTGAACATTTAATTTTAGAAGCATTTTGGCAGGCATCTTTTATGCCATTTTCTTATTAAAACTATGTAGGGTTTTTTTAAAAAAAAAAGTAAGATAATCCCGTCAAAAATGAGCAATGGAAAAGGTAATGAGTGGTTGCCATGACAGTCTAGTGGTGAGTCCACTCTAGATTTTAGTGTGATTTTAAATTATCTATCCATAGTGCTGACGCCTTTCCTCAAAGTAGGTTTAGCACCTTGGAGAGCTCCGTTGAAAGTCAGACTAAGGCCATTTCCGCGCCACACTGTTATAGCGCTCTGATTCCACTTTCAACCTCCTATGGAATCCGGGGGTTTGCAGTTTAGGGAGGGGGAATTTAGAATTCTCAGCCAGAGAGCTCTTTGGCTTTAGTAAACTACAAACCCCAGAATTCCACAGGAGGTTGAAAGTGGGATGATAGCACTATAACAGTATAGTGAGGAAATTGCCTCACTTCCACTTGGACGGGAAGATAATGGTTGTTATTCCTGGGGACTCGTGGACAGACAAAGGGTGGGGATAGCATAAAAGCCAGTTCCCAAGGCACAGAAATCAAGCTGTTCCACCTTCTCCAGTGTGGACACAGCTGTTTCCCACCTCTTATGCTGAGAATGATCGTTGGCTGGAAAATACTCATCTCACTAGATCTCTGTTACCCATTTCACCTGAGCTCTTTGGCCTCAGTAAACAACAACCCCCAGAATTCCACAGGAGGTTGAAAGTAGAATCATCGCACCATCACAGTCTAGTGCAGAAATGGCCTAAAACCTAGAGGTGATTCAGTGCTCTTTTATCATGGAAGCAACCATCCACCTCTGGGGTACCCAATAATATAGATGGAGTCACATCAGTTGCAGCTAATGGCTGCTGATGTCAGTGGGGATGATGAATGCGTGGCGGGTTTCAGCCCAGACTTTCCAAGAACTATCCAAACACCTCAAGCACTTTGGATAGCATCTTGGAAATCCATACTCAACCTGGGAGTGGATTCACCACCCCTTCCACATGGAATCCACTGCTGCATCTACAGATAATGTCATGAGTGGTTTCTTCCACATCATAATCAGTAAAGGTTATATTTTGAACAAGCAGAGGCACAACTCAGTTAAGAACTTGTAACAAAGAAGGTCCTTTTTCACAAAGGCCTTTTACATCTGCCCAACCTCCCCCTTTCACCTTTATCTTCGGTCATTTCCAACTTATGGTCTCTCTGAGATGAACCCATCATGGGGTTTTCGTGTTTGAAATGGGCTCATTTCAGCCTTCCTCTGAGGCTGAGAGGGTGTGACTTCCCCAAGGTCACCTGATGGGTTTCTGTGGATTCAAACCCTGGTCCCTCAAACCACTACACCATGCCAGCTCTCCAGTTTGTAGCACCATCGGCATCAGGAAAATGTTAAAAGAGGACAGGAGAAACAAAGGCTTTTGATGTTGGTTGGTAGCAGCATGTCTGCAGTAAATCACACACCAATGCTTGAGCTGTGAAAAAATGGGATTTTGATATAGCCGTGGGTACCTGCCTAGAACAGGCAAGGCAAACAGCAGCTGCCCCCAGAACCTCTTATGAAGCATGCATAAACAGTGAAACAGAAGGAAAAGAAAAATTAAATAAGCCTTCCTCACTGGCTACCTCCAGCAGTTTTTTTCAAAGATAGATCTGTACATTTGCAGGTAAAAGGAGACTGGGCTTCATGTGTGTGTGTATGGTCCAAGTTGATTCTTTAAAAAGGCCAAACATGTTTAGGCCTGTTTATAAATTAATTGGCCCTCTTCAGGGGCATAAATCCAATCTACAAATTTCAATCTAGAAATTTCTGGAGCTGCTCTCTTTAGAGTATTCATAAAGAGAGTGCTGCAGCAGCTCCAGAAATTTCTGTTGCAGATCGGATTTGTGCCCCTGAAGGAGGCCAATTAACTTATAAACAGGTCAAAATACATTGCGCTTTTTTAAAGAATCAACTTGGACCACCTCTAAGCACGTGGAGCCTAGTCCATTTCCACACTAGACTGTTATAGCACTATTATTCCACTTTCAACACAACATCCTATGGAGATATGGGGTTTGCAGTTCAGGGAGGGCCCTTTGAGGCCATCCATAGGATTCCATAGGATGTTGGAGGTGGAATAATAGCACTATAACAGTCTAGTGCAGAAATTAGCCTATCCTCCCTTTTTCCTGCTGATTTATCACACATGCTTTCCAGTACTTATTCCTGCTCCGATCTGTAAATTTGGCCACCAAAATAGAAATCAGAAGAAAGTGGAAGCTGGTGAAAATAAAAAGTTGTCCCTGGAGTCATGTTGGAAGAAGACTTCATGCTTTATCTTGAAGGTTCAAAATTTTTGCATTTACTTATGCAAGGTTTGCCTGACCTGCTCGTTTCATTTCATATTGTTGGTTTTGAATTTTTTAAAAAAATTGCTGAAACATGCTGAAACACTCTTCCTTTTTATGGTCTGGAAGCTATCCTTATTCTTTCCATGTTATTTGGGACTTCTGGGACCATATCTTCTCTTAAAGAACTAATGCCCAGGAACAGATTCACTTTGTGAACTCCTAACAGGGAATAAATGGAGAGGAATGGCTGCAAATAATAGGGTCAAACAAATACTTTCTGAAAAGTATTTTTCCAAGTTGGGAGATGACCCCACCACCAACTCAAGCCATCTTTCAGGCCTGGACCGGCCACCTTGTGGCTTCATTTTCTGTATCACTATCGAGATGCTCTTCCTTCTCATTCTAGTATACACTTCCAATTGCTCCCCTTATCAAAAGCAATTCCTCCTGCAGCCACACTTGGCCTCTCGCGATTCCTCCCAATCTTTCTTCTCAGCCTTAGAACAGGGGGGCCTCCAGGAGTAGTTTCTCTTAGAAACTGCCCGTTCTCCCGCACCCTCCTCCCCCACCGTCCCCGAATGTACAGATGATGGATGAGTCTCGGAGAAAGAGAGCTGAGACAATGCAGACTTGTTTGCAGAGCCTCGTCTTTCATGCGCACGCACCCTCGAGAGGCCATAAAAGCTTCCAAGAAGCCATTTATACAATCAATTATCAAAGCCCGTGCCCTGGGAATTTGTGGAGCGTATTATTTACTCAACACCGAATAAAGCAAAGATTGCATTCCAGGCACCTGAATATTTGCAAGCACCAGGGAAGCTGTCTTTGAGAATAGAAAGCAGCCACATGGCTGATTGTCCTGAGCCAAGGAGGAGGGCAATTGTCTTCATCAGAGAAGAAGGGGGAGGAGGAACTTTCTCTCTACAACAGAAATCCGCGTCTCTGAGCAGATCATTGAATCACAGGGTTATAGAGTTGGAAGAGACCACAAGGGCAATCGAGTCCAATCCCATTCTACCATGCAGAAACACACACTCAAAGCACCCCAGCAAATGGCCATCCAGCCTCTGTTTAAAAGCCTCCAAAGAAGGAGACTCCACTACACTCCCAGGCAGCAGCATATTCTACTGTTGAACTGCTCTTATGGTCAGGAAGTTCTTCCTGATGTTTAGATGAAATATCTCTTCCTGTCATTTGAATCCATTGCTCCGTGTCCTAGTCTCTGGAGCAGCTGAAAACAAGCTTGCTCCATCTTCCACATGACATCCCTTCACATGTTTAAACGTGGCTATCATGTCTCCTCTTAACCTTCTTTTCATCAGGCTAAACATCCTTAAGCCACTCTTCATTGGGCATAGTTTCCAGACCCTGCATCATTTTGGTAGCCCTCCTCTGGACATGTTCCAGCTTGTCAAACTCCTTCTTGAATTGTGGAGCCCAGAACTGACATAGTATTCCAGGTGAGGTCTAACCAAATCAGTATAGAGTGGTATTATTACTTCCCTTGATCTCAACACTATACTCCCATTGATGCAGCCCAGAACTACGTTGGCTTTTCTAAACTGTCACATCTCACTTCTGTCTCATGTTCAGCTTGTGGTCTACTAAGACTCCTAGATCCCTTTTCATACGTACTATTTTCGAGCCAGGTAGCCCCCATCCTATATCTGTGCATTTAATTTTTTTTCTTTCTTAGTGTAGTACCCTACATCAGGAAGTTCCTCCTAGAAGTTCTTGCTAGAATCCTGTTGGGGTCTTACACACGCATAATTTTCCCTGCAAAAGTTTGACATTTTTCTCCAATACCAAATGCTCGCATTCAGTTCAAGGTGGCAGCAGTAGAGTTGTGCCTAGGGTGGCATTGCACAAGAGTTCTCACTGCACACACAGAAACATAAGGAACAGCGAGGGTCATGTAGCCCAACCCTCTGACATACAGGAATACCCAACAACAGCACTCCTGAAAGATGTCCCCCAAGCCTCCATTTAAATACCTCCCAAGATGGTGCGTCCACATGCTCTAAGACAGTGGTTCTCAACCTGTGGGTCCCCGGATGTTCGTGGACTTCAGCTCCCAGAAGCCCTGAGCATTGGTCATAGTGGCTGGGGCTTCTGGGAGCTGAAGTCCACGAACATCTGGGGACCCACAGGTTGAGAACCACTGCTCTAACATAATCTAAGTCCATCATCAAATAGATCTTATAGTCAAGAGGTTCTTAATGTTGAGGTGGGGGATCTCTTTCAATCCAGGTGCACATGTGCAACATGGTTGCAAAGGGTTACACATATTTATAGCACATGACGCACACTGTGCTCAGAGGCAGATGCCCAGAGCACCATTGTCCATGGATGCACATTGAATTTGGTTGCACAACTGAGGGCCTCCCAGAACAATTAATTCCAACCTTTGCATGTGGAGATTTAAGCTAGGCATCCCTGATTTAGGATGTCAGCCCGTCTCCGGCATTTGTTAAAATCAATGACCTACTTAGGTATTCTATGAAAGGATTACAAAGCCCTCAGTCCAACTTCTTCTTGCTGTGTGCCTTCAAGTCATTTCTGACTTGTGGCAACTCTAAGGCAAACCTATCACAGGGTTTCCTGGGGGCGGAGAGAGTGTGATGTACCCAGTGGGTTTCCGTGGCTGAGTGGGGAATCAAACCCTGATCCCCAGCATCATAGTCCAACACTCAGACTACTACCTGTGTAATTCACTTTTTTGATCTTTTGGGAAGTCAGAATTCTCTACTGACCACACGATAATCACCCCCCCCCAATGGCCCTGCCTCCTGCTGCTGAGTTGGAGAGAGTACCCCTGAAGATCGTTTAGCTACCACCACCCACTGATTTAACCCCTGTTACTCAGTAACTTATTGCACAAGGGGACAATAAGCAGGCACGCTGGCAAGTACACCATTAGCAGCAAAAGGGTGGTGTAACCCAACCACCCTATAACTATATGGCTAGCATCCTCCTAGTGACACATGCATGCATACGTTGTACTTCACTTGAGGGGTGCATCAGTTCTATTGCAACTGAGATATTCCAGGGGCAGAAACAGAGTTGCACATACATCAGTGTTATGCCTTGTAGCTGTGTATTGCACATTGCAGTTGTACACTGTGCATTGCACAATATCACCCAGTCATCGATATGCCTTGCACAGCGTTGCCATTCTGCACGGGGGTTATGAAGCATTGGCATAGCATCTCCTCCTGTGCATATTTACGCTACGCTGGGGAGATATTGGCTTGTAGCCAAAGAATGTCCATTTACACTATCTGAGCTTGATGCAGAATTTCAGTCATTGTCTGCCCTGACCTGCTGCTGATCAGTTTCATTGGTGGCTAGCAACAGCACTATGTTATTTAAGGCTGGCAAACACAGGCATTTCAGTTGTTTTGCCACAAAAGAAACCCGCACACACACACACCAACTCATAGGGCTGGGCATGTGGAAGAAGTGATTATACAAACAACTTTCTCGTGGCTCTTTGGAGCACCCTCCTTGTCCACATAAAATGCCTCAGCCTCCCAGGGGAAGGCGGCTGTTTTGCTTTGCTTTGGGTTTGTTTTGTTTTTCCTCCTTCTGATACTTTTAAAAACTTCCTAAACTATTTGCCTCAATAATACTCAGTGAGATGAGTCGGTACACTGAAGCATTTTACGGTTCTTGGAGCAGATGAAAGGGCGAACAAGTGATTGAATATAATTAGCTTGATGTCTTTCTGCGGGGAGTGT
Organism: Iguana delicatissima; assembly: GCA_948472985.1. NCBI lineage: Eukaryota > Metazoa > Chordata > Lepidosauria > Squamata > Iguanidae > Iguana > Iguana delicatissima. The sequence goes on along the minus strand of CAOKZL010000281.1, from coordinate 559,684 downwards.
TGTGCCAGGGCTGGTTGTCATTATCACAGGCTCTGCGCTACAAAGGGCAGCTGACAATGAAAAGAGAGGAGGGGCTGGGGGAGGTCGAGGAGGGACGCCCAAAGGTGTGCTGGCTCAAATGGAGGCACGGTGTCGCACAGCAAGATGGGAGAGAGAGGGGGCTGGGAAGAGGAGGCTGGAGGGAGACTGGAGCATCCAACACAGAAAGCTTATGTGCAGCAAGGTCACCAAAGCTGCCAACATAGGTCAGCCTCTCTTGTTGCCCATTAGGACAAGGACTCTGAACATGCCCAGAGGTACATTCTTCTTCATTACTGCTCCATGTCTACCAAGGCTTTAGGGCAGTGAATCCACTCCAGGTTTCAGTCTGAAATTGAAAGGAGGTTACCAAGTTGCTGAACCTATTGGGAGGATCAGGTTCAGGCTAAAAGTCAGGTTAAAAGTTAGATTGGATTTCCCACCAGTATTAACATGAAAGATGCCATCCACCAAGGGTAGCCTCATGCAAGGATGAATCGGGAATACAATCATAGAACCATGGAGTTGGAAGGGGCCCTACTGGCCGTGGGGTTCATATACAGATGTATGTTGGATTTGTGCTTGCGCATCTTACTAATGGGATGCTGGTCATAAAAGCAGTAAGAGGAAGACAGTAGCTGCACAGCCTAAAGAAGTCATGGCCAGATCATGGAGAAATGGCTCAGTACTCAAACACATCCCTTTGCATGCAGAAGGTCCCGGGTTCAATCAAAGGCCATTTCTGCACTACACTGTTATAGTGCTATTATTCTACTTTTAACATCCCATGGAAGTCTGGGGCTTGCAGTTTCCTGAGGCCAAAGAGCTCTCTAGCTGAGAATTCTCAGTGCCCCCTCGCAACTGCAAACCCCAAGATTCCATAGGATGTGGAAAGTGGACCAATAGCACTAGAACAGTGTAGTGCGGAAATGATCATAGAATCATAGCATCATAGAATTGGAAAGGGCCTCATGGGCCATTGAGTCCAAGCCCCTACTCAGTGCAGGAGAGCAGCTAGAGCATTCCCAGCAGCAGGGAGCTGTCCTGCCTCTTCTTGAAGACATCCAGAGAAAGAGACCCTGCCACCTCCCTAAGTAATTAGTTACTAATTATTAATTATTAGTAATTAGTAATTGCTGAACTGCTTCTAGTGTCAAGAAATTCCTTCCAATGTTCATTTAAACTCTATGCTCTCTATCTATCTTAAGACCATTAGACCTGGTCCTACCCTCTGGGGCACCAGAGAACAAACCTGGTTTCTCGTCTCCCTATGACAGCTCTTGAGTTTTTTAAGAGAACAATCCAGTCACCCCTCGTTCTTCTATTCACCAAGATGAGCATGCCCAGCTCCCTCAATCTTTCCTCGTAGGTTTTGTCCTCCATACCTCTTAACATCCTTGTTGCCCTTCACCAAAACTGATCCAACTTGTCTATACCCTGGAAGTGGGGCTCAGTCTCAACTCTTACATGATGAGGGTAATGGTGATTGTAGCAATGGTGGTTTTGGTGGTGGTGGTTGTGATGATGGCATAAAGATTTATTACTCACTTTGTTCTATTTATATCCCACTTTTCATGCAATAAGTTCAATGCAGGGTATGTTGCTCCTTCTTCCCTACTTTAGTCTCCCAACAACTCTGCAAGGTAGGCCAGACTGAGAGAACCCAACATTACCCAGAGGGTTTTGTGGCTCAGTAGGTCTTGAGCTATCCCACCATAACACTTTAATCTGTCCCATGTCCTGCTGTAACACTCTAATCACTTCACACACACACACACGGCTCTTCAAAACTACATCACCAACCAACAGAACTAGCACTGCTCATCAGGGCCTCCAAAATGATATAAATTAATGCAAGTTGAAAATATTAGTCAAATACAGAGTCTCCCCGTTTCCTTCTTCCAAAGCAAAAATCAGGGCAATTCTTCTGGGAGCCCTGATGGATTGATGGCACAAGAGCATAGGTCTCATTCAAACCATGAAGCCCTATGAGAAGCAGCTTAGGGAGCTGCGTATGTTTAGCCTGGAGAAAAGAAGGTTAAGAGGGGACATGATAGCTATGGTTAAATATTTGAAGGGATGTCATATGGAGGATGGAGCAAGCCTGTTGTCCTATCTCAGTCCTGGCACAGCTGATAAATCAAACAAACTGAATATCTCCCAGCTTGTTGCTTACTTCCATGCAGTAAGCAAGGAGTCATAAAGTCAAACATAAACAAAGTCCAGCAGGGTTTCATGGCAAGGGAGTGTCCAAGGTCAATCCGAGCATTTGTGAAGACATCCCACAAGGTAGCAGGTCCGATAAGCTCTGACAACTCTTGGAGGGGAAGGACGCCAACTAAATAGACCCAAAGCCTAGCGCAGCTGTGCCTGATTGATTGCTGCCGGTTATAAATTCTGAGAGAACGACACTGGATCTCTCTTTGCTGCCTGTGCCCTGCGAAGCTGGGTCTAGGTAAGTGTGTTCCTCTATATCTGAAGAGGTAGGACTCTCTATTGGAGCTGGCACCATCCCTTGTTCTGTTTCTGGCACTGTAACCTCTCTCTGTACAGCAGGCCCTGGCATGACTTCTGTTTCAGCCTCTGGTGTGCTCTCTGCTTCAGACTTTGAGTCAGAACCTATGCTCTGAAAGCAGGGTATGACACCTGTTTTCTGCTGCTCCAGAGACTAGGACATGGGGCAATGGCTTCAAACTCCAGGAAAAGAGTTTCCATCTAAACATTAAGAAGAACTTCCTGATGGTAAGAGCAGTTTGATAGTGGAATTTGCTGCTGCTTCACAATGTGGTGGAGTCTCCTTCTTTGGAGATTTTTAAAGAGAGTTGGATGGACATCTGTTGGGAATGCTTTGATGGTGTATTCCTGCATGGCAGGGGGTTGGACTCAATGGCCCTTGTGGTCTTTTCCAGCTCTATGATTCTGTGAGTCACACTGCATAATTATAACACTCTGATTCCACTTTAACTGCCACGGAGCCATCTTGTGGAATCCTGGGGTTTGCAGTTTGGGGAGTCATCAGGACTCTCTGGCTGAGAATTCTCAGTGCCCATCTCTAAACTGCCAGCCTCAAGATGTCAAAAGATAGAACCATGGCAATTTAAGTCGAATCATAGTGCTATGAATTGTATAGTGTGCATGAGCCCCAGGACCTCTACAGATTGCCCAGTCTATGGGCTCAGATTGGCTCAAAACTGGCCTATAAATTCACAGAGAAAGATGAAGCCCCAAGAGAGTGGGCAATCCCATGACAAATACTGAAGAACACATAACAAAATTCACAAAGAAAATAGAGGCACATGTCCCCAAGTGCACTGTACATTATTTGGTCTTTATTTATTATTTGAAACAAGCCATATGTGTTTTGACCTACGCAGTTGTTTCAATGGCCTTCCTCAAGGTCTATATAAAAATGAATATAAATACAAATCACAAATTAGAAATCAAAAGGACAGTGCATAATTACAATAATATCTATTTTTTAATAAACACCATAATAAATTTTATGCTCTTTAGCCTGATTCTTTAACTGTTTATCGGTCCAGCAAAGGGAAAGAGATTTTTTCAGCTCCAGAAATTTCTGCTGCTAGTTGCACATACTGGTATGTACAGGCTTTTAAGCAATATACGGAACATAAAATTTAAAATGATGATTTTTTTATTGATCATATCGCAATTACGTGTTGTCCTTTTGACTTTTAATTTGTCATTTGTATTTATATTCGTTGTTATATAGCCCCTGAAGAAGGCCATTGAAACAACCATGTAGGCCAAAACACCTTGGCTTAGTTTCAGATAATAAATAAAGACCATTCACGGGGAACATGGAGACTTGTCTCTCTTTTCCCTCCCATGCCCAGCTCTTGAAGGTACCTCAAAAGGCTACAAAGCCCTTCCTGTAGAACAGGTGGTGGTCCAGTTTGGTCTGAATAAAGTAATCTTCCCAATTTGCAGCCCCCTTCCCGCAAGTACAATAACTTACAGAGCTCAGTCTGAACTGTTTAACCCTTAATATCAGCAATGGTGGCTCTTCTCTAACTCCCATTCTGATGGGAGGTAAGGTGAAAGAATAGAGAGAAACAACGCAACTTCTCTGGGGTGGCCTGAATTATGGGGAGTTTAGCCAGGCTCCTCCTCTGGTTTAGAGTTAGGCTGGCAAAGAACACCTTCTCCTTTCCTCAAGGCTTTTCATTGTGCATGGACTGCTGTCCAGTGGGACCTCTACATTTGCAGGTTCAACACTCGTGGACTCAATTATAAGCCAGTTATTTTATTTATTTATTTAAAAAAAATCTTAGGGCCTTTCCACACTACACTGTTATGGTGCTATTATTCCACTTTTATCCTCCTGTGGAATTCTGGGGTTTGTAGTTTCATGAGGCCAAATAGCTCTCTGGCTGAGAATTCTCAATGCCCCTCCCTAAACTGCAAACCCCAGGATTCCATAGGAGGTTGAAAGTGGAATAATAGCACCATAACTGTATAGTGCAGAAAGACCCTTACTCTATTTGCCCCTGATATAGAAAAACATATGTTCTCTCTAGAATGCCTAGGTCCTCCCATGCAATTCTATCTTCCACATCCACCAGAAGTGAACCACAGAGTCACACTGGAGGACCTAGAGATTTCTAGAGAGAATATTTCTTTAGGCATTGCTAGGCCTTCCAACACGACTCTATGGTCAGTTGATCATAGGATTGAACTGGAGGACCTAGAGATTCCTAGAGAAGTATTCTCAGGTTAAAAAAAAAAAAGCATTTGTGATGTTTATTTTTATTTGTGTTTTTCCTTTTTTGTGAAGGTCTTGTGCCCCTGTGAAAGTGGAGGAGTCCCTGTAACATGTTGATAATGTTTCTGGTGCTTTGCTTGTTTGCCTCTCTGTTTGTTAGAGTTATACCCTGCCTTTCTGCTCTCCAAATTTATGTTCAAGGACACTAAAGATAATAAAAACAAAAGCTTGCATCCTTTTTTATTCATTCTAACTGGAGTAGACCAGGTAGATCACTGAGATTTACATAAGTGTTGACTTGACACTCAACAGTTACTTCAATAGATCTACTCTAGTTTGATTCGGGCAAAATCAAATAAATGCAGGCATGCTTGAGTTAACAAAACCTGTGAAAAAGAAGCTCCTTTTGGCAAATTCTCTTCATGCCCACTCAGCCCCCTTTTTCCTCCTCCTCCTTCTCATCTATCTAGTACGAAGTTTTTTTACCAGCATCAGCACTGAGAGAACGGTGAAAGACGTATGAAGAAACAGAGACTTTCAGTGTTGCAGCAGCATGTCCATAGCAGACAATGCAAAAAATCTTGAGTTGTGAAAGAACGGGACTCTTTCCTAGCTGATCCTACATGAGCCATGAGGTGCCTGCCTGTGACAGGCAAGGTGAACAGCAGCTGCTTCCAAAATCACTTACTGAGCATATAAGAACAAGTGTCATGGTTGGAACACTGGACCTGAATTCTAAGGAACTAGAGTTCAAATCCCCACTCAGCCATGGAAACCCACTGTGCGACCTTGGGCAAACCACACTCTCTCAGCCTCAGAGAAAGACAAAGGCAACCCCCCTCTGGCCAAATCTTGCCCAGAAAATCCCATTGTAGGGTCACCTTAGGATTGCCATAAATCAGAAGCAATTTGAAGATACGCAATAATAATAACAAAACAGAGAGAACAGATAAGTGCTCTTCTCCAGTTATTCTCCCTCTTGCTGCATGTCAAAAAGCTTGGATCTATAAGTATAGTGACCAAAATGGAAATCAAAAGAAAAGTGGAGGCTGATGAAAGGGGGAGAATAATCATCTCTAGCTTCATTTTGGAAGATGCTTTCAGGTGGTACATGGATGGTACAAAATATTTTTGTTTACTTCTGCAAGGCTTACCTGACCTGGTTGTTTCATTTCACATGTGCGTATTGTTAGCTTTGGCTAACACGTTTGCTGAAATAGCTTCAACTGCTCTTCTTCTTTGTGGCGCGGGAAGCTCTCCCTAGTCCTTCCCTTGCTATTTCTGCCGCTGGTACCAATTTTTCTGTTCAAGAAGTAATGCCCCAAAACACATCTACTTCATTAACTGAGCTATACCTGTACAGCAAAAAAACATCATGTAGGTTAATTAAAACATAAAATGGATTAAAACATAATGAAAAGATGCCAGGAAAAAAAAACCCAGCCTGGATGAGAAAGCAAGTCAGCTTAACTGCAAATAGCAGGGCTGACAAGAGGAGGGGGAAATTGGTCCAGATTGCTGGATCTCGTGGTCTGGAAGGGGTGACAGAACCTGGCGATGGTGCATGTGTTGTCTTTCTGGGTAGTACTGTTAACCATGCCATGCACCCCCACCCTATGATATGATATAATTGGCAAATATCAGTCAATTGGCATAAATATAAATTATATACTGTTATGGCTGAAAAGCCATGCTACCAAAGAGAGTAGGCCAGATGGAACATCAGGGCATGGCCAGGTCATAGTCACGGAACCAGTCAGGAAGCTCTGGTGCTAATGAACTTGTTATAATCCCCTCGACAACTCAGCTTTCAAGGACAATTGCACCTGAGACTGCCTCAGAAAACAACTCATTGTCCTTGACCTGTTCCCTCTTCCCACTGAAATTCTCCTTTGTTCTTTCACCTGTCTCACCATTAAGGAGCTATCACAATTCCCATCAGTGCTTTGTCACCTGATGCTAAAGCTATTAGCCTGTTCTGGACCACATTGTTTGCTCTGCCAGAGAGCCATTCTGCCCTCTCCAGGGCAGAAAAGGGTATTTAAACCCTGGCTCTAAGCCAGACAACCCGTAGTACTCTGGACATAGACCATCACTGCTACTCTGATCCCCATTCTTGTACTACTCTTGGACCCTCAGTCTGAGCCGCATTGCTTCATCTCTTCTCTGCAGGATAAGTAAATATCCCCCACTTTACCCTAACTTCTCGCTATCCAATTTTTCCTTCCTTTCCTTCAGTTAGCCTTGTGTGGTTGTAAGACTGCTTAAATCTTGAGTATGATTGTGTTATTCCCTAATAAAACATACTTTTAATCTCTAACTGCTATCCTTGCATTAGTACCGGTATACATAAGTGTGAAAGATCCTGTAAGGTTACGCCCTCTCAAAGGCCTCCCCTTTGAGCTAATAATTCCCCACTGTTTCACACAGGCACTGGCATTGCGGGTGGCATTGCAGGCGAGTCACCCACCTTTTGGGGTAACACTACAAGCTGAATATCCCTTATCTGAAATGCTTAGACCCCAAAGTGTTTTGGATTTAGGATTTTGGAATACCTATATTTTCAAAGACATAAAATACAGTACGGAGCAGAAGCACTCTGGGGAACCTGTGATTGAATGAGGAGGAATGCCATAGCACACCAAGCATTGTGCTTGGATGCCTACCATTTTACAGATCCTCACATCTCTCTACAGCCTTGCATCTCATTCATTTGCTACATATGTTGTGAATGAGACACAAGGCTGGAGAAAGACATGAAGATCAGTGAAATGAATGAATAGGAGCACCACAGCTGGAAGAAGACAGTGGGCCACAGAAAGTTTTGTTTTTTGGAGGCTTTTGTATTTTGGATTTCCAGATAAGAGATACTCACCTAAACATTAGGTAGAACTTCCTGACTGTAAGAGCAGTTTGACAGTGGAATATGATGCCTTGGAGTGCTGTAGAGTCTCCTTGAAGGTTTTTAAACAGAGTCTGGATGGCCATCTGTTAGGATTGCTTTGATTGTGTCTTCCTGCATGGCGGAATGGCCTTGGATGGGATCTGTGTTCTAATCTATGGAACAGCAGAAATCGAATTCTCCCCATCTTCCATATAGCATCCTTTCCAATATTTAAACATGGCTATCAAGTTACCTCTTCACTTTCTCTTCTCCAGGCTAGACATACCTAGCTCCCTAAGCCACTCCTCAAAGGGTTTCATTGTTCCCAGGTCTTTTAATATTTTGGTTGCCCTCCTCTGGACACATTCCAGCTTGTCAACATCCTTCTTGAATTGTGGAACCCAGAAGGAACAGAGTATCCCAAGTGAGGTCTAAACCTAAGCAGAAGAAGGTGGTACTATTACTTCCCTTGACCTAGGCACTATACTCCTATTAATGTCCCCTAGAACTGCATTTGCTGTTTTAACTGCTTCATCACACTGTTGATTCATGTCCAACATGTGTCTTCTAAGTATCCTCGATCCTTTTCCTCCAGAAGTATTGCAGAGATCTTGAAGGATCACATCAGTATTTTGTATCCAGTTGTAGGCACCCAGCTGGATGCTTCTCTTCCTCCGTTCCTCAGCTGGGTTGGAGGGTGTGCCATATATAACAGGTTTGGGCAAAGTGTGGCCCAAGTGCAGGCCGTGTGGCCCCCAAAGGATGTTCTTGTGGCCTTCAACACCTCTTGAATCCCCAGGCTTCTGGAAGATCTCAGCAGTGTATCCTTTCAATTAAGTTTCAAGGCCTCCCTGTACTGTTTAACATTAAAAAAAATCATATTTGAGATCCAGAAATAGAACTGCAGATGCTTTGGGTATTTTGCTTTATTGTTGTATAGTCTATTTGGCCTAAATACCCTAAAGGCACCAGATCCCATCTAATCTTGAAAGCTAAAAAGGGCAAGCCCTGGTTTGTGCTTGGATGGGAGGCTGCCAGTGAATACAAGGTGCTGAAGGCTATATTTCAGAGGAAGGAACTGGCAAAACCACCTCTGAGTATTCCTTGCCTAAGAAAACACCTATGGGATTTATGGGGATCACCTCAAGTCAACCGGTGACTTAAAGGCAGATACACACACACACATCCCAGTGAATACAGAGCAATCACAGATCCATAACTATAGGCTAGCAATCTGCAGCTGCAGCACAGAATACCAGTCAAAGCATCCGAATCCCATTGTTTGGGGTGGGCTGTTTATCGTAACCTCAAAGAAATTTACAAAGAAGTAAGCGGCAGCTGGCGATTCCCAAGTCAGTGGAGCGATGAATCCACTCCAGGCTATACAGAGCTTTAAAGGTGCTGTCCAAGGTGCTGAAGCCGTTTTCGTGATAAGGTCAAGCACTTCAGAGAGAATTTAAACCCGGATAGATTCACTGCCCCACTGACATGGCGGCCACTCTCCACCACTGCCTAGAAGTCTAGCAGAGGTAAGGAGGCTCTGGTTCCAGATGTCGGTTCCTGGGCCAGTTGAATTGACTGAAGCCAACCCCAGAAGTCATTACTTAGCTCGCCAAGCAGAAAGTCTTCATTTACAAGCATTGATTTTAATCCATTTTTTTCCCCTTTGGGTACATCACTTATATACCGAAGAAAAGCGAATAGTGATTTGTTGATATAACCATTAAAAACATGTTGATTTACAACCATGCAGAGTTTCTTGGTGGTTTTAGTATATCTTTCCTTCTATCTATGGCAGCCTACTGTAGCAATATGCATTCATTTGAGCAATTATAGATTTTTTCCTCCCTCTCTTTCCTCTCTCTCTCTCTCTTTCTCTCTCTCTCTCTCTCTCTCTCTATATATATATCTATCTATATAAAAAAGACACATTTTTTACTGCTTTAGAAAACTGAGGATGGTAAATTGCTTATTGTTCAAAATCGCTCTGCCCCTGGTTTTGTGCAGGAGAAGAGATAAAACAGAAGTCAGAGAAAGCACTCTTACCAAAATGGGGGGAAAAAACAATTAAAGAGAAGACTGAGAAATCAATCATGCAATAAGCTTTTTAAAAAATGCAACCCCATCCAGAATTCACCCATACCTCATCCTCTCCACTGCCCTGCTAACATTTATGTGCCAGCTATAACTGAGTCCTGGTGGACATAGATAACATGGTGAAAGCTGTTCATGCTGCTGTAATCTCCAAACTGGACTGCTACAGCATGGTGTGCAAAGGGCTTCCTTTGATGACTGTTTGGAATTTTCCTTTGGGCAGTGAAACGCTCCAGTGCTGGTCAACAGGAATGTATTTAGCTAGTTCTAAGTCAGTATTTCTTGCCTAAGAAAACCCTATTAAATTATGTTGACAGGTGATTTGGAGGCACGTACACAAATCAACTTCACTGGTTTCATATCTATTCTGAGCACAGAATAAACTGATGAAGCCCAATAGATGCTTGGTGTTTTGCATATCTGAAGGATTACTTGTCCATCTATGAACTCATTCAAGTATTAGAATCATCTTCTGAGATTCCACCTGGCACCAGAGATCAGATAGGTGGTGAGGAGAGACTTGAGAACTTCTAGCCCATTTGTGGAAACCTCTCCTGTTTTTTTTTACCAAAGACAATTGCTTATCTTGGATATGGAGACAATGAACACACCAGTGGTGGAAGGTTTACCAAGTTTATTGACTCAAAGTCATGTACTGGCTAACCCATACTCCACAAAATTCACTCTGAGGTAGGCAGTAGTTTATTTGTGAGAGATAAACATGGGCAACACAGCACACTTCCACAGAAGTTGCTGAGACTAAAGCATCCATGCAGCTTATACCTTTTATAGGTTAAGATTATAAATTAAGCCACACAAAACCATGACTGGTGAGAGCCATAAATCTATACATCACTCTATCTCTCCAACAGTTCCCAGGCCCGTGGCCATTTCCACATTACACTGTTATAGTGCCATTATTCCATTTTCAACCTCCTATGGAATCCTGGGGTTTGCAGTTTAGGGAGGGGCATTTAGAATTCTCATCCAGAGAGCTCTTTGGCCTCAAGTAAACTACAAAGCCCAGAATTCCACAGAATGTTGAAAGTGGAATAAGGGCACTACAACAGTGTAATGTGGAAATAGCCTATTTCAGCCATCCACTCCCTTCCATCCTTGACAAGGGTAACCTGATCACATTCTTCCTGCTCTTTTCTCACAAGCACCAGGTTCTCAAAACAACTTGTCTCCCCAGTCTGCTACTTTCATTTTTGCCCTTATCTGTTCTTCCCCTCTCTCCAAGTTCATTGTTTCCATAAGCAATTAGCAATAAATACTCTGCAGCAATTATAGCAAAGCTTAGCAGGGAGACATAGTATCTTTTTATGCAATGGTTGAATACATTTGCCCCAGTACACATCCAGCAGACCATGCTCATTTCCCACGCTAGGGAGCCTCACAACCTGATGCTCAGCAAGTGAAAATTTCTTGGTGCTAAAAAAGCAGTTCCTATATTCTAGACCAAACTTTCCTGACCTCTTTACCCTGGAAGAACCCTTGAAATAATTTTCAGATCTCAGCCAAAAAAAGTTTAATTTTTTTTCCCCGTCGTTGTCTTTTGCAGAACCCATAGCAATCTCTTGTTGAACTTGGGAGTTCAAGAAAACCCTGGTTGAATCATAGAATCCTAGAGTTGGAAGAGCAGGAAGACACCGGCCATTTCTGCAGTGGCCCGTTATAGCGCAGTGATTCCACTTGCAACCTCCTATGGAATCCTGGGGTTTGCAGCCCCTCCCAAAACTGCAAACCTCAGGATTCCATAGGAGGTTACAAGTGGAATCATCGCGCTATAACGGTCCTGTGCGGAAATGGCTACCATCAAGTCATTCCCAACAGACGGCCATCCAGCCTCTGTTTAAAAAGCTCCAAAGAAGGAGACTCCACCATACTTGGAGGCAGCAGAATATTCCACTGTTGAACAGCCCTTCCCATCAGGAGTTTTAGGTGGAATCTCTTTTCCTGGAGTTTGACTTCTTTGCTCTGTGTTCTCTGCAGCCGCAGCAAACAAGCTTGCCCCATTTTCAAGCTGACATCCTTTTAAGAAGTGTCATATCAGCTCTTAAATATTTAAACATGGCTTCTGTGTCCCTTCTTAACCTTCTCATCTCCAGGCTAAGCCTCCCTGGTTCCCTAAGCTGCTCCTCATAGGGCTTCCTGATTTCCAGGCCTTTTCCCATTTTAGTCACTCTTCTCTGTTGTGTAGTTACAAATACGTAACCTACGGTTACATATTTGTAACTGTTGTGTATTCATGATCCTTATGTAGGGTTAAGTAGGGACTGTGAAAGTCTCTTGTACCCCAAAGCAGCAGCTGGAATCAACAAGGTCCATTCTCCCGTCCATTGAGAACCGGCTGCCTAATGTTCCCACCCACCCACAGTCCAAGTGATCTCCAGAGTAAGAGGGTTCATGATAGAGCCTCTTTTTCTGCTTGTCAGTTTGGAGATTGCTCCTGGGAGAGAGCGGATACATCAGGCAGCTACTTTGTGATCAACGGGGTGATCACAAGGCAGAAAAAAGTGGAATGCACAAATATAGGATTGGAGACACATGACTGGATAACAGTACGTGTGAAAAGGAGTCATGGTGGACCACAAGCTGAACATGAATCAGCAGCATACTGCGGCACCCAAGAAAATCAACGCGATTCTTGGTTGCATCAATAGGAGTATGGTGTCTAGATCATGGGAGGTGATGGTACCACTCTATTCTGCATTGGTTAGGCCTCATTTGGAATCCTGTGTCCAGTTCTGGGCACCTCAATTCAAGAAGGATGTTGACAAGCTGGAACATGTCCAGAGGAGGGCAACCAAAATGGTGAAGAGTCTGGAAGCCGTGAAGCCCTATGAGGAGCAGCTTAGGGAGCTGGGTATGTTTAGTCTGCAGAAGAGAAGGTTCAGAGGGGACATGATAGCCATGTTTAAATATTTGAAGGGATGTCACATTGAGGTGGGAATGGGTTTGTTTTCTGTTGCTCCAGAGAGTAGGACAAGGAGCAATGGATTCAAGCTGCAGGAAAGGTGATTCCACCTGAACCTCAGGAAGAACTTCCTGGTGGTCAGAGGTGTACGGCAGTGGAATCTGCTACAGCCTCGGAGTGTGGTGGAGTCTCCTTCTTTGAAAGTTTGTAAGCAGAGGCTGGATGGCTGTCTGTCAAAGGGAGTGCTTTGATGTGGGTTCCTGCATAGCAGGGGGTTGGACTGGATGGCCCCTGGGGTCTCTTCCAGCTCTATTATTCTATGATTCTACAGGGTGCTACAAAGTTATGGTGCTATGTAATGCATAATGGTCATACAGAATTCTATCATATTTTTACCTGGTTGTATTTTTATGATGGTTTAATTGCTGTGAATTTTTATGCAATTGGTTGCACTATGTCATGTCTGTATTCAGCAGACAAGTGCATATGTGCAGGTTTATGCTACACAAACACAATCTAGGATCTTTGCTACTGTTCTTTAAATACTTTTGCTTTATAGTTGTAAGCTGCCTTGGACATTTCCTCATAAATATTTTTCGAAATATTTTTATTGTAAAGAAATACAAAACATTACAGGCAAAATTTGTACAGATCTAACACAGGGTCATGCATCATGACAAAAATATCATCCAAATGGAATATAATGAAATAAACTACTTCCCAGTGAGATATTGTTGTGTCAGCCTTATTGTAAAGTTGTGTTGTAATTTAGTGCTGTCTTCATCTTTCATTTGATTCTGTCCCAGAAGAGATTGCAGTAGTATCTAGTCCATTTCCTTGCCGCCATGGTTTAAAAAAACAGATTTTCCAAGGGATGGAGGGAGGGAGGGAGAAGAGGAAGATGATGATGAAGAGGAGGAGGAGGAGGAAGAACAAGGAAAAAGTAAAGGGAGGAGGAGGTGAGGTATACCTTGTTGGAGTAACACCTCTTTCTCTTCTTCTTTAGGCATGAATGTCATGGAGAGTTCCCCTTATGAGCCATTTGTGAGAGGCTTTGACTACGTCCGATTAGCTTCCATCACTGCAGGTAAGTTTGAACGATGTGCTGTCACTGTGTTGCACATACGTGTTTTTTCCCACTTAGAACTGGAGCTGGGCTTAAATAAAAAAAAAAAGTCTTTGAGTGAGTTTAAGAAATAATGAGAGAAGGTTATAATGTCTAAGAGGTGTTGTGGGGAGATGGGCCACAGTAGGATTTGAATATCACGGCTACAAATATAACTGGAGAAGGTTACATTTAATGTATCACAGGTTTATTGCATTTAACATACATAAAAGAATAATTAGAGAGCCGGGGTGGTGTATTTGTCTGAGCGTTAGACTACGATCCTGGAAACCAGGTTTGATTCCCCGCTCAGCCATGGATGGCCTCGGGCATGTTACACACTCTCAGCCTCAGTTCTGGGCTACAAGGGGAGAGGAAACAAAGGTGCTTTCTGAGATGGAGATTGCTCTTGTTTCCCTTCCCCTCATAGCTCAGACCAACCACTTCTTTCCCTTCTCTGGGTCCTCTCCCGCTCCATACCTCAAGGCTTAACAGCTGCCTGATGGGGAGGTTTTGGATATGGTGCAGAGGGCTAGAGAACAGCCCCTTGAATGCCATAAAGAAAGAAACGTACACATATATAAACCAGAGTTATGCATGCTTCAGTGACTGACAGGGTCAAGGCCAATGTGTTTCCTGTGCAGGGAATAATGCGTTTTGCATAGAGAACACAGAAAACATGCAGAAAGTGTGTTTCTCTGTGCACAACAGTGAGTGTTTCTGCATAAATAAAAACATACTGAAACAAAAGTAACAACTGGGATTGAACAGAAATCTTGTTCTCATGAAGCGAGGAGAAAATGATGGGCATTCTTTGTTAAGCGTCCTGTTAGTGACTTATGCATCCATAGTGGCTTATGCATCCTTTCTTGGATGTTGCGGAAGGAAGTATTCAGCACTTCTTTGTGCAAAGCCCAACCCACCACTGTGGTGGAAGCTCCCTTTCATAGTGAAAGGGACGTGAAACTGTACAATTCAACCCAGTGATGTAGCATGCCAGTCTCTGATGACCAGTGGGAATAAAACACCTTTAACAAGCAAGTAAATTTCCAAGCTCTGAGGTCGAATGGTGTCTTTTTTTCCCCTCCTCTGTAGGCTCTGAAAATGAAGTGACGCAGGTGAACCGTTGCTTGGATGCCGCCAAGGCATGCAACGTGGATGAAATGTGCCAGCGTCTCCGGACAGAGTACGTCTCCTCCTGTATCCGGCGGGTGGCCCGAGCGGACACCTGTAACCGCTCCAAGTGCCACAAGGCCTTGCGGAAGTTTTTTGACCGGGTGCCCCCGGAATACACCCATGAGCTCCTCTTCTGCCCCTGTGAGGACACGGCCTGTGCAGAACGACGCAGGCAGACCATTGTCCCAGCTTGCTCCTACGAAGCCAAGGAGAAACCCAACTGCTTGGCCCCACTGGATTCCTGCAAAGGGAACTACGTCTGCAGGTACCATACGTTTCTCTGCTTTTGTGCATTGGAAAAGAGAAAACCTGGGAGCAGGGTTGCCAGAGTGAATCATAGAATCATAGAGTTGGAAGAGACCCCAGGGGGCATCGAGCCCAACCCCCTGCCATGCAGGAACACCCATCAAAGCATTCCCAACAGATGGCCATCCAGCCTCTGCTTAAAAACCTCCAAAGAAGGAGACTCCACTACACTCCATAGAGGCAGCAGATTCCACTACCGGACAGCTCTGACCACCAGGAAGTTCTTCCTGAGGTTCAGGTGGACTCTCCTTTCCCGCAGCCTGAATCCATTGCTCTTTGTCCTAGTCTCATATAACAGAATTATATAGTTGGAAGAGACCCCAAGGGCCATCCAGTCCAACTCCATTCTGCCATGCAAATCACTCCCAACAGGTGGCCATCCAGCATTATCTAGCCCACATTTTACCAGCTTGTTTGCAAGAATATCATGGGACACCTTGACAAAGCCTTACTGAAATCAAGATATGCTACATCCACAGCATTCCCTTCCTCTACCAAGTTTGTAAATTTATCAAAAAAGTGAAAACTGAAGCAAGCTCCTGTACTGTTAATAGCTGAATAAAAGAAGGAATTTCAGCAGGTGCCACTTGTTACCTGGCTATGTGCAGAACAAACAAAATTTACAAGATTGGCTGAAGGAGCTGGGTATATTTAGCTTGGAGAAGACTGAAAGGTGGCATGATAGACATCTTTAATTATATGAATGGATGTTGTGTAGAAAAAGATGGAACCAGCTTCTTTTCTGCTGCCCCAGAAACAGGGACATGGAGCAATGCCTTCAAACTTCAGGGAAAGAGATTCCATCTAAACATTAGGAAGAACATCTTGACAGTAAGAGCAGTTTGACAGTGGAATATGCTGCTGCCTTGCAATGTGGTGGCGTCTTCTTCTTTGGAGGCTTTTCAGCAGAGGCTGGATGGCCATCTGTTAAGGGTGCTTCAGTTGTGTGTTGCTGTAGGACAGTGGGTTGGACTGGATGGTCTTTGTGGCCCCTTCCAGCTCCATGATTCTAACAACTGCTGAAGTTCCCTTTTTTGCACAATCATTAAAGGTACAGAAGACTTCTCCAATTTTTACACTTGCGATCTTACCTGAGAGGAAACAATTACTAAATGAACTGACTTCTTTTTCTTGTACGTCAAGGTGGTCAACTGTGCCAGGTCTGTGGGCCAGTTTTCTGCCTCCAGGGGCCACATGGACTACGGTGAAAAACCCTGGAAGTGGCCCAAAGTCCACTTCTGGTGTGAAAAATGGTTTTCTTTTTCCCTGTTAAACAGTGCAGGGTAGGTATGTAAACCCTTGATTATTTGACAGTTCCATGCAAGGATGAATCATGACTGTAGTTTTCTCTCCACCACAGGAGAAAAATGAATATTGCTCCATGGTACTCTCTCTGAATTTGAACATCCCAAAGTGCTTCAGAAGAATTATTCTGCAGACAAATACATGTGGGTCAAAATCTGCTGGGGAGGCACATCTCTGGGAATTAGAATTGGGCAGTTCTTTAATGTCTATATCCAGTAAAGGGCTCCTGTTGTGTTACGACACAACTGATACACATAGGGACTGATACACACAAGTCCTTAGGGCACCAGCTAAGGAGTGCTAATGTGCATGTGGACACTCTTTCCAGAGTCCCATTATGCATTTTTTGCAATTCACTGGCAGGTTTTCTAGCACCTCTGTACTAACTAAGGCCATTTCCACACGAGATTATTATAGCGCTTTGATTCCACTTTCAACATCCTATGGAATCCTGGGGTTTGCAGTTTCGGGAGGGGCTGGCCAGCCCCTCCCAAAACTGCAAACCCCAGGATTCCATAGGATGTTGAAAGTGGAATCAAAGCGCTATAACGGTCTTGTGTGGAAATGGCCTAAGAGTCTCTTCGAACTCTGATTCTATGTAACATTAGTAACACATACAGTGATAAAAGATTCCAGACTTTTTTCTTCAAAATTAAAAAAAAAGCATATTTTCTGTGCAAAAAACATGTTTCCTGTGCAGGGAAGAGCATTTGCTGTGCAAGAAACCTGCTTTCTGCAGAGAAAATGATGTGGAATTTTTTGCACCAAAAAAAAGCCTCACATATGTGTCTCCCCAGAATAGTTCCTCCATGACACTTTGAGCCATCCAAATACTGGGGGAAATGCCACTAAAAGTCTCATGGCTCTCCTTCTTTGGAGGTTTTTAAAGAGAGGCTGGATGGCCATCTGTCAGGAGTGCTTTCATAGTGTGTTCCTGCATGGCAGAATGGAGAAAAACACTGCACAATGGGGAAAAAAAATCTCCTCCAGTTCTATGATTCTCCAACCAGGAGCACACTGAAAACATCATTTTCCAGTACCCTGATCTCCAGCACTTTGGAAATACTTTAATTGAGCCACTGCCAGGCTGTGAAGGTAGGTTTAGGAGTCGTACTCATGATTGTAAACATGAATTCCCAGGAGTTGCAGTATCATAAGTCCAGTTTACAACCTCATAACAGCTGAACAGGATGCTAGTCTCCTAACTTTTCTGGCCAGAAAAAAAGGTGGTCTGGAGAGTTTCCAGTGGTCAAGGGTAAAGAAAAAAAAAAGAAATTACCTAACCTTTGTGGGTTCATTTTACCTACCCTATTTTTAATTCAACTTTATTCATGTTTTGTTCTGAACATTGTAAAGGCCATTGGCTATATACAATAAAATTACTACTACGTTTTACCTACCCGCAAGGTAAGAAATGTGAACATACTTTTGGATTTTGTGCCTGTACAACCTACAGCTTGGAGAAAAAAAATTGGGAGTTGTAATCCAAAACTAACTGTTCCAAGCTCTTGATGCAAATACACTTGCTTCCTGACACACTCAGGCAAAGATCCTCCACTGAAGAGATGGAGCATAACAATAAGTTCACAGAGTTTTGTGGCGGTTGCACAATGCTGCCACATTAGTGAGATGCCACATTGCACTACTGAAGGCACCTAACCAAATGTGCGTGTTAATCTGCATCTGCAATGCACACCAGTTGCATGGTGCACAATGGAAAACCATGCACAGTACAAAAATGCATCCATGCACATCCTTGTGCAATGCACAGCTGTTCACAATGGTGCCACATGGACAGGTTCACTTCTTCGACTTAAAACTCAGTACAGCCATTCAGCCTTGGACAAAACTATCCAACAGCTTTGCTATGTGAACTTACACGTGTGTAACACACCAATGGGATTCCAAACTTGGCTTTCTCTTATCCCTCCGTTCTTCACTGAACTTTCCTATGAAGTTCCATTAGGAATGCAAACTGCTGTGGCTAGTGAAATGGATCATCCATGTTCAGAGACAGTATACCTCTGAATACCAAATGAAAGGGACATGCAGTCAGATACGGACAACCTTCCTTGTAGGTTTTGTAGAAGATTTGGCTGGCTGCTGCTGCTGAGAAGAGATAACAAGATGCTAAATGAGAAAGACCTTTGGTTTGATTCAAGAAAGCCGTTCTTATGTGGCTTAAATCACCTTTGAGTGATATTTATTTAAGTGCACTCCTGTGGCTCAGGAAAGCTGGAGAGGGGCTTTTGTGCCAATGCTCACTTTAGAAAAGTAAATTGCAAAATCAATTTAGGAACATACACATACATAGCCTTGAAGCTTCCTGTATCAGTCCACCTAAATGGCTGTGTGTAGTGAAACAAAGCAAAATACTCAGCAATACAACTCAAGTCTGAGGCCCTATAAGTAGACCTTACGGCCTCAGAGTCTGCAGTTTGGTGCAGGTGACTTAAAAGCTTCTGTGTAGTTTTTTTGGCAAATGGCAGCAGGGTGTACCTTTTTCTATGAAATTCATAAAGAGAATCTTGCTGTGTTTGCTTGCTTTTGCTTTCATCATTGCTCTGAGAATGGGGAAGAGGTCACTGGGATGAGTGACCAGAGTCTAGGCCAACCTCTATTGCATTGATAAAAGTCGTTGGTTCTGTTAGTTCTTCCCAAAGAGAAGTCGCAGGGTGTGGTTGGGATCTGATATGAGTCTGAGATTCTGTACTAGGGTTGCATAGTATTAAATCTCCACATGTAGAGTTATGCATTATTGTGCTGCTGGTTTGTTCACAGCAACATTGCACGACTAAATGCACAACCAAATCCAAACGTGCATCATCCCGGCATCTGCACATGCATGTATATCAATGTGCTCCACATGATGGGGAATGGAAACTAGCCAGAGCGCAAGCAATAGCAATGCGAGAGGCAGGGTAACCTAGCGAGGTCTTTTTACCCAGTTTTTACGGGGTCAGGCCAAAAGCCAAAAATCAAACGAAGATGTCTAATAAATGATTTTATTGAACGCAAGTCTCACACACCAACGCAGTCAGGCACACATGCACCCAAGAGCTATTGAGAAGCAAAAGAGAGGAAATTGGACGGGGGGGTATTGAAGGGGTGTTGTTGGGGTAATACTGCACCTTGTCCTGAAGTCCTGGGTCCGAGAAGGCAGCAAAGAAGTGGGGCTCAGCATGGAGAGGGCTGAGGGGATCACTCAACGGACAGAGAAATGGTCTGCTGGGATGACCGGGGGTGATCCAAAGAACCGCTCAAAAACTGGGACTATTTGTAGGGGAAAAGGTACCTAGAGGGCTAATCCTTTCCCGGGGACAACAATGGGTGTTGGAGTGATAACAAAGCTCCACCATGGTAATTTCCTTCATGTGATGGGATTGCAAGGTGTTGCCAAAGTCTCAAGATCTTTGGCTGTGTTAGTTTGTGGTGTGACTTCATGTAAATGGTCCTCACCTGTTAGGATATTTGCTCAACTGGGAGCAAACACACTAATCCCCTCAAGTCGGCTTCTCAGGGGCTGAGGACCCTTTGTTTATTGTGGGTTTACACATCTTGAGGTCTCCTGGGGCTACGTGACTGGGGATTTTACTGACCTGACCTGGTTTTCAGTCTTTCGCCTGTGCCTGCCTACATGCCCTTTCAAGGGACCTCTCTGGCACACAGAGCTATAATTTAATATTAAAATTATAGACCCCGGGATAGGGTTTCTCCCTCAAAGTAACACCTCACTGAGTTAAGTGTCAGTTGCACATTGCTGTGGCATTGGTGAATTACAACACTGAGGAAACTAAAATACAGATACATCTGCATATCCAACACATCATGCACACTGGGCACAATGTACAAGCATGCATGATGTAAATTTGCATCCAGTCAAATCATGTGCAATGTGCAGCCATGCGCAGTGGTGTCACATGATGTGTAACTCTGGCCATTTAAGGATGGCCTTTGAAGCCCCTCCCTAAACTGCAAACCCCAGGATTCCATAAGATGTTGAAAGTGGAATAATAGCACTATACCAGTCTAGTGCAAAAATGGCCTCTGTTTCCACAATGCTGAATTGAATATAGATATTCTGCATCAGGCAGACTTGTTCAGCTTGTTGAATAAGACACCCACAGGATTCTGGCCTGGGTCTGCAGCACTAGAGGAATCGAAATTTCATTTCCCCTCTCACGCCATTTTCCTAATGCAACTTCACCAGCCTTTTTGTTTCCCTAAAGAAAAAGCTTGAGGGCAGGCAAACATCAATACCACCCTGGTCCACGTACATACACTCCTTACCATGCAGAACTGCTTTGAAAATATATTGAAGAGAAATGGGAAGTGGAGTCACAGATAGCCATTATCTTATCATGGTCTTAAATCAAGGGTAGAAAATTCATGATGGATTGGGCTACAGTCCTCGACTGTGCTGGCTACGGCCGCAGAGAGCTGCAATCCAGCACCTTGCCACTCCCAACCCTGCAGAACTGGACTAGCAAGAAGCACAAAGACTTTCTATACCAGCATTTCCCCAACATGGCACCTCCATATGGGTTGGACCACAGTTCCCATCGTATTTCTATCACGGGAGTTGTAGTCCTCGGGAGAGCACCAGGTTTCAGAAGGCTGAGCTATACCTTAGGACTAAACTGGCAGTGGCGGAGCTTGAAGTGTGTGGAGGGGCGGGGCCATGGTGCAGGGGGTGCGGCCAGAGGGTTTGGGGGCGTGGCCAGGGCATATGGGGGTGTGGCTATGGACCAGGGCTCCCCAGAAACATTACCTCCCAGGGCGATCCACCTCCATCACCCCCCCATCCCTATGCGACTGCAAACTGGATGCAAAAGTACCGTTGCATCCAAAGCAAAGTTATTTATTTAAAAAGGCATCCGCAGGGAAGGACTGGTCATTGCCAGAGGCACAACAACTCTGGTGGGGCAGTTTAACTCTTTCATTCATTGCAGACGTCCTGAGAAAAATCCTTCTTATGAGCTGGGTTTGGTTTGCTTTTGCTTTGTTTTTCCCCTCACAAAGAAGGAAGGAATTCACCATTGCCTCTTAATTGGGTCCAGCAAGGGCACAGGGATCATCTTTGAATGTCAACATGGTAATATTTTATTAAACATCAGCTCAGGCCAAGATGGGAGAATCATCCAAGAACTGCATCTCATATGCATAGTTTTTTTTCCCCCTGCAAGGATTAGAATGCAGAGGAGCAAGCGTTCTGGTGCATGAAGCACACAACAGAGGTGAAAGTCATCCACTTAGGAGTCCTTTGTTTTGGAAACTTCCATGACTCATTATTTCAGGGGCAGGAAGCTTCACAAGATCTGGGTCTTCCCTGGATCTTGAGATGGTGCAGTTACCTTCCCTGCATTCCCCTACCACTATTTTTTTTTTAATTTTTAAAAATACTGAAAAGGCACCCTGTGCCCTATAAAGGGAAATTTTGCCTTGCTCCCCGTTTCTCTCCATCAGCTATTATATGTCTATAGAGACCTTTCTTCAAAGCAAGAGAGACCAGAAGTTATTTCTGGTTTGGGGAGGAACACTTGATTGTTGTTGTTGCATGCCTTTGAATCATTTCTGACTTATGGTGACCCTAAGGCAAACTGATCGCTGGGTTTTCTTGGCAAGATTAGTCCAGAGAAGGTTAGCTCTTGTCTTCCTCTGAGGCTGAGAGAGGATGACTTCTTGCCCAAGGTCACCCAGTGGGTTTCCATGGCTGAGGGGGGGATTTGAATCCTGGTCTCCAGAGTTGGTCCAATGCTCAAACCACTATACCACGCTGCCTCCATTACTATGATGGAGTTCTGGGGGTGTGGCTATCCTGAGTGCCAGAGCAGCCTAGTAACAGGTTGCCAGGCAACCAGAATAGCTTTTCAAGAGAGAACCCAGCCCATAGTGTGAAAGAGAGGCCGGTGGCTGAGAGGAAAAGACATAAAAAGGCAAACATTGATTGTCGTTATCAGTCCTTCAGCGAGAAAATGCTCTGGAGTAAAGTCCCTCAGTCAACCAGGGAGGTTGTCTGTGTGGGAAAGGGTTTAATTCTCAGGGGAAGCCTAGAGAGAAACAGAAGAGTAATTACATCATTATAGAATCTGGTCAGAAAGTGCGATCTAGATTAGGGGGTTGATGCTTTGGTGAGAGTATAGCCAAAGGGCTGTTTAAGATATTTGTGTTTATGTGAGAGTTTAAAGATATAAAGAAACTGACTGAAAGTACTCTGAAGAACTGTATTAACTTTGGCCTACATATGGACTCCAATACTTTGTTCTGTATGTTATTTTAATAAATATTACAGTTTATTTTTATAAATACTGACTCAGCTGAGTAGTATACAGTATTTAAAGAAACATGCTACCATAGAAATATTAAGGGGCTCTAAACAACCACTGAAAGGCCTCACCCTTTTACACAAAAGAAGTGTTATAAAGGGAAGAAGGTAGATTTACGTGTGAAGCGACAGGGTGCTTTATTAGATTGGGGAGCTGCCATACCAATCTGAGGCCTTTCCGCCCTACACTGTTATAGTGCTATTATTCCACTTTCAACCTCCTGTGGAATTCTGGGCTTTGTAGTTTCTTGAGGCCCAAGAGCTCTCTGGCTGAGAATTCTAAAGAATTCTGCAAATCCCAGGATTCCATAGGAGGTTGAAAGTGGATAACAGCGCTATAAAGAGTTTAGTGAAAAAATGACCTAAGAGAGAGAGAAACAGGTCCTGCCACAATTAGCACCAACACCAAACTGATTACCTGCATCCACTGGACAAGATCCTGCATCAAACACACAGAGCACAACGTTCCACTCATGTGGTTTGTATCCTCCCTTAACCCCGTCAGCTGCCAAGCCTTAAGAGAGACTGTTGCCGCTGCTCCTGCTGCTTTATTGATGGCAGGGGAGGAATTCAGATGATGCAGAAGCAGCTGGGCTCATCTTAGAGTGGGAAAGATCTTTCCTTATTTATTCACTGCATTAATGTATTACCTCTCAGCTCACTAGGGGCCCTACATACAGCAGATGAAAAACAAAACATGTGGGTGTGCTCACAAATGGAGTGCAACCTCTTTTCCTTCCCCTTGAAGCCAAGACCAACCACATCTTCATGGACTGAGTTGTGTCTCCACTCCTTCCCTTCCCCACCAGGCTTGACGACTGCTCAGGAAGGGGAGAATTTGGATAGGGCTTAAAGAGCTAGGGAATAGCTCCCTATGACCCATCCAAAAAGAGGCACACACGCTGACACACGCACACTGTTAGTGTATATATCACTAACGGGATCCCATCTCCTGAGTACATCAATAGAGGCTAGAAACTTCTTTTTTCTATGAGAGGCAGGCTGTGGCTGGAATCCTGTTGATTAGTCCCAAGCACAGCAGACCCTTTGAATCAGTTGTTGAGTCCTAAGTCAGCACATAGATAATCCCATTGATTCAACTGGCCTATGAAGGGACTTGTTAAGATCCTTAAGTGTAAAGTTGTTGTTGGGCGTCCTCAAGTCGTTTCTGACTTATGGTGACCCTTAGGTGATCCTGTCACGTGGTTTTCTGGGGCTGAGAGTGTGTGGCATGCCTAAGGTCACTTGGTCTCCAGCACTCAAGTCACTACACACCACTAGCTGTAAGGACATGTTAAATACCAAAGTCAGAATCACCCAGGCTATAGTATTTCCAATTCCTATGTATGGGTATGAAAGCTGGACAATGAAGAAAGCTGACGAGAAGGAAATCAACCCATTTGAAATGTAGTTCTGGAGAAGACTTCCAAAGATGCCATGGACTGTTAAAAAAAACAAGTAAATGGGTAAATCAATCCTGAACTCTCACTAGAAACCAAGGCCATTTCTGCACTACACTGTGATCGTGCTGTTATTCCACTTTCAACATGCTATGGAATGCTGGGGTTTGGAGGGGCCCTTAGAATTCTCAGCCAGAGAGCTCTTTGGCCTCAGGAAACTACA
The DNA here is from genome assembly GCA_948472985.1 of Iguana delicatissima. Taxonomy (NCBI): domain Eukaryota; kingdom Metazoa; phylum Chordata; class Lepidosauria; order Squamata; family Iguanidae; genus Iguana; species Iguana delicatissima. The sequence continues at coordinate 535,202 of CAOKZL010000281.1, read as the reverse complement.
AAGCCCAGAATTCCACAGGAGGTTGAATGTGGAATATAGTGTTATAGTGTAGGGTGGAAATGACCCAAGATTACTAAAGTAGGGGTGTTGTACACGAGACAACACGGCTCACAGGAAAAGAGGATCATGCTTGGTAAAGAGGGAGGGAGTAGGAAAAGAGAGAGACTGTCCTACAGGTGAATTGATTCACTCAAGGAAGCCACAGCCCAGCGTTTGCAAGGGCAGTTGATAACCAGGGTTCTTGGTGGTTCTCATGCATAGGGTCGACCTAGATCAAAACTGACTTGACAGCAAATGTCAGAAATAACAAAGCTGAGAACAAAAGTGAGATTTGGGTTTATAAGCTGCAGCGTGCCCACGCAGCTCTGCATCATCCCGGGAGCTGTGAGAAGGAGGAAGTCCACCAAGTCCCAGGTGGACGATGGGGCTCCGTGCCAACGCTGCCCACTGGATCCTGAATGATAAGGGAGAGTTTGGCCTCTTGCAAGGTTGTACAGCACTTTTTGATTTGCAGCTGATCAGTCTGGATGGGAGGAGGCAGCCCAAGCTCAGTATCAATCCTCGGCATCAGCAGAGAGAGTGAAAACATACTGTTCTTCTGTCCTTCACGTTGTCAGGAGGAAAAGAGTTGAGGAAAAGAGTTTGACTTAAACACCCCTTGGTCTTGAGATGGCTTGATTTATCAGTGGCTTGCAATTACCCAGTGGGAGCTATTATCCTCGGTGGTGCCTTATCAGGGAATAAGAAATGTACATCATGGTCACAATCCTGTTGGTGTCTTGCACCTGAGTAAGTTCCCCTACAGACGTTTGTTGCTAATTACTCTCAAGTTGACTTTGACCTATGGAAACCCTATGATTGAGAGACCTCCAAGCCAACCTGTTACTCACAGCCCTGCTCGTGTCTCATGGATTGAGGGTTGTGGCTTTCCTGGTGGAATCGCTCCACTTGTTAGGCGGTCTCCCCCTTTTCCTGCTGCATTCCACCTTAGCAGGCATTAGTGTCTTTTCTAATGAGCCAGGTCTTCTCATACTATTCCCTTTCCCCCAAAACAACACCTGGAAAGTAAGGGTCTTGGTGGTGCTTTGGGAGAAAGTGCAAAAGAAATGCTGTTTCCCTGCAAAGAAGCACAGAGAGATTAGAGAGGGTGAATGCTTCTTTTGAAAGCACTTGCCCTCTGATGTGGAACCAGGATGCGAGATCTTTGGCCCTAAGAGGCATTACCTATGATCCTTCAGTACTACTGCAAGCACCGCTTCCCTTGGTGTCTCATTCTTACATATGGGGTGCAGCAAACTGATCACAGATGTTAATTAAACATGTCTCCCTTTTCCTTTTCTCCTCTTTCTCTCTTAGATCCCGGTTTGCTGAATTCCAGTTTAACTGCCAGCCATCCGCACAGTCTGCCACAGGATGCCAGAGAGAAAACTACGCAGCGTGTTTACTGGCCTATACTGGAATCATAGGTATACAGATGGAATTCATTTTAAAATGGCGAGGGGTTGGTTTGCAGCTTCACAGAAAAATCGACACACCATTAATATGAGCAGCGGGGCCTGGTTGCTTCTGTATGAGGAAGGCTTTGGATCTGTTCTTGGTTTTAGTCCAGACTTTAAAGTGGCTACCAACAGTGATCAAAAATAACCGTAAACCAAAAATAGCTTCAGCACTATGGATAGGTCTTCGGATTAAAACCCAGAACAGGAAGATGTTCCTGGTAGTAAGAGCTTTTCAACAGTAGATATGCTGCCACCTGGGAGTGTGGTGGAGTCTCCTTCTTTGGAGGTTTACAAACAGAGGCTGGATGGCCATCTGGCAGGAGTGCTTTGACTGAGTATTTCTGCAGGGCAGAATGGGGTTGGACTGGATGGCCGTCTGGGGTCTCTTCCAGCTCTAGGATTCTGTAACAGTGTAGTGTGATAAATCTCACATTCACAACACAGTGCCACGGCTGGCTATAAATGCACATCCTGAGATTGCATCTACAGGATGGGACTGTGGTAAGCAGCATAAAGAGCCCACACTACGAGATTGTCCTGTCCCTCCCAGCGATGCAACCAGGCAGCAACAGTTTTCTAAAGCAAGATAGGGCACAACTGTATCACCGCATGTAATCCGCTGCCTGCTTTTAAAAAATACAAATGCTTGTTATTTGGTGTTTTAAAACTCACTGTTGACCTGCTGGACTAGAACATACACCCAGAATTCAATTCTACATCCCAAACGGATTTCAGAGTCGAGTGCAGAAGCAATTACACAGAATCAGATCAAAGATCTAATTCAAAGTGCAACGTCTGCAAGAAGACATGGATCTTCGTAATGCCGACAGGAGCAGGTTTTTCCCCAAGCACTTGAATCTCACATTTGCTGCTGACCTCTCCAACGCTGCAATGAAACACATTGCCCAGCATGATTGGGTTGTCATGCTGTAGTCCTACTTTAGAAAAGGGTAGTCAACCTCTTCTTCATCCTCAGAGGGTTTTGCAACGTGCACAGAGACTTGGAGAGAATGTCGGCAAGTTACTTTAGGGGATTAAAACTCCCAAAATCCCTAGAATGCATTGGCTGTGCTGGCTTCTGGGAGTGTTAGTCCACAAATATAACTTTGCTATACTCTAGACTTGTGAAGTGTCCAACTGAACATTTTTAAAATCTCCCACCAGTTCCTCCAGCCCTCATGTACCAAGGGCCACATGACTTATTTTGGGATGGCTAGATTCAGAATTATTTCCTACCAAGAAGCAGGACTCAGCCTACAAATTCCAGAACCCTCTGCAGCAAACAGTCTATCTGCGATTTCCGCTGGGAAAAAAAGGCAGAAATGAAATGCAATTTTGTATTGAGCAAACTACCTGAGGACACCAGATACTGATTGATCTCAGAATCTAAGCAGGGTCAGCCCTGGTTAGTATTCAAATGGGAGACTGGCAATGAATACCAGTTGCTGTAGGCTATATTTTAGAAGAAGGAACTGGCAAAACCACCTCTGGGTATTCCTTGCCTAGGAAAGCTGTGTGAAGTTGATGACCCCATCAAAGTCAACAGGGGACTTGAAAGCACATACGCACACCCACAAGGCACCTGACTGGGGGTCTTTTATGATTGTGGCAACAGTGCTACAATCATGAACATGTAGAGACCCTGAATATGAATCAGTTATGGAGGCACAACTTCAGGTTCCATATCCAAAACTGCAGTAGTGAATTCAAGCCATGATGTTTGCTGTCCATTTGTCTTTTCCCCCTTTTTGTCTATTAACAGTTATTTTTGCTCTCTTCTCTCCCCACCCTTGACCCCCTTGGCAGGTAGTCCCATCACCCCAAATTACATCGACAACTCAACCTCTAGCATAGCACCCTGGTGTACGTGCAATGCCAGTGGCAACAGGCAGGAGGAGTGTGAAAATTTTCTGCACCTCTTCACCATGAACGTCTGTCTCCGTGAGTATCCCATGGCTGCGCCGCTGGAGTGGGTGCTCTTCGGAGTGGAATGGTGGGCAACTGGGTGTCCCTCCACGCTTTCCTGCTTCATTCAACCCATAGGCCTTATCTTGTCCCCCACGCTAAGGAAGGGCCTGTTCATAATGCATTCCATTTCTACCCAATATAGTGGATGGTTGTTTCAACAGACTTTTCCCCATTATCATTCAGTCAATTTTATAATGTGTGAAAAATGGAGCTTTCTAAAATGCTGAATCCTATCATCAAGCTAGCTTCTGCACTTTAGACACGGTTTTAAAAAAACAGTTCAGATTAAAACCTAACATGAATTCGCCATTTCACGACAAGAAAGCCATTTGCTGCTAAAGTGCATCAGATGATGATTATTGAACATTAGCCAGGACATTGGTTGGTGTTGTATATATGAGATATTGTATCTCTGGATTGAGATATCTAAGGCCCTTTCCACACGGGGTAAAAAAAACGGCTTAGGGCGACCTCATCCGGAGGTCGTCCACACCGTGGGGCGCGCTAGAGCGGTTTTAAAAGTGGCGGTTCCACACCTCAAACCGCGCTAGCGTGGCTGCAAGGGGTGGCGCGGCGCGTTTTTTAAAAACCACATTTTATGTGGTTTTTAAAAAACGCGAGCGCGCTAACCCGTTGCAGCGCCCCGTTTGAAACTGCAGGGACGCACTAGCGCGTCCCTGCAGAGCTGCCCGGGGGCGGGCTTCCGGCTGGCGCACTGCCCTGATTGGCGGAGTGCCGCCGGAAGTCGCCGGCCACCATTTTGGGCGCCGCCGAACGCCGCTGAAATTCGCCAGCGTGTGGAGCGGCGAACGTGCGCTCCCCGCAGGGATGGAGCAACCTGTTTTCAGGTAAGATCCGTCCCTGCGTGCGCTGCCCCACTTCCCCATCCCCCGTGTGGAAAGGGCCTAAGATATAGCATATCAGATATTGTACATCTAAGTTCCCTTAAGCATGCAGTTGTACTTCTCCGGCCATTTTGCAAGAGAAATATTCAGATCTTGGTTGTATAAGTAGAGTTCCCACCACTGTAACTATTTCACAGACTGCTGTACTTTTTTGGACAATGCATTGCGTTACACCGGTGCCTTCGCTGTGCCCCTGGATTCTCTGGAACGGCAGAAAGAGCCACTGTGCATTATTCCTTATTGCACAAGGGAAGAGTAAGTGAGTACATTGGCAGATAATGCCATCCACTGCACAGAGGTGGTATTTAGCAGAAAATGGTACAGCACTGTGTAACTACATAAGTACAGAGTAACACCATAGAAGCACGTGGTAGGATCACCACCATTACCTTTTTTCCGTCCTAAGCCTAATGCTCATCAGTTTCATTGGCAGCTAGCAATAGCAGTATATTACTGTGGGTGAAGGCAGAGATTTTGTGTGCCTTGCCACAGAGGAGACCCTCTGTGAGGGATCCCCTTGATAGTCTGGCCCCATGGTTTCAACCCTGGGCTCCTGTCATTGCCCTTGCCCTTGCCCTTTTCCCTTTCTTAATCCCTTCCTAGACTGGGGACTTGGGCCTCAAGGTGACCGCCCCGCCCCCCGTTGTGGACCAGTGTCTGCATTGCTTTGGTGGATTTGCTGTAGGAAGCATGACCGGGCCCTCCACCAAAATCAATATGAACAGACATAAACAGTGGTAAAAAACAAACAACTGGAAGTTTATTAGGACACAAGAAGATAATACACAAATCCTTGAATTACTAAATGATTTTCAGCTCCCTAAAACCATAGTCAGTCCTTCCTTTTGTCTGACTCTCCTGCCTCTCTTCCCATCCAAGTGTTAACCAGAGCTCACCCTCCTTAGCTTCCAAGGTCAGACAGGATCTGATGCCTTTAGGGTACTTAGTTACATATACCAGTTGAACGAAACCAAGCTTCAAGGCATGCCAAATCCAAAAGCTAAAAGTATCATTTAACTATCCCTAAAATTTAAGCCAGTTGAAAAATGCGAGTATTAAAAACAGAAAGGACAGAGCAAAGTTCTGACTAAAACCTGGAGCAGAGACCACCACCACCACCCCAATCCAGCAGTCACCACCAACTGCAGCTGAAAAAGACCCCCTCTTCTTTAATTGAGCGTGGACCGAAATGTAGGCTTCTCCCGTCCAAGTGCAGAACTGCGGTGGTTCTGTGTCCCCCCAGAGTCAGGAGAAATGGATGTCTCAGGCCTTGAGAGAGTAGAGCAAGGGGTGGGGGAGCGACAGTCAGGACTTTGCAGATGACAGCAGCTAGTGTGGGGGGGCAAAAATCTCTGCCGGCCCCAGAAGCAACAAGGCAGGTTGCTTGTGCCAAGGAGCCCTCAGCCTCCGGAGAAAGACGGGAGGCTGTCAAAGCTCAAGGAGAGCTGACAAGCAGGGTCCTTGCAACAGACTGGAGGTCAGGCAGCTGTGCGGAGAGAATGTCCCCTCATTACAAGGACTTGCTGACAAGGGCCAGCCTTCAGGCCTGGGGATGGGGGTCAGTTTCTCAGCAGGAAGGCTCCTTTTAACCTCTTATATACAAAGCACGCCCCAGGCTCTGCTTTCTCTAGTGGATGGAGAGGACAAGAGCTCTGGAAAAGTTCTTTTTTAGGACTACAACTCCCACAATCCCCAGCAAAGCATGAGGTGGCAACGGCAGTCAGTGTGCATAAATGAATGGAAAGGAGTGACACAGATTTCAGCTTGCTCTTTCATGCCACTTTTTAAACTTTGAAATAATATATTTTTTTGAAATGTGCCTTTTTGGCCATGGCATAATGCCTGTATTAAGTTAACCGGTGTTTAAGTGGAGCTTTGCTCTCAGCTAACGCCTTCCACAATTCTAGACTACCAATTAGCTAAGATACCTTCTCATTTATGCTAGTGTTGCTGAAGTTTGGGTGAAGTTGGGAGCCTCCCCCGCTATTTGTTTAGTTGTCTTTTGTCGAAAGGAATTAGAGGAAAATACCTTCAGAGGTTGTTATCTATTAAAAACAATTGGTCTCTCGGCCAAAAAAAAAAAATTGCTTTTTAATAGAATTCTAGCATCACTAGAAGAGCTGCAACTTTCTAACTAGCATTAGCTAAAGCCTGTGCAAATTATTATAAAGCATTCCCAAAAGTTTGAAGTTTTACTGCCCCTATGGTTTCATTTTGTATATTATAAGCAATGGTACTGGAAATTCTGTGTTATATTTTAACTTAATTATTTGATATTTATACAATCTCTTTGGCATTTCCACACTACACTATCATAGTGCTATTATTCCTCTTTCAACCTTCTGTATGGAATCCTGGGCTTGGCAGTTTAGGGAGAGGCCTTTAGAATTCTCAGCCAGATTGCTCTTTGGCCTCAGTAAACTACAAACTCCACAAATTCCGTAGGAGGTTGAAGGTGGGATAATAGCACTGTAACAGTATAGTAGGGAAATAGCTCTTGTTTTCACATTTCGATGACCAATAGTTATAAGCAGCTAAAATATGGACAATTCATAATAGTAATGGTGGAATTTCATAACTGTGACTGGTGCTCATGCAGTTGTACATGCTTGGTGCATAAATATTCACATACTCTGCTGTCTAAGCTCATAAGGCAGTGGTTCTCAACCTGTGGGTCCCCAGATGTTTGTGGACTTCAGCTCCCAGAAGCCCCAGCCACTGTGGTCAATGCTCAGGGCTTCTGGGAGCTGAAGTCCAAAAACATCTGGGGACCCACAGGTTGAGAACCACTGTTCTAGAGACCACTTAAGGCATCTAGTTCTAGCTGACCTTGGAAGCTAAGCCCTGGTTAATGCTTGGATGGGAGACCGCCAATGAATACCTAGTGCTGTAGACTATATTTCAGAGGAAGGCATGGGCAAAACCACTTCTGAGGAATCCTTGCCTATGAAAACCCTATGAAATTCAGGGGGTTGCCATAAGTCCAAAAACATCTGGGGACCGACAGGTTGAGAACCACTGTCATAAGGCGTGGTTTCCAGGCCTCCCACCACATTGGTTGCCCTCCTCTCGACATGTCAATATCCTTCTGGAAGTGTGGTGACCAGACCTGGATGCAGTTTTCCAGATGAGGTCTGACAAAAGCAGAATAGATGGTATTATCGCTTCCCTTGAACTAGAAATTATACTCCTATTAACACAGTCTAGAACTGCACGGGCTTTTTCAGCTGCCGCATCACACTGTTGACTCATGTTCAGCTGGTGGTCTACTAAGATTCCTAGATCCCTTTCACATGTACAGTAGCCAAACCAGATGTCAACCATCCTATATGTGTGCATTTCATCTTTTTCTGCATAACTACGGTACTTATGTTTCTCCCTGTTGAAATTTGTTTGGTTAGTTTTGGCCCAGCTCTCCAATTATTAAGGTCACTGAATTTTGATCCTGTCCTCTGGGATATTAAGCTACCTTTCCTAATTTGGTGTCATCTGAAAATCTGCTAAGCTTGCCCTCTGTTCCCTCATCCAAGTCATTTACAAAGATGTTGAACAGCACTAGGTTTAGGACAGAACACAGCGCGGGAGGAGGGAGGCAGCCTGTTAACTCCACCAGGGATAGGAATTCGAATGTCACTACTCCATCCTTGTTTAGCCTGAGAAATGTTGGCAGGCCTCCAGCAAGAGCTTCAGAAACTGGAGCTGAGCCATACGTCAAGATGTGTATCTCTGGCCCTGAAGAGGGGGAGTGAATTATTCTCCCCCCAATAAGTGTCAAAGTCCATAAATTCTCTCCCTCTTTCTCCTCAAGGTTGGTAAATTATTCACATCACTCGACTGCTGTCCAAGAAAAGAGCTTATCAGGACGGTAGGAGGGCTACATGCCCTACATTAAAGAGGACTGCCCTATGTTTGAATGGCTGGCAAAGGCTAAGACGGAAAGAAAGGTCCTAAATAATCTTATCCTCAATGGGATGAAGTGTCTTGACCTTAAAATGCAGTATGTTCTTGGGCTCCCAGGTCAGTGGGATAGGGGAACTGGTCTGGGTTTTAGTCCAGAATTTAAAGAACTGTCCAAGCTCTCCAGCACATTGCACAGTTCCTTTAAAATTCATACTGAGGCCACTTCCGCACTGGACTGTTATAGCGCTATTGTTCCACTTGCAACATCCTATGGAATCCTGGGGTTTGCAGTTTCGGGTGGGGCCGGGATTCAGGATTCCATAGGATGTTGCAAGTGAAACAATAGTGCTATAACAGTCCAGTGCGGAAATGGCCTAAAACATGGAGCAGATTTATCAATCCATGGCCACAGAAGCCATGTTGAATTTTGCAAAATGTTTTTGAATTTTGCAAAATTTTGAATTTTGCAAAATGTTGAATTTTCCACACAAAGAAAGTTAGAAAGCACCCCCCAAAAAAAAACCCTTTGGGAAAAAAGATACCAAAATGCAAAATATCACTGAAAAATTCACAAAATTTCAGCAGCAGGGAGAAAACCTTTGAAATGTTTATTTTATTTTTATCCTGCTTTTCTCCTAACATGGGAGACCAGCTGGCTTGCGACAAGGTCAAAACAAGATAGAGCTAAAAACCAGGTGATCAAAAGATAAAACAATTAAGCTGCCATATTAAAATAAAATCTCATTGGCAGGCACCCTACGTTGCAGTTATGGATTTGTAAATTAGAGTGACAGATCTGTAACAGCCCTGTATTCAGCCATGCTCTGTATTCACGACTGTGGGAGTATTGCCACGATTGGAAATGCTCCCCACAAAGCTTCCTAAACAGCCAGCAGCCTCACCGAGGTCTGTTCTGCTGGAGGTCGGGGCGCTGCAGGATGACATTTCCAGTCCACTCCTGCCAGCGAGCTGCCGTGCAAACATAGAAGCAGGACTTCTGCTGCAGCTCCTTGTCACACCAGAGGGCAATAGTGGGAAGGGGCTGGAAATTTCATCCTGCTGCACCCTGATCATCTGCAGAACAGACCTCCATCCCTCAGTGTGGCTGCTGACTGTTAAGGGAGGGGGTGCTCAGATTGGGAGACAAGATGTAGTTATGCATTTGTAACTACATCTCCGATGTAGGATTTCAGCATGCCATTTTATAGCATAAAATCATTTTTTTAATAACAGCCAAGATAAAAATACGGCATGGACAGCCCTCCATCATAAAGATTATGCTTCAGCCAATGAATCATCAAATGCTTACTGAATTAAAACCTACTGGCAAAAGGAGAGCAGAGAAGGGGCCAGTCAGGCCTCTCATAGAAAAGAATTCCCCGGCCTGGTGTGTAAGAATGAATTAGACAAACATTTGTTTCCCTAACCAATTGATTTATTTATCTAGGACAGTTTATTTTAAAATGTCCTGAAAGGGTCAACCTGACTCTGATTTAGAAACAAGAAAGCCCTCTAAGATGGAAAAACAGCAGGGGTCTTGACCTTGTCCATCCATTTTAAGAACCTGAGCATCAGACGCGTCACCTGAAGCCCTTTTGCGTTACACAGTTATAGCACTATGATTCCACTTTAACCATGGTGCCACCCAAAGGATTCCTGGGATTTGAAGTTTAGGGAAGGGTACTTTAGGGAATTCTCTGCAAAAGAGCTGCAGTGATTCATCAAGATCCAAACCGCAGGATTCCATAGGATGCAGCCATGGCAGCTAAAGCAGAATTGTAGCACTATATATGTATAGTGTGATTGGGCTCCCAGCCTTCTTCATTCTGCTCGTATATATCGGCTGAGGTCCCAGTTCTGGGTTGTGTAGATCAGAGTGTATCTGGGGCAACATAAAGATGGCACTGTTGTTACCATACCCTGCCAACCTTCCTGTGAGATATGCAATTTTCATAACTTGGACTTGTTAACGACTGGAGAACATAATCGGGGCCGCGCTGACCAGAGACATGTTCAGAGTCATGATGGTGGGAAAAGCCCAGATAGGATTATCTAGAAAACCCCAGCGCTGATGGGTTTCTGCTAATCCCTTCATTGCTTCAGGCTCTTGGCACTTTTGAGTACAATGGAAGACAAACGGCCCAGATAAAGCAATCAGAGACCATCTTTGGATCTTACTCTATGGAGGTCTTCCCTACATGCCCTACCTGACCAAACATTAAGAGATTGTCATGAATCTCATCAATGTTTTGTCACTCCAGAGTTAAAGCAATCAGCCCATTCCAGACCCCTTTGTCAGTTCCTTGGGAAAGACATTATGACTTTGTCAACGTACCCCTTCAGAGTATGAAACAGGGTATTAAAATCCTAGCTTCAACCCCAGCCAATTGTGGTACGTAGAATGTAATCCAGACTGCTGCTCCTCTGTGCTACCCTCAGATGCTGTCTGAGCCCCTCCACTGCTACCTCTTTCTTCAAGACTGGTAACTATCACCCTTTCCACCCCTAATCTCTCTATCCAACCTTTCCCATCTTGCTTTCTGCCTTTTATGGTTCTTAAGAGTGTCTGATGTCTCCTATGTTTGTCCATTCAAATAAAAGACTTTTCAAACTTTAGCTGGCATCCTGTCTATAGTTAGTACTGGTATACGTATGTAAAAAGATCCTGCCATTACCCTCCTCTCTCAGGCCTCCTTTGAGCTATAATTCCCCCAAACACTGAATTTGCAAGTGGACTCCAACATCTCCCATCTCTTAGGGTAACACTGCCCCCCTCAAATAAGAATTCCTCCCACAAATTTCAGTCCACAAATTTCTAGCATTGCTTAATCCTTCTATTGAGCATTTAGAAACACAGTTTAGGCTTAAAGACTGAAAAACCCCTTATAGATTTTTTGTCAAAAAAGAAAATGACTTGGTAACATTTGGTTTTGATTATTAGAAAGAGTAGGCTGTTGAAAGAAGCGAATATGTTGTAATTTTATAGTGAGATGTATGAATAACTATATGTATACATAACCACTGAAAGGAAGATCAGAAGTCTCTTTTTTCCTTTGCGTCTTTGCTTCCCTTTTTCTTTCTTTATTTTCGTTCTGAACATTTTGATTTTTGTTATGTTGCATTTCAGTTTTCCGTCTTTTCTTTCTTTTTCTCTAATCTCTGTAACTCTCAATGCATTTTTTAAAAAATTCAAATTGTTTTTTTAAAAAATAGAGATACAGTTTAGGGCTCCAAAGAAAAGGGGAAAGTAAAACAAGCCAAGGAAAATGCAACGAATGGCGTATCTGTGAACATCCTAGCTGCTTTTGTAGTCCCAGTGAATCAAGAGGTACCTCAAAATCATATGAGGAGTCGCTACTGGTGGGACAAAAGAGGACATTGCCTCCCACTTAAGATTTCCCCATGCCAGCGGGGCAGTGAATCCACGCTAGGTTTTTGCCTGAACTTTAAAGAACTATCCAAGGTGCTTCAGGCCCATGGATAGCACCATGCTATCTCAAATGAAAATTTCATTCAAATTTCTACTGTTGCTGTAATTTAAACTTCAGTTGAGCAGTCAGAAATAGAGTTTAGGCATCCAAAGAGAAAGGATCAGGCCAAGTAATTAGGCAGACACAAACACAGAGAATAGGAGAGCTCTTGGTGCAAACAATTTTCAATATCTCACTCTCTGAAATGCTAGAAACTTCGGGATTGCAGGAAATTATCATGAGGGGAGAATTCTTATTGAGGGGCAATGCCCTCATTCTCCACTCCACCCCCACATAATGTAAATTTCTGCATGCAGACTTATGCATTGTTTGTAAATTATGCATTGCAGCCCTTTATTTGAATTGCAATGCTGCAAGACTCCTTCAAGATACCAAATGCCCATGTGCATCCTTGCACAGTGCACATCCATGCACAATTTTGCTGCTTGGGGAACTCCGTTTCTGGAGCTGTGAACTGAATAAGAACTTTTCACCTCAGCCACTTCTGTAAGAGACCTGACACATCATAAGACACCTACGGGATTCCAACGTTTGTCTGTCCATTTCAATTGCATTCTGTTGAATTTGAATCCAGTTCAAAGAATTGTAAACATTATTTCTATATTTGCACATAGAAAGACAGAACAAAGCACGAGGTGGAACAGTGACACAGTGAAAACTCTATCTTGTGCAAATAAATACACTAGCAAAAGGAAAACACAGCACAAGGTACAACAATAGCAACGGAGAAAACAATAGTAACACAATGAAAACATTGGATCCTCTCTACATAAAGGGAAAACACAGCACAGGGTGCAACAGTAAGATAAACAGAACTCTATCCTGTCCACATAGAAGGAAAATGCAACTTAAATCCAATTTGACACTGGTTGCCATTTTCTATCAAATTGCTGAGTAGAGTTTTCTTTTAGCAAACTGGAAAGCTTTTTTATTTCTTTCATATCCATCACTTTAATTTGCCAGTCTTCTATGGCTGGTGCCTTTTTCTCCTTCCAATGTTGAGCATAACATAATCTCGCCACTGTTATCAAATATAAAATTATCTTCTTGTTCTTTCTCATTTCTTTCTGTGGCCCCAACCTATTAAGTAAATACATTTTGGGTTTCATCTCAAACTTTACATTTATCATCTACTGAACTGTAACATGAACTTTTTTTTCCTAAAGTTTCTTGCAAGGTGGCAGTAGAATAAGAAAAAAACAAGAAGTGAGAGATAAATGGTTAAAAACTGTAAATTATATATGTTTATATAGATAACTATTAGAATTAGTATGAGTAAAGGACAAAAAAAAGAATAATTACAAAATAAAGTCTAACCAACAAAACAGCAAGAGAGAATAATTGGGGGAAAACACTAAAAAATGAAATCGAGGTTTGAGGAGAGATATGTATATTGCATAACTATAGAAAAAACTGGTGTAAAGAGAAGATTATTTTATAATATTTTGATTTTTTTTTAATAAAAAGCATGTATTAAAAAAATGTAACTCAGATCCAGTCCCACCTTACTCAGGGTCTTGGGATTCATGTTAGAGACACAGAAATCTGGTTCTCAGGCTCTCCTCCTTTTTCTCCTTCAGAAAATGCCATCCAGGCCTTTGGGAACGGGACGTACCTGAGCGCAGCCCTGGGTCCATCCACTCCTCCAACCACACAGATGCGGAAGCAGGAGCGGAACGCCAACAAGGCTGCAGCCACCCTGAGAGAGAACATCTTTGAGCAGCTACAGCCCACCAAGGTAGGCAAGGAGTTCTGCTGAAATCGGCAGTTGGCCCATCAGCCGTCACGTCAGTGCTTGGTAACCCATTGGTCTCACGTTGGTGGGGTGGTGAGGCCACTCTGTTTAGCCTGAACTGTACCAGAACTACCCTATCTGGGGAGAAGGTTCCACATCTTGGGAAGTGCCCATAAAAATTCAGACTAGAACCTGGAGCAGATTCGCTACATTATTGACATGGAAGCCACCAGCTCGCATTGGCCTACCCCTACATACATACACTTTGCCCATTAAAATGAAGTCTTCACTAAAATGAAGCCGTGGCTGCTGACTCCTTGCCAGTGGGGCAGGGACTCCATTCCAGGTTTTCAGCTGAACTTTAAAGAACTATCCAAGGTGCTTTCCAAATACGTTCCGCACCATGGATAGATCCCATATAGCTGTCCAAAACCCAAAGCAGATTCATTCCCTGCTGAAATGGGAGCCACCAGCTGCTGTTGCCTTTAGGCTGAATCATCTCTATGGAGGCAGGGCTGGGCATTTTGTTTCCATCCTACGCAGTCCCCGAGTCAAAGGCCAATTTGGCTTGGTTCCTCAACCCCTGTGAGTTCTTTGGGATCCTGAAAGTGGACCTGGCCAGCCGGGCTATGTTTTGCTCCTCTTCCCCATGATCTAGAGCCCTCGCCTGCGGAAGAACAAATGCAGCTGAATCAGATCTTTGACAAGCAAACTGAGGCTATGGGAGGAACTTAGTCCATACATCCTGTGCTGGGGAAAGGGCAGAGCTGGGAATATTTCCTTTTGGGGCGACCAATCCTGGAATCAACCAGCTGCATGAAACTTTCCACAGCTCTGGAAAAAACCCAAGAGAATATATAGTTTATCAGGCAGTTCTCATTCACACAAGAAGAAGGGTTTCCCCAACTTCTCTTTAGGCCAGAAAACCAAGCCTTGTGAGAAGCAGCTTAGGGAGCTGAGTATATTTAGCCTGAAGACGGGAAGGTGAAGAGGTGACCTGAGAGCCATGTTGCAGTATTGGAAGGGGTGTCATATGGAAGATGGGGAAACTTGTTTTTTGCTTCTCTGAAGACTAGGACAAAGAACAACGGAGTCAAATGACAAGAAAAGAGATTACACCTAAACCTTAGGAAGAATTTTCTGATGGTAAACAGCAGATTGACAGTGAAATACTTCCTGGGAGTGTGGGGAATCTCCTTCTTTGGAGGTTTGTCAACAGGAGCTGGAGTGCTTGGATTGTGTCTTCCTGCATGGCAGAAGGGGGTTGGACTGGATGGCCTTTGGGGATCTCTTACAGTTGTGATTCTATGATTTGCATACATGGACAGCTGGTTGCTTCCAGGTCAGTGGGGAAATGAACTCACTCCAGGTTTTAGATAGTACTTTAAGAATGCTGAATGCTATCTCTCCAAACAGCTTTGGCACCTGGGATGCCTCCTTTAAAATTCAAACTCAAACCCACAGTGGATTGACTGCCTCGTGGATATGAGGCCCGGTGCTTGCATAACATCCTTACTACCAGATATTATTGCTCACAACCCAGCATAGCTGAAGTACTATAATGAAGTGGTGAATTAACTGCCACAGTGGAACTGTGCACACAAGCATAAGAAGAAAATGGTGGTGTACCCTAATTTCCACCAGTGGTATTTGGTCTTATAAATGGTTTCTTGGGGCAGAACTAAGCATTCTGGTTTGTATTGTTGGAGAAGGAAAGCATTTGCGGGGCAGATGTGGGGAGTGAAGGTTTGTCATGCCCGTGTCAGTGCCACAGTGAATTTACTGTAGGTTTTAATGCAGAGTCATCCAAGGTGCTGAACCCTATTTCACAAACAGGATCAGTACCTAGGAGAGTTCCTTTAAAGCTATCCCAAATCCGGATGAGATGCACCACTCCACTCACACAGATGTCATCAGACCCGGTAGACGGATGGGTGAAATGCTTAGCTTAGGCCATTTCCGCACTAGCTTGTTATAGCGCAATGATTCCACTTTCAACATCCTCTGGATCCTGGGGTTTGCAGTTTCGGGAGGGGCCGGCTGGCCCCTCCTGAAACTGCAAACCCCAGGATTCCAGAGGATGTTGAAAGTGGAATCATCACGCTATAACAGGCTAGTGCGGAAATGGCCTAACCCATACCTTTCCTTCCTTCTCTGCAAACTGTTCTTTGCCATTCTCTCTTCACCCCAAACCTGGCTTCGAAACTATGGTCAAAATCCTATGGCAAAAAAGATGGAACTTAACTTTACAGTTGCAGAGTTATGGGATGATTGTGCATGAGAGAATTAAAGCAATGTGCCACTCAATGTGCCAGTGGGAAGTGCATGCAGTGCATAACGAACATCACATCCACAGCTCTACCTCTGCAACATTCCACGGAATACAGGCTGCTGCCCTGGACAAAAATTCTAACTTCTGTTGGGGAATATATACAAATGTCACCAACGGGATACCAGCCCTCATTTCTCACATATGTAGGCAAAAGCAGGTATGGAAGAGATTGCAGAAGAGAAACACAGGATGAGGAAAGGACTAACCTGCTGGTTCTAATGTGCA
This sequence comes from Iguana delicatissima, assembly GCA_948472985.1. Taxonomy (NCBI): domain Eukaryota; kingdom Metazoa; phylum Chordata; class Lepidosauria; order Squamata; family Iguanidae; genus Iguana; species Iguana delicatissima. Next base: position 519,147 of record CAOKZL010000281.1, on the reverse strand, counting down.
AATCTTGCCTCTGCCTCCATCTTGTGTGAAGGATTGGGTTGTGAGAATATGTCAAGCTTGATTCCATCGAGGGTCTCATTTATCTAGAACCAAGTCCATCCTGGCTGCAGGCCCAGATTCAATTGCATTGTGTCTTTCTTTTTTCTGCACAGAAATTTGGACAGAATTCCAGGACTTTTTCTGCATGGAAATTTTTCAAACTGGAATCACTTTTTATACCCATTTCCCAGCATGTTTGGACACAATCCCCCTTTCTCTCTGTCTTTCCTTGCACATTTTTTTTTTCATTTTTGAAAGGCAGCCTTTCTTTTCTAGGCACCTCACAAACTTGGAAGCTTACCACTTTCCAACCACAAATTGCAATTGCTTACCAGTCCCAAATTTCAGTGCTTGTTTGTTTGTTTGTTTTTTCCCTTTTGGAAAATTGTTTATACCATTGCAAAGGCAGATCCGATAAGACTGCTTTGCTGGAATGTTTCCTTTAGCTGCTCTGGCTGCTTCCATGCTTGGAGCTGAACTTTACTAGCTGTATTTAACTCCTCCTGGGGCCCAGTAGCTATGGGATAAGAGAAGAGCTAAGCCGATTAGACAGCAGCAACAGAAGGTTTCAAAGAAACGGCATCTGACAAACCCACTCCCAGCTCACAGATAGGGGCTTGTGATGCTACAGACCTGTTGGAAGAACGATCTCTCTCTCTCTCTCTCTCTTTCTTGCTCTCCTGAAACCAGGGAACATGGAGATTTCGCATTAAATCAGACTCCAAAGCTGGATTACAGTCTTGCTCCCAACTTTCAAAAAGCCAAACCCCTCAAACAAGGAAGTCAGCAGCCAGGGCTGTGTCACGGACGGGGCCATGTGCATTCCAGACATCACAGCCTCCCCTAACCTAATGCTTGGCTGTGGGGTGATGGGAGCTCTAGTCCCCTACACTGGGGACTACAGTGACAAATCCAAAGGGGAAGGCTGGATGGTGCCAAGCATGGATGTTATTACCGGCAAAGCTCAGCCAAGTGTCGAAATGTAGGCCTTTCAAATAGGAAGGAGCACTGGGATTGTCTAATCCAGTGGTTCTCAACCTGTGGGTCCCCAGATGTTCGTGGACTTCAGCTCCCAGAAGCCCCAGCCACTATGGCCAATGCTCAGGACTTCTGGGAGCTGAAGTCCACGAACATCTGGGGACCCACAGGTTGAGAACCACTGGTCTAATCCAACCCCCAGGCAGTGATGCAAACTCATTGTCAAAACCAGGAGATCTGGGTCAAGTCAGGGCTACGACATTCAGGTCTGCTTTCAAATTCTCTCTTCCCAGAGAAGCAACACCCTTCTAAATTTTTGTCCCCGCTCTGGCTTCCTCTCCCAGTTTATCTCCCTCTACTACTTTCCCTAAATTCTCACCCTTGCAAATATAGGGCAAAGCATGGATTAGCTTATCCAAATGACTATGTCACTGGTGGTAGTGTGTAGACACAATCAAAAGCGAAGAGGCACTCTATTGAGACTGCTCCTTACAAAAATATAACCAAATCTTTATTTAACAAAGCATCAAGGGAAAGGGTAATTGGCAAATTAAAGAAAAGGAAACAGCACAACACTTGTATATTTAAACCAGCAAACACTCTCTTTCCTCTCTCTCGCACTCTCTCAGATGGATTTTTCTCTCTCTCAACTCCAAACTCCCCAAACTCTCTTTTTTTTAGAACCCTGTTTCAGTTAAATTTCAGTTACTCACTCCCCCCATCTAGCCCCTCCTTCTGGCTAGCTTGGGTTCCATATTCAACAGCCAATCAATTTAAATCTTCTGGGTTGCGAGGGTGGTCCATTGCAATGCCCCCCCCGGGTTCATCACACCCATCATTGCAGCACCTAGAGAGGTAGCCATCTAACTTCTGTTTGAAAACCTTCAAAGAAGGAGAGTCTGGTTAGTTACTTCTTTTCCCCAAACAGCGAAGGCTGAAAGTTGGGTCTGTGGGTCTGTGCCTGTCAACCCATGAATTTCAGAGCACTTCCTTAAGCAAGGAATCCTCAGAGGTGGTTTTGCCAGTCGCTTCCTCTGCAATATATATAGCCTACAGCACCTGGTATTTGTTGGCAGTGTCCTGTCCAAATACTAACCAAGAAAGACCCTGCTTAGCTTCCTAGATCACACAGGATCTGTTCCCTTTACGGTGCTGTTTACAACAGTTACCTAAAATGGGCTTGCAGTAGGGTTGCATTGCTTAAATTATATGGGTAAGTTTCTAAGTCCATTTCAACTAACCACAGTTGTTGTTGTGAGCCTTCAACTTGTGTCTGACTTATGGCAACCCTAAGGCAAACCTATCATGGGGTTTTCTGGGGCTGAGAGTGTGTGACATGGCCAGTGGATTTCAGTGCCTGAGGCCCCTCCCGAAACTGCAAACCCCAGGATTCCAGAGGATGTTGAAAGTGGAATCATTGCGCTATAACAGTCTAGTGCGGAAATGGCCTGAGCTAGGAATCAAACCCTGGTCTCCAGATCATAGTCCAATGTTCAGACCACTACATCACCCTGATTCTCCGCTACAGATATACCCCAATATAACTGGGCAATAGATTTTTCACATACACAGGTATAAATATGTTGTCTCTCTCACCCTCTGACATTTACAAGAACTTCAGATGACAAAGACTACTCTCACACAAAAGGACGCATCTCTTTGAAGATGCCTGTTGCAACAGCATTGAAAACAAAGTATAGTTCTTGCTTGAAAGATACTGTTTTACTCGTATGCAAATATGATGATTGATTAAATGAAACATACATAAGGTCAGAATCCAGATGGCACAACTCCATGCACGTCATCGCCTCTTATGGGGGTGATTGAGTTTTTCCCAAAGTCAAGTAGCAACAGTCTGGGAAGACAAAGTTTCATTCACTATCAAAGAGGGAAACTGCTGTCTCTGAGCCGTTAATTCACCAATTTCGTGGAAATCCTTAGAGCCCAGGTGCTGGTTCAAACAATCACCTGTCCTTGGCTGTTTCCAAACTCCCAAAATGTTCAATGGGTAACCATGATTAAATCATCACCATCATCATCCCACCTTTTTGTCAAATTTGGGACTCAAACTAGGTCACAGTTGAAAAGAACAATGCAATTGAAACACATACAAAAAGTTTGAATTTGTAAGCTGAATGTCGAAATGAAACCGGAGCTTTATTTGTTAAATACGCTAGGGCAACAAAGGGAAATAAGAAGTCATCAGAAGATATTATTATATTTAATAACTGCAGCAAGGTTGACATATGCACAGCACTGGAAAGAGAAGAAGCATATTGATATAGAAGAACGGGGGTTAAAAGTCCTGGATATGATAGAGATGGAAAAGTTAGCATTTTCTTTGAAGAATAAATCTATCCAGAACTTTGAGAAAGAATGGAAAAGAGTACTGGATTGGGTAAGGATATAAATGTATAAGAAATCAAAGAAGAAGTAATGTCACTGTTCTTCTCTCTGTAAGATGAAAATTAGGTTTGTAATGGAACGGAAATAAGCAATTTCAGCTGGAAGATTTAAGCATGGAAGTGTGTGTGGGGGTATTTTCGAGACAAACTTTCAATAAAAATTATACAAAAAAAAAGGAACACATACAAAAAGTTAATGTTAAAACAGAATTAAACTATATACTCTATTAAAACAATAATACCTCTGTAAAAGAATAAAATGCAATTCTGGAAGATTTTTAAGGTCTTTGAAACAGTGATTAAAACAAGATAGCACCCACTAGCCCATTCTTTAAAAACAGTCTGTTTTAAAAGCCTGTTTGGATGAAAAGGTTTTAGCTTGCAATGGAAGGACAACAAGGAGTGAACCCTTCTGGGAAGAGGATTCCAGAGTCTAGGGGCAGCCACTGAGAAGGCCCTGTCTTGCGTCCCCACCAACATTGCTTGCGATGGTAGTGGGACCGAGAGAAGGGCCTCTCCTGATGATCTCAGAGCCTGGGCTGGCTCGTGCAGGGAGACATGGACTGCCACATAGCTGGGACCTGAGCCATAGAGGGCTTTATAGGTCATGACTTTTCAGCCTGGCCTACCTCGTAGGGCTGTTGCAAAAGTGGAAAATGCTTACCCCATTTGTACCCTTTGAGTTGCTTAGAGAAAGGAACAGAAAGATGGATTTATGGAGGTGGAGAGGAGGCCAAGGGCCATTCTAATGCAACCACCCTGCCAAAGCATGAGTCCACAGTGAAAGCATTCCTGAGAGGTGGCCATTCCACCTCTGTTTATGAACTTCCAGAAAGAATAAATCCAATTCACTTTTAAGGAGAATGCACAAGTGACTGTGTGTATCTGCAGTGTGTGTGTGTGTTTGTGTGTGTATGTTACAAAGTACCTCCACTATGACGCTTGCACAAGTGAGATAGCAAGTTCAGTTTCTCCTGCAGTTTGTCTTCTTCCTAAAATATGCTTCGTGGTAATCAGAACTAAGGTGTAAACTTGACACTTGGAAGCAAAACAACAGCAACAGCAACGACTCTGTTATATTCCCAAGACAAAGCGTTTGCTTAACTAAAATTCAATACTCAGCTAACTCCAAAGTGTTGCGATCTAAATGGATGCCGCTGAGAGCTGTGAATGCCTTGGCACCAAACCAGCCCTTCATTTAGCAGGCTGAGGTTTGATCTGCTTTGGTCAGATGTCACCTGGAATCCTGTGTCCAGTTCTGGGCACCAAAGTTGAGAAAGGATTTTGAGAAGCTGGAACGTGTCCAGACCACAAGGCCTGGAAACCATGAAGCCCTGTGAGAAACAGCTTAGGGAGCTGGGCGAGCTACAGGAGACTGTTCTCCTGTTGGTCAGAATGCAGCAGACTGACCTTCCCACTCTCCTCCCATGAGAGATCTTCGGCATGAGGAAGAATAGTGGCAGGGATCCTGCTTCTGATTGTCTCATGGGAGATCACTGGCAGGAGGAAGATGGAAATATTGGTCCGCTGCATCCCAATCAACAAGAGAAAAGACCTCCATCACTCACAGTGGCTGCTGCCTCGTAAGTCAGGATTGGTGAGCTTTTACAATCCCTGCCTATTCCCCACGCCTTTGCCATGATGATGAATATGTAGGGATCATGAGTATGAAGCAGTTACAGATGCATACCTCTCAGTTATGCATCTGCAGTGATGTATTTAAGGCCCTGACTTGCGTCCCCACCAACATTTCTTGCGACTTTTACTCCAAGTCTCAAGCCTCAAGCCTTCGGGACTCAAGTTGAGTCTCAAGTCCTTGCCTTCAAGTCAAGCCTCAAGTCAGGAAGCCAACTTTATAACCCAAACTATATTCCAGAAGTTATGGACAGAGTCAAATAAAGCCAGTTTTAACAATATAAGTAGAGTCCGCCCTCCATATTTGTGATTTTGCCATCTACAGCTTCTGAAGTGGGGAATATTTGTGATTTTGCCATCTACAGCTTCTGAAGTGGGGAATAGGATCTTTCTTACCCCCTATTACTGAAGCTTCAAAAGCTTTAGAAGGAAGGATCCTTCCTCCTCAAGCCCATTGCCTAACACATTTGCGGTTCTCCTCTGAGAAATGCGTCCTGTGCTCTGGAAGCGAGTCTTGCTTTCTGCTCTTAGGAAAAGTTTTAGAAGGCTCCTCTGATATGCATTGGGGGCAGGCTGCTGAGCAGACCTCAACTCTACCTCAAGTCTGTTGCCTAAAATGTTTGCTGTTCCCCTCTAAGAAATGCACCCACACTTTGGGCTGAGACAGATTGTCACGTGACCAGTAGGCAAAATGAGATGGAAGCATTGTTCAAAGTTGTAAGATTTCTGGGTGAATGTGTTACGTCACTGAACCAAGGGCAGCAAGTCAGTCACTAAAAATATACAAGTCACGAGTCGAGTCGGTGTGTCGTTTATTGCTGAGTCAAATCCAAGTCAAATCTTTGAAGCAACTTAAGTCCAACTTTAGTCTGAGTCAGTGGACTCAAGTCTACATTATTGTGCATCTGTAACTGTAATCGTAAATGCCAACCCCTCCTTTATTTCTTGCCCAGCTTGTTATTCCCATGGCTCCCTGAAAAACTTACAAATATCAGAGAATCATTTAGGGTTTTGAACATCATCACCAGGACTTTAATTCAGACCAGAACAAATTGGGCAGCCGGTTTTGGAAGCAAATGGGCAACAGCATACATGTGGATTCATTTGATGCAAGCACAAAGTAGGTCAGCAGTTATGTTAACTCTTTCTTCTCCCCTTCCGTCTCCTGCCAGATATCAGCCGAGGAGAAAGTGTTACGGGACGCCACCCATTTAGCATCTGACACGTCCAACACAGCCCAGGCGCTGACCGTTCACGGCTGCTGGATCTTGTGGTGCTTCACCTCCACCAGTACATACCTCCTGGTGTCCATGTGAACTGGAGCGAGCCCACACTCAAGAGCTGAGACTGAACTGCTCTTTGTTGTTTTTCAATGTGGAGTGCCCAGGTGAAAGGTCCACCCCAGCCTCCATCTTCCTCCTCATCAACTTTAAGAAGGAAAGAAACTCATCTCATCCAGTTGTTTGTTAATGCCTTTTCTGGTGAGCAAATGCTGTCTTCATCCGGAGAAGTGCTGGAGACCAGACCCTTCACAAGAAACCTTTGTGATCCATCATGGACCCATGCAGAGGTCCCAGTTAGGACTAATTCACATTACCTTCTTTTTTATGTTGGCAGGTCAGTAAAAGTTGCCAGCTTTGGTGTGATATCAGCAGCCAAACGAGGTGCGATCCTGTTTCTTTCTTGGAGTTTGTCCTTGTTCTAATGTGCCTTCAAGTCATCTCTGACTTACGGCAAATGTATCATGGGGTTTTCTTGGCAAAATTTATTCAGAGGAGATTTACCCTTGCCTTCCTCTGGCTGAGAGTGTGTGATTTGCCCAAAGTCATGGCTGAGGAAGGATTTGAACCCAAAGTCCTAGTCCAAAATTCATAGTACAACATTATGCTGGATCTCTATCTCTTGGAGAACTTGGAGCACGTTGGAACAGGAGCTGGACTGCTTCATCACGCCAATATTGTCAACTTCTGCTAATAGTGCCACCTAATCACCCTAATTTTTTTTAAAAAAATAAAGGTTTGAATGATTATGCTTTGAGACTGAAAAACAGACAAAAATGCTTGGATGTTCTACGTGGCCAAAAAGACAAGACCCAGGCTAGTCTAATGACTGTGAGAAATGGAAAACGTGGATTATTTGTTGAGGAATGGGTTTGCTTTGAGAATATATTCTTGTTCGTAGCTTCATAAGAACTTCTGGGACCAGTGAGACTGAGTTTGTGGCTCTAAAGAGAAAAAAGAAATCACCCATTCTTATGAGCAAGTCGTTGACTTGGTTCCAATGGAGCATGTTCAAGGACAAAAATCCTGTCTGATCTGGTAATAGACAAGGGAGAAAAACGTACGTGTATCTGAACTCCTACCATGTTATTGATGTGTGTCTTCAGGTTGCGTGGTCCTCCTAGAGACTTGTGTTCAATCCAAATTTGTGCTGCTGAATCAGTTGTCCTGGGTGGTTTTAAGAGAAGTGGTTTTAAGCTTTACCACGGAGTGTCCCTCGCCACAATTTGGTCCAGAAAAGGAGGCTGCAGAAAGAGTCTCAAACATTTTGCTCTTCATAGTTTGGGGTGGATTCAACAGACGCAAAGGTGTTACACTTGGCACACCCAAACACCAGCATCTACTGGAGTCCAAGGTAGAATTTCACCCCAGGTTCAGAGATTCAACTCCCTGGTTGCCACTACTCCACTGAACCTGTGAACAGTCTTCTTGGAGAAGTTTTCAGGTTGAGCTGAGATTGGGGGCCTTTCTGCACTTCAACAGCCTGAGGAATTCTGGGGTTTGTAGCTTCCTGAGGCCCAAGAGCTCTCTGGCTGAGAATTCTAAACGCACCTCCCCAAACTGCAAAGCCCAGGATTCCACAGGAGGTTGAAAGTGGAGTGACAGCACTGTAACAGTGGAGTACAGAAAGGCCCCAGATGATACCGATAGCTCCATCTGTTGTGATTTTTTGTTTCAGTTGTGGCTGATCCATAAGTGAAAGCCATCACTTGAAGCCTCAACCCACAGGTAAGAAAGTATGAACTATGTGGATGAGTACAGGTTCCCATCTAGGCTCCTCCTTTCAAATGAGTGAGAATCGGGTCTCACTAATGCAGGGATGGGCAAATGGTGCCTCCTGGTCCCCTGAAGCCTCACAATAATCTCCCAAAGCTCCTCAACCTCTCCAATTTAAAAAAAATAATGGCTCAAATTTCAAGCAATTTTTGGCCTCCAAGTGCATGAAAACACATGAAAATACCACACACAGAGACACACACCAGAACCCTGTACTACCTCCATATGTCTTTGTTTTCCTCCGCATCCCCTCTCAAAATGGCAGTGGGCCATTACTTCTTGTGGCCATTTTGAGAGGGACTAAAATAAAACAAAAATGAGGTATTGGGGCTTGCTGGGGGCCATTGGCCACCCATGTACTGATGACTGAGCTGGGTCTGTTGTAGTTAGATTCTAATAAGAGGTTGGAAGAGTCCCTTGCCATTTCTGCCCTACACTGTTATAGTGCTCTTATTCCACTTTCAACACCCTGTGGAATTCTGGGGTTTGTAGTTTCCTGAGGCCCAAGAGCTCTCTGGCTGAGAATTCTAAATGCCCCTCCCTAAACTGCAAAGCCCAGGATTCCACAGGATGTTGAAAGTGGAGTGACAGCACTATAACAGCCCGCTTTGTATCGCAGATTCCAGAACTTCTGTTCTGGGCATTGTAGTCAAAGAACAGCTCTCCCAAGCTCAGATTTTTAACACAATATTTCAGCCACAACTCAGAAGAAGGCCAGGCATTATTGGACTCATGGAAGTCAAAGGGCTTAAGCGTATTTGATTTTGGGTTGGTTTATGGCCTCTCTCTTGCTCGTAGCTGCATATCTTCCAAATGCCCCAGTTTGTCAGGGACAGTCCCAATTAATCTTCTGTAGTCCCACTTTCCCAACTGCTTTTAAAATGTCCCATTTCTCTCTCCTCCTTCCCCCTTCCCCCTTTCTCTTCACCTTACTTCAACTGCAGCAAACTGAATCCAAAGTGCAGATGTAGTTTGCACTGTATTAATTCAGCAGGAAGGATTGGAGAGGAGGGGACAGAGTCTTTCCCTTCCCAGTACCCTCTGGCAAAAGCAAACTACTGCAGCCTGTCCTAGCTTTCTGTGTCCTCCCTCATTAATAACTTTTGGCCTCTTGACCAACACTCTGATGTTGTTGGCCACGTGTCCTGGTTTTCATCCACAAAATGTTGGAAGGTACATAGCTGGGATGGTTCTCATTCCAACAGTGAGAAAATGGCAAGGATCCAACGTTCTCGAGGTCTTTCATGCAAGTATGGAGACCCAAGATGGTGGGTGCCTTCAGTGGTTAAATGTCACATGGGCGCCAGGCATTGTGTGCATACAGTAGACCTGCTGGGTGGGGTACATGAGAGCTTACGTTAGGAACAGCTAGGAAAGGCTGGTGGGACTGTGCTAAGAGAAAGCTAGAAGGAACTTCTTCTGGTGGATCATTCCATGTCACGCTGTCATGCTATACATTGGAAAGATCTCCTCAGATTGGCCAGTATCTGGGTCTTAATTTGCACAAAGAAGGAAAAGAATGGCTAACATCCTGTTGGTGATTTATGATGGTATAAGTCGGACTTACACTATTGCAACTTCATTGGGCATTATGGAGGTTGGGATTCTCTACCAACCCCTCAAAAACCCACCTGTTCTCAGCTGCAGCCCCTTAAGGCTGGCCATTTCCTGGTTGACAGAGAGTGGAAGGAGCAGCACATAAGCACCCACCTCCTCTCTTATACCTGGATGCAAAACCATGGCCATTTCCACCCTACACTGGTATAATGCTATTATTCCACTTTCAGCATCTTGTGGAATTCTGGGACTTTGTAGTTTACTGAGACCAAATTCTAAATGCCACTCCCTAAACTGCAAATGCCAGGATTCCACAGGATGTTGAAAGTGGAATACTAGCACACTATGACAGTGCAGTGAGGAAATGGCCAATGACATCATAAACAGGGAACTCCAGAGGATGCTCAGTGGTCCCCATGGATGCCTGTTGCTGGGCGCCTGGCTATAGGAACGGAACATCCCACAATCTGAGCTGAGCATCTGTATGGCATTGCAGGGATTCTTCAAGAGACGAATCCCACCAGCCTTGGAAACACTTGAGAAGCAACACTGGGGGTTCCTGCTCTTTGGCCATATACTGCTCAGTTTGCATCCTGTCTCACATACAACCCCTGAAATCAAATGTGGGCCTCAGTCCTATTGTCAGTCCCAGTTGGAGTAGAGCCATTGAATCAATTGGATTTCCTTCCATGTTGAATCCCTTTTCAGCAATTGATTCAATGGATCTTTACAGACTGGGGCTAAACAACAGGATCCCAGCTGCAGCTGACTCAAAGCATTCTTCAGGTTGATGAAACTAGTTAGTTGTGTTGGATTCAGCTTAAGTTGCAGGGCTGGAATGGTGAAGGAATGCCTTTCACATCAGAGCGGAAGGTGAGAAATGGAGCTTGCTGACTCCAGGCTGGTGTTTTTAATCAATCCATTTCGATGTGTCAAGTGTTCAAGTGATGCGACAGACATTTCCCTTCCTGAGAGTTAAAGGAAACCAAAGATGGCATTTTGGCATTTTTAAAAACTTGATCACCGAACTAGTGTCCTAGCGCACAACTGAGCTGAAGTGTGCGTGCAGCGACGGTTGAAAAATCAAGCAGGCAATAATATGGTTGAGATCCTCAAATATAGATTCTGGTTTCTGGTTCTGTTCTTGGAATTTATCATGCTGTTAGAATTTTCAAACACTGTTTATGCCTTCTGAGGGAGGAAAGACATTTTCTTTATTGGATGGTGTTATCAGTGGCGTCAAGAAGTGTTTTCTGAATGGATAAAGAAGGGGGAAAAGAAAGAGGTGTGTGTATGTTTTAAATCAATCATAGAACCTGCTTCCAAAATGAGCAATTCTATTTGCATGCCATAGATTGGATTCGCAAGTTATTCTTCAAGAATCCAATGGGAGCCAAGCTACATCTTATCTAATGACATTTCCTCCTCAGTTTTCATTATAAACACACACACACACACACACACACACACACACACAGACAAAATAAATCTTAGAAATAATGAAACAGACCTACTGGGGTTTGCTAGAGAGACAAAGTTACTGATTCCCAGCTTCTTTAATCTTTTCTTGTCCTTGAGCATCTCAGACGTCTTTGCCAATCTGTTCCCAAATTTGCTGCTGTCATCAGGCACCAAACAAGTGAAATCAAACCAACAGAGTCCTGTTGACATTTAGAGAAGGAGATGATCCATGAGCCAAGGCAGCCAGTTTACCTTCTGGGTTACAGCTCGTGAAAGCTAAAGAACAGAATCCTGTTGGTGACATGCAGGCATGCAACTTCGGCCATTTCCACACTAGCCTGTTATAGTGCCATTATTCCACTTTCAACATCCTATGTAATCCTGGGGTTTGCTGTTTAGGGAGGGGCCTTTGAGGCCCTTCCCTAAACTGCAAACTCAAGGATTCCATAGGATATTGAAGTGGAATAATAGCACTATAACAGGCTAGTGCAGAAATGGCCTTGGTTTTACATATAAGATGCTGTCACAAAGAGTTACACTCTGGCTTCTTGTGCAATGTCCAACCCTCTCTGCTCCCAAGGCAGTTTCCAAAACCTTGGGGCACTGCTATGGGGTGGGGAGACAACCAGGCAGTTCCCATCCCACACTTCAGAGAAATGAAGTTGCTGTCCCACATCTCCCTGGAGATCACCTCCCTGGAGGGCCTCTCAGCCAGGAAATCATTAAATCACAAGATTATTATAGTTGGGAGGGACATACAAGGGTAATCTAGCCTGACCCTGTGCCTGTGTAGGAATGCACAACTGAAGCACCCCTGAGACTTGGCCATGCAACCTCTGTTTAAAAACATACAAAGAAGGAGGTTCCACCACATCCCAAGGTGGTCTATTCCATTGTCAAACAGCAATTATCATCAAAAAAATTCTTCTTCGTTTCTGTAGATCAGTGGTTCTCAACCTGTGGGTCTCCAGATGTTTGTGAACTTCAGCTCCCAGAAGCCCTGAGCATTGACCATAGTGGCTGGGGCTTCTGGGAGCTGAAGTCCGTGAACATCTGGGGACCCACAGGTTGAGAACCACTGTTGTAGATGGAATCTGTTTATTTTTTTTTTCCATTGTAATTTGTATCTATTGGTTCGTGGCCTAGTCTCTGGTGCAGCAGAAAACGAGCTGGCTCCATCTTCTACATGATATCCCTTCAGATATTTAAAGGTGGCCATCATCATCATGTCCATCATCTCTTCTCCAAGCTCAATAGTCACGGCGGTGCCCCCGGCATTTGAAACATGTCTCCTCAGAGCAGGCAAGAGTCCTAAGGAAGGATCTTGGCTATAATTTTAAGAATTTAATGTTTTCAAAAACAGATTCAAATGATTTAGGTGTACCAAAGGAATCAAGCGTGTCTCCTTTCCAGTGGTGGTTGAAAGATGTTTCAAGCCTCATGAAGTACAGGAGGAGACGTTGACCTTACCTTCTGTACCTGCTTTTATTGTCTTTGGTTGCTTCCAAGTACTGGCATCTCAGTCTGGGACACCTTCGACAGATTTGTTACTGCATGAGCTTTAACGGAACAGAGCTCACTCTATTAGATAATATAACAACAGCAGAGGCACTAAACAGTTACCTGTTGTTGGTGTTGGTTTTCCTAAGGACTCAAAACACTGAAATTTTTTCCAACCAGGCTATAGATCCACCTTCTCCTCATCTACCCCCTTCATACAGCAAAGTTAATGAATGGACATTTTTTATTCCATTTCTCATTTGGGAATTGTTCTTTTTTTTTTTTTTTGTCTATTCCTCCTCAGCCATATTGTTTTTTAAAAAAAAGAAAGAAAGAAAATTGCAAGCAGTAGCTGGAGGTTGCTTTTGACATTTGCTGATTCGCCTCCTGCCGATCCGTTCCCAGCAGGTCCTTTCTTCCTGTTTATTTCACGCGCTGTTCTGTCGGGATGCACGCTCAGTGGCAGTTCCAGCAGCAAAGCGCCAGTGTGCCATCACATAGCAAACATCGTGATCAAAGATGCCTTTGCAAGAGCTGGACCGGCACTGCCAAGGCCCGATCCCTGCTGGATGCAAGCGGAGAGCTCCAAACTCAGGGCATCTTGGATGGGCGGCTGAAAGAACGCCTTTCTCCCCCACAAGTTTATTTGGGGGAATGGAAGGCGAGGGCCAGGGAATCTTCGTAGCACTTGCCTTTTCCATTGCACTCTGAACAACACACCTAAACTTGTCTGATTTTTGAAAACTAAATACAATCATGCCTTGTTATTACCTGAGTAAAGAACACCAGGGAACACTAGTGTGGAACTGGGAAGGAATGCTGCATGAAACCCTAGAGAACTGTCAGTCAGAGGTCACAATATTAGTCTAGATGGACGTGAGTCAATGGTGTGACGCAGAGGCCAAAATGGCTGATGCAATTCCAGGCTGCATCAATGAGAACATAGTGGCAAGAAGAAGGGAACTGGTAGTCCCACTGTATTCCACTTTGGTTGGACTTCACCTGGAACCCTGTGTCCAGTTCTGGGCACCACAATACAAGGATGATATTGACAAACAGGGACATGTCCAGAGAAAGGCAACCAAAATGAGCAAAGGTCTGGAAACCAAGCCTCACGACTCATGAAGTTTGTTATGTTTAGCCTGGAGATGAGACAGTACAGAGGTATTGCAACAGCTGTCTTTAAATATCTGAAGAAATGTCATGTAGGAGATAGAGCCAGCTTGTTTTTTGCTGCTCCAGACTCTAGAATGTAAACCAATGGATTCAAATAACAAGAGATTCCACCTAAACATTAGGAAGAATGTCTTGGCTGTAACAGCTGTTCAATAGTGCCTCAGATGGTGATGGACTCTCTTACCATTGGAGGTTTTTACACAAAGGCTGGATGGCCATTTGTTGGGCATGCTTTGATGTTGTCTTCCTTCATGGCAGAATGGCATTGGACTGGATGACCCTTGGGGTCTCTTCCAACTCAAAGATTCCATAATCCTATCACCACCAGAGAACTCTAAGGATTTCCAAGGTAGAGCTAGGAAAATGTTGCTGGAAATCCAGGAGACCCACTGCTGTGAGTTAGAACTGACAATATTACACTAGACGGATCAATGAGAAGAGTAGCTGCCCATTTTCCAATTCAGAAGGTCCCAGGCTCAGCCCTTTTCCACACTAGAGTGTTATAGCACTGTAATTCCACTTTCAACATCCTACGGAATCCTGGCCAGCCCCTCCCGAAACTGCAAACCCCAGGATTCCATAGGATGTTGAAAGTGGAATCATAGCGCTTTTAACACTCTAGTGCAGAAAGGGCTTCAGTCCCGGACATCTCCAAGCAGGCTAGCAAAAGAATGCTGCCAGAAACTCCAGAAAGCTTTGGGTCTCAGCAATATTAGGCCAAATAGATCAAGGATCTGAGTTAGTATAAGGCAGTGTCCCATGTTCCCTCCATCTATCCATTCATGACTTCATTCATACCCTCCAACTGTCCTGACTTGTCAGGGACAGTCCCCGTTATGCCTTTCTCATCCCACTTTTTCAGCTGCTTTTAAAATGTTGCAGTTTCTCTCTCTTCCTCTGACTTTCCCCCTTTGTCCTCATCTTACTTCAGTTGCTGCAAATGAGTTTAAAGCAGAAAAGTAGTTTGCATTCTATTAATTCAGCAGGAAGGAAAGGAGGGGAGGAGAGAGAGTCTTGCTCTTCCCAGGAAGCTCAGACAAAAGCAAATTGCTGCAGCCTCACCTAGTTTGTGTGTTCTTCCCTATTAATAACTTTTGCCATCTTGACCACACTCTGATGTTGCTTGGACAACAGTTTTCATTTGTTTAATGATGGAGAGTATGTAACTTTTGTCCTCTTGTTGCCTGGCCACACCATTTAAATGGCACCCTGATGTTGCCAGACTATCCATCCATCCATCCATCCATCCATTCCTTTATCCAGCCTTTCTCCCAGACTGGAACTCAGGCAGCTCATGAGAGAACAGAAAATTACAATAAAAGCCCATGAAGTTAAAACATAAGGAAAAACCGAGATCAAAATAAAAGCTACAACAGAGTTAAAACTGTTTAAACCCTTGCTTTAAAACAAAGGTTAAAAATAGCACAGCACCATAAAAAGCCCTTTTCTTATTAAAAAAATCAATCCCCAAAGGCTTGCAGAAAAAGAAAGGTCTTAACCTGCCACTGAAAAGACAACAGAGAAGGGATCATCTTTGCTTCCCGAGGGAGGGAGTTCCAAAGCGTGGGGACAGCTACAAGAAGTCCTTCTCCTGCATTCCCACCAACTGTGCCTATGAAAGTGGTGGAACAGAAAGAAGTGCCTGTCCTGCAGATCTTAAAGCTCAGGCAGGGTCATAAGGAAAGACAAGGTCTTTCAGATAGCCTGGGCCAGAGCCCTACTGTGCTCCGGTATTGTTAATTCCAACTCTGTCCCACTGGAGGTAACTTGCAAGCAAGAGGGGGGTCTGCCGTTCCCAGACTCGGCTTCTAAAGTTAGCCAGAGCAAAGCCAAGGAGCACCTCCAAGAGGGAGCATGCAAGCCGCAGTGCCTTGGCTTCCTCCCAGGTCGATAGGCAGTTGTGGAGGTGTTTCTTAGAAACCTCAGCCACCTTGTCTGTTCATGGAGTGCTAGAGCCACTGGGAAAGGTGCAAAGGCATGCCTGAACATCACTGGATCTACTTGCTCTGCTTCACCTAAATGTTGATGAGGACCTACAAGTGCTATGATGGAGCCAGCTTGACCTTACTGCTTCTGCCCCCCGGATCTGCGTTCTCCTTGAAAACCAAGCCTTCCAGTTATTTCCTTTTAGGCTGGAGTCTCTGAGATTTAGGGTAGAAAGTGTTCCTCTTCGATGTTTCTGGCTTATGCATTTCCCCTTGTGGCCCTTCAACCTCTTGACCCCCTGTTGTGTTTTACTACAACTTGAATTCTATTGGTTAGCCCCAACTAGAGTAGACCCATAGAATCACTGTTGAACAGTGAGTCAATGCGTGGGTGAATCCTCTAGATTCAATAGCTCTGCTTTAGCTGGGGCTAACAATAGGGCTCAGGCTAAAATGTAGCTCCTCATTTGGGAAATCAAAAAATGTTTTCAGCAAGATCAGCCATCTCCTTGTCAACAAGCATACATACTGTTCACTACAGTGTTTAGGATACTGCTCCATGCCTTAGCCCCCTTCTCAATTGTTGCATCTAATCTGGAGGGCAAAGCCCTTTGATGCAGCAAAAATGTCTTTTGGGGGTGGCATCACAACCAGTCCTGAAAATGGCCCAATATGAAGCAGGGGAGAGCATGGTTTAGGCAGCTTCCAAAGGGGATTAAGGTTAATTCGTGGACAATAAAAGACTTGCAACATTGTGGTTGTATGCTACCTCCAGCATGAAAGGCTCCATGCTTAGAATAATAGAGTTGGCAGAGACCCCAAGGGCCATCTAGTCCAACCCCGTTCTGCCATGCACAAAGACACAGTCAAAACACTCCCAACAGATGACCATCCAACCTCTCTTTAAAAACCTCCAAAGAAGGAGTCTCACCACACTCCCAGGCAATGTGTTCCACTGTGGAACTGCTCTCATCATCAGGAAGCTTTTCCTAAGTTTTTCCTAATGTTTAGGAGGAATCTCAACATTACGAAGTACTTCCTGTTGGTAAGAGCAGTTCAACAGTGGAAAACTCTGACTCAGAGTGTGATGAAGTCTCCTTCTATACCAGTTGCTGGGAAGCAGCTGTGGAGAAGCAATGGCTGGAATTCAGAATAAGACTTACATCTTCATCAATGGACTTACCTGTGTGGGAAGCTGAACTGAATGGATCTGAAACATTTCTATTCGTTCCTAAGGCTGCTACGGCATTATATGTAATGGGTGTCTGTTATACAATGGTAGCCAAAGGACTGACAGATAAGCAATGGGCCAATGCAGAACTGGCACTGATGTGCATTGGGGACACTCCCCCATGTGCAACAGAACACCTGCTAGGAAGTGTTGAAGCACAAGAGGAGCATCTGATGTGCATCAAGCATGCCTGCTGCGCACTGAATCACTTTTGCCTAGATGCTCATCTTCACAATTCAATAAGAGGGTGTCACTGCATTTTTGCAAGGAATTAGTAAAGTTCCAAAATGTAGGCTGTGAGGCAGAATCTCAACCACTATTGATTTCTCCATGCCCTGTTCTCAGTAAATGTCTGCCTGGCCTCTCTAGGAAGCAGGAGATAGGATTAGATGGGATTTTGGTTTGATCTAGAAAGTGCCCTGAATGAACCCTTTGGGGAAAAGTTAGGGTTTAGCTTAAAAAAATAATAGCTCAACTTGCCCTTGAAATCATTGAGATAGAAGTTGCGTGACAGGAGGAACTTCACAGTCTCACCCTGACAAAGAATGTATCAGATGCTCATGGAAGCAAAAGGTCAACTATGGAATCACAAGAAATGGTCCCCAAAATTGCATCACTAATAATACAGTAGTGCAGCTCTATTGTAAATCTCTTGTGGTTGTTAATGGGTACGGATCTCATTCTGTCTTGCTATCACCCCCACTGGCTCCTCCAAGGTCTTGCAATTATTCTTATGAATGATGGCTACTCTTTTATTTATAAAGCACTTTGAGTTTTGCAAAGTGCACTTGTGTCTTTGATATATTTCACCCTTATCCCAAGATGTAAGTGAGGCCCAGTCAAGAGCACCATACCACCTTGAATTATCTTGCCTGGTTTTTGGAAATTAACAGAGTTGGGCCTGGTTAGACAGAAGGCACTAGGAAATCACACCAGGGATCTTTAAATAAGGCTAGGAAAAGTATCTTGCCTGAAACACTGGAGAACCTTTCCTGCCACTCATAGTGACTTAGTACTAACTTGATTTGCAGTTTGCAAAATTTAAACCCCTAAAGCCTGAACATTAAGAAAATAAACATGTCTATTTAGAGCATAAAACAAGATATTTGTGTGCCAGACAAGAAAATATTAAGAAATACCCATTTACCAGTCAGTTCTGGGCATGAAGCCATCTAACTTAAAACAAAGAGATGAGGAGGAAAAAGCCCAACAGAGAGGAATTAACAAATGACCAGTCTACAATTAAAACAAAACCAAAAAACTGAAAACCCCTACTGTATTGTCATGAGAGTGTTAATTGGCTGATTCAATCAACTGCAATGAGGCTGGCACAATCTGATGGCAAGCAGTCAGGAACAGTGGCTACTAACCTTTCCAGATGATTGATTCTCTCAAGTGATCTCATATAAATCTCATGCTGTTTCCACATTACACTGTTATAGTGCTATTATTCCACTTTCAACGTTCTATGGACTCCTGGGATTTGTAGTTGACGGAGGGACATTTAGAATTCCCAGCCAGAGAGTTCTTTGGCCTCAGGAAACTACAAATCCCAGAATTCTACAGAATATTGAAAGTGGAATAGCAGCAGTGTAACAGTGTGGGTTGGAAATGGCCTCACTTCCACTCGGAAGGGAAGATAATGGTTGATATTCCTGGGGACAGATGGTAGGGATGGCATGAAAGCCAGCTTCCAGAAATCAAGATGTTCCATCATCTTCAGTGCAGACACAGCTGTTTCCCACCTCTTATGCTGATAATGGTTTTTTGGCTAGGAAATGCCCATTTCACTAGATCCCTGTTACCCATTTTACCTGTTTCATTAGGTGGATCAAGGATTTGATTAAGAATTTAGGCAGCTTCCTGTACCCTTATGTCTATCCTACCAAAGTCAAGTAACAGCCCACGGAAGTGGTGAGCATTACACCAATGCCAATACCAGCAGCAACACAATGCATATCTAGGACTTCGTTTTTCAAAACTCCCCAATATCTAGGGAATTAATTTTTGCAGAGGGCAGCAGAAGATATTGACACTGTCCTATTATTTGCATCTAGACCACACACGCTCTTGGGATTTGGGTGAAGGGCCCTTTATGTTTACACAAAGAGCACAGGCTCTGAACCCATCCAGGAGACAGGATATTCTTATCTCTGCAATAAGACAAAACCACAACAACCTTGTCAGTGGGAAGGGAGATGCTCTACGATTGTATGTTCAGGGGTTTATAAGGGGGTTGGTTATACTTTTGGGAACTAATCTGTACTTTCTGTATGTATCAGTATTCCAAAAAAATGTACCTGAAATAAAGCAAATGTGCATTTTTTCCCTGACTATGTTGCCATCCTTTGTGAAGGTCATGCAACTGCTTCTACAAAATCAAGAATATGAGAAGAGTAAGCATATTGGACTGAGCTCAAATAAGGGTGTATTTGTACATAGGGATGAATTGCACAAGCAGTGAAGAAAGCAGATAGGAAGAAAATCAACTCATCTGAAATAAGGAGCTGGGGAGAGTTCTGGACATACGTTAAACTACCAAAAAGAAAAATAGGTCTAAGAGCAAATCAAAATGACCACAGTCAGCCCTCCATGTTCACTAAGGTTAGAGGTGCAGGACCAGATTTGCAGATGGTACAAAATTGGGAGGGGTGGCTAATACGCCAGAGGACAGGATCAAAATTCAAAATGACCTTGACAGATGGGAGAGCTGGGCCAAAGCTAACAAAGGAATTTCAACAGAGAGAAATGTAAGGTCCTGCACTTAGGCAGAAAAAATAGAATGCACAAATATAGGATGAGGGACACATGGCTGGATAACAGCATGAGTGAAAGGGATCTAGGAGTCTTGGTAGATCACAAGCTGAACATGAGTCAGCAGTGTGATATGGCAGCCAAGAAAGCCAATGCGATTCTTGGTTGCATCAGTAAGGAGTATGGTGTCTAGATCGAGGGAGGTAATGGTACCACTCTATTCTGCTTTGGTTAGGCCTCATTTGGAATCCTGTGTCCAGTTCTGGGCACCTCAGTTCAAGAGGGATATCGACAAGCTGGAACGTGTCCAGAGGAGGGTGACCAAAATGGTGAAGGGTCTGGAAGCCATGAAGCCCTATGAGGAACGGCTTAGGCAACTGGGTATGTTTAGTCTGCAGAAGAGAAGGGTAAGAGGGGACATGATTGTCATGTTTAAAATATTTGAAGGGATGCCATGTGGAGGAAGGAGTGGGCTTGTTTTCCACTGCTCCGGAGGCTAGGACAAGGAGCAATGGATTCAAGCTGCAGGAAAGGAGATTCCACCTGAACCTCAGGGAGAACTTTCTGATGGTCAGAGCTGTTCGGCAGTGAAATATGCTGCCTCAGAGTGTGGTTGAGTCTTCTTCTTTGGAGGTTTTTAAGCAGAGGCTGGACAGCTATTTGCTGGGAATACTTTGATGGGTGTTCCTGCACAGCAGGAAGTTGGACTGGATGGTCCCTGTGGTCTCTTCCAACTCTATGATTCTATGACCCCTACAAAAGTGGAAAACCCACAAATAGAAAAGTGTGTGTGTAGAGGGGAGCAAGGGGAGCAAGACATCATGGGGAAAAGGGGCACCCAACCCAGGTCAGGGAAAGGAGAGGGAAAGGGGGTGGGTTAACTCATCTCCTCCTTGGGTGTGGGGTGGTATTGGGAGACAGTTTGTGTGCTGAGAAATCAGGCTGGTTGCCATCCTTACAGCTAGCCAGTGGCTTGTGGAAGAGAAGGAAGAGGACTAGAGGGAGAATTTCAAAGGGCTGCACAGCCTGATCGGAGCTGCTGAGAAGGAAGATTCCTCTGGAAAAGTGTTTGCGGGGCGCAGGGGCAGAGGTTGGAGAAACTCCTAAATAATCAAATCCATGAAAGTCAAACCTGCAAATATGGAGGGCTGAATATACACTGGGACTATCATACTTTGGACACATCATGAGACAATATAACAACTTGGAGAAGAGGATCATACTCGGTCAACCAGTAGGAAAGGGGAAAGACCACACAACTGGTGGATTGGTTCAGCGCAGGATGTCACAGCTGCCCTGAATTTCCAAGATCTGAGCAAGCTTGTTGACAGTCGATTGAGGCTTTTGGAGACCTCTCATTCAAAGGGCCACTATAAGCAGAAGCTGATTTGACGACAATTAACAACAACAACATCATGAAGGGCAAAGTAAAGGTGACCAGGAGAAAATTCTGTGAAAGCCAGATGAGGAAAGTCCAGGCCATGGGCTACATGTGTGCCCAAAGGCTGTTTTTGAGGTCCCAGAGTGTCTAGTATCTTTCCAAAACGCACCCGAAGTTCTGCAATGTTTGATGGGAATATTTTAGATCCACAGGAGAGTTTAATAAACCAGAAAATGAATTGGAAATTGACTTAAAAGAAAGTCCTCACAGGGACCCGGTTGAGGTCAGAAGATCCAGAGTTCGATATGATAGCAACAAAAGGCAGGGTTTCCCCGAGCACAACAAATCTAATAAGTCGCATACCAGCAGGAGAGTCAAGATTTAAAAGAAAAAACTTTTATTCAGCCCTGGAGAAAGGAAAGATTGACATTTGGTGAGATTTCCACAAATCAGACATGCCAGAACAAAGAAAGGCATACACATTTAATATCTATCCATAAGATAATGAATTAGCATACTAAATTACATCACTTCCGTGTAAAATCTGGTGGGCTTCAGATATCAGGTCATGTGCTTTGGCTCTGTCATGTAGTAGCTATCCCCCAATGCATCAATCACTTAGCCCTATCTATTACAGTCCTCCCTCCACATTTGCGGCTTTAACCTTAACGAATTTGATTATTCACGAGGCATGTGCTTGCCTCCCTCCAACATTTTCTTCCTCCCACTCCTTTGCATTCCTCACCCCAGGCTTGCAAGGCTTGTGTTTAAAATGGAAGTTTCTTTCTTTTGGGTGAGCAAACTGCCTCCCACTGCTGGAGGCATGTCCTCTCTGCCACTGGCTGCGCATTCTGCTGTGTAATGGGAGCTGATTGGTCTCTTTGCTCCTACTCCTGCCTTCTAGCAGGAATCTCCTTTCTTAAGATGATGACTAGAAGCAGCTAGAATGCCAGAACACAGTGCTCTGCTCTTCTTGATCTGAGGGGAAAGTACCAGTAAGCCCTCTATCTTATCTTTTTTCTTCTCCCCAGGAGCACTGGGCCAGAGGTAAGGGAATGGGAGGGGATTGGGTGGTGGGAGTTATTCACGTTTTTTCCACTTTCATGAGGGTTCTACACGCCAAGCCCTCACAAATGTCGACAGGCCACTGTATTTATCCAAAGTCAGGCTTGTTTGCATTCAATACTCTTCAGACTGACATTGCCTTCTCCTTTGTTATCAGTAATATACATTCCATTCTCCATGTCTTTATGTCTCCCAGGTCAAGTTGCTGCTTCTCAAGGCTGAAATCCTAATTTCCAGGTGCCTTTGTTAATAACAAAGCAGGGTGGTAACTCAAAGGGCATTGGGGAAACTCTGCAGAGGCCTGGTTAATTGATTCCTTTATATCTTCTATGCTGCTGTAAGTCTCATCACCCTCATGCTTCTCTATCAAGTATAGACCAGTATCACTTGATGTTTAAAAGCGAGCCAGTGTGGTGTACTGGTATGGAGACCAGGATCCCTGAGCAGCCATGGAAACCCAGTGGGTAACCTTGGGCTAGTCACATTCTCTCAGCTTCAGAGGAAGGCAAAGGCAAACTCCCTCTGAATAAATCTTGCCATGAAAACCCTGTGATAGGTTCACCTTAGTGTTGTCATAAGTTGGAAACAATTTGAAAGCACACAAAAACAACATTATCAATGGATGTTTAGGGATTCCAAGGTCCATTCCTGAAGCTGAGAGTTTCAAGGGCCCATGAGAGAAAGTCTTGCCCTTTCAACCAAGTGAAAGCAGAAGGTCATTGTACTAGGGACCCTTCCACACTACACAATTATAGTGCTAATTTAATTCTCGTGGCAACATCCTATGGAATCCTGGGATTTGTAGTTTCAGGAAGAGGTATTTAGAATTCTCAGGCAGAATGCTCTAATGTCTTCTTAAATTGCAAACTCCAGGTTTCCATAGGGTGATGGTGGTTATGCTATATTATACTGAATTCTTACATTATACCACCCACAACCAAACTACCAAGTGTTTCCTGTTTCTGAAATCTCAGTGAATGAAGAGATACAATGACAACGTCTTGTCCCAGCAGTCATCCAAAGTTCATAGCTCTCCAATTAGAGTCTTTTATCAGCAGCCATGAGCAAAGTTTGTAACAGTTTGTTAGCTAGTTACCAGTCACTGTTTCTGCAGTCTGAGAAGATAATAAACTCATAATGACAGTCCAATAGCAAAGTCCGTACAAAAGGCAAGGGTCAAGGTTTCCAGGAATACAAGCAAGGGATCCAAATGTGAGCATTTTGCTTCGACTGATAAGATCAGCTGTCTGCAACAGCTTCTTCCCATCCCTTTCCTGGTTTATATAGGCTGACAGCCTCCCACAGCTGTTTGCCTAATTGATGAGTCCTTACTGCACAAACACTTCAAGTCTCTTGGACGCCTCCTTTTTCACCTACACTGGCTGCAGTAAGTATTGCCCCCTTCATGTTTCTGAGGTGTGGTTGTCTGGGTCCTGGGATGGGGCATGACGGAGTGCTCTGATGAGTAATTTTACCTCATGCAAGAATAATCACACCCCGTGAAAAAACAAGCACCCTCGTGCAAGAATGTGGAGCTGCAAATCCACAGTTACAACTGTGCGACTCTGCTTACACAACTGTGAATAGAATGTGGACATCATCATGACATGGCCAAAACTGTACAGTTTCATGTGTAGAGGAATCTACAGTGGGCCCTTGGTCTCTACTAGCATTTGGTTCCAGGATCCACCATGGGTACCAAAATTTGTGGAAGCTCAAGCCCCAGTCTGTACAACAGGGTAGTAAAACAGCATCCCTTCAGTGAAATGGCAAAACTAAAGTATTCTTTTTGGACTTTAAAAAAAAAAATATTTTCAAGCCATGGTTGGTTGAATCCATGGATACAGAATCTATGGATATGGAGAGCTGACTGTATATGCCTGTAAAAAGTCCAACATAATGCCAGCCCTTATTTTTTTTGGAAATTTGGAAAAAAAATAGACTAATTTTAAAGGGATCAATTTGAAATCTTTTTATAGAAAGAGTACTAGACTGAATTAAAGTAGACAAAGAAGGTACAAAAGAAAATGTGGAGCCAAAGAGGTGGTTTTTGTTGTGTCCCAGATATACCAGGAGCTGCATTGGCAGGTGAGAGTGGGCATCACCACCTCCACTGGCTACAAGGAGGCCAATTATTACTGGCAGGAGGGAAAAAGAACCACAAGAGTACTCGTGGGTGTGAGCAGCACACAGGTACTCATTGCTCTTTCGTCTGATGATTTATGAGGAAGAGCTGAAGGACTCTCTCAACGAGCCTAGTCTTGACCCACTTTCTTTTCTGAACAGCATGTTGTCCGCCTGCAACATGTTCAGCACAAGCCAACAAATGGCACTGAGGCTCAGACGTCTCTTGTCTCTGCAAGGGCTTGACCCAGAAAGCCACAGAATGGCTGGAGGCTTCCTTCTCAGTGGGACGGTGAATCTGCTCTGGGTTTTGATAGTTTTGACGGAGGTGTCCAAGGTGCTTAACTTATTTGGAGGATAAGATTTGGCACCACGGACACCTCCTTTAAAAATGAGATTAAAACTTGGGAACTGATTCAGATTTCTGTGTGGTTTCTGGGCAAAATTACCTTCAATGCTTGTTTTTTTAAAAAAAAATGGGGAGCTGAAGGGCTTTGGGGGGAGTGGTGGGGCACTTCTGAGGCCACAAAATTAGAGACCAGAGGGCAAGATTTTTCCACCCTTGTCTCCTACGTCTGAGTTTGCATTCTGTTCACACAGGGGCCAATTGCTGCCCACAGGATATTGCCTCTGAAAAGCTCTGGAGAGGATAGGAAGTCAGTTTTGTACAACAGCAGGAGCTGCGAAGACAACACTGGCCACTCAGAGATGTCTGGTCACCAACTTTGGCATGTTGCAAAGCCAGGAGAAAGGAAGCATAGTTTGGCACACAAGCTCTGCATGCCAAAGGGCCTGGGAATCAGTTCTCAGCATCTTTTGGTGAAAAGGTTCTCAAGCAGGAGGGCTGGGGGAAACAGGTACCTGTCCCAAGTGGTCGGCCATGGAAGAACCCCCCTTGATAGATTCATGGTGATCTACAGCGATGTTGGGAAGCTATCTGAGTGGCAATGTTGTACCTCCTCAGATGGAGAAGAAAGAGGATTTTCAGTTGGAAGAGGAGGAGGAGGAGGATCTCCAGTTGCAACCAGAGGAGGCTGGCAGCCCTGATGTGGCAGAAGCAAAGTCCAGTCCAACCCAGGTGGCAGCTGCAGATTTCAAGAAGGAGACGGACCCTGCCCCCTGTTGTGCAGTAACAGCTAAAACGCAGGGAACAGAAGCACCAGAGGTGTTCCTCTCCTCCTTAAGTAAATTGCGCTGAGTTAATGAGGCCAGGTGGGCTATTTTGCTGGTGGCAATAAATAAGCTCCACCAAGGCTTTTCTGAGGCTGCAAACAACAGACTCAATACTTTCTTGTAATCTTGTTTGATATCTTTGGCTTCATACATGTCATGCCCATGGGACCCTTCCCAGCAGCCACAGCACGGGGACACGGGCAAGACGATGCTTGCTGCAGCCAGCATGGGTAGGTGCAAAGCCCGTGGGACTCAGAGTGTTTATATGGTAGGGACACAATAGTTGGGCAGGCTGCTGGGGGAGGCTCTCAGCCTATAAAAAACAGAGAAAGAGGTGGGGAGAAGCCCTTGCAGACAACTGATCTTATCAGCAGAAGCAGCACACCTCACATTCAAAACCCCTCTTGCTCATGTAGGTGGAACCTTTGCTTTGCATGCAGAAGATACAAGGTTTTGGCCTCCTGGAAACCTTGACCTTTGCTTTATGTATCAACCTCGCTACTGGACTGTTGCTCTGAATTTACAATGGACTCAGACTGCAAAAACGACGACCCGTAACAGGCTAACAACGTTATAAACTTTGCTGGTGGCTGCTGATAAAAGATTCTAATTGGAGAACTGTAAACCTTGGCTGCCTGCCAGCACAAATAGATATATCTCTGACCTTTGGCTTTTATTTGGACTAATCTTTTTGGACTAGCCTTTTCCCTTCTCAGTTTCAGACTGGGCTCAGGACTGTTTGCTTCATTTGACTTTGGACTGTTCATTTGAATTTGGACTGTTGGAATTACACTTTTGCTTCTATGGGCACTGGGATCACCTTGGCACTGGCCTAGCTTTTCCCTTTGCAGAGTGTGTTCCTGGGTGCTTGCCTAGTTTGAAACAAGATAAGTGGAACCTTTGCTCTGCATGCAGAAGATACAAGGTTTTGCCCTCAGTTATCACTGGTTCTTGCTCTTGCAAAAGTCTCCACAAATTCCGCCGTCAAGGCTGCCATTGCATAAGCCTCCAAGGAGATTCAGGAGGGGAGGAGAATGTCTTTCTTCCTAAGTAGAAGCTGTCTTTACCGACACTTGTGTTGATGGCCAGCTTTCTGGCTTTTAAGAAGAGCCAGGTAAGAGGCCTACAAGTTAACGGTGCCTCGTTATTCTGCCTGCCAGTACATTTGTAGTCCATAACACTCTACAAGTGCTTAACACTGTAAAAGGAAGTGGCTGGAAGATGTCCCCTGCTCCTCCAAGATAATGAGGGATGGCTTGCAGCACAGCATTCCCAGGCAGTCCCAAGATACAAGCAAGACTGGTCCAAGCAGGGCTGGGAAAGGTTCCTCTCGGGAAAAATAAGGAAAAAAAATAGAAGAACCAGAAACTGGGAAGCATCCAAGGAAATTTGCAGAAGATGCATCTCAAGGTGCTCAAAAAAGTGGTTAAAAAAACCCAAACATGTTTCCACGTGTATAGACTCCTGAGGTCTTCTTCAAGGGATGTTTTGAGCTGAAGTTCAGAAACTTTTGGACCAAGGGTTCCCAAAACATTTACTGGACAAGTCCAGAAATGTCAAGGTTTGATTCTAAATAGACCCTGAAGGAGGCCTTAAGCATGCATCCAAGATAAAATAAGTCGGGCTTTTTTAAAAAAATCTTTTAATGAACTTGAGGTCCTTCAGTGTCTTTTGTGGAATCCTTTTTTCAGATTGCAGCTCTCAGAACTTTCCAGCCAGTATGACAAATTTGTGAATAAAAAAAAAATGTAATTGTTCCAAGCTCTGGGCCATTTGTATATGGTAGCTCCCACAACAGTGGGATGGAGAAATAGAGAATAGAATACTAATAACCATATCCACAAATTATTGCATCTTTTGGTTTCTTATTGCTCAGAACGTCCATAAATGGTGTCCAATCTTTCAAAAAGAAATCTTCAACTGGTTTATCTTTTAAAACCCATGTTAGTTTGGTCATTTGGGACCTTAATAAACCAATCTTCTGTCACTGGTTCTTCAGTCTGCTTCCAGGTTTGTGTAAAGAATATTCTTGAAGCAGTTACCATACAGAATCATAGAACTGAAAGAGACTCCAAAGGTCATAAAGTCCAGCCCCCTTCTGACCTGCAAGAATACACCAACAAAGTACTCCCGACAAATGGCCATCCAAGCTCAGTTTAAAAACCTCCAAAGAAGGACCCTCAACCACACTCTATTGAGATAGCAGCATATTCCACCATTGAACTGCTCTTCCCATCAGGACGTTCTTCCTAACATTTAGATGGAATTTTAGTCTGAAGCCATTGCTCCATGTCCTAGTCTCTGGACCAGCAGAAAACAAGCTTGCCCCATCTTCCACATGACATCCCTTCAACTATTTAAACATAGCTATCATGTCACCTCTTAACCTTCTCTCCAGTAACAAAGGAGTCCATATTTACAGTTCAGATCCCTATCCATAAGGAGAAATACATCTAGACCGAGAACTGGTAGAAGCTTCTAAGTACGTACAGACCATTAAGCCACTACAGATAGTGCCGGTTGTGACACATAAAAGTCTTATATAGCTTAGGTCCAGACTATCTGAAAGACCGTATCTCCCTCTACGAAACTGCCAGAGTCCTAAGAGCCACAGAGGAAGGCTTTCTCTCAGTCCCGCTGCCGTCCCAGCCTCTCCTGAGGAGGACCCAAGAGAGAGCCTTCTCGGTGGCTGCTCCCACCCTCCGGAACTCCCTTCCTTGAGAAGGTGGGCTGGCCCCTCCTTGCTCTCCTTGCACCACCAGGCAAAAACATTCTTCTTTAAGCAGGCTTTTAATCTGTAAGCAGGTGGGCTTTTAATTTATCAAAATGTTTTAAATGTTTTGCATTTTTTACAGTGGCAGAGCTTGGAGTGTGGGGAGGGGGGACAGGGGAGGCTATGGTGGGTGGGGCGTGGCTACAAGCTGGGACACCCCAAAAACCTTGCCGCCCGGGGCGAAGCATCTCCGCCGCCCCTCGTTCCGACGCGACTGATTTTTTATCATTTTATGTGTTTCCTAATGCTTTTAGCTGTTTTAGACATTCATGGTTTTTAGCTTTTTTGAAACCCTCTTGGGTCCCAGTCTGGGTGAAAAGCAGCAAAGAAAATAATACTAATACTAATAATAGTACACCACTCTTCCTTGTCCCTTCCCTCTGAACAGACATCTTTTTTTGGAGGCCCAAGCCCTTTTAAAGACTGGATTTGTCCCGCGTCCAGTTCCCTTGCCTTCACCCGGCACCAGGCCTGGGCCCTGGAGATTAAGCCATTCCAGCAATCTATCATCAGCAGGCACAAACTGGGGCGTGGAAAACAAAAATCCCTTCCCAAATCCTTCGTGACAAAGCCTAACCTGGAGCTTTGTGGCTGGGCTCCAGCCCGTGCGTGAGAAACGGCGGCGGCGGCAGCCGCAGCATCTTCAAACAAGTGGCCGCGTCTCCCGTTTACGGTTATTAAAATGTTGTCCTCAGCGCAGAGACAGATGACACTCGCCCCGAGGCAAAGAAAAGCATGGAATTAGCTGTGGCATGAAGGCAGTTCAAAGCAATTCTTGGCACTGAATAAAGGAGGGACAGTGCAGCTCATTAAAATGAGACCGATGGAGGAGGACTAGGGAACCAATGTGGAAAGATTTCTTCCCTCCGTCTTTATTATTTCTTTCTAGCGGGGCGCATGTCTGAATCCCGTCAGGGCTTCGGTGACAGCTGGAATCTCATCCTGGCTTAACAAGGCCGGGCCTGACAAGGAAACGGGGCCTCATTACGGCCAATAACTGTGACGGCTTCATTTTGTGACTCCACAACGGGGCCACCTCGTACTCCTTCGGAGCGAGCGACGCCTCAGGCGAGAAGACCGCTTGCAAATGAAGAAAATAGTCATAAGCCCTCAAAGGAGTCTTTAGTTTGGCCTGGGGGCCACAGAGACAGCCAACCAGAGCTGTGAAAAGTTACTTCGGCGAGCAGGAGGGGAGAGAGACAACAAGCTGTCAGGATTTGGCATTGTGGGATTGTTCTCCTGCATTCTTTTGTTGTTGTTAAGATTTAATATTTATTCGTTTTACTACAGAGACACAAAAAGACTAATTCACAACTACGGAAAAAAAGAACAAAAGAAAAGAACAAACTGTACATAAACAGTATGAACAGGGACTGTTCGTTTTGTTTTCAACTAGAAACTGTCATTGTCTTGTAGTTCTTGGAAGGTCTGGCTCTCCCAGTTCTCCATTCCTCCTTACATCTGCTCCTGCTCTCCAGTGTCCCCACAATATAGACACTCCACGTAGACACCCCCACTTTGTCGGATGTGCTATTTTCATAATCGGACATATTTCATGGCTGAAACACGTGTTTGAAAGTGTACCGGCTGTATGCACGTGCCAAGTCAGGATGACTTCAGCCATGATCAGGTCATAAGTTCAGAGAGGATTTGATGGGAAAGCCCAGCACTGATGGACTTGGGATAATCCTTTCAAAAACTTTAAGTTGCGAGCAGTCCCGAAAACAATAGCAGCTGAAACGGACCAAGTGAAGCAATCAGAACCCCTACTGTGAGCATATCCTACCAAGACCTTCCCTATTCACACTACCTGGCCAAAACATTAAGAGATTGTCATGACTCCCATCAATGTTTTGTCATCTAAAGTTAAGACAGTCAGCCCCTCCTGGACTCTTTTGTCAGCTTTATAGGCAACCTTTATTGCTTTGTACATGCACACTCCTTCAGGGTAGGATATAGGGTATACAAACCCCAGCTCTAACCCCTACAATTTGTAGTACATTGGGCATCTGGCTGCATGCATCCCCAGACTCCCACTCCTTCATACTACCCTCAGACTCTTGTTTGAGCCACTCCACTTTGATCTTCTGCTTCAGGACCAGTAAATATCACTCCTCCACCCCAAACCTCTCTCTATCCAACCTTTCTTGCCTTTCCCTTCATGAGATTGCTTGATTTTTGCTTGATTTCTTGCATGTGTCTATTAATTTCCAATAAAAGTACTTTGTTTAACTGTTAACTGGGGTCCTCTCTACCGTTGGTACTGGTATTCACAGCTGAAAAGATCCTGCCATCACCCTCCTCTCGCAGGTCTCCTTTGAGCTATTAAGTCCCCAAATCCTAAGGAGACACTGGCACCGCTGGTGGACCTTGATATCCCCCACATTTTAGGTAACACTGGGGCTTTGGCATTCTTCATTCCTGGCTGAGTCCCTTTGTAGAGACCCAAAAATCTTCAGACCTGGAGCCAGTCCTGAGTAGGAGACCTTTTGGGTTTTGAGAGGGATATGTTTTGGAGGAGCACTGGCACCAGCCTCAAATTGCCTGGGTTTGGCAGGGACAGCTCTGTTTAATTCCTTGCCATCTCATTTTCATAGCCACATTTAAAATGTCCTGGCTTCTCTGTCCTCCTCCCACTTCCCCATTTCATCACTGGCTTCCTTCAACTGCTGCAAACTGAGTCCAAAGTGCAAAAGTAGTTTTCATTCAATCAACTCATCAGGAGAGAGAAGAGAGCAGGGCTGGTTATTAACAGAGTTCACACAGTGCTTCTGAGAGAAAACTGCAAATCTGAGCAGGTCTGATAAGGACATTTTGCTTTTGGAATATTAATTACACAATATTTATTGTTATTTTGTGTGTACACATGCACACACATAATACTGTATTTATACAATATAGTACCACTCTATCCTGCTTTGGTCAGACCTCACCTGGAATACTGTGTCCAGTTCAGGGCACCATAGTTCAAGAAGAACATTGATAAGCTGCCATGTATCCAGAGGACGATGACCAAAATGGCAGAAGGCCAGGAAACCATGAAGCCTTATAAGGAGCAGCTTAAGGAGCAGCTTAAGGAGCTGGGGATGTGGCTGGATAGCAGCACGTGCGAAAGGGATCTAGGAGTCTTAATAGACCACAAGCTGAACATGAGTCAGCAGTGTGATGCGGCAGCCAAGAAAGCCAATGCAATTCTCAGCTGCATCAACAGGAGTATGGTGTCTAGATCGAGGGAGGTACTGGTACCACTCTGCTCTGCTTTGGTTAGACCTCATCTTGAATCCTGTGTCCAGTTCTGGGCACCCCAATTCAAGAAGGACATGGTCAAGCTGGAGCAAGTCCAGAGGAGGGCGACCAAAATGGTGAGGGGCCTGGAAGCCATGAAGCCCTATGAGGATAGACTTAGAGAGCTGGGTATGTTCAGTCTTCAGAAGAGAAGGTTAAGAGGGAACATGATAACCATGTTTAATTATCTGAAGGGATGCCATGTAGAGGAGGGAGAGGGCTTGTTTACCGCTCCTGCAGAGACCAGGACAAGGAGCAATGGATTCAAGCTGCAGGGAAGGAGATTCCACCTGAACCTCAGGAAGAAATTCTTGACGGTCGGGGCTGTCCGGCAGTGGAATCGGCTGCCTCGGAGTGTGGTGGAATCTCCTTCTTTGGAGGTTTTTAAGCAGAGGCTGGATGGCCATCTGTCGGGAGTGCTTTCAGGGTGTTCCTGCATGGCAGAATGGGGTGGACTGGATGGCCCCTGGGGTCTCTTCCAGCTCTACATTTCTATGATTCTATGATGCTTAGTCTGGAGAAGAAAAGGTTAAGAGGGGACATGATGGCTATGTCAGATGGAAGATAGAGCAAGTTTGTTTTCTGTTGCTCCCGATACTGGGACACAGAGAGCAATGGCTCCAAACTTCAGAAAAGAGATTCCACCTGAACCTTAGGAAGAACTTCCTGATAGTAAGAGCAGCTTGACAGTGGAATACATTGCCTGGGAGTGTGGTGGAGTCTCCTTCTTTGGAGGTTTTTGAACAGGCTGGATGGCCATCTGTTGGGAGTGCTTTGACTGTGTTTTCCTGACTGGCAGAATGGGGTTGGATTCGGTGGCCCTTGTGGTTTCTTCCAGCTCTGTGAATCAATGATTCTGTGATTCTGATTGATTGATTTGGGCTCCCCCCTTCCCCCCTTCCCCCCCCCCTCTTTCAAGCTTTCCTAACTCAGAACAAAAATCTTAGGGTCTCTATACTTCAAGCAAGAGTTCTGTGTGTTCTTCCTTGTTAATAATTCATACCCTCCAACTGTTCCAACCAATAGGACAGTCCTTATTAATCCTCTGTCATCCAATTTTTCCAGCTGGTTTTAAAATATCCCAGTTTCTCTCTGTCCTCCCACTTCCCTATCTTCATCCTCAATTTACTTCAGTTGCTACAAACTGAGTTCAACATGCAAAAGTAGTTGTACTCCATTAGCTCAGAAGAGGGGAGAGGAGAGGAGAGGGCAGAATCTTAGCCTTCCCAGGAGACCATGGCAAAAGCAAATGGCTATGGCTTCTCCTCCCTTTTCTCTTCTTACTCCTTAATACGTTCTGCCATCTTGACCACACTCCGACGTTGCTTAGCCACATATTGTCCCAGTTTTCAGCTGGGAAAGGCTGAAGAGTACTGACTTTTGCCCTCTTTGTTAGTTGGCCATGCCATTTTGACCACACTCTGATGTTGCTGAACCACTTGTGTCCCAGGTTTCAATTTCTGAAATGTTGGAGGGCATGAATACCCATCACAGACATGAGACAGGATGTGACAAAGATGACAGATTGGTGAGAGGTAAGCTCCCAAGAGGCAGTTGAAAATAATGATGGAAATCTACCATGCAGGTGAACCACAGCATCCAGGGAAAATGGGAGAAATAAAGAAAGCTTGGACTAGAGCAACGTTTGAGACAATGGGCCATTATCTCTTTTCCCCAACCGCTCATCATTTTCTTCTCTCCTCATTAAGAGGATAACTTGAATGCTCATAAGTATCTGGTGGGGGGCGGGTGGAGGATTCTTTTACTGCCAAGCGATGAAGTGTGACCCCTCCGAAAGAGCTTCCCAAGATGGACAGAAAATAAATCCATACTTCAGTTCTCCAAGTCAAGGCAGCCATTTGTTAATAGGAGCCCAGATCAGTTCCGCGAAAGGAGTTAATGTATGCCCGAGTGCCACGAAGGGGAAAGATTAATGGCAAGAAACTAATCTCCCCACCACATTTGGTAAATTATCTGCAGAAAGCAGCCGAGGAACTCTACAGAGGGAGTCAAAAGATGGAGTTAAAAGAGCAATCGCTCCCCCATCCCACCCCCATAATAAGACTGCACTCAGACTGATTCCTATCTGTCTCTTCAGCTTCTCATTCATTTTCAATCTGTAATAAACGGTTGGTTAGTCCGATAGTGGGAGGCTAAGCTGACAACCAAGCAGCATTTCCCTCATTTTGGGCCTACAAAATGCCATTTAGGTGGACCCATGTTCTCCTTGGGCCCACTGTCGAAGAGCCCTCCACAGTGATGTAGACTTGAGTCGACTGACTCGGACTCAAGTCAGACTTAAGTTACTTAGTGACTCGACTCAGACTCAACTCAGCAATAAACGACACACTGACTCAACTCGACTCGAGACTTGCATGTTTTTAGTGACTGATTTGTAGAATCAAAGAGTTGGAAGAGACCACAGAGGCCATTGAGTCCTACTCCGTTCTGCCATGCAGGAACTCACACCCTGCAAATGGCCATCCAGCCTCTGTTTAAAAACCTCCAAAGAAGGAGGAGACTCCGCCTCACCCTGAGGCAGCATATTCCACTGCCCTTGGTTCCGTGACATAATACATTCATCCAGAAA
Source organism: Iguana delicatissima (assembly GCA_948472985.1). Taxonomy (NCBI): domain Eukaryota; kingdom Metazoa; phylum Chordata; class Lepidosauria; order Squamata; family Iguanidae; genus Iguana; species Iguana delicatissima. The sequence continues at coordinate 485,039 of CAOKZL010000281.1, read as the reverse complement.
CTTCATGACTTTGAACAATGCTTCCATCTCTTTTTGCCTCCTGGTCATATTACAAGACCGAAGCACGGGTGCATTTTTGAGGGGAACAGCAAACGGGTTAGGCAATGGGCTTGAGATCTGCTCAGCAGCCTGCACCCGCTGCATATCGGAGGAGTCTTCTAAAACTTTTCCTAAGAGCAGAAGGCAAGACTCATCCCCAGAGTGCAGTGTGCGTTCCTCAGAGGGGAACAGCAAATGTGTTAGGCAACGGGCTTGAGGAGGAAGGCTTCTTCCTTCTAAAGCTTTTGAATCTTCAGTAATAGGGAGTAAGAAGGATCCTATTTCCCCTCTTCTGAAGCTGCAGACCCTTTTATGCCCATTGGCACAAAAGGCTACATCGTCAGGAAGGGGGAGTAAGAAGGATCTTATTCCTCACCTCCGAAGCCACAGATGGCAAAATCACAAATGTGGGGGGCTGACTCCACTTAAATGGTTAAAACTGACTGTATTCAACTCTGTCCAGAAATTCTGGAATATAGGATGGGTTATGAAGTTGGCTCCCAGACTTGAGACTTGGAGTAAAAGACCTAAACACATCACTGGCCCTCCATTTCAGGTGTAGCTGGCCCTTAATCCCCATGATGGCTTGACAGGACCCCTCGTTCACCAACACCATTGAAGACAGCGTGGGAGGATGTGGGCAAAGGCCTTCCTCATTGCGGAATGACCGGGGGAGGGCCAGGTGAACCCGTGGGACACACGTGGCCCCCCAGAGCTGTCTTGTGGCCCATAGGTTCCCCCAAATGGTGAAAAGGGTGGGGTTCTTTGGGGAAAAAAATAAAACCTGATTTGGTTCCCATGCCCTCTATGGGACACCAGGGGCATTTTTGCCAGGTTTTTGGCCCTCCAGGGCAAATTTAGGCTCCTGAAAGGACATTTTAAATCAGGAAGTGACTTCTGATTATTTCCTGTTATTCAGAAGGAACTCTCTTGGGCCTAAAATGGCCCAAGATTGCTTTAAAATATGACAGATATGCACCTCAGAGCTCCTAAAAGGTGTTTGCAGCCCTTTCAGGGGCAATATATAGGTATGTATGTATGTACGTTTGTGTGTGTGTGTGTGTGTAAATAAATAGAAATAAATAAAGAATTATTTGGTTTGTCTGTAGACAGTAAAGCCCTCCAAAGTTTCCTGGGTGGCTGAAGCAACTCCCCCACCCAGACTTTGGCCATGTCTGCACTAGCCTGTTACAGTGCTATCTTCCACTTTCAACATCCTATGAAACCCTGGGGTTTGCAGTTTAGGGAGGGGCCTTTGAGGTCCCTCCCTAAACTGCAAACCCCAGGATATTCCATAGGATGTTGAAAGTGGAAGAATAGCACTGTAACAGGCTAGTGCGGACATGGCCTTCGACAGTTGCCCATCCTTGACAGATGTTCCAGAGGCCTCAACACTCGTGTTACACTGGCAGCAAATAAAAACAGCTTTTCACTAAAGCCTAAGGAGCCGGATTTCGTCCAGATCTGGGCAGGGGCATGGTTTTAAGTAGTCTTTTAAAAATAGTTTATTAACGTATCTGAAAAAGGCACACACAAGACAAGACGCTAGAATTGTCCACAGTGCATCACAAGGCCGATACATCTTCCATCAGTGTCACAGTGAGGCTGTGTCTTGTCACTTTCTATAACGCACTCCATGGCCACACAAAATAACAGACGATGCCAAGTGGATCGAGGAGAAACATCTCCTTGGTACCAGTTTTTTGGCTTCAGAGGAGGCTTGCTATTGTCTTCCTCTAAGCCTGAGCATGACTTGACTTGGTCTCCCAGAATTCTAGTGCAACATACCATGCTGGCTTCCTAAAATCGTCAAGTTGGCTCTGACTTATGATGACCTGACTGTAGGATTTTCTTAGTGGCTTCCCATGGCCTTCCTCTGAGAGTGTGTGCCCAGCCCAAGGTCACCCAGTGGTTTCCCATGACTGAGCGGGAATTCCAACCCTCGCCTTTCAGAATTCCAGTTCAACACCCAAAATGGTGCATTTTCCTGAATCTATAGTCCAGTCACAAGTTTATAACACAAACGGGATCTACATTCCTAGTTAGACGGAAGGATGGGGGAAGAGAATTGCTCCCTTGCAAGTGGGTTAAAATCCCAGCCCTGTATTTTAAATGCCAACGATGAACACAAAAGGAACCAGCCATTTTAAACCAGGTCTTCTACTTTTTTTTTATTCCAGAAGGAGGGAAAAAAAGTTTCTTCATTATTTACTTTTATTTATATACACAGAGTTCACACTGGTGTCTTTAAAATGCATGTCTTCATCACCTTGTTCCAGCTTTTAAATTAGCAGTTATTTTTATTTTTGTTTTATTTTTTACAATACAAAAAAATACCAAAAAACCAGCAGCCCTAAAATGTGTATTTTTATACCATCCCCCCAGCAATGAAATACTTTACAATACTTACTCGTTATTTACATATGAATGCAATAAAAGCTAAATTATACATACATATGAACAAAACTACACTCAGGTCCAAAATAAAGAAGAATCTTAAAAAAAAAAAAAGAACAGTAGGGGGAGGAACTCCCCTCCAAAAAAAAAAAAAATTTCAAAAGAGAAAATTAATGCAAGAGCTCTGGAGAAAAGAATGCTTTGTGCACAAATTTCAGAGTAATAGAAATGAATGGGTTCCCCCCTTCCCTCTCTTTTGAACGGACCGACATTTAACACACCATGACACATTTCACTTAATTTCTCCCATCCTGGTTTTGAGTACTGGAGCTGATTTCTGATGTGAAGGGACCAAACTCAACTGTCAAAAAATTCTGAATCTGGAAGACGAAAGGGGGGGGGACTCTGGGGTGGGGAGCTTATTCTAAGAACGCACATTTCTTTCTAGGTAAGTTTTCCTGGGAACAGAAAAAGGAAGGAAGGAAGGAAGGAAGGAAGGAAGGAAGGAAGGAAGGAAGGAAGGAAGGAAGGAAGGAAGGAAGGAAGGAAGGTAGGTAGGTGGGGGAAGGCAAAGAAATCAGAAAAGGAAAATACTTGCTTTTAAATTTATTTCCAGGTAACAAGAAAGGCAACAGGTGTCGCCAGAATCCATAGAAGAACCGTTTCCAACCCACTGACCCCAGATGTGATGCCTCTCCCATCCTCTTCCACTCACAGCTGTTGTCCATCACATCTGGAGCTTGCTAGACAGGGGAAGAAGGTAGCAATGGAATAAGATGAGCACCAAACAATTTTAGCCTCCCATCTCCAGATGGCACAATTGCTATGCTGACCAGAGTGGGAGCAAGACAGAACTGGATTGCGCTTAAAGGACCCAGTCCAGGAAAAATGAACTGCGGCCACTGAAAGCGCGGAATGAGAATTAGCGTCATGCCGGCCAGCTTAAATTCTGCTTCTTTCAACAGGAGTGGGAAGCAGGGAAAGAGCAAGTTCACAAGCAGATGTGGTTGTGTCTACCACCATGGGTATTGGTGGTTTTGAGGGACCTTGTGCATTTCAGAGGTCATCTCAGCCTGCATATTTCATTGGGGATGGAGAGCATGGGACGGTTGTTGCTCGTATGCCTGGTTTTTGGAGGCTTCCCCGAGTCCACTTCTTGGATCAGGTAGACCCTTGCTGATCTAGCCAGCAAGTGTTTCGCCCCAGCATGATGAGTCACAAAGCTTCCCGATGAAAAGAAGGTGCTTCAATAAACATTCAGTGTGGAACAGAATGGGTAGCAATCCCATCGCTTCTTTTATTCCTTTCGTCCCAGTGTAGGTGGACACCCTCATCTTGACCACAGCTATCGAAGACACAGGCATGTTTCTGGGCTCTCTTCACTTCTGCCTTGATACACAAAAGCTGTTCCTCCCTCTCTTTGGGAAACAGGACTCAAGAGAGTCACATTCAGCTTCCCCAGGACAGCCTGCTGGCTCTAACTCACCCACCGATCTGGGCAGGAAGGGCCTCCCCACTGCCCATAACCATGAACCTGGTGTTGCACGCACGAGCAACCAAGTTGCCATTCCTACACAGGGACCAAGAAGCTACGGGGACAGCAGCTAAGACAGGCTCACAGCGGGGTTGGGACTGCAGCCGTTAAGTGGAAAGAAATCAATTTCACCCAACGGCCCTGTTTATGTTTACCTACGATAACGAGACAAGAGTCAAGAAAGCTGTTTTATGTGAGGGTTGGAGAGGGGGAAGGCAGAAGGAGCCTGAACTTCTTTCTTATTTTCAGCAGCAATGGTAAGGTGATGGGGTGGCATCAGTCCCACCCCCCCTTTAAAAGCTCATGTATGGGAACCTGCTTTACAATGAGTCACACCTTGGGCGCTCCCGGCCCAAAATTCTCAACTCTGACTGGCTGCAACGACTCTCCAAGGTTACAGGCAAGATTTTCTTAGCCCTTCCTTCCTAGAGACTCCTTGGCAGTCTGCTGCCCAAGTACTAACCAGGCCTGACCCTGCTTAGCTTCAGATAGCAGGCAAAATTGGGGGCATTCAAGTAATATAGAGCCCTTTAAAGTGCTCTGAAACATGTCACACAGAATCTCAGTAATCCTTACAATCACCCTGCAAGGTAGATCAGAATTCTTCCAAAATCACAGGTGGGGCTTAGGGCTAAGAGGGTGGTTTTTTGAAGTTGCCTAAAATAACCTACTGATGCATTCCAAGCAAAGGCAAGATTCGAATCTGGATCTGCTAGCCCGGGCCCTTCATCTTTGCCTTGGCTTCTTTACTGCGCGTGCATTTCGTCAAAGCCTGTTTCTGTTAGTAATTTTAAAAGTATACTGGAAAGCAAGTGAATATATTCTCACACATCAACCGTCTCTGTGGGGGATTTTTTTTTAAATACAGTATGCATGGTAACTAGAAGGAAACAGGTAGCTGTCAAGAGGTGTTTTCACAGCCTGTCATTCTTTTGAGTATTTGCAATTCACCACCATTAGGTATATTATTCATGGAGAAGACTGGGGAAGACAGGAGAGAATCCAAGACCCCCAGCAGAGAATGCAGGTGCTCTGGCCTCCACAATGCCACACATCTGGGGCCTGAAGTGTCTGAGGGACATACTGGAGGCATCGCTAGAGATGCTCCCCCCATTTAAGAATTACTGGCCAGCACTAGTCAATAACTAGATGCCTGGGCAAGCTAAACTCACCAAGACAGACATGTAAATTGCAAGATAACCACCTATTCGTCTCCAACTTAGTGGGATCCTGAACCTTAGCCACCAGTAAAGCTCAGGTTCCCAAACCTCCCCTTTGCAAACGTAGCACCCCAAACTTCCTAGGAGAAGACAGCTGCTGGAAAACAAACGAGCTGGCGTATTGCAATCAAAGGCAAGGATCTATGGAGAGGTGTGTTTCTCTCTCCCCCATCACAGGCCAATGTCACTGACTTCAGGGTGGTTCGGTTGTCCAAGAGAGATCTCTAGCAATGAGCACCCTTATATAAAGTCAGCCACCACAGTTCACGTGGGGTGGCCTCTCCTCCTCGGCATCACAGCCTATTGAGTGTTAAGTGGAAAGGCTGACAGCTTAAAAGCTCTGTGCCATCCACGCTTGGCATTTGCACAAGTTATTAAAAGACAATGCTCTTGCATCGTCTTAAAATGCATTCAAAAATACATTACGTTCTCTCCTCTCCCCCTCCTTTATAGACACAATAAACCCCCTGACATTCTGCACACTGTTAAGTCTTACGTACAAAGGTAGTGCTATCTTTTTCTTCTCCTTTTATCAGCATATAATTCTGTTAAAGATAAGGGATGAGGGTGTTTTTTTTTTTAACTTACTCCCCTGAGAAACTTATCAAAATATCACTCATTGATTATGTCAGCAGGTTGGCTCAGCAGCAAAAGCAGCAATCTGCTGGCTTGGCCGAGCTTTGCTTCCCAACTGCCGGGCTGACAAACTGACCTTTGAAGATGGGGATAAAATTATTCGGCTGGGTGGGACCAACGAAAGCCTCCTCTTTCATCAACTGAGAGGCAGCCCCTGGGCTCAGCAGAGCAAACATTCAGGCCCTCTGAACTGACGCTCTCCCAGAAACACACCCCCTTTTCATGGTTTTGGCTCTTTATGGGTTCAATGCCTGGATTAATTTTGTCTTTTTGATTCTCCCTGCGATGGGAGGGAAGCGGGGAGAATGAGACAGCCCATGCCCCTATCCAGTACCCCATGTTCCTCTGTGCCCCAATCAAAGTGATAATGGTGGTGATGGAGGGGTTTGGAAGGAAAGTCACCAGCTAAGAACTCTGCACTCCTTCCCCAGATCTGGGTTGAGCAAAGGGTGCAGTGAGTAGCTAGTGGTCTGGCATCATTCCCAACCATGGTAGCATCCTTGCCAGAACCAATCCTTCTCCCAGAAGGAATAGACAGGGATTTCAAGCACCAGGGTCAGTGCTGCAGACAAGTGAAAAGGTGGCTGAACCTTGTCAGGGTAATTGAAGTAACTTGCTGGTTTACTTAAGATCTAAAATGTGTTTCAGGACAAAAACTCTCCCCACCATATTTCCCCTACAGCTTAATTCAACTGATGTGCAGCTTGAAGGAAACCAATTAGGGGACTGAAGGGTGGAAAAACCCAATGAGATGCTACTTTAATCGGACATTTGCTCCAGTTCTGTGAGGTTCAGCAGGTAGAAGAATCATTCACAACTCCAGTTAAGCAATCCAAAATGAGGAACCTTTGGTCACTCGCAATTCATTTGCAATGAGATGAAACTGACGTGGTCATTCCAGTGGCAGAACACCCCCACCCAAACACACACACACCCTCGAAAGACACTGATTACATATTACTGCATTCAGAAATTCATGGGGCTTGGAGGGAGGGAGAACACAACTATAATACATTAATGCATTCAAAAATGAGAACTGGAGGGAGAAGGCTTAGCTTCAAGAAGTACACAGGATACTTAATATTGTGAGAACTCAACCCTCATTCCCCAATCTCTGTAGAAAACATTCTCTCCCCATCAGATGAGGAGTGCTCACCCTAAGGAGCACTTCTGTGCACTCTCTCAATGTTCCAGCTTGCGGGAAAAACTCAGAGGGCATACAGGACACATGCATGGAGTTGGGGAGAGAATGTGGTACCAAAATAGCATCTGGGGGTCAGGACCTCATACTAAGTGCAATGGGCAGCTTCATCCTCTGAGGCTTTGTGCTCCAGGGCTGCCCTAGCTTGTGTAGCGAGAGATCCCAGTTGGTGGGCTGGAAGCAGTGCCACCATTAGAGGGGGAGGTCTTTGCGGGAAACCGTAGTGCTTGCTGTCAATCAGAGAACACAAGGGCAACAGCAGTACGATTCTGGCTTGAACTAACCAACAAGAGAGCCCTTGGTGGGGCCAGACGGCATAGGCTGCAGCCGGACAGTCATCAACCATTCATTTGTGAAGTGGGATACAGTGAAAATTCCCACCCACCCCCTTTTTGGAAACCATCCTGCTCTCTTCGCAAGCACAGATGTGGATGCTTTGCAGAGGGAACTTAATAGGTGTTAAGAGCAAGCGAAACCTGAGTTACAGCAACTTCAAACACATGTTGATTTTGCAACTCCAGCTCAGTTTGGAGCAACAATAAGTGCCAAGCAGACTTTCCTTGCTGCTCTCAAGGCTCCTGTTTCTATTGCTGCCAGCTAATAAAAAACAGTCATATTTGCTGATCTCAGTGTACAATGTACAGCACGGCAAATTTCCCAGGATTTACAGGGGCAAAGAGACATTTATGTTTCACCAAAGGGCCACCAAGGGTCAAATGGTACGCCAGCTTTGTAACTCAGGAGAAGTGGATGTTCTACTCAGAGCATAAGGGGAAGCAGAGTACCCCGTCCACAACTGTCCATCTCTCTTGGAGGAAAATAACACCCTGGCATTGCAGTGAACTGATCAACATGGGTTTGCGAGGTGGGACTATTGACTGGTACATAAAAACAAACCAACCAGTCAACAAGAGGTTGAGCTACGGCCAGGAGCACATCATGTTCTACAAGGCAGAAAACATCCCTATCCCAGCAGTTGGGACTTCTTGAGTGAAGGAGTAAAAGAAAAGGATTGCAGGAGGGCAGGATCCCAGAACAGGACATGTCAATGCAACAGCGGCCCTGAATGGAAGCAGACACATAGTGTCAACTGACTATAAGACAGTCCTGCTGCTGGATTCCAAGCCCTCCCTGATCTCACCTCTGCTCCATCACCCTAAAGCAGATTTGAACCTTTGTATTCCACCCTTGCTGATGGATATAGCACATGTACACACACACATAAAAGCCCATGTAAAGCCCAGAGTAAAAGAGGAATGAGGTTATGTCAGGGCATTGCTGTGCCAACTCTCTTACTTCCTAAATATACTGAAAACCTTGGGATATTTGCACCTGCATACCTGCCACAACTGAAGGACATTAACCCTGTTGGAAAGGATTTTTACGATGAAGCCACATTTACAGTATCCAAATATATTCAGCTTCATCTTGGAAGGTAATGTAGTCAGATACAATGATAATAAAGCTGCAATCATAACCCCAGCCCAATGCATGTTTTGTGTTTTGAAGAGAGCTCTAAATAAGATAGAAATAAATACAATGTTTATAATGTCAGGTTTCTGGAGAAAATTAAGTTAGCTTCTTCTTCAATCCTAGGGTTTAAACTGCTGAGGGCAGAACGTTATCTGTATGTGCTGCATCTTCCCTTGTATGACTTGTGGTGGTGCAGGGGGTGAGAGACTACCTCTAATATCACAAAACACTTTCCACCTGTAAAAATGGAGAACTTTTCATCTTTGCAGGACTCATTCCCACTAACGCCAACCTTCAGCGGTGGAGACAGATGCTCATGAGCTTGCAATGAATGGCCTTTTAACTGGATAAGGGACAGCAATCTTTTAAAAAAACTGGAGCCATACGAGACAATAGGACTGACACGTCTGTGATGGAGCAGATGTCAAAAAAGCCAACTAAGATGGTGCCAATGCCAACTGGAAGGACGAGATGCTCCCAGGTGCTTCAAGGCTTCCTTTGAGCTATGAATCTTGCAAGGGTTTTTGTCATTTTGTCCTCCTCCTCTTCCTCCTCCTAGGTAATCCCTTGTGTTTCAAACTGCAAAGAGGCAGTTCTGATGTCCATGCATCAAATACAGGTTCCAGGCTGGGCTGGAGGTTGCTGTTTGCGATTTCTACCGCTCCCGATTTCTCTTTGTAAGCAATAGGCATTTGTTGTGAAATGTCCACCAAAGCACTGGCTACGGCAAGACCTGCAGCAAGAGAAACAGGGAGTTCAGAGAAGGGAAGGAGGGAGGGAGGGAAATCCCACATCACTGAATTACACTGCCCCCACCCCACAACATCCTGCAAAATCAGACTGGTTAGAAAGACTTCTGATGTGTCCCACTTCATGCACCTCGGCCTCTTTGACTGCACCTGATTTAGACGGACAGGGTGTCTGAACCTGGACCAAACACTGTCAGTGACTAAGAAGAGACAATGCTTTTCCAATATTCTCTCCACTGACAGACCAGCAGCAGTGTTTGCTTCCTTAAGACAAACTGAAGCTGTGAACCTTTGATATGGGATTAAACCCACCTATGTACGAGAGTGCAACCTTGACAAAGGCCACCCATCTACTCTGCTCCAAAGAGAAAACTCAGTGCGGAGGAGGAAGTGAGCTGCCTTCTCCTACCTATCCTTGATTCTGTTTCTTGATGAGGACAACATATGACACTAGAATGGGATGCTCAGATTGGCTTCTACAGGTCTTGGGGCAGTATCCTTTGACCTGATTGAGCTGGCAGGTTGACTGGCCTGGACTAGCCTTGCCCTCCCCCACAAATGTGCATGGCCACATTTCAGAGTTGGGCAAAATAAGGCCCCTGAACTCCAGTTCTGCACCCCTCCAAGCTCCCCTACAATTTGTCAGCAGATTTTCTGTCTCAGAACTCCTCCCAAAGCACCAGAACTGTACACAGAGGTGGCTCTTTGCTTTCCTCCTCAAGTCCTGTCCTTCCAGCTCCAAATCCACTAAAAATGGTGATGGGGAGCGATGTGTTCGCACTTCTGGTGCGCCATAAAGGTACAGCCTGAGGGGAGCCCAAAAGCCAAAAAATGCCCCCTGTTCTGCACAGTCGCCTATTCCTCCCCGCTGCACGGTGTTGTTTGCAAGTGACATATTCATCCCTAGAATTGTTGCAATGACTTCCTTTTTTCAAGGGGGGGGAGAACTACTGCAGAACATAGGAAAATTATCTCCATAACTTGAAAGGCACTTTCATGTCATCAGCAATATGGAAAAGACTCCATATATACTGGACACACTGCTTATGGAGTGATACTGGAAGTACACGTCCCAAAAACAAGCACCTCTATGCCAAAAGAAATGCTGCTTTCTACTATCTGCCAGGGTATACTATGCCTCAGTTATGGGTGGGCTAAGTCTGGCCAATGGGCCACATGTAGCCCTCAGGGCCTCAAAGGACAGCCTCTGAAGCCTCCAAAACTAACCCCCTCCCCCTGCAGCCAAATTTTTTCAAAAATTCCCAGGCAATTTTTTCCTCCAGCCGCCCAAATCTCAGGGCGCGGCCAGATCATAGCCAAGGGATCAGTTGGGAAGCTCAAGCATTAACAAGCTTGTGATAATCCCCTCAATGACTCAACCTTCAAAAACAATAGCACCCAAAACTGCCTCAACAGAGCAACCGATTTCTCATCAAACCATTCCTTCTTCCCACCACAATTCTCCTTTGTTTCTTCACCTGTCCAACCATGAAGGAGCTATCACGATTCCCATCAGTGTTTTGTCACCTAATGGTAAAGCCATTAGCTCGATCCAGACCCCACTGTTTGCTCTGCCAGAGTGCTGTTTACATCTCCCCCCTCAGGGCAGAAAAAGGGTATTTAAACTCTGTTTCTGAGTCAGATAATTCATAGTACTCTCAACATAGGCCATCACTCTGCTCCTCAGACTCCTATTCTTGTACTACCCTTGGACCCTCAGTCTGAGCCACATGGCTTTGTCTCTTCTCTGTGGGGAAGATAAATATCACCTATTTTGCCCCAACTTCTCACTATCCAGTTTTTCCTTCCTTTCCTTCTGTTAGCCTTGAGTGCTTGTGATACTGCTTGAATCTTGCATGTGTTTATGATTTTTCCCAGTAAAACATTCTTTGAACCTCCAACTGTGTCCCTGCACTAGTGCTGGTATACAAAGGTGGAAGATCCTGAAAGGTTACTCCTCTCTCACAGATTAAGCAAATAATTCCCCACCATTCCACTGAGGCATTGGTATCATGGGTCTTGTATCTGGTATCATGGGACCTCTGAGTCACCCACCCTTTGGGATAACAGAGGGAACTGCACCAAAACAAGAAAACCATATGAGAATTTGGCACAGAATAAGACTGAAAAAAGAGATTCTTCTGTATACAAAACTGCATTTTCTATGCAGGAATATTATTTTGTGTCCAGAACATGCTGCTTTCAGAAAAGGCTGTTTCCTGCCCACCCACCCTCCCCCAAAAAGTGAAATTTGGACAGAATAAACTTTGAACTGCAAACAGTGCATCCAGAATGCAACTAGCAAAGAATACATCATATCCAAGGGAACCACAGAAAGGAGAGGCAAAAAGGGATCTCTCAGACACTGGAGGACTGCAAAGGGATAAGTGGCTGCTTACCTGATTGCCCTGGCGGAGGAATCCCTCCCAGGCCTCGTGGCAACCGCACAAATACTGACAGAACTGCTGCTTTGTTGCCAAAACATGGCTCCAATGCTATGGGTTTTGGGACTGTCTGCAGTAGATAAAAAGAAGAGAGTCAAGTGAAAAGAGTCACACAGACAGCTACTCTTTTAAGTCAATAGGAAGAATTCCAAAGCTCCATATTTTAAAGCACATCAGAGTTGCAGATAATTTCTTCCAACTCACTTCACAATTCTTTGGTCCTCCACTATGTCATTCACATTCCTTCATGGTGATTTCTGAGACAGGGCTAATTCGGGTTGAGTGGGACTAACCCATGATCGAAAAAGTAAGAATATAAAGCACCAGGTCTTCTCAACTATATTTCATTTTGATAGATCAGCAGTTCATTTTAATGGGGCATGTAATTAAATAGAAAAGAGAGTACAGCCCTGTACTTCAACATCCATTAAAAGTAGCAGCATGCTTTCTGCGGAAAGTAGCAAAGAACCCTCGTGACCTAAACTTGGAACTCTGCGCAAGCAAACCAGGTATCCTTAGTGGCTGGTCATTTTCTGCTTATTATTAAGTTTCAGCTTCAAGCCAGTTCTTTTTATGCTCTCCTAAATGCAGCAAGGACTGCTTATTTCATTAGACAAGACACTGCAATACAGTATTTACAGGCCAGACGAATGACCAAACTAGTTAGAAGAGAGATGTGAGCAGAGAGTGGGAAACAAAAGTTGTTGTGTACCTTCAAGTAAATTCTGACCTATGGCAATCCTATAGCAAGTCTATCATGGGTTTTTCTTGGCACAATTTGCTCAGAGGAGGTTTTTCTTTGCCTTCCTATGCCCCTGAGAGAGTGTGACTCCCCAAGGTCACCCAGTGAGTTTCTATGGCCAAGCAGAGATTTAAACCCTCCTCTCTGGAGTCATAGTCTCAAACCACTACACCACACTGGCTCTTTTTGGAAAAATCAGGAAGGGCATTTGGCATTAGGCCAAAGGAAAGTTACCATTAAGTTAACTAATGTTTCATAAACAAAATGATGACAGCATGCAACACCAAAATTACTACATTTCACGCATCTCTAGTATTAACTGGGTAGCTAAGGCACTGATGGATTAGTCTTTGGTGGAGTTATTTTATTGTCTACAGTAGAAGGTTGGTATTTACACCTGTTTCTGTCCTGGAGCCACCACTTCCCATAGAGTTACTAAAGTTCAAAATAATTCTTTTCTTGCGAAAAAAAAAAACAGTGAAGAACAAACTTGTACCATATATTCTGCTGGAACTCAATTACTAGAACTAATGGACTCACAGTGCCGGGCACCTCCAAGTAATACATTGCCCATGGTGGTTTCCAGCTTGCCAACAGAATGAAACCATCTCTCTCTGTGTGTGCATTCTTTTAAGAGGGGAAGACTGAATACAGGGTATATTCCATTTTAAGGAAAGGGGGTGTTTGCAATTTAATAAGCCAATCGTCAACTGGCATTGAATTTCCCCAGTTGGCAATTTAATGAGGCAATCATCAACTGGTACTGAGTTTCTCCAACATATAAACTACATTTCCAGCTGTTTACAAAAATAACATATAGGAAAGTCACCAATGGGCCAAAGGACAGACAAAAAGGAGAGGGATGGAGGGAAAGCAAGGCGGCCAAGCAGAAACTTACAGCAACTTTAGGTTTATTATCTTCTTTTCCTTACATATTTTTATGGGCATTGCACCCACCAATTTAAAAAAAAAGGCCTGTCAAACAAAGCTTCTGGATGGATAGGAGCCACACAGCCCGCCCCCACAAAAATGGACTGTAACTGTTACTAAGGGCCAAACCAGCTACACATGTTCTTTGGTCCTTAAGCTGTAAAGTTGCTTCTCTATTCCCGTCCTCAAGATTAGTTAGGAACACACTTTGCTCTCTCCCAATGGAGAGGCCAAAGAGGCATCTGAACTGCAGCTCTGATTGTCATGTTCCAGCATCCATCTTGTAGATATCCCAGCTGCTCCATCCTTCTAATGTAGGAGTGGGAATCACAAGTGCCTCTTGGCATTGTTGAACTCACCATTGGCTAAACTGGCTAAGGCTGCTGGGAGCTGCAGTTCAACATCATCCGAAGAGCAGACCAATTCCCACCTCTGTCCTAATACAATAGCTGACATTGTGCAACTCTGGCATCCCTCTGAAGTGCCCCACTCAAGGGGCCACCAGATGGAAAGGTACAAGCAAGTTGGAGGAGCTTCGGAGAAAAGCAACTACGTTGGTAAGAGGTATGGAAAACCAAACCTACGAGGGAAGGTTGAAGGAGCTGGGCATGTTCAGCCCGTGAAGAGAAGATATGGGGTGACGTGACTGCCCTCCTTCACTATCTAAAGGGCTGTCACAGAGAGGAGGGTACAGGTTTGTTCTCAGCTGACCCAGAAGGAAAGACCAGGTCTAATGGTTCTAAGTTATAGGAAGAAGGGAGATTTCAGTCGAACATAAAAGGAACTTCTTGATAGTGAGCAAATAGACAGCTGTTTCACAGTGGAACCTAGGAATTACCTAGAGAAATGGTAAGGTATCTTTCTCAGAAAATCTAGGCAGCTATCTGTTGGAGATTCTCTAGCTGATTTTCCTGTGGCAAGGAATTAGACTTGAGGGCCCACAGGGCCCTTTCCAACTCTATGGTTCTATCTCCCTTTCCTTTCTCCATACGAACAGAGAACTCAGCTCCAATGCTCTTATGAAGCTCTCTCCAGCCAGCCTTCCTGTTACATCTCGACACCTTTCTTCCTTTCTGGCTGCCATTTCACAATTCAACATATGTGCTGAAATACTGGAGGCAAAACTTCAGTCCCCCTTTCATGGTTTCTGTTCACAAAAATTCTTTATTAAGCCTACAGATTAACAAACACATTACTCATTCAAATAGAAGGAAAGAGCAAAATCCACAAAAGACAATCTATATTTAGTTTAAGAGCCACAATCAGGACTACTCAGGTTTCATGAATCACTGTCTTTGTAACATAAGTGACAGGCAGGCCTAGACTCTGTATAGAAAGATTTCACAGAACAGATCCAAACGCAGAAAACCTCATCCAGATTCATCTTCCACAACCACTTTCAGTAACAACATCCTGCAGTGATGCTGAAAGGTACCCAAAAGAGTAGAACCTACTAAGGAAAGGTCCATTTGAATCATGGAATCTTGGAGCTGGAAGAGACCCCACGGGCCATCCAGTCCAACCCTATTCTGCCATGCAGGAATACAGAATCAAAGCACTCCTGACAGACAGCTATCCAGCCTCTATTTCAAAACTTCCAACGAAGGAGAGTCCACCACACTCCAAGGCAGCATATTACACTGTCAAACTGCTTCTACTGTCAGGAAGTTCTTCCTAATGTTTAGGTGGAATCTCTTTTCCTGTGTCTTAAAGTGACTGCACTGTGTCCTAGTCCCTGGAGCAAGAGAAAACAAGCTTGCCTCAGGCTCCATATGACATCCCTTCAAATATTTAAACATGGCTATTCATGTCACTTCTTAACCTTCCCTTCTCCAGACTAAATATCCCCAGCTCCTTAAGATGCTGCTCATAGGGCTTCATGGTTTCTGGGGAATTTTTCCATTTTGATTACCCTCCTCACATTTGCATCTTGCCTTCCACAGAGACCTCTGGGAAATCCACAAACAGAAACAACAGTCCTCACCTGCTGTTATTGCCAGCGACTAGCACTCACTTGCAAAACGCCTCTGAACAGGGAAGTATCACTGCATTCTCTTCATTAACAGCCATCAAAAATTCACCTCCATGAATTCATTTTCACTATCTAACCTGAGTTCTAACCTGGATGTGTCATGGTACTTCAGGATCTGCTCCCCAATTCCCCATCCAAACGGCTAGCTCCTTTTGCCATTTTCTTTTTGATTAGTGATGGCAGGTATCAGTATGCGAAAGTCAAGGAAGTTGCTGGAATCAAGCCACTCTTTGCAATCTGGGGAGCTGCTGCACGGAGGCTTAATCTTCAGTAGATGCACTGAACTGAGCTGTGTTTTGCATGCCTGAAAGCTGTTGCACTGGTGTTTGCATCTCAGTAGGAATGCACTGAACTGGGCTGTGCTTTGCAAGACCAAAAGATGTTTTACTGGAGCTCACTCCTCATTAAACATGCGCTGAACTGAGCTGTGCTTTGCATGGCCAAAAGATGTTGTACAGGCGTTCACTCCTCAGTAGGCATGCACTGAACTGAGCTGTGCTTTGCAGGGCCAAAAGATGTTCTACATGGGTTCACTCCTCAGTGGGCATGTGCTGAACTGAGCTGTGCTTTGCAGGGCCAAAAGATGTTGTACAGGTGTTTACTCCTCAGTAGGATGCACTGAACTGAGCTGTGCTTTGCATGGCCAAAAGATGCTTTACTGGGGCTCTCTCTGCAATAGGCATGCATTCAACAGAGCTGTGTTTTATACTGCTGTACTGGGGTCGCTCCTCTGTAGTTGTGTATTGAAATCAACTGTATTTTACATGCCTGGAAACTGTTGTTCTAGGACTAATTTTTCTGCAGGTATGTGTTGAATTAAGCTCTGCTATGTGTGATCACAAGCTATTGGGTTGAGGCTTACTCCTGGAAGACACACCAGTGCAGTTCCCAGTCATTTTAATGGTGCATCTGCTCTCAAACATCCAGCTGGATTTTTCCCTTTGCCACAGAATTGTTTGAATAAATTACCCTAATTAAAACATAGACTGCCACACTCCAAAGAAAGAAAAGAGGTTTCTGGGGAAGGGGAAGAAATGATTGCCAGCTGTACATTGTTTTCTGTTTGGTGGGAGGGTGGGAGAGAATAATCATTAACCATTAGCTACCTAATAAAAAAAAATACTGGAACAAGTGATGAGATTATTTTAGCAGTTTTTAGCATTTAGCATTCCCAGTTTTTTCTGTAAGACTTAACCAGGCTCCTTCTTAGTCCCATCACACCTCTGAACAGAAAAATACTCACAACTGAAGGCACAGGTTGAACTCATAGTGAGAGAGACATCAAGAGATCAGTCGAGGCAGCCTTTGGCTCTACCTGCCACACATGGTATGTTCCCCCCACCCCAAGAAAACAAACACCCAGTAACTTCCAAGCACCTCTCCCCAAAGCTAGGAAGAAATAATTCATTAAAGAGAAAAGGGTTTATTTCCTCCTGCCATTCCTGCAACCAGGCAGCCTTTTAGAATAAAGTGAAATTTTAGCATAACTAATCCATTTTGCATACCTCTGCTGCCTGCCTAATCTCAGCTCCTCGCATTGGGCCACTCCATCCCCCTGCCAGGTGTTCAAAGGCCAACACGTTTCCATTCTACAGATTCAAAGGCAAGGGGATGCCAACGGAAGCAGCAAAGGGGACGTGAGAGATGTCAAAAGCAGGCCGTTTGGTTTTGCTCTCAGGCTCCAGCATGGGCTATCTAGAAGCAGAAGCTTAACCTCTGCCCATGGCTGCACCTGGTGAACTGCAAGCCTTAGCTGTTGTCACGAGAATTTCAAAAATACCAGAGAGGGAGAAGCACTTTGTTTTTCTTAAGGAGAGTCCCATTTCCAACTCCCCAGTCTGAAATGCCACTTGGTCCAATTCTGGGTCAGCCCAGGAATGCTGGAATCTGAACTTCAACTCATATTGCCTTGGACTGAGATCTCACCCATGACCACGACTGCTGCCTGCCAGTGAGGCATCCCTGCCCTCACCTCCAGCTTCACAAGGCAGTGGCAGGGAAGTCTCAAGCAGAGTTGAGAGATGTTACTTTAGGGACAACAGCTACCAGAATTCCCCGTCCACCCACTCACCCAAAATCAGCATGGTCAAGGGGTGAATCTGGGAAATGAAATACAGAAACTGACTTTTCCAAGCTTTCATCTCAAGCCCTTTCCTCTGGACTCAGGAGCCCTGGAGAACTAGGTTTCTCAGGCCTTCCAAGAGAGGAGATACAGCTGTGGCAGCAACTTTGATGCTTAAAAGAAGCAAGATGTAGAAAGGACAGAGGCATTAGAGAGAAGAAAGATGGGAATGAGAATGGAGAGAAGCTTTACTGCCATTCCTGGGCCTTCACCTTGTCATGAATAAAGAGAAGAGGAAGAAGTCTAGGTGTCCATAAGAGATGGGAGAGACTATACGTACTAAATTACTTCAGACTATACAACTGCATGACAAATTGTACTGGAAATGTATTTTTATTTCCTTTTTCTTTTCAAAGATGCTACCTACGGGTAGGAGTCCAGGACGGAGAGAAGAAACAAACCCACTACACAAAGTACCTTAAACCCCTCACTAATCTCAGATCAAAACCCATTTGTTCACACCAGGCAATGATAAAAGCACTTTCAAATGCAAACCAACATTTCTTCTTGGAACAAGTGGATGAAGGAAGCTGAGCTCTAAATCTGATTCCAAGTACCTCTGCTGAAGAAGTGGCATTTCACAGGTAACTAATGACAAAACAAGCTGATAAGATTTAAAGTTCATTTGCTGTATGTGCCCATGTGAAGCCAAAGGCTGGCAGGGGCTCCTGCTGCAAACCAAAATGGCTGCCCACAGGACAGCCAAAAAGCAGGGGAGGCAGGGCGCCATCTTTCAAAGCGCTGAGTCCCCTGTGGGCTCAGTAACACGTCACTCCAACAGAGTAAACAGCTCACTCTCTCCTCCTCCTCCCTACGCTCCACAGGAAACGTATTAATTGGGAACGCAATTTCAAAATGAGTCCAGCTGCAAGACATTAGCCTAGGATGGAATTAGCTTAATCTGACCTGCCAGTTGGACATGCTCAAAAGAAAGCAAAAGACCCTTGCTGATATTGAACCAGCTATTTTCTCCTATTTGGTAGGCCACCAATAAGTCAAGCCAAGCAGCGGACACAATCTCTGCGTGGCAAACAGCTGGGTGCTTGGTACTGGGGTCCCTGATAGATAAAGTTCCAGAGGATGGGAAAGCCAATGGAGATCAGTGGAAGGAGAGGCAGGCAAGCTGGGCAAGGAAAAGTAGGCAGGCAAACTTGAGAAACACAAATGGGAGACTCTTCTTGTATCGTCTGTAACTGAATGAAAAGGGAGTCATATAGGAGAGAGTGACAAGTGGCTATATTCCTCCACCAACCTGGCCAGCAGGGCTGCATCCAGAGATATCATCCATCAGTCTGAAGGGCGGAGTGGGGGAAACTTAATATTGTTGGGCTACAATTCCCAGAAGCCTTTGATCAGCATAACCAGTTAAGTCAGCATGGTCCCTTCTTCTCACCAGTGCTGCTGACGGGACTGAAATTAAGGAACAGGCCCCGGGTCTCTGGATGAGCCTTAGGGTGCCCAAGAGGCCAGAAACATGGACACCTACATAAGAAAATTGCAATGGGTGAGATGTAGAATGCTTATTTTAGATGTTGCTACTCCTTGCCATTTCCAAGCTTGTGTCAACTGTGGCACTGCAATCACACCACCTAATTTTCACATGACAGTATCTGCTGGTTTGTTTGATGGTCCCTTCTACAAAGTTTTTTGCGAATGAGAAATATGATGTGAGAAGCAACCTGTGGGGAAGGAAAGACCAGAAGAGCCAGGATATCCAAATGATGTCCTCTTCCCGCTGCGTGTAATAAGTACATCAAACGAAACCACGCTGGCTTTTTGCACCCACCGTGTGATATTTGGGCAGACTACTCTGGGGTATATTCTGAAGCAGCTCCCCTCTCTCCTGCTTCCTTCAGCTCATCAAATAAGCAAAAGAAAAGCGGAGAATGGGGGAGGTAGGAGCTCAGAGGGAGATGATTTTGGTCCTTTTGTTTCCCCGAGCTGAGGAGCGACGGGCTCACCATGTCCCCACCCCCTGCGGTCACGTCACTTCAGCTTAAATCGCAGATTCTGCCAAAAAAAGGGGGGGGGAAACACCCTGAGAAGAGAATTTTAATAGCTCGTACATTCGTGAACTCCCTAACCCTGTTTCGTATTCAGAACAAGGGCTGTCTGTTTCCATATTAATGACGAACATATGCCCAGTTCTCATGGCTTCCCGGTTCGGGGAGAAAAGGGCGCAGAGAAAAAGTGGCAGCTTGTCAAACGATTCCCCAGAAGGTAGAAGGGGAAGGAGGCAACGGCAGTAGGAGGGAGAGCAAAAAGCAAGAAGGGAAAAAGAAGGACCACCTCTGAAACACGCCTCAGTGGGATCGGACTCTAAGTGAAGCATGGCAACTCCCTCGGATGGCAGGCCATGCTTAATTGGGCAAGGCTCAAAGGACTCAGGTACCTTGCGCCCAAGGGAAAGGCTCTTTGTAAGCTAGGAAAAACCACATGGTAGGGAAGAAAGCTATTTGCATTTCAGTTCCTCTCTCTTATTTCCCTTGTACAGAACCTCTCATGGCCTGCCATACAGCGGAGCTGGCGCTAGGCCTCCTGCCTCTCTCAAAGCCAAAGGAGTGGCAATGGAGGTACAAGAAAAGAAAAGGATATAGGACGGTGGTTCCCAAACTTTGGTGCTGCTGATCTTTTGGACTTCGGCTCCCAGCGTTCCTGACTGTTGGCCAAGCTGGCTGGGGCTTCTGGGAGCTGAAGCCCCAAACACCAAGAGGACCAAAATTTGGAAACCAGTGATATAGGACCTAACTCACAAACACAGTAGTAAACAGACAGAGTTAGGCCATGAATATACAATATATATGTAACTGTATAATAAGACATTAAAAGATACAGTAAATCAATTAAATAATAAATTATTCAATTTTTTAAAAAATAATACATAGGCCAATCTGACAAACAGAAATAAGAGTGGAGGTCCATAAATCATAAATCAATAACTGAAGAAAAGTATGTTACCATTTAGATGAACTTACTTGGCAACTACTCAGCCTCTGCATATTCCATTAAAATGTTTATATATCATTAAATAAGGACATATAACCTAGTAAAACCGATAGATGGTAGGATATAGAGCCTAAGATTCCTGACAGCGTTTTCCCATTTTCTATCTTGCAATAAAAGAAAGAAAGAAAAAGAAAGAAATCTTTCTTTTCAGGTCTCAAGTCTGAGAAGAATGGCAGATCTTCCTTTAAAGAATGTAAAGAAGAACTGCAAAGAATGATCTCGGGTCACCCTGTAGTTAGTACACTAGAGATACCTGACAACAGGTAGTAGAGTCTAAACTAAAAGTGGGGTAGCCACTAGAGTCAAGTGTGCTGGACAAAAAGACAAGACATAAACCTCTGACAAGATGTAAACCAAGGCTAGACTAAGTGGGCAATCAGAAGAGAATAAAAGAGCTAAGACACAGTCACGTAACCAAGCTGCTATTCAGCATGTCTCCAATGCAAGGACAGGAAGTAAGCATGTAGCCTTTCTGGGGGGAAAAAAAAATCCTATAAGCCCCAATGTGCTATCCTAAAATGCTGGTTCTGGTAAAGCTAAGAGATATATGCTTACATGCGATTAACGCAGTCCAGACCTGCTTAAGAAGGGCTTAAGGTTTAACCCTTGACTGCCTATGTTACGCAGAAGCCTGTTAAAAGTTGTAAAATTCCTCAAACACAAGCAAATTGCTAAGAATATGATAAGGGACAAGATTTTGAACATGTACAAGCTGTTAGGAACTGTCTGTATAATGGCCTAGTAGACACTATGGAAAACTATGTGATTAGGGAGAACCTAATTAGGACTACACAAGGAGAATGTTACATGTTCAGTGGTTTAGAAGGCCAATGTTCTTACATGCCAAGGCTGTTAAAACAGCTGAGCTGAGAAAAAAGTACTTATGAGCGTCCTGAGGAATATGATGTGATGGCTACATGACTTGATCTAAGATGCCTTATATGTAATATGATGGAATAATAATGCCTTACATATAATGTTATGGAATATACATAAATTTATTTGCCCAGACAGTGCTATGTGTGTTTCTCCCTGAAGGGAACGTATATGTAAATATATGCATCAATGAATACTTATAATAAATAGACTGAAAAGAGTACCAAAAGAGTACATGCCCTCCCACGTAAATATTCTGGAACTCCAAAACCTGAAAATGTTAAGTGGAGTGTTGATAGTAATCTGACCTGTCTCGCTTGACCACTACCGTTAAGTTGGGAACTTTGTAACTGCAGGTAGATAAAGACAACTCCCCAGACAGAATGCAGAATTAGCTGAAAAGTAGCAAGGACCCTAAATCCCTCCGTCTAGGGACAGATGTGGGCATCCATGCCTGTTTGAAGTAGATGGACAAAGGTCTTGGCGGGTCTTCATTCAAGTAGAGGCCAGACATATTTTGAACTCTGGTCTAAAAATTTTTTTAAAAAAAAAAAAAAAAAAAAGGGGTTTTTAATTTTTTTGGGGGCAAAAAAAAAATTTTTTGGGGGGGAAAAAAAAAAAAAAAAAGGGTTTTTTTTTTTTGGGGTAAAAAAAAATTTTTAAATTTTAAAAAAACCCCCTTTGGGGGGAAAAAAAAAGGTTTTTTGCGGTTTTTTTAAAAAAAAAAAAACCCCAAAAAGGAAAGGAAAAAAAAAAAAATTTTTTTTTTGGGGTTTTTTTCCTTTAAAACCCTTTTTTCCTTTTTTTTTTTTCCCCCCCCAAAAAAAAAAAAAGGGGGGGGGGAAAAAAGGGGCCCCCCCCCCCCCCCTTTTTTTTCCCCAAAAAAATTTTTTTCCCCCGGGGTTTTTAAAATTCCAAAAAAAAAAAGGGTTAAAAACCTTTTAAATTTTGGTTTTTTTTTGGGGGGGAAAATTTTTTTTTCCCCCCCAAAATTTTTGTAAATTTTTCCAAAAAAAAAAAATTTTAAAAGGTCCAAAAAATTTTTCCCCAAAAATTTTTTTCCCCCCCCCAAAAAAAAAAAATTTTTAACCCCCCGGGGGGGAAAAAATTTTTTAACTTTTTTGGACCCCCCCCCCTTTTTTTTTTTAAAAAAAAAGGGGGGCCCAAACCCCCCAAAGGGGGGGAAAAAAACCCCAAAATTTTAAAAACCCTTTTTTAAAAAAAAAAAATTTTTTTTTTCTTTTCCCGTTTTTTTTTTAAAAAAAAAAGGGGGGGAAAAAAAATTTAAAAAAAACCCCGGTTTTTTTTTTCCCCCCGGTTCGGGAAACCTTTTTTTTCCCCCCCAAAGGGAAAAAAATTAAAATTTTGGGGGGGTTGGGGGGGGGGCCCCCCCTTTTTGAAAAGGGGAAAAAATTTGGGGGGGGGCCCCCCCCCTTTTTAATTTTTCCCCAAATTTTTTTTAAAACCCCCTTTTTTTCCCCCAAAAAAAAAAAGGGGGGCCGGGGTTTTGTTTAAAAAAGGGGGGCCCCTTTAAAAAAAAAATTTAATTTTTTTTTTAAAAAAAGGGCCCCCCCCCCCGGGGGGGTTTTCCCAATTTCCCTTTTTCCCCCCCAAAATTTTTTCGGGGGAAAAAAAAGGGGGCCCCCCCCCAAAAAATTTCCTTTTTTTTAAAAGGGGGTTTTTTAAAACCCCCCAAAATTAAAAAAAATTTTTTTTTAAAAAAAAAAAATTTTCCAAAAGGGCCCAAAAAAAATTTTTCCCTTTTTAAACCAAAAAAATTTTTGGGGGGGCCCCCCTTTTTTAAAAAAACCCAAAGGGAAAAACCAAAAATTAAAAAAAAAGGACCCCAAAAAAATTTTTTTTTAAATTGTTTAAAATTTTAAAAAAGGAAAAAAGGGGGCCCCCCCCCAAAAAAACCCTGGGAAAAAAAAAAGGGAAAAAAAAAAACCCCCCCCCCCCCCAAAAAAACCCCAAAAAGATTTTTTTCCCCCAAAAAAACCCAAAAAAAAAAAAAAAGGGGGGAAAAAAGTTTCCAAAAAAATTTGGTAATTAAAAAAAAGGGGGGGGAAAAAAAAAAAGGGGGGGGGTTTTTTTTAAGGAAAAAAAAAAAAGGCCCCCCCCGGAAAAAGGATTTTAAAATTTAAAAAAAAAAAAACCCCCCGGAAAAATTTTTTTGGGTTTAAGGAAAAAAAAAAAAAAAATAAATTTGGGAAGGAAAAAACCCCCCGGGAAAATTTTAAAAAAAAATTTTTTTTTTTTTTAAAAAAAAAAATAAAAAAAATTAAAAAAAAAACCCCCCCAAAACCCTTTCCCCCCTTTCCCAAAAAAAACCCCCCCAAAAAAATTTTTGGGTTTTTTTTTTTTCCCCCTTGGAAAATTTTTTTTAGAAAAAAAAATTTTTTTTAAAAAAAACCCCCCTTTTTTAAAGGGGGGGTTTTCCCTTTTTTTTTGGGGGGTTTTTCCCCCCTTTTTGAATTTTTTTTTTTGGGTTTCCTTCCTTTTTAAAAAAAAAAAAACCCCCTTTAAAAATTTTTAAAAAAAAAAAAAAAGGGGGGGGTAAAAGGGGGGGGTTTTAAAAAAAAGGGGGTTTAAAAAAAAATTTTTTTTTCCAAAACCAAAAAAAAACCCCCCCCAAAAAAAAAAAAATTTTTTTTTTAAAAAATTTTAACGGTTTTTCCCAAAGGGGAATTTTTGGGGGGGGGCCCCCCCCCCGGGGGCCCCCCCCTTTTTCCCCCCCCGGGGGGGGGGGGGAAAAAATTAAAAAATTTTTTTGGGGGGGAAATTTCCCCCCCCTTTTCCCTTTTTTTTTTTTTCCCCCTTTTTTTCCCAAAAAAAAAAAACCCCCCCCCCGGGGCCCCCCTTTTTAAAAAAGGGCAAAAAAGGGGGGGTTTTTTGGGGAAAAAAAGGGGGGGGGGGTTTTTTTTTTTTTCCCCCCCCCGGGGGAAACCCAAAAAGGGGGGGGTTTTTTTTTTGGGGGGGAAATGGGGCCCAAAAACCAAAAAACCCCCCCCAAAACCAAAAAAACCCAAAAAGGGGTTTTCAAATTTTTTTAAAAAACCCCCTTTTTTTTTTTTTTTTTTTAAAAAAAATTTTTTTTTTGGGGTTTCCCCCCCAAAAAATTTTTTTAAAAATTTAAAAAATTTTTAAAAAAAATTTTTTTTTGGGGCCCCCTTTAAAAAGGGGGGAAAAAAATTTAAAAACCCAAAAAAAAAAATTTTTAAATTTTTTTTGGGGGGTTTTTTTTTTAAAATTTTTTTTTTTAAAAATTAATGTTGGGGGGGGGTTTTTTTTAAAAAAGGAAAGGGGGTTCATAAAAAAAAAAAAAATTTTTGGGAAAAAAATTTTTTTTTTTTTGGGGGGGGGGTTTTTTTTCCCCCAAAAAAATTTTTTTTTTGGGGGTTTTTTTTTTTTAAAAAAAAATTTAAAAAATTTTTTTTTTTTCCCCCAAAAAATTTCCCTTTTTTTCCCCCCCCTTTTTTTTTTTCCAAATTTTTGGGGGGCACCCCCTTTTTTTTTTTTAAAAAAACCCCTTTTTTTTTTTTTCCCCTTTTCATTTTTCCCCAAAACCCCAAAAAAAAGGAACCCCCCCCTTTTTTTAAATTTTTTTTAAAATTTTTTTGGGGGGGGTTTTGGGAAACCCCTTTTTGGGGTTTCTTTTTTTTTTTTTAAAAGGAAACCCGGGGAAATTTTAAAATTTTCCCCTTTTTTTTCCTTTTTTAAAACCCCTTTTTTTTTAAATTTTTTTTTTTTTTTAAATTTTTTTGGTTTTTTTAAAATTAAAAATTCTTTTAAAAAATTTTTTTTTTTTGGGGAAAAAGTTTTTTAAAATTTTTTTTTTTTGGGGGGGGAAAAAAAAAAGGGGTTTTTTGGGGGGGGGGGGGGTTTTTTTTAAAAAATTTTTTTGGTTAAACCCGGGGGAAATTTAAAATTTTTGGGGGGCCCCCCCGGGGGGGGAAAAAACCCCAAAAATTTTTTTTTGGGGGGGAAAAAAGGAAAAAAAAAAATTTTTTTTTTTGGGGGGGCCCCGGGGTTTTTTTAAGGGGGAAAGGGAAATAAAAAAATTCCCCCCCTTAAGATTTTTTTTTTTCCGGGGTTTTTTTTTTTTTTAAAAAATTTTTTTAAAAAAAGGGGGGAAAATAAATTTTTCCCCCCGGAAAAACCACCCACCCCCCTTTCCTAAAACCCCCCCTTTTTTTAAACAAAAAAAAAATTTTTTTGGCCTTTTTTTTGGGGGGGGAAAATTTAATTTAAAAAAAATTTTTAAAAAAGGGGGGGGTTTTTTTTTTTTTGGTTTCCCCAAAGGGAAAAATAAAAAAAAAACCCCCCCCCGGGAAATTTTTTTTTTAAAAAGGGGGGGAAAAAAAAGGGGAAAAAAATTCCAAAAATTTTTTTGGGGGGGGGGTTTTTTCCCCCAAAATTTCAGAAAAGGGGGGGTTTTTTGGGAACCCCCCAAAAAAATTTGGGAAAAAAAATTTTTTTGGGGGAAAAGGGGGGAATAAAAACCCCAAAATTTTTTTTTTTGGGGCCCCCCTTTTTTTTTTCCGGGGGTTTTTTTTTTTTAAAAAATTTTTAAACCCCCAAAAAAAATTTTTTCCCCGGGGGGAAAAATTAAGGGGGAAAAATTTTTTTTAAAAAAGGTTGGGGGGTTTTTTAACTTTTTAAATAAAAGGGTTTTTGGGGGGGGGGTTTTTTTGGGGCCCCAAAAAAAATTTTTTTTTTTTTAAAAAAAAACCAGGAAAAAAAGGGGGGGTTTTCCCTTTTTTTTTTTTTCCCCCAAAATTTTTAAAATTTTTTTTTTTTTAAAACGGGGCCTAAGGGTTTCAAAAAATTTTTTGTTTTTTTGGGGGGGGTTTGGAAAAATTTTCTTTTTTTTAAAAGGGGGGGGTTTTTTAAAAAAAAAAGGAAACCAAAAAAAAAAAAAAAAGGGTTTGGAAAAAAAAATTTTTTTTTTTTTTAAAGGGGGGGGAAAAAATTTCCCCCCCCCTTTTTTTTTAAATTTTTTAAACCCCCCTTTAATTTTTTTTTTAAAAAATTTTGTTTTTTTTCCCAAAAATAAATTTTAAATTTTTTAAAAATTTAAAATTTAAAAAACCCAAAAAATTTTTTTTTTTTTTAAAAAAAAATTTTTTTTAAATTTTTTTAAAATTTTAAAAAAATTTTTTTCAAAAAATTTTAAAAAGGGCCAAAAAAAATTTTTCCTTTTTTTTTTTTTTTTTTTTTTTAAAAAAAAAAAGGGGGAATTTTCCCTTTTCCCCTCCTTTAAGGGGTTTTTTTAAAAAAATTTTTTAAAAAATTTAAAACCCCTTTATTGGGAAAATTTAAAAAATTTTTGGCCCCTTTTTAAACCCAAAAAATTTTTTTGGGTTTTTTTTTTTTTTCCAATTTTTTTTTTTTAAAAAATTTTTTTTTTAATTTTTTTTTTTTTTTAAAAATTTTTTTAATTTAAAAAAATTTTTCCCTTTTTTTTTTTTCCCTTAACCCCTTTTTTTTTTTTTTTCCCCCCCCCAAAACCCCCCCAAAAAAAAACGGGCAAACCGGGGGGGCCCCAAAAAAAACCCCCTTTTAAAAAAAGGCCCCCTTTTTTTTTTAAAAATTTTTTTTTTTTTAAAAAAAAAAAAAATTTTTTTTTTCCCCCCAAAAAGGGGGGGGAGGTTTTTTTAAAAAAAAAAAGGGGGGAAAAAAAAAACCCCCCTTTAAGGGAAAAAATTTAAAAAAGGGGCCCCCCCGGTTGGGGCCAAAAAAAAAATTAAACCGGAATTCCCCCCAAAAAGGTTTTTAATTAAAAAAAATTTGGGGGGGCCCTTTTTTTTTTCCCCCTTTTTTTTAAAATTTTTTTCCAGAAAAAAGGGGGGTTTCCCCCCCCTTTTCGGGGGGGGAAAAAAAGGGGGGGGTAAAAAAAAAAAAAGGGTTTTGGCCTTTTTTCCCTTTTTTTTCCTTTTGGGGGGGGTTTTCCCCCCCCTTTTGGGGGGGGGCCCTTTTTTAAAAAAAAAGAAAAAAAGGAAAAAGGGGTTTAAAAACCCCCTTTTTTTAAAAAAAGGGCGAAAACCAAAATTTTAAATTTTTTTAAAAAAAATAAAAAAAAAACAGAAAAATTAAAAAAAAAAAAAAAAAAATTAAAGGAAAAAAAAAAAAAATTTTAAAAAATTTAAAAAAAAAAAAAAATTTTCCTTTTTGGGAATTTTTAACCTTTCCCCCCCCCCCTTTTTTTTTTTTTAAAAAAAAAAAAAAAACCCTTTTAAAATTTGGGAAAAAGGGTTTTTTAAAAAATTTTTTCCCCCTTTTTTTTTTTAAAAAAAAAAAAAAAATCTTTTTTTTGGGAAAAAAAAAAATTTAATTTTTTTTAAAAAAAAAAAAAAAAACCGGGCCCCGGGGGCCCCAAAAATTTTTAAAATTGGGGAAAAAAAAGGGGGGTTTTTTTTAAAAATAAGGGGGGGAAAAAAAAAAAAAAAGGGGGGAAAATGGGGGAAAAAGGGGGGAAAAAAAAAAAAAAAAAGGGGGAAAAAAAAAATTTTAAAAGGGGGAAAAAAGGAAAAAAAAAATTTTTGGGGAAAAAAAAACCCCCAAAAAAAAATTTTTTGGGGAAAAAAAAAAATTTTTTGGGGGGGTTTTTTTTAAAAAAAATTTAACCCTTTTTTTAAAAAAAAAAATTTTTAAAATTTAAAAAAAAAAAAATTGAAAAAAGGGAAAAGGGCAAATTTTTTTGCAACGAAAATTCTTTGGGGGAAAAAAAAATAAAAAAGGATTAAAATTTTGGAAAAAAATTTAAATTTGTTTGTTTGAAAAATTTTTTTAAAAAAAAAATTTTAAAAAAAGTTTTGTAAAAAATTTAAACCACAAAAAATTTTTTAAATTTTAAAAAATTGGTAAAACCTAAAAATTTGGTTTTTTTTTGGAAAATTTGTTGTTTTTTAAAATTTAAAAAAATTTTGGGAAGAAAAAAAAATTTTTCGGAAAAAATGCCCCCAAAAAATTTCTCAAACCTTTTTTTTAAATTTATAAATTTTCCCTTTTGGCCCCAAAGAAAGTTAAAACCCGAAAAAAATCCCCCCCCCCCCGGGTTTAAGGTTGGAAAATAAAAAACCCCCCCCCTTAGGGAGGAAAATTGGTAAAAGGGTCCCAAAGGGGGGGGGTTTTTTTTTGGGGGGAAAATTCTCTTTCCCCGGGGAAACCCCCCCCCTTGTATTTCTCCCAAAAAAAGGGGGGAAAAAATTTTAAATTTTCGAAAAAAAATTTTAATCCCCCCTTTAAGGTTTTTCCCCGGGAAATTAAAAAAAGGGGTTGAGGGCCCCGGGTTTGAAAAATTTGAAAGGCCCCGGGGGAAAATTTTTTCGGAGGGGGGGGAAAATGATTAAACCCGGGTTCCTTTTTTGGGAGAATTTTGGGTTGGAGCTTTTCCAAAAAATTAAAAAAAGGGGGGATTTTTTTGGGGTTTTAAAACCCTAAAGCCCCAAGGGGGCTTTTTGTTGGGGGGGGCTTTTTTTTGGGGGTTTTTTTTTAAATTAAAAAAAAGGGGGAGGGAACAAAACCCGGGTAGGGCCTTTAAAATTTTTGGGGAAAAAAAAATTTTTGGGTCCCCTCCTTTTTAAATTTTTTTTTTTAAATCCAATTTTCCCCCTTTCCCCCTTAAAATTGGGGAACCAAAAAACCCCCCTTTTCCAAGTTTTTAAAATTCTAAAAAAAAAATTTTTTAAAAATAATTTAAAACCAAAAAAAATTTTCCCCCAAAAAAAAAAAAAAAGGTTTTTTAAAGGGTTTTTTTAATTAAATTTTTAAAAAAAAACCCCCCCCTTTCCCCGGGGAAAAAACCCCTTTTTTTCCCGGTTTTTTTAAAAACCCCCCCCCCCCCCCAAACCCCCCCCCCCTTTTTTCCCCCAAAAAAATTTTTAAAAAGGGGGCCCCGGGGCCCCCCCCCCCAAAAAAAAAAAAGGGGGGAAAAAACCCCCCCCCCGGGGGAAAAAACCCCCAAAAAATTTTTTAAAGGGAAAAAAAAAAAAAAAAAACCCCCCCCCCAAAAAAAAAATTTGGAAAAAAAAATTTTTTAAAAAAAAAAAAAGGGGGGGGGGGAAAAAAAAAAAATTTTCCTTTTTTTAAAAAAAAGGGGGGGGGAAAAAAAACCCCGGGTTTCCCCCCCCAAAAAAAAAACCCCCTTTTTTTCCCGGGTTAAAAAATAAAAAAAAATTTTCCCCCAACAAAAAATTTTTCCCCAAAACAAAAAATTTTTAAAAAAATTAAAAAAATTTTAAAGGGGTTTTAAAAAAATTTATTTGGTTTTTTTAAATTTTTTGGGTTTAAAAATAAATTTTTTAAAAAAAAAAGGGTTTTTTTTAAAAAAATTTTTTTTTCCTTTTTAATTTAAAGGGGGGGGGCCCCAAAAGGGGTTTAAAAAAAAAAAATTTTTTTTTTTTTTTTTTTTAAAAAAAATTTTAAAATTTTTAAAAAAATTTAAAAAAAACCCGGGAAAAAAAAAAGGGCCCTTAAAAAAAAAACCCAAAAAAAAAAAAAAATTTTTTTTTTAAAACCCTTTTTTAAAAAAATTTTTTCCGGGCCTTAAAGGGAAAAGGGTTTTTTTAAAAAAATTTTTAAAGGGGTTTTTCCCCTTTAATTTTCCCCAAAATTTTCCCCCCCCCCCCCCCCCCTTTTTTTCCCCCCCTTTTTTTTTAAAAAAAAAAAAAAAATTAAAAAGGGCCCAAAAAAAAAAAAAAAAAATTTTTTTTTTTTTTTTTGGGGGGGGGGAAAAAGGGTTAAAACTTTTGGGGTTTTTTTTGGGGGGAAAAAAAAAAATTTTTTTCCCCTTTTTTTTTCAAAAAGGGGGTTTTAAAAAAAATTTTTTTTGGGGGGGGAATTTTTGGGGGGGCCCCCCCCGGGGGGGGGTTTTAAAAAAAAAACCCCCAAGGGTCCCCCAAAAAAAACCCCCCCAAAACCCCCCCCCAAACCCCCCCAAAACCTTTAAATTTTTTTGGGGGAAAAAAAATTTTTTTTTGGGGGCCCAGGGGGGGTTTTGGGAAAAACCCCCCCGGGGGCCCCCCCCCGGGGTTGGCAAAAAAGGGGGGGAATTTTTTTTTTAAAAAGGGTTTTTGGCTGTTTTCCCCCTTTTTCCCCCTTTTTTTTGGGGGGAAAAAGGGGGGAAGGGGTTTGGGGGGGAAAAGGGGGTTTTGGGGGGGTTAAAAAAAAAAAAATTGGGGTTTAAAAGGGGTTTAAAATTTTAAAATTTTTTTTTAAAAAATTTTTTTGGAAAACCCCGAAAAAAGTCCTTTTAAAAAAAAAAATTTTTCCCCCCCCCAAAAAAAAATTTTTTTGGGCCCGGGGGGGGAAAAAAAAATTTTTAAAAAAAAAAAAAAAAAAAAAAAAACCCAATAAATTTTTTTTTAAATCCGGGTTTTTTTTTTTAAAAACCCCAAAAAATTTTTTTTCCAAAAAATTTCCTTTTTAAAAAAATTTTTGTTTTTTTTCCAGGGTCCCCGGGAAAATTTTTAAGTTTTTTGTTTTTTTAAAAAAAAAATTTTTGGGTTTTTAAAAATTTTTTTTTTTTTAAAAATTTTTTTGGGGGTTTTTTCAAAAAAACCCCAATTTTTTTTTTTTTTTTAAAATTTTAAAAAAATTTGTATTTTTTTTTTTAAAAAACCCCCGGGGGGGGGGGGGTTTTTTTTTTTTTTTTTCGGGGGGGGTTTTGGTTTTCTTGCCATTGTACATCATTTTACAGCAACTTTTTTTAAAAATGCCCTATTGATGCTGCTGTTCATGTTTTCTTCTCTTTGTGAAGAAAGGTTAAGATAAGAAACGTTAAGAAAGGCCTGGAAACCATGCCCTAAGAGGAGCAGTTTAGGGAGCTAGATATGTTTAGCCTGGAAAAAGTTAAGAGGTGACACTATGGCCACATTTAAATATTTGGAAGGATGTCATGTTGAAGATGGGACAAACCTGTTTTTGGTTACTCCAGAGACTAGGACACAGTGCAATGGATTCATACAGGAAAAGAGATTCCATCTAAACATTAGCGAGAACTTCCTGATAGTAAGAGAAGTTTGACTGTGGAATCTGCTGCTGCCAGGGAATGTGGTGGAGTTTCCTCCTCTGGAGATTTTTTATTTATTTATTTGTCATTTTTGTATATTTTAATACAAAACAAATATTTAAAAACAGTTTCTCCATCATATTTTTATCTACATACATGCAAGTTTACTGTATTTTCTTATCCTCCTACACTTCTACTTAAAATCTTAGTATTAACATAAATGTTACCAGTTGTTCACGTACTACAACTTTTGTCTTTTAATAACATTCAGTCCAGGTCCTTATGCACTGGATATTCTATTAAGTAACCTTAACACTTTAGTACATATTTTCTTAAAACCCTTTGGAATGTAACAATGTATTTTTACCCAACATCTCATTCTCAAATGCTCTTTGTATGTTAATTACATTTTGTGTTGGAGGTAATTATCTATTGGAGCCCACTCATTTTTTATGCCTTCTTCTGTCTGGTTTCTTAATTTTCGTGAAAGAGCATCTGCTATTTTCATCTCTTGTATACTTTGAAACCACTGCTCAATTTTGGGAACATCTTCATTTTTCCAAAATTTTGCAAATTCTATTCTCGCAGATGTTACCATATATAGTATGATTCTCCAGTACTTCTTGTTGGTTTGATTATCTATTCCATCAAGTATATTTAATAAATAAATTTCTGGGATCATAGTGAATTGGATATGAAAGATTTTTTCTATATTTTTGTGTATTTCTCCTTTGGAGATTTTTAAAGGGAGGCTGGATGGCCACCAGTTGGGAATGCTTTTATGGTGTATTCCTGTATAGTAGAATGGAGGTTGGACTGGATGTCCTCTGGTGTCCCTTCCAAATTTATGATCGTATGATATGGAGTGTTACCCTGGTGACTTGTGCTACGTATGATGCCTAAAGAGCCAGGCCTTAGGAAGAAGGGGCTTTGATCCAATGTGACAGAAGAAAAGCTGGGAAAAGGCTGATTTCTTCCTGTCTTGGCCTACCTGATGATGTTTCTTCTGTCTACTGATAAATGCACATATGGAATGCACAGTAAGTGATCGTACACTAAGATAAGGGCACCATTGTTATATTGCAGGGATCTGCTCCTTGAGTGGGCAGAGCCTTCTTTTGAGGAACTTGGTTCTGCTAACCACTGTTAGTAAAATAAAGCTTTGTCCAACTATCTTAAGGTCCACAACATCCTCACAGAACCCCACCTTCTGAAAGCTTCAAAGGCAGACCTTTGCTGAGAACATCTCAGTGGTCAAATTTGGACACTACATAAGCATGGATGGCCACTGCCAAATATCATGATTTCAGATATAGCTACAATTGTTTGATGGAAACGGCAGCGTTAGAATAACATTTTTGTTCCTGTTGCAACTTATGCACTCCAGAAGCAGCACCAAATCCAACAGCATCTCTAGACTCCACTCCTTCAGACAGTTTCAATTTATTTAAATCATCCTGATCAGCGACTTCCAAAAGAATCAGTTCCCAGAACATCTGACAAAATAATCCAACCACAGCGACTCTGGTCTTCAAGAGGTTTTGGATTTCACCTCCCAAAAACCTCAGATAGCTTGGTTGATGGTTAGGAATTCTAAAAGCCGAAGTACAAGTCATCTGGATGACCAAAGATTAAGAACTACTCTCCCAAGGGACAACTGGAGGGAAGTAATGGTAACACTCTATTCTGCTTTGGTTAGACCTCCTCTGGAACACTGTGTCCAGTTCTGGGCACCTTATTTCAAGAAGGATATCAACAAGCTGGAGCGTGTCCAGAGGATGGCGACCAAAATGGTGAAGGGTCTGGAAGCCACAGAGCTCTATGAGGAGTGGCTTAGGGAGCTGGGTATGCTCAGTCTGCAGAAGAGAAGGTTAAGAGAGGACATGATAGCTGTGTTTAAATATTTGAAGGGATGTCACGTTGAGGAGGGAGTGGGCTTGTTTTCTGCTGCTCCAGAGAATAGGACAAGGAGCAATGGATTCAAGATGCAGGAAAGGAGATTCCACCTGAACCTCAGGAAGAACTTTCTGAGGATTGGAGCTGTTCAGCAGTGGAACCTGCTGCCTCGAAGTGTGGTACAGTTTCCTTCTCTGGAAGTTTTTAAGCAGAGGCTGGATGGCATCTGTCAAAGGAAGTGCTTTGATGTGTGTTCCCGCACGGCAGGGGCTTGGACTGGATGGCCCCTGTGGTCTTTTCCAACTCTACAATTCTATGATTCTAACTGGTTGAGTGGAAGGCAAGATAAACCCAGGTCCAGCAAAAAGGCAGCATTTAAATCAAAGTATAGGTGGAAAACAGAACTGATTGCCAGCTAGTTCCTCTTTTTGCCATTTCTCTCCTAAGAGGTGTTTGTTTGTTATCGTAACACATGACACAGACAAAATACTCTCTCTAAAATTGGGTTCCAACTCCCCCAACATGGACTATATGTCATTACATTAAACCAACTTCTGTTAGTCAAATATCCTCTAAAAATAAACTTCCAACGCTAGTTTTATAATATATTAATATTCAAAACCACTAGTTGATAAGTTATTCTTTTTGTCTTTAAAAATGTATTAACATTAAAATGTACTAACATTTTTCACGAATGTCAGTAATTTTTTTTTCTCTCAGCAAAACTGTTAAGTAATTGTCTATTGTTGGAATCTCGCTGCTCTTCCACTTCTGTGCATAGATTATTCTGGTCGTTGTCATCACGTACCAAAGAATTTTGCCCAATTTCTCATCCAATGAAGTGTCCATCAATTCTAACGAAGTTCTAACTCTTTCTGAAAATTTAATTTAAAATTCTGCTTCATCATTAGGTAATACTGGGTTCCAAAATTTCTTGGCCTTATCACATGTCTACCACATCTGGTAAAAAGTTCCCGCATGTTGTTCACATTTTCAGTACTTATTTGAAGCATGACTGTACATCCTGGCCCAATTTTTCTGGCATCAAGTACTATCTATACATCATTTTATAGAAATTCTCTTTAAGGTCATAACATACAATAAGTTCTAATCCTTCTGACCACATTCTTTCCATCAATCCAACATTATGTCCCACATTTTGAGTCCATTATACCATACAATACCCTGAAATCATTCAGAACAAAGAAACAGGCGATATCTCTAGGCAACCTTCAGATAACTAAACACCTCTGCTGTAATTGCCCAAACAAGGACCTGTTCTGATTTTAATAAGCATTGTGCATTTGTGTAGCATAAAACAATACCAAAGCTGTTTAGTTGTTTTTTTCTTAAAAAAAAGATGGTGGTGGTGATGCTTGTGGTTAAGAAAAAGCAAGGAGGAGACAACAGTCCTGTTTCAGGAGCTACTTTAGTGATCCATTTCCTACCACAATGACCATGTCAGACTGACTGTCCTGCATTAAAAAAATAAATGAAACTGGAGAGGAGAGGGAAAGAGGTAGGCAGGCAATGCTATCTCATGGCTACTTCTGCCTTTTGTTGATTTTTGCTGCCATCTCAGCATTGTAAAATTATTTTTCAACCCGTTTTGTTCATCTATAGCCTACTCTTGTCCTTATTCTTCTCTGGTTTCTACTTCATTTCTGATTTTACATTAATTTTATGCTTTTTTTTAAAACAAATAGCACACTTTGTGAATTTGTCAGCCACTTAAGAAATAAGAAGCAGGATACAAAAATTAAATGCATCCCTCCTTTAAAAAAAATGCTTCAGTTTCACCCCATATTCAGTGATTGAGAGGTTAATGAATCTCCTCTCACCCACCAGCTTCAGGTCTGATGCACCACACCAACAAGTTGTAATGAAACAGCAGCAGGAAAAGAGCAAAACACAGCATTAGCCATGTAAGGTCAGCAGGTTTCTCAAATCCATCAGATTCAGCATGCCACAAATACCGAGAGCTATATGTTCTGAGATTAAGGGTAATCATAAATAACAGAAGAGACTACCAACCCCTGCTTCAAGGTCCAGAAAAAAAAACCAACCAATTGATCTGCAGTGTCATATGCAGACATGTCTGCAAGACTGTCTGTTGCTACCATCAGGTGACCAAAAAAGGGCCACACTTAATTATTACTATACTCACGGGAGTTGTCAAAAATTCAGGAAGTGTTCAAAATATCCATCACAGTCTACCTAAACTATACATTTTTGAGGAAGGCACTTGGGCCAAAGGAAGCTGCCCAAAGTGGTCTACAAAACTCAACATTATAGAAGTACTCATCTCCCAGTCTTTTTTCTGTAGTTTGAATCCACTGTTCCATGTCTTTGTCTCTGGAGCAGCAGAAAACAAGCTTGCTCCGTCTTCAACATGACATCC
Source organism: Iguana delicatissima (assembly GCA_948472985.1). Lineage (NCBI taxonomy): Eukaryota > Metazoa > Chordata > Lepidosauria > Squamata > Iguanidae > Iguana > Iguana delicatissima. The sequence continues at coordinate 449,329 of CAOKZL010000281.1, read as the reverse complement.
CTTCAAACATTTAAACATGGCTGTCATGTCACCCTCTTAGCATTCTTTTCATCAGGCTAAACATACCTAGCTCCCTAAGTCTACTTACCTTCACAACTTATCCTAAGTGCTGATGAGAAAGAAAACCCTAAATGGGAAATGTTTTAAAGACTTTTCCTCTGTAGTAACAAAAGGAAAAGTATGAAAAACAAACACAGCGCAGGAAAGATACAAGACTTGTTTGTTTTAAAAAAAATTTCCTCTATAGTAACAAAAGGAGTAGTATGGAAAATAAATACAGTACGGGAAAGATACAAGGCCTTTTCGTTTGAATGAGGCAACCATATATATAACCCTCTATCAGGTTGTAAATGAGTACTCTGTAGTGGCTCAACTGATAACATTGTGTGGAAAATACATGGAACAACATCAGTGGGAAACCTGATTTAAATAAGTGATATTTAAATGTGCTTTTCCACTCGTAGTTACAGTCAGCCCTCCACATTAGCAGGTTTCACTTTTGCGGATTTGATTATTCACAGATTACTTGCTGTCACCTCTGCTGCCTCTCTATGCCATTTTTAACGGGGACAGCAAACCTCGTGAGACTGAGAAATTGTGAATGGGGCTTGTAAGTCCCTCTTAAAAATGGTGTGGGATAGCAATGGAGGTGGCCGTAAGCCCCACCAGCCCCTCACTCCTGTCTTGTGGAGGAACCCTGGTGCCCAAAGGAATCCATGGTGGGTTGAATATGGTGATGATACCTTTTTGTGTGTTACATATGGTTTGGGGGGGTCTAGAGTTATTCATGGTTTTTCCACTTTCACAGGAGTCCTGTGCCCCTAACCCTAGCAAATGTGGAGATATGACTGTATTTAAATAATGATTTAGCCAACTAGTTTTTCTTACGACAATTTATAACAACCTCATGAAGGAGAGACATCCAAAAGCCCGATCATCAACTGCTTTGCTCAGGTCTTGCAGACTCATCAGGACTGTGACCTCTCTGAATGAATCACTGTACCTGTGGCATGGTCTCTTCTTTTTCTACTACCTTCCACTTTACCAAGCACTAGCTAATATTATTAGCTAGCTTGTATTTCCTTAATTTTATCAGCCCCTCTTAATCCATACACAATGCAATATATTATTAAAATCTATTGTAAACCCCCTTGATGATGGTTCAACTCAAAGGCAGGATCTTCTAACTCAGTGGAAGGGTGGGAACAGCCAACCGATGCAACAACCATGCCTACTAGAGGGGTTTTTTGCCCACAGGAACTGTTGATCTCTTTTCTGCTGACAACCTGCCATTCAAGAAGTGGCATGGGAACCCAAACTCATGTGCCAGACCCCCTGCTTCAGATGACTTTAAAAGATGCTCAGCAGATTGCAAACTAAAGAAAGTGAAAAACAGATTGCTGGGTTGCTGCGGCAGTAATTGTGCCCTTTAGCTACCATAAACCGCTTTGTCTAATGGCTGTTTAAAAAAAAACAAAACAGAGCAAGCTGTTCTGATAAATATGCCCAAAATAAGAATCAAGCAGAACTCATTATCTCGGCAAGGAGTTGAATATTCACACAATCATTGTGGCCACCCATGAGGTTATTTGGGTACAGCCGCATGAATCTTGCTCTTACAATGGCTTTCAAGGCCTTCAAATTGTGAGGCAATATTAGTCAGGCAAATCTGCGTTGTTGTTGTTGTTGTTGTTGTTGTTTAAAACCATCTTGTAGGACTCGTGTGGGCCCAGATCAAGAAAGGACTATCTGGAGGCCACCCAAAGGTCTTGGGCATTATGAGGGCATCTGCTGCTATGGGAGCAGCTCTTCAGTGTTCCCTGTGTGACACCAAAATTAGGGGGACTCCTTTTTCCTGAAGCTTAGTTATTCCCTGGCTTCTGGAGAGGTCACTGTTTCCCTGATACTCAAATATATAGGAAAACAACAAGCCTAGTGAAGATTGCTGGAGTATATGAAAGGCTGTCACTTGTACACACAGATCCTTGTGTTAAAGAGTGCATCAGCCCCCTGGTCGTCTCAACAACAGATGTGCCTATGGGTGCCAGAAAAGTTGTGCACCAACTGTATAGATTCCACTGTAAGTCTAGAAATTACACTCTGGAAACCTGGGTTGATTTATCTACTGGTCAGTGTGGGCTTCCACAAGAATTGAGGCTGGCCTGCCCAGCTTGGTGAAGAAGGAAGGAGGAAGCTTTGGCCATAAAGCCTACCACAAGCCAAAGAACTTAAAAAATCTGACAACCATAACTGTTCAAGTTTATTCTAAAATCTGGATGGATGAGGAGGAAACCAACTTGTGGCTTTGCAAAGTGTGGGGCAGGTGACCAGAGGTGGGATTAAGAACATGCTAGTCACTATTGGTGTAGGATATGTTTTATCCTCGACTTATCCACAGGTCATTAGAAAAAATCTGTAATTTTGGGTCCCAAAACCTGCCCTTGACTTATCCTCGAGTTAATCTTATAGTTGACTATATACAGTATGTGCTACAAAGTGATTGCTCATGGTGATGTTATTGCATAGATGGGGAAAGTGCAGCACAAGGACCACATTTGGCCACTGAAGCCCCGCAAGCCTTAAAGCACCCCGAACCTACTCAAAAATCACACACTACATCCACCCAATATGTGTAAAATGTGAGAAATACCCTCCCCAACCAACCAACTCCACTAAGCTACCTTCTTTTCACTTCAATCACCATTGTGAAGGAGGCACACAGGGAAAATATGGCATTTTGTTTGGCTCAGGTGAGATGTGGTTTGGCGGGGAGAATGGAAAATTGTCCCCCCTGCTCCAAAGCAGCCCCACCCAACACACACTTTATGGGAAAGCAAAGATGCAAGTTTTGTGTGAAATCAGCATGGTTTGAGTTCAAAATCCAGCACCCACTAAAAACAATGACAACTGTTTTGTTTGATGCATTTTTTCAGTTACTCCTCCATTCAATGAGGGCTTGAAGAAAATTACAACCAAACCACAACTCTCATGTACTGTCTCAAACAAACGGATCAAATAAAGAGAAATGTCCTGGAATCAAAATGTGGCATTAATTACCAACAGTTTGGCAAAAGAGTAGAAATTTTACTAGCCAATGTTGAGGGCATCAACCTAAAACCCCTTGGAAAAGGATTCCACAATAAGAGTGCTGAATGGTCTCATGTTCTCACTAAACTCCTTCTTCAAGAAGCCAATGGATCGGTATTATGCGATCTACAAAACATACCAGACCAACAACCAACTACATTTTGCATTAGCTTTAGTTACCAAACATTCTTCAAGGGCAGACCCACAAAAGACCATAAGAAGAGCAAAATTCTGTATCAGTACAGTAAAGTACAGCAAATTTTATTGTATTTGACTAAAAGCCATTACAAAAAATTCTGTATCAGACTAAAGATCTACTCAGTCTGGCATTGTATTTCCACAAAAGACAACCAGATGCCAAGGGAAAGCCCATAAGCAGGACATGAGGGCAACGGCACCCTCCTCTTCATGTTCCTTAGCAACCAGAAGTAATATACAATCACCATAGCTAGTAGCCATTGACAGATTTATCTTCCATGACTTCTCTTAATCCCCCTTTCAAGCCATCCAAGGTGACGGCCTTCACTGCATCCTGTAGTAGCAGATTCCACAAACCACGTACTTTTAGAAAAGGATGCCAAGATTGATGAACCAGTGTCGCACGGTGAGTGCTGGACTACAAGCCTGGAGATCGGGGTTCAATGCCCCACTCAGCCATGGAAACCCACTGGGTGACCTTGGGCGCGTCACACACTCTCCAGTCCCAGAAAATCCCATGATAGGTTCACCTTAGGGCTGTCATAAACTGGAAATGACTTGAAGGCATACAGCAATAAGCCATGATTGACAGTACCAACCTTGCCAAGAAGTCCAAAAGAACCAATAGAATATCACTTCCACTGTCTAACTCCCAGTTTAAGCCATCCATTTAGGTGACCAAGGCCATTTCTGTTCCCAAACCACTCCCGACCTACACACTCCTGGGAGAAGTGTATATCATCTTCCCACTTTATTTGGAGACTTCACTGCAAATTGAAATTATTCCACAGAGATTGCTAGATGTCAATAACAAAATTTTGTCCAAGTGAAACACGAATCCAAAGAATTTGCTAACTTTCTGCTTCAGAGAATGTAAGGATCCCATGCCAATACTGTGGAGGAAAGAAGAAAAAGCTTTAAAAAATTAATTTCCTATTCATGGAATGAGGCAGGACACACACCAGCATTTGCTACTGCAGCCAGATCAAACAACATACCAGGATTTGGTACCATAGCAAACGTTTTTTTAATTAGGTGATATCAGTTACACAAAGTTGCCTGGGGACAAGGACCTTTTTTTCTTTTCTTTTTTTCTTATGAATTTCTGGTGCTGTTTGTTTAGCAACATGCAATCTGGGTAAGGGGACTGTGGGGAGACAAAAGCTATCAAATGCACTGTGGGGAAGCACAGCAAACCAGCGAACTCCAAACCATTTTCTCTTGCCTTAACTGCTGGCACTGTGGGTTTCTTCGTTCCCTAGCTGCTTCCACTGAGTAGCCCTCTGACCTCTACTTATTGACCTGCCTCACTCTCTGGACTAAGACAAATGTGTGTTGAGGTGAATAGCATGGTCCCAGATTTCAAATTCAGATTTCACTAAAAGGAAGAGGACAACAAGGCATCCAAGTAAAGAGAGACTGCCAAGTTATTTTTAGAGAGAGTACTAAATTTAGAACAGTTTAAACAATTAAACGTAACAGCAAAAGAAAATAGCAGGAGAAAGTATCTAGCTCTTTTCCTGCTCAAACCAATGCACAGCAATAAAGCAATTTTCAGTCATCTCACTTGAGTTTCTGGAGCCTGGATCCAGCACAGCTCTCTCCATCCTGGCTTCTTTTGCTTTCAAATTGTTTTTCTTCTTCTAAAAGCATTTCATCTCTAATTATTATCATTACTGCTAGCTCTGCTTATGTACCCTATATACCTTGCCACATTTTCATCAATCCAAAATGCATTCCGTTTTTATTAAAATTCACTCTCTCTCCTCCTACCATCTCTATATTAGAGACTACAACTCTGGAGATGAGAGTTCAAATCCTCATTTAGTCATGGAAATCCACTGGGTACTCTTGGGCAAGTCACACTCTCTCAGCCCCAGAGGAAAGCAAAGGCAATACCCACTGAATAAATCTTGCCAAAAAACCACGGTAGGTTCACCTTAGCTTGCAAATGGCTTGAAGACACAATACACAACAACAAATCAACTCTTAAATTTCAGTTTCCTGGGCTGATCTTCTGAAGTCCTTTGAAGTTTTGAACTTTCTGGTCAGGAGAACTTCTAAAATAGTAAGATACTATTTTACAAGACCCAACAGAAAACTACTGAAAGTTTAATTTCTCCATGGGTTGCAAGGTTATTCCAGAAGTTGCTCATGCCTAGGAAAGGCGGACTACAAGTACAGAAAAAAGGACACACACTCTGAAGAATGCCACCGGTATGTAAAACTTAATGTCTAAAGGCTCCCCCATCTGCCAAATTCAGTTTTTCCTACCTAGATTACACATTACAATGAAATATGCATTGTTCCTGTACAGGATTCCACCCAGAGTGTACAAACATTAGTTTAAAACTAGCATATTACTCAATATTGATTTTTCGAGAGTAACAAATTATGCATTATATGAAACTCAAAAGCGGCCCCAAATGACCGACTTCTGTAAAATAACATTTTCTGCAATAAAAAGTGAATTCTACAAAAATCCTGGTGTTAGTATTGTTGTTAAAATGCTTAGAAGCAATGTCGATGCCTTCTGTTAATAGGTAAATGCTGCTGGTTTTAAGGTGCTATTTCTGAACTCTGGGTTCATATAGCCATGCTTTCTTCTAGCCTCTCCAATACTCAGAGAACATTCCGTGGCTACTGGGCATATTTAGCCCTTTTCAGCTTTCAGGATGAGTCCACTGTAGGGTATTTTTCTGTATTTATGCAAACCTTGGGGTCCCCTGATTTATTTTACATACCCTTTAACTGTACCAGTTTGGCACAGACAGTCCTGATTAACCCTCTAGTGTCTCACTTTCTCAACTGCTTTTAAAATGTCCCGGTTTCTTGCTCTTCCCCCACTCTCCCCCTTCATCTTCAGCTTTCTTCAAATGCAGCAAAATGAGTTCAAAATGCCAAAGTAGTTTGCACTCAACTAAGTCAATGGAGGAAGAGGAAAGGGCGGAATTTTGCCCTTCTCAGTAGGCTCAGGGAAAAACAAACTATGGTAGCCTCTCCTACCTTGTCTGTTCTTCTGTTTAGTAACTTTTGCCAGCTTGACCACCCTCTGATATTGTTTAGCCACATATCTTCTAGTTTTCATCTGTGAAATGCTGTAGGGCATGCATCTTCTCTATTGTGTGCAGAAGGTGTCTTTTTAGTTCCATTTGCATCCACCATCAGATAAACTGGTTCAATGTTAGCACACAGTACTAGCATACTATTCTATTGTCATATTTTACCTGTAGATGTCTTGCACAGAGACCTCAATGCAACCTGGCACAGAACTAAACTATGAAACAACCTCATTGCAACCTGTTTTAAAAGGCTTTGCAACAGGTAGAGACCATGGTACGTTCAATCACAAAATCAACAGACAAAGACAGCAGGGAACAGAAAGTGAAATACTACCTACCACCAGTTTGATATACGTTTAATCTACCCATTTCACACCTGGCCTTCTGACTGGGAAAGGCTGCATGCTCTTTCACAAAGGTACTCTACTGCCATTGCACTCTGGATTGTACAGAAAGAGCCGCTGCTTCCACGAGCCATGCAGACTGCTGCAGGTTGAAACTGCTCGAGCAGTACCACTCAAAGTGGTGGTCTGTGGACTGATGCCAGTATGAGCCATCGGCCTCCAGTCCACAGTTTCCAAGAGACAGTCTTAACCAAGGGGCACAAAAGAGAAAGCAACCACTCCCTTAAATCAGATAGCCCAAGAAGAACTGTGCTTGAGCACCAAGCCTGAACGGTCTGGAAGCAACATGCCCAAAATCTCAAGGCAAGCAAGCCCTTGATGGAAACGCCTGAATTTAAGGACCTAGTCACACAGACAGAGGACACCTCTTTCTACCAAATCAGAGCACTGTTTCCTCTTCCTGAGTGCTGCCTAATCTGATGAGCAGCAGTGCTCTTCAGACTTTCAGCCAGGAAACTTTTCCCAGTCCTACCCGGAGGTGACACAGGTGGGACATATGATTTTCTGCATGAAAAGCAAATGCTCTGCCAACAAGATACAGTTCTTCCAAAGTCCTCATGAATACGGAAAATCATGTTAGCTTATTAGTGGGGCTCACATGACTAGACGTTCTTCCATAAATAAAATAAAATAATAAAATATTCCTCCACTGATAAAACTAACAAATTAGTGAGACGGGCTTTAGCCTTAACAAGCTAGTTTTCTGCATCAGTGATTAAAAAAACAAACCATGAATGCTCCTCCACTATCTCCCCACCTGCAGACTGAAGAAGTATAGCCCAGGTTGTGTTTTTGTTTTAGCTCCTATTAGGAGTCTTTTCAAAATCAAGGCATAAAGAAGTTTAACTTGCAAAACTGACATTTAGAGCCTAAATCCAGTTACTAGTCTTTTTGAAAGAATAATCCAGTCTTTGACTAATCTTTTCCAACAAAACAGAGTAGATCAATTATATCAATTGGATGTATATGTTTGCTAAAATGATTGGCTTATTCTAGTTGGGTCCAGCCATATAGGCCCAGGTATTCTACCTTAAAGGTACCAGATCCTGTCTGATCTTGGAAGCTAAGCAGGGTCAGGCCTGGCTGGTACTTGGAGGAGAAACTACCAACGAATACCAGGTGCTGTAGCTACATTTCAGAAAAAGAAACTGACAAAACCACCTCTGAGCATTTCTTGCCTAAGAAAACCCTATGAAATTAATGGGGGCACCATAAGTCAACAGGTGACCTGAAGGCAACGTGCAAACATTTCTTGGTTCTAAAGAAAGATTCAGGTTCAGGTTCAGGTTCATTACCCGACTGAGCCATAAGTGTTACACAGAAGTAATTCTTAATTTCACAAATGACAGCATTTTCAGCCCAGTGACTCAAGTGTGAAAAACACACCAAGGGTCTGAAGGCTGCCAGGTGAGAAGAGGGAACAAATAGAGAAGGTGATTTACACTCTGTATAGAAAAACTCTTTTTTAAAAAAAAAAATCCCTCAAGATGATCTGTTACCCCCAACAGATCTGCTGGGAGCTGTGTACTGGTGGAGGGAGGCCGTCTATTCCTTCTTTCTGACACCTCTCCTTTTCTCTCTTTCTGCAACCCTTTTTCTCTCCCACTGATTTGGGTACTTGGGAAGGGCTGATTAATCTTGTCAAAGGTGGAATTGCTTGATCATTGAGGGCTTTTGAAATTAGGCCGCCTATGGCTGTAAGGTTACAGGTTGCTGAGTCTTCTGTAAAAAGTCAAAATTAAAGTCCAGTCAACTGCTAGGATGATTTTTTTTTTAGAAGTAACATTTTGAGACAAATCTCTAAAAAGAAATAGAACCATTACAAAAAATACAAGTTACAGACCTACCCAGTTAATGTGTACTTCTCAGGTTACCATCAATCTCTCTCTCTCTCACAGACCCTTAACTTTTTTTGGAAAAAGCTTTACAAGAAGATTGCTTCTGTACATTTCAGCCTTGGGATTTATTTAAAAACACTAATTCTTCCCAGAAGCAAAACCCTCAGTACAACTACAGCTCTCAGTTACTTCTACTGAACCTTAGGGTTTTTTTAAAAAATCAGCTGAACGATACATCATCTCTAATAAAAATTTTTTTTAACAAGGATGAAATATTACACCATCAAAAATAAAATTGATTTTCATGTGTTATTTTTGCAATCCTAACAGCAGTGACTGTCAACAAAACCACCAAACTTGGGAGCAAGCAAAATTTGAGTCACTAATGTCATTTTCTCTCTAACAGGCACTAATCTTACTCCTGAAATGAAAAGAGATGAGACTTATTTCAACCTTCAGGCACAACATGGCACAACTGTTACAGAATTCTTTTGCAAATAATGACAGGAACCTTCCATGGGGTTTATGACAGTAACAGGCAAGAGAGATCCAACACAGACAAGACAGGGCAGTATCAATAAGCTCATACAAGGCTAGAAGACAGGAAATGTCAACATAGTTGAAAGGTTGAAGAAATGAGACTTAACAAAAAAGAAAAAATAGAAAACCTCACAAGGAGCACTCTTCAGAGTTGCAGTAATGAAAATAAGGTTTTAAAGATAAACTAACAGAAAAATAAAAGAACACAGGTGAATATTTTAATTCAGACCCCACACTAGAGCACAGTCAAAGACGCTGATGACAACAAAGGAAAGGAATTAGCTTTAGAAGAAGACTGGAGCCCTGGCACACAATCCGAATATCAGCCTGCCCAAGTTTTAGAAGCCTTGCCACAGGAAAGGGAGAAGGCCTTCTCGGTGGCTGCTCCCAGGCTGTGGAAATATCTTTCGTATGGAAGGCTACATCACCATCACCACCGCCACCACCAGGAAAAGACAGCTTCATTAGAGTGGCTTCTGGCTAACACCTTGTTGTTGTAGAAAGGTCTTCTAATGTCAGGAACTACTGAGGTACTGCTGTACATCTATTCTCCATGCTGCATTTTAAACGCTTTAATATTGTTTTATACTAGTACTGTTTTTTAAAAGGATAGTTTAATTGCTTTTTAACTTTATTACAACGGTTGTTTTTAGCTGCATTATATTTTAATCTATGATGCAAGCACTCTCGGGTCTCAGGCTGGGAGAAAAGGTAGGACACAGATTAAACAAATAAATAAAATTCCCAGTGGGATCCAGTACAGCAGTTGTTAGCAGTTAACTAACTGCTAACTAACTAACTAACTAACTAACTGCCAGTTGTCCTGGGCTGAAGTAACAGTAGTGAAAAACTGCTGATTTTAACAAGGCTTCCCCTCTTCTCTTTCAGCTTGTCCAACTTCTAGTTCACACTCTGAATGTACCAACAAATAACACAGATGATACTTCAGAGTCTGCCATCAGAGAATACTTGTCTGACTGGACAGGTCTAGGGTCACTATGTAGAATTCTAATTTCCTTATTTCATTATTTGTGCATCCAGAGGTAGCTGGTGACTCCCACGTCAGTGAGGCAATGCAGCCACTGCTGGTTTTATATCAGAGCTTTCCAAACTGTGTGTCACGACAAGTTAGTGTGCCAGCTGCAACATGTAGGTGTGCCGCTACCGGGCCAAGGAAGACCTCGGTAAAGGCAGCTCAGGTGGAGGGGCTGCCTCTCCCACTGATGCCCCAGGCCAGGAAAGACGCCGGCAAGGGTGGTAGCAGGCCCACCCACCCCTAAATATGCCTCTGTGTACTGCACGTACATAACTGGGTTGAAACAGTGGAAGTGAATGTGAAAAAGCAGGGCTGCCTGACAAAAAAACCCAGCTATCTGTAAGTGTGTGCCATGTGGGATTGTTCTCTCACTTTATCACTGTGGGAATGGAGAGCTAGCACTGTTATTTTCATGTTTCGTTACTTAAATTGCAGTTGAATTACCCCTAAAATGGATAAGTTTCTAATCAAGAATTTCATTTCTTGTGATTTCATTATTACAATTTATGTACCTGTCCACATCTCTTATAAGGGACTAGTTTAACCTCCAGTTTGCTAGTAAAACTGAATTACTGTGTTGCAAAATGATACATGTCTAAAAAGTGCGTCACTAACATGAAAAGTTTGGGAAGCTCTGTTTTATATAGCTTTAAATGAGCTCTCCAAGGTGCTGAATTTATCTCGGGGATAGGGTTCAGCATGCTGGACAAATCCTTTCAACACCTTGGAGAGCTCATTTAAAACTGAAGTGGATATACTGCCTCGCTGACATGGGAGTTAACCAGCTACCTGGAGGAAAAGCTGGTGTGGAGTCACTGATCCACTGACATGGGACCCACCAGCCACTACTGTTTACATCCCATATCTCTCTGGGTAATACGCAGAGAGTTCCCAAATCATATCCCACCCTGTCACTGGACAATTTGCTTTTGGCTTCCCCAAGCTGCTTCATCAAATCTACATGATGAGACAATTCATACTGAAAGGACTGAGAAACATCTCTCATCTCTGTTTAAAAGATGTCGTATACAATGTGGACACTTGAAATACTGGAAAGGGAAAAGCTGTGTCCTTTCAAAACATAATTTGGGCAGCACCCACTCTGTTACCACAGAAAGTCATCATTTTAAGACAATGAATAAATAATTATCTGGCAGTATTTTCATCATAGCTGAAAATTAAGTTTCCACTTCCCCGGGGCAGTGACTGCATTAATGTTAGCTAATTAGGGTTGTAACCAACTTTGCAAGCCATGTTTAAGGGGGGGAAAGGCAGGCAGAGGAATTATAACTCAAATGCTTCTCAACAGGCATTTTCACACTTCAAATTGCAGCAAACATAGGAAGCAAAGCAACTGGGACCTGGTGTCATGTGAAAAGATGAGACAAATATGTCTTAATCAGCCATAGATCAAGCACATTATTTTATCAGAACCAGACTCCAAACAAGGAGGATACAAAGGATGACCTTTAGTAAGCAGAACAAGCCGAGGGACTGGGAGAGCTACCGCTACAGTGAGGTCTGATGCAAATGCAAATTAGAAGAAGGGAAAATTATGATAACAAGGACACCCATCAGCTCAAAAACCAGAGAAGTGTTCAACGTAGTTATAAAAAGGTTATTACAATTCTCCAAATGGCCAATTCCATCTTGTCCATTCCCAGTCATTTTCTTCAGTAAGGAACCATTCCTTGAAGGAGGAAGAAATCTGAGAATATAGTACCTCCACAGGAGTATAGAGCCCAGGTTGAGGGAAGTAATATTTAATTTTGCTTTGGTCAGACCTAGAACCATAGAATTGGAGTTGGAAAAGACCACAAAGGCCATCGAGTCCAACCCTCTGCCATGCAGGAACATACACTCAAAGCACCTCCAGCAAATGGCCATCCAGCTTATTTAAAAAGCTCCAAGGAACCTCCACCACACACTGAGGCAGCATATTCCACTGTTGAACCTCACTTAGCATACTGTGTCCAGTTCTGGGCACCACAGTTGAAGACGGACTTTGACAAGCTGGAAAGTACGCAGGGAAGGGTGATGATCAAACAACTGGAAACCAAGCCTTAGGAGGAACAGTTTAGGGAGCTGGATATGTTTCGCTTGCAGAAGAGAAGACTGAGAGGTGATAGGATAGCTGTCTTTAAACATCTGAAGGAATGTCATGAAGCAGCTTGTTTTCTGCTGTTCAAGAGATTAGAACAAGAACCAATGGATTCAAATTACAAGAAAAGAGATTCCATCTAAACATTAGAAGAACTTCTTTAACGGAAGAGCTGTTCAACAGTGGCATTGACTGCCTGAGATGGTCGTGGATTTTCCTTGTTTGGAGGTGTATAAACAGAGGTTGGATGGACATCTTTCAGGAGTTGGGCATTCTTGCATACCAGAGTCAAAACAGATGGTCCTTGTGGTCCTTTCTAAGACTCTACAATCCTGTGAGAGGGCTTAGAGGTTCCTCTAAGCAAGGAATGGCCAAAGAGTACCTCTTGGTACAAATGCAACCTATGAATCAGTTTCCTAAGCTTCAGTTTCGTCTTCATCTGCTGGACTAGAAAAATAAAGAACAATAGTTCTGGCCAAGAAAGCAAAACCACTACATCAGAAATCTAGTTTTTTGAAAAGTAAGATTTCCCTTTCCGCTGAAGGACAAGGACACACTGAGGCATTGAGTCAGACAAGAGCTGCCACCAAAAATAGAAATTCCACCTGTAGTTCTCCTCAGCCCTCCATGTCTTCTGAAATTCAGTGTGGCACGATGCCTCCCCCTGCAGGTTCTATGCTCTGCACCTTTCCCTGCTACTGATAGGTGCGGAGAAATTCTCGCCAGCACTGAAAGTCTCACCAGACTTTACAGTGTATGGGGTGGAGGACAGAATTAGCTATAGGGATCCCACTTTCAGCATCAGCATCAAGCTTGCTCTGCTTAATTCCATTCTGGGACAAAATGGATTTGACACTGGCTCATAATGTGTCTTCACTGGTGATGTAGGAAGGGGAAGGCTTATAAATCTAAAGTGCCAGGGAGTCTGTAAGGATGCTCCCCACGGAGTCAAATACAGAGAGTACAGCTCGCTTGATAATGGAGGAAACAGAACATAATTATTTGTTAACACTAAAATATACAAATACCAAAAAAGCACCAATGAACTCTCTTACGCAGAATCTATTTAGATTAAGCATCAATGAACTTACTCACTCTGAGTCTGGCAATAATTCTTTTCCCTAACACAAGTTTGTTAATATTTGCTATCACTTTCCACAAGCCTGAAAATCTTTCGTTTTTCTGCTGTCAGCTCTCCCTAACCATTCACAACAGATTACCTGAAAAGAATGCAGCATCCTGCATACCATACATACCAGTGCATTTTTATATATATCCCAGAGTACATACTGTATATGCTAATGTCAGCTGGATTGAGAGAACTGTGTCTCATAATCCACAAAAAGTTGCCACAGCAATGGCGTGGAAGGCAACATGATTCCCCCCCAGCAAATACAGCCTCAAAACTAGTCTTGCGTTTTATTTTTAATTGCTCTGATGATTCAGACTCAGGACAGTAAATTGGAACTTTGCCTTTCCCATTATCCAGGCAATACAGCTGAAGGGGGACAGTTTCCACTCCAGGTAAACAAGGAGATAATGTAGTGTTGGGTTTTAGTTACATTTACTGGAGTCAATAGCACAGAAGGGTATCAGAGATCATAAGAGACAATTGCCCAATGAGGAATATCGGTGGGGTAGAAGTGCAGAAGCTCCAAGATAGTTCTAAAAGAGAGGTCATAAAAGCCTCAGAGGGTGATGAGGAGAAAAGAGACGGCAAAGGTAAAGGGCCAGTTACAGGCTGGACAAGGAGTGTCTAGACTCCCAGCACCATATCATTCCAGCATCCAGAATATCATATCGTGAGTAGACAGAAAGGTTTATCTAGGTGCATTAGGGCTGTTTTAACCTCCGGCTGATATGACTTAAACTTGTTTGTAATTTGCAGCTTCTTAAGAATTGCCTGAAGAAAACTGTCTTCATGAATGATGCACCTTTTGTTAATGTTGTTTGCTTAGAATAAAAGCCTTTCATTTTAAAACCTCCTCTCTTCCATGTTTTCTTCACTTGCACATGTGTGCACACATACATATAGAATTGCCAGCTCCCATAAGGAGTGGAAAGGAAAAGCCTCTGCAATCAAAGGTGCTGGTCTAGAGATTCTATCCCCCGTAGCTTCCTTCTGAGTTACTTCATAACGGGGCTTAAAATCAGGAGGTGATGGCAGTTAGATGATCTTCAGGCATCTCATCTCCTTCAAGATCAGGAAACAACATCAAGTTAAGAAATCCTCCCCTCAAACTTCCTTTTATGTCTTCTGAACAGTATGTTCATATATTCCTAGAACACAGCTACTGAAGTAGGCAGTGCTGTATTTTCAGAAATAGGGACCAGTCCTTAACTTTTCATCCATGGAATTTTTTTTTAAAAGGAAGGAAGGAAGGAAGGAAGGAAGGAAGGAAGGAAGGAAGGAAGGAAGGAAGGAAGGAAAGAAGGAAGGAAGGAAGGACGGAAGGAGGGTAGGCGGGCAGGAAGGAGAAAACAGTTTGGTAGAGGTTCCCAGGGCAATCTCCATTTTTGTTCCTTCTTCAATGTTCCTACTCCCAAAAAATCTGAGAATTTCCAAACCTCAAAAAATACTAATGTATTTATAGTTTTAAGTAGACCAAATGTCACTGGTAAGAAACAGTGTTGGATCATTTTAACAGTAACTCTGTCACTTAATGATCAGCTTTTAGAATATCAGTTGTGTCCTTTTACCTGGACAATCAACTAGTTAAGACCGGCAAAAGTCCTCCACTCCCTACCTGACTTACCCAAAGTGATTCACAGCCCCAGATATCAGCCTCAGAATGTAGTTAAAAACTTGATGACAGCAATCCCAAAGGGTTATAAAGAAAGAAAGCAGTGTGAAAGGGGCAAAAATACATATTAAGACTTGGCTGTAGACAGATGCACTCTTTATGATGCCATTGTGGTTTTATTTCAAGTGTTATTCTCTGCCACCTCCTTCATGTTTCCTATCACTTTCCAAAAGTCATGTAATAAAAGGAGCAATTTTATCTGTCTTTTGTATCATTCCAAGCCCCGAAAAAGCATTCTTTCTTGTTTCTATTTCCTCTAGTAGGAAAATACAGTGTCTGAAAGCCATTTTGTTACAGTGCTCAGTGGAGAGAGAAAAAAGGTGCAAATTTATGAACCACTCACTTCCCTTTCAGAGTCACATGGGCTTGAACACAGCCTCACCGGATCCTGCAAACATTAATTTGGGTAATATAACGGCAGGACTAAACTCTGCACAGAAGTTCTGCAGTGGAGTCTTGCTTTCGTTCCGATAAACATGCATGATTCCCCATCCCATAAGTACTGGATGAAGAAGGAAAAACAGGTTCAATTCAGGTTAATAGTTGGTAGACTGGGTTAAGTAGGGAGATTTTTAGAAATCAATGTTGCCCTTTTCCAGAGAGAAAAGAGAAAACAGTGAAATAGATTCACCTCTTATAAACAAGTAAAGATGCCCCCTATCACCTGAGAGCTAGTGCAACTTCAGCTGTAAAGCTTCGTATCAGTATCACTACATTCTGCTAGCCAGGCACATGAAGTTATTGATACTGGCACAATAGCCACTATGAGAATGAATGACTCCTTTGTGCAGTTTTTTTTCCCTAAAAATGCACACAACATTGCATTCTAAATCATTGTTTCTCAAACTGTAGGAGCTGTACGGCCCCTTCTGAAAATGAACTTAACATTTCTGTCACCCAGACCTTCAACATCCTCAGTCCAAGTGAGCCTTGCCGTTTCCCAGGCCAGCACAAGTGAGCTCTGACTTACTCTGCTCTATTGCTCCGATGCCCCAACAAAATTTTCTCAAGCCTGGGGGATCAAGACCAAGGGCAAGGAATCCAAAAAGCCAAGCCATCTGTGAAGCGCGCAGGACGACCAGACCCACCCTGCTGGCTCTCAATCCTCATCTTTTATCTAGCAACATCAAATTAAACCACAGTGTTAAATCAACAGTTTACTAAAGTTAGATGAGACAACAGGAAGTGGAATAAATACACTGGAAAGCACATGTACCCACATACCAGCTTCTGCTAGAACAGGGGCAAGCAAAGTGCAGTCTGTGGCCCTAATGTACCCCCGAATCCCACTTCTGTGGCCCTTATAGCCCTCCCCAGTCTTTCTAAGGCACTCAATACCTCCAATACCTTCTTTTTAAAAAATTAAGCACAGTTTTCAGGCAATTTATGCCCTAAAACCACAGAGAAAGCACCCCAAATGCGTGACATACCCCCATACGCCTCCACAAGTACCCAGAAGACCATAATACACCCAAATACCTCCATTTCCCACTGCAGCCCATCTCAAAATGGCATCAGGAAATTATGTGACATCACTTCCTGCTGCCATTTTGAGTGGGATTGCAGAGGAAATGGGGATCTTTGGGCTTGCTGTGGAAGGTGCAGGCTGAAAGGGGGGTCAGGGGGAAACTGGCCCCCCGCCCCATGTGGCTGCCTTCCCCCGTGCTGAATGATACAAAGAAGCCTCCAAACCCATTCATTGCTAGGAAGCTAAATTCTTCCACCTGTTTTGTTCTTCCCACAATTCAGTCCCTGAGCCTGCATAGACAAACCAAGGCATATATCATATCATTGAACTGTCCCACCAGCACTTCGCAGCACTTCTTTTGGTTCATTTCACAGCAGGTCTTGAGTCATTTCTCTGGCTTAATACATTTTGCGGTTCCCAGAATTTGAAAGTTCAGATTGTTTCTGTGCCTTGTGTTCTTATATGCATTTCCCTACTGGCAGAGCATTCATTGCTTACTGTTTTTTTTTCTTGGATGGGAAAGGAATTTGTCGATCTGTCTATCCCTTGAAATGAAAGAACAGAAACCAAATATAACAAACTAAATTGTGCAAACGCTAAGCAACCAGCTGATCCACTCTAGAACTTTAAAAAACACATGCCCAGAGGGTAACTTCACACCACTGACATTTTCCATTTAAGCCATCAGTAAATGCCTCAACTTGGCTTGGGGTGGCATGCAGTATTTCTCAGCCTACATCTGTCATAAACCCCAATTAACTTTTTATGTTAAAACTCCAAGAAGCCTTCCCTCCCATTTTTATACTCTTGTCAAAAAGAGAGAGATTTTAAAAAAAGAGAGAGAGAAAGAAAACCAATGATCATTCATCCTCTGAATCCAGCACCTGCTAGTGAGCCTGGCAAAACACTAATCATCTTGTTTATAGCTTGTATTTCTTTCTGTGGATTTTATGACCTGCCCTTTGCCACCAGAAGTAGCTCAAAGCAAACCTCTGGACTCTTAACTACCTGTTGTCTCTTCAAGGGCAGGAGCAGTGAAGAAGGGAACCTCGACAGCTCTGCGGTTTCCCCGGTTGCCACTCTGTCCACAGAGAAACAAGAGAGCCTCAGCACTGGCTCTCATCAGATGCCTTGCCCCAGCCTGCCTCTTATGTGGGATCATAATACAGACAGTGTAAAACATTTCCGGATAAAACTAGCAAGACAATTTGAATCAGATAAAAGCAAGCAGGAAGCCCCCTGCCTTTTGATGCCTCATTATCTGACGACTCGCCTTTTCAATGTTTCCAAATTAAGAACAAGTTCCATTAATTCATCAGTTCTTCTTGCGTACAGAAGCTCACCTGGGGCTGCACACACACGTGTGTGGCTTGCAAAGTGAGCTGAAGGGGGGAAAGACAACAAGCAGTGAGACTTTGCAAGCAGCGTGCAAGCAGTTAGTCCCAAGTGAGCCTCTCTAAGTCTTTCATGCTCCCTACAGTACGGCATCTGGGTTCCTCTTTTCAACCAGTTCTGTTTTTGACAGTGTGCCAGTCCCTAACTGTCAGATAAGTGGGGGAAACTTGCATTAAGCAGATGATCAAGTTAAAGCAGCAGAAAAGGCTAACACAGTTAAAGTAAGACTAGCCTTGGAGGCTTTGATAAAAAGCCACAATTACAATATCTGCACTAAATGGATCTCCAAAGGGAAGGCATTACAAAAGCAGGGTGCCACAGCACTAAAGCCCTGGTGGCGAAGTGGTTAAATGCTGGTATTGCAGCCACAAGGTTGTGAGTTCGATCCTGCTGGGCTCCAGGTTGACTCAGCCTTCCATCCTTCTGCAGGTCGGTAAAATGAGTACCCAGCTTGTTGGGGGCAGTTAGCTAACACATTGTAAACCACTTAGAGAGCACTTAGCTGGTAAGTGGTATAGAAATACGCATGCTATTGAATTTGCTAAAGACCTTCTCCCTTGTCCCTGTGTGATGTATTGCTCCCACTGGTGAGACATGGTGGAAAGTTGGATTTCTTTGAAGAAAATGCGGAGTTGAGAGCTTTGGGGGGACTGAAAAGGAGCTTTGGGGACTGTGAAAGCCAGGGAGCACACTTTGCACATGCCTGCTGTATGCCCTCAATCAGGGTCCTAAGTTGGGAAACCCATTCAGGGATAATCCCCATCCTTTGGCCCAAATACCTGAGATTAGTTTATTGTCCCAGAAAGGAAGCACAAAGTAAGTAACAGATGATCAGCACAAAAAAAAAGAAAGAAAGAAAGAAAGAAAGAAAGAAAGAAAGAAAGAAAGAAAGAAAGAAAGAAAGAGGAGAAGCCCTTTGAATATGAATACATGCTGGAATACATGAAGTTGTAGCCATGGCAATTCTATAGAATGGGCAATATGAATAGCTCAAGGAAAGCAATAATTCTGATTTAAACAGGAAGTGTAGGCTGGCACAGTAACATTCAGACAATTTATTATGCTATATTTTACCCAAATTATTCCAATAATGGGAGTAGACCTGCTGAGGTCCCTGAATTTTCAAATCTATGCCATATATAGTGGAAGATAGTTATGGTTGCATGGGTGCTTTTTGAGCAAGACAAAGCAAATGCCACAAGCACACCAAGAGCACAACTAGTAGGAAGTAACATGTGAAAGAGATGCACATGCAGCATTTACAGCTCTAAACAAAGTAGCGCAGAAGTAAATCCCATTGTCTATCAAACTTAGTTTCCATTGTATAAACATGAGCTTAATTCAAAACCTATCATTTTCATATCACCATATGTGATTTGTATAGGTCTTGAAAAAAGAGCCTAGCTCAGGCCATTCTAGTATTTCCAGAAAAAGGCTTTCAAAGGCGATGTTTGTGTGAACTTTTAGATTGGAGAAAACAAACTGCCCTCTGTAAAACAAATTTTCACTGTGTAAAAATAATTATTGCTTGACCTAATGCTTAAATGCAGTGCTAGCAATGACTCACTTGAAAGCTCTATTATTATATTTTTTAGAGAGCTAGCACGGCGCACAGTATGAGTATTAGACTCCAGAAGAGCAGGGTTCAAATCTCCACTCAACTATGGAAACCTACTGGGTGATCTTGGGCAAGTCGCACACTCTCAGCCTCAGAGGAAGGCAACGGTAAACTTTCTCTGAACAAATCTTGCCGAGAAAACCCTATGAAAACAACATGGCAATAATAACAATAACATCATTCCTTAATTGTTGACAAGCCACCAGTTCTCTACAGGTGCTGCCTAAACCTACCCACAGATGTGTCTAGGTACCTCTGAGACTAGAGTTTGTATCTCAGAGTTAAGGGTGCCAATCTGAACACAGCTGCTTTCCCCACTGACTTCCAACATGGGAAGAAGGGTTAGAAGAAATACTACAAATACTACAATTGGAGAAAATGAAGTGGGGGAGAACCACAGTAACGTAGCGTAACACCAACCTTTTTCTTTGCTTCCATATAAGAAAACCAGCTGGCCCCTGTCTCTCTCAACCACAAGCATCATCACAACCTACATTTCAAGATGACTCATTCTGCACAGTCCTCTTTTGTCTCCAATTTTAGAGCCAAGAGGTTTCTCAAAAATATTAAAGCACAAAATATACCATGTTGCACATTTTTGAACTAGCTGACATACACCTGTAGAAAGGAAAGGGTTCCAAAAGGGAAGAAATGGATCGGAAACAAAATAGTACTCGTGATATCATGTTTCTGGAATCTGTGAATTTGGTGACATTCCCTTAACTATACCATTTACAATCACTCCTCCACATTTGCAGATTTGACTTTCAGGGATTTGATTTTTTGTGAGTTTTTTCAACCCCTGCCCCCACCCCCTGCTTTAAGCACTTCTGGGGGGAACCTCCCCTCTTGGTGGCTCCAAGCAGGCCACATAGCCTTTTAAAAACCCACCTCTGGTCCTCCTTCTCCACCAGTAGCTGCCTGACCAGCTAAAGATGGATCACAGCTTAATTTCTCAGCACCACAAACCCCCTCCCAAGTTCACCTGCTCCCTTTCTCCTTTCCCTGAACTGGATTGGAACCTGGGTGTCCACTCCCTCTACCATGCCTCAGCCCCCACTCCAACAGACACACACTCGCATTTTGATATTTGCAATTTTCCCACTTTTTCAGGGCTCCTGCACTCCTGTCCCTAGCAAATGTAGAAGGCTGACTGCAGTGCCTTTTGGAGGGTTGATCCCACCAGAGGTGGTGATCCACAGTTCAAAACAGCTCTTGTAGAAGGGGTCAAAGAGGAGGATCCTTCTAGGCCAGTGGTTCTCAACCTGTGGGTCCCCAGATGTTTGTAGACTTCAGCTCCCAGAAGCCCCAGCCACTATGGTCAATGCTCAGGGCTTCTGGGAGCTGAAGTCCAAAAACATCTGGGGACCCACAGGTTGAGAACCACTGCTCTAGGCGAAGCGGGGGGGTTCAAAAGCAAAATGGCCAAATCCAAAGTAATTCAGAAATCAAAGAAACAATGGTAAGCACCAGGAAATTCAACCTCGGCACAGAAGCATCAATACAGTGGAATGTTAAAATCATTAGGTATATCATTTAGCATATGGGGATTTGGAGACATTCCCTAGCTATACCTGTTGACTATGATCCTAACAAAAGAATGTGAAGCAGGCAGGGCACTTGCTTAGGTTTAGCATCTTTTGTTCCAGACAGACCAGGAAGAGCACTTGCATTGAGTCTAAAAAGTTCTCCGTCCCTATTGCATTCAGTCTTTGTGGAATTTTTCCAAGAGCAAGGCAAAACAGAGGGCATGTACACAATAATTCCAATGTGTGAGCTCATTTTTCTCATATTGACTGGTGGGAATCTTTCAACGACACAGGTCAAAGCAATGGTCCACAGTTCTAGTCCTGGCTTTACTAAGCCAACTGCTGCTTGTGGGAACACTTGACTCTTCCTCCTCCAAGTCCTCAGCTCACGATAATCATCTAAGATCTTGCTAGATTTCAGCACAAGACACATCTGCTGCTTCTGAAAAAGCCTCACATGGAATGAAAGATCTTGGGCATGTGCAAAGCACAAGGAATTGGGGTAATGAATGACACAGCTTTGTTGTAACTTTTGTGGGCTTCAGGAAAAGCAAAAACCTGTGCAGGACATCAATTCTCTGGGGGGTTTTTAATCCCCCTGAATGCTCAGAAGGGTTCTGATGAAGGGAAAAACAGTGACGCTTCTTGCTTCCTCTAAGGAAACAGTTAAGACAAGGCCCACTCTCTCACCCAAACTGTCAGCATGTGTGAAAACATGGTAGGGGAGAAGGGCAAGATCTTGTTTAATTTCTAGCTGGTGTTTGCAGAAAGTAATCAGTGCCTGGTGCCTTTTTCTGCCTTTTGCAAAGTTAAAAGAAAAACAGACATGGCTACCTATCTCCCATTCCTGTAAATCATCAAGGATGTACTGGAACAGCCACTGAAAGAGGACTTCAGAAGCCCTGACTATAGTGGGTATAGCTTTTTTGGAATGTCACAATTAAAACAAAAAATCACTAAATCAAACTTTGATGTACTCTAAAGTACAGAAGCACATGAACATTTGACATATCCTACTGCCAACAGAAACCAGGTCATCTGCGTACTTGGCACCTTGTATGTGAACAGATGCAAGGAACTAACACAAGGTTTACAGGTTGTTTCAGCAAGAAGCAATTCTGTCATTTTGACCCACCTCTCTCCGTCGTGATGCCCAGCAGCTCTGCTTAATCTTCCAAACCACAGCAGCCACAAGGAGCAGTGACAAGAAACAGCTGAAAAGGGAAAGAAAAAGGGAAGAACAATAAACTGCAGAATCTATTTGCCTTTCACGCGTGATGCTGGGGAGGTGCAGCACCTAAACCAACAACCACAACAGAAAAACAGCAGGGCACTTCCTTGAACCTTTGTCAAGAGATACTAAGGCCATGTAAAGTACTTGGCAACATTAACATTCACGTCGCTGTTTCCTAAGGTGCTGCACAGCAGGCATTTTGAAAGTTCGGGGCTGGTAGCGAGTAAGAGGCGCTGCGGTGAAGGGTGAACGATGAAGTTGGAGAGGGTCCACATCACCTGCCTTCACACTTGAGGACGTCAACGTAATTCAATCAAGTTCTCACTTGACGGTGCTGACAGAAGGCCCTGTTAATGCAAATCTCGCTGTGACCCGGTAAGGGAAATGGAACCAGAATGTGTAAAAATATGCAAACGGGGGGGGGGGGGGTCTACATAATGTGTGTTTGCTCTGTTTCCTTTTTAATCACAGGTAAGATTTTATTTATAAAACCAACTGAACAGAAAATGAACTCTGCCCAGACTGATTTATTCACTCACTCAGATTTTATAGGCCTACTCTCTCCCCAAGGCACCAAACAGGAAGTAGCCAAACGCTATCATTAATCCCCATCAAAAACCAAGCAAGAGAGGTCACTATTATCCCATTTTTCAGATGGGAACGTGCGGCTCAGTAAGTGACTTCCTAAAAGCTAACTAATTACCCCCATGGCTGAGATGGGAGCTGAACTCAAGCCAAATTGAATCCCCTTCCCATGAGACCATGCTGGGCCTCTAATGTCACATCCATTCTGTGAAGGTACTCAATTATTTTTCCTTCATCTTTAAAAGAAAAAAAAGGGGGTGGGTCTAATAGCCTGCCTATGGCAGTACTTCTGTCCCATTCCTTCTCTAACTATCGTTTGATCCAATTAACCGTACAGCTTGCCAACCACAGCTGACAAAGATATTTTGTCATTGTCGCAGTAGTCTTAAAAAAGAAACAACCAGAGAGGTAGCTATGACTTGTTACATTTTTTTCCATCCAGGAAAAGAGGCAGAACATTAGGTGTCTGGACATTTAATTGTAATAGTTCAGCTCACATGCCAAATTGTAGTCCATGATGTCACATCTGCTGAATTTGAGAATGTTTGAGGTTCCCATAATCCTTGAGTCTACCTGCTAGGGGATTCTGAGTCATAGTCCAGAAAGTAACTTTCCCAAGCTCCTCACTTTTACCCAGTGGCTGGAGCAGTGAGTTTATGTCGCATAAGAAGTTTTGGGCTCTCCTTCAGCCAAGCCTTTCTGAGATTAACAGGAGCCTGTCAGAAGTACTCCCCAGTTCTACATTTTGGAGAATTCTATCCTTTGCCTTTTTTTTTTTTTTTATCACAGAACAAAAAAACACTGGCCTTACCTGTGATATGTTCATTTCCACCAGTGAAAGAGGAACATCCTGAGATGGGCTGTTCCTCCCTCTTGCCTCAATGGTAGGAATGTTTACAGACTTTTGAGGACTGCCTTCTAGTGAGAGCAACCCCTGGTAACGGCCAGTCAAATTATCAGCTAAAGCTCCAAAAAACTTCAAACTTGAGAAGGTAAATGGAATTTTTTTAAAAAAAAAGAGAGAGAAAGCATAACACAAGAAAAAAAGGGCTTTCTCATGCTGACAACTAGTGGTGTAATGAGCCAACCCCAGCAGGGACCAAAGAACCTCTCTGCTGGGTAGAAAGGATGCTCGTCTTTTATTGCTAGAAATGAACATATTGCAGGTAAGACCAATGTTTCTTTTTCCAAGCAATGAAAGGCTGAAAATCCCGAGATGGGACATACTGGAGCTCTCCAACTCAAGTGGAAGAAAACAAAGTGCTAGTGTTTGAGGCATAAACTATTACTAACAGCCTGTTCAGCACACTCTTGTTGGATGAGATTTTGGCAGGGACAAAGGTACCCAACTCAGAGCACCTGACAAAGGTGGGGCTGATTTCCAGGCAGCTGTCCACCAGTGGGGCCATAGTGGCAAGATTAAGTATGACTTTACACCAAGCAAAATCTTAACAGCACATTCTTAACAACTACAGATCAATCGTAACACCCATGTACATGTACAGAAAGAATTCTGAGACCACAATGTTATACAAAAGACTATTATAGGTAACGAAGCAATCAGCGGACAATGTAGTACAGAAAACATTTAGATATAATGATAATGAAAGTTGATGGATGGTACATCCGTTCCCAGGATCTTTAAACGAGAGGTTTTGACCGGATTGGTCTTCATCAGCCGGTGTTTTTCCTTGAATGTATGTGGTATGGATCCTCCTTTCTTATTCAGTCCCAAGGCCGAATAAGTTTGCTGTTGAAATAGCTGGACAGTTACCTTTCACTGGCGCCTAGAAATAGGATAAGCTCTGCTTTACTTAACAGGAGTGTTGAGGAATGTAGACACCAGCTGCCACTACAAGCAGTCTTTGGATTTGAATATGAAAGCAGAATATACAGCAAGATTTTGGTTGGCATAACTAGTAATACTCAATCATTGCCTATACGGATTCCTCCTTAGTTCTGGGGAGGGAGGGTGCTTCTAGTTTTTTCTGGTGGCCATAGTAGCAAGAATCACTCATGCCATAGCACTCTCACCTGGGTGAGCAACAACTTCCCCAAGCAACAAGGACCCCAAGGACTTGTATCATGAAGTGATGCAGGTCTTGAGCCATTTGTTGAGTGGGAACACTGAAAACCTTCTTTGCTACAGACTGTGGTTGAAAGAAAGGGTAAAAGAAACAGACAGGTGGACTCTGCAAATAAGGTTCATACATCCAAGGTATGCTGGATCTACTCCAATGGTTTATTGGGATGAAGACAAACAATATACAAACCTGCCAGAGCCCTAAGGTCTGCAGGGGAAGACTTTCTCTTGGTTCCACTACCACCCCAGGCTCGCCTGGTGAGGACACAGGAGAGAGCCTTCTCAGTGGCTGCTCCCACCCTCTGGAACTCCCTTTCTCGGGAGGCCCCCTCTTCAGTCTCCTTTCGCCATCAGGCTTTATGTAAGCAGGCTTTTAATCTTTAAACAGGTGGGCTTCCAATTTATCAAGATGTTTTGAATTTTTTGGTAGCTTTTTATAATTTTATATATTTTCTAAAGTCTTCAATTGTTTTAAATGGTTTGTTAATGCATTAAATGGTTTGTTAATGCTTTAACTTTTTTAGAAGCCACCTTGCGCCCCACTCTGGGAGAAAGGCAGCATACAAATATAATCAATCGATCGATTGATCAACAATGGCAAAAAATAACATCCTGATCCTGTGAAAAGGACAGTTTACTTTGGGGTAAAAGAACCGTTAAGCAGAAGCACTGAATTTGTACAAATGATGCCATCCTTTCCTGGTCAAAAAGCCTTCTTGCTCTCATAACCTGTGAGTGCAGGTAATAGCCATCAGAAGACTATTTTCCAGGAGAGCTATTTGAAGGTATCATACACCCAAGGACTTGATAGGTGATGCTGTTGAGGCATTCAGGACAGGATGCGGGTCCTGGGATGGATAGTAGTGTATAGTTGGCACAGATGTTAAGGAGAAACCACGGAGAAACCTCCTCTCATGCTGATGGGAAAAAGGTAAATCCCTTGCTTGTAAGAGAGAAGGGGAATTCTTGCCACAGTCTATCTCCAATGAAAGACCATCAGTGTTTAATGAAGAAGACAACCACCATTAAAAAAAGAATTGCCTTCTGTGCAGCAAACAGAATTTGCTGCCCTGGAGACTAGGACAAGGAGCAATGGATTCAAACAGAAAGAAAGGAGATTCCACATAAACCTCAGGAAGAACTTCCTGACGGTCAGCGCTGTCCGGTAGTGGAATATGTTGCCTCAATGGAGTGTGGTCAAGTCTCCTTCTTTGGAGGTTTTTAAGCAGAGGCTGGATGGCCATCTGTTGGGAGTGCTTTTATTTCTGCATGGCAGGGAGTTGGACTGGATGGCTTCTGGGGTCTCTTCCAACTCTCTGATTCTAGAATCTGATTTAGGACCCTTACCAAATGTTTGACAGCCACTTGCCCACGTTAGGCTACAGTTCTTTATTTAGATCATCCTGTAAGAATGTTAGTTAGGACTCACAGATATTTTGGTGATTCTAACTCCTTCTTCTAACACTTATGGGAGCCAGCCTTAACTGTATTATCATAGCCACTACTGGTTGGGTTCCCATCAGACTGAGAATTTCCTGACGGTCAGAGTTGTCCGGCAGTGGAATATGCTGCCTTGGTGTGTGGTGGAGTCTCCTTCTTTAGAGGTTTTTAAGCAGAGGCTGGATGGCAATCTATTGGGAATGCTTTGATGCGGGTTCCTGCATGGCAAGGAGTTGGACTGGATGGCCCCTGGGGTCTCTTCTAGCTCTATGATTCTATGATTCCCTTGATAATATCCACATGTAGTGGGAAGTAGATGTTTTCCCCAAAGGCATCCAGATCTGGCCTAGTATGCTCATCACCTTACTGTCCAAACCATTAGGTAGATGTAAGGCCAAGGATGAATAGTATGCATTGCCTTCAGCTGGATGGGGCCAAGACACCCTATTATGTTTTGCCTATTATGTTTTGCCTTCACCTACTGAGAAGGTCATGTGCTTCTCACGCTATTTGATCTGAGGGACCAGCAATTGTTCTCTCTCTCCCTCTCTCTTTCTGAATGTGCTAGAGGCCAGCACTATACATGCATTCAGGAAACCCCATGAAAGGTTCACCTTAGGGTTACCCTAAGCCAGAAATGACTTGAAGGCGCACAACAACAAGGACAGCCCACTGTATTTAAAACATATGCTGGAAATAACCTATGGAAGGCAGAGCTGTTCCAATGTACGCATGCTACATGTGTACGTGTGTGTGTGTGTGTGTTAACAGGCATCCCTTCTGAATCTAAGCCCCCTGCCCGATTCTCTCTTCCTCTCCTTGCACAAGCAAGGGAGGCTGCTTTGTACCTGGTTATGCTCATGAGTGGGGAGGCACACCAGCTCCAACTACTGGCCAGGAGGTTTGGAAGCAGACAGGCATGGAAGTCATACCTACTCATAAGTACAGACCACTCTTGAGCAGACACACTTGTGAACTGCAGCTCCTCATAAGAAGAGAGGTGCAGCAGCCCCAGCTGCAGGTTCGGGTTATTCTCTATGGTGGAGGGCGGAGAAAACCCAGGCCCCCACTCTCATTTACCCCTCCAGGCATTGCCTCAATGGGTGCTATCTGGAAAGAGGGGCTTAGCTGCACCTGATCCAGTACAGGAACCGTTAGAGTATTGTCCATCTCCCATAGCCAACACATGGCTTGAGCCCAATGCCTTTCTGCTCTGGGCTGAAGGAAGGGACTTCAGTTCCCTCCCCCCCCCGCCAATGTGCCTTGACAGTTTCCTCCTTTTGAGTCTCTATGGTGTTAGCAGCAGGGCTGTTGCTATTTTGTCCTGAGCCTCATCACTGGCCCAAGAGGCTAGGCATTTGCACTGCAAAAGGCCTACAGAACAGAGGGATTTTCCCTCCTCTGCTAGTCCCACACAAATTCCCACATTGTTTCTTGTCTGGGGAGGGCAAGGGCAAGGATGTGGCTGGTTGCTGCTGCTGTTGTAAGAAAGATCTTGTGAGGCAAAGAGGAGCAAAAGAAAAACATGACCTATGAGGTCTGAAGCAGGAATGGAAGACTGATTTTATGAGGGTTGCTCTCACTAGAGGTCAGCACCATTCCTGCCTACTGGGGCGAGAGAGAGGAGCAACCCATGTCAGGATGTTCGGCCTTGCACTGCTGGGAAACATCTGTGGAACAGCCTGTACCAAGCTCCTCTCTTCAGCACTCTCAAGAACGCTTTCTGTCTCTGCCAATGGATTGCGCATACTTTGGAGAGCTGTCACAAGGAGGCAGCAGCTGCCCGCGAATTCTGAACAGTCGTCCAGTTCACATGGCAGAGTTCATCTCACGGCAGGAGTCAGGTCTGTTGTCAGCACACTTAGAAGCACTAGCAGGACAGCAGCAGCAGACCTTGCTTGTGGCTGCTACTAATTGCAAAGAGGTAGAACTTGACTCTCAGTTATATGCCTTCATTAAATGGAAACATTCCAAACCAGAACACAGGAGAACCAGTCCATGGATTCCACCACACTTTAGTGAGTCCAACTACCAGAACCAAGCGGGGCTAAGTTCTACATGGATTTAAAACAGTGGTTCTCAACCTGTGGGTCCCCAGATGTTTGTGGACTTCAGCTCCCAGAAGCCCCAGCCACTATGGTCAATGCTCAGGGCTTCTGGGAGCTGAAGTCCACAAACATCTGGGGACCCACAGGTTGAGAACCACTGATTTAAAAGGTTGTACCTTTTCAAGATTGTCATTGTATTTAATTTCCTTTATCCTTTGCTTTTCTCTGGAATTGTTTTAAATGGCTTATTGTTTTAACTGTACACCTCCACAAAATTTCACAATCAAGGGAATCAACTCAGTAATTGAGGCAAACCGAGTTAGCACACCCTAGAAGGTAGCAACACAGGCTACTTTCATTGGCACAAGGAAAACCCTCTCCTAATGGAAATAGGACAAGAAGTACAAAGCAAGACTGCAATAGTGGAGAGGCTTCCTAATGAGTAGAAGCAGAAAGTTCTTGTGATTGAGGTGAAAACTGCATCCTTTAAAAAAAAAGGGGAGGGGAGAAATCTACATTGACCTTCTTAAATTCCTTCCAGAAATTTATAACAATTTTTTTAAGCTGTACTCCTAAGACAACATATGAGAATACTAGGAACCCAGTGTCAATATTGGCACAGCACATGCACAGCAAAGCTAGCTGTCTGTCTGTCTATCTGGTACTCTGCCTTTCTCCCACCGCAGGATGCAAAACCACTTAAAATAATTTAAAATGTGGAAGTAACATAGGAGATATTGGACAGCATACTCTTGTGAATGATGAGTCTAGTTTCTCTGGAATCCTGGTTTGTATGCTTTCACAAACATAGCTACTGTGTGCTTCCAATCACTGCAACTAGGGGAAGTGAAAGGGTATGAGTATAGTCTTTGTCGAGATCTAGGAACATATGCAACTATGAAGCAATTGTCCAGCCCTAGGGACAGAAGCAGCTACTGTCGAGATGGGGTGGAGAAAAGTGTGGGCAGCTGAATTTCACACCTCAATTTTCAGCCAAATCTTTCTGCCCAAATCCAGATGCTTGTCCCAAATAGAACAGATCCAGCAAATCAACTGATAAATGCTAAGTGGATACTTATGAAAATCACAATGGTTGAATGGGTCTACTCTAATTGAGACTACCAGCTGGATTTAGGCTTTTGACAGAAGTTTATTCAAAGTAGTAGCAGTTGTCATTTTTCAGAAAACAAGTGACACAATTGCTGCTTTTCAATACAGGTAGTCTTACAAGTTTAACACAGTCAGGCAATAATATTTACAAACAAATGCATATTACAGTGGTTTTAAGTACCTGAAAAAAGTGACAAAGAACTGTACCAGGTCCATAAAGTTACTGTGCTGAGAAAATGCAATCTGTGAAGAGAAAATACAAACAAAATAACTTACTGTTGCACTTCAAAAATTCCAGTTGGAAATTGACTATGCCATTGTTAGGACTACTGTCTCAACAAAATCCTGTTGCAACGGATAATACTGGCTAGAACTAATTAGAAAGTATTGTTTTACATACAAATTTACAGTGGGCCCTCTACTTTTGCAGATTCAGCATTTGTGGATTTCATTATTTGCTGGCTATTTTATTTTATTTTTAAAAATCTTACTCTATTTCCCTGGCCATGGAAAACAGTATGTTCTCTCTAGGACTCTTTAGGTCCTCCAGTGTGATTCTATGGTCCACGTCTGCCAGAAATGTAGCACAGAGTTGCACTGGCAGACAAAGAGATTTCTAGAGAGAACACTTCTCTAGGCATTGCTGGGTCTTCCAGCGTGACTCTATGGCCCACTCCCATCAGAGACTGACCATAGAATCAGACTGGAGGACCCAGAGATTCCTAGCAAAGAGTTCTCAGGTTTAAAAAAAGGTGTTTGTGATTATTATTTGTATTTTTTTCTCACTTTCATGGGGTCTTGAATCCCTAATCCCCACAAAAGTGAAGGGCCCACTGTAATACTTTCCCTCTACCAGGTCCACCACACAAGCACACACACAACCATATTTAAACCAACAAGAGAATGGCAATAAACATACAGCACTTTGAGCCACATGAACCCAAATCATTAGCCCACTGCTTCTCTCCCACCCATGCACAGACCCTGCAAAACTGAGCACTAATTAGCTGCTGCTGTTTTATTGCTGATGCTTAGAGATACTCCATCTTTGACACAGTACAGAAGAGAGTTAAGAAGGTCTGCTACCTGGAAATCCACTGAAATTCAGTTAGAGAGCACCATGGCCCAAATGCAAACACATGTCTACTGGAAGGAATGTGACAGGACATCCCTCTGAATCCTCAAACAAAAACACAGCATTAGAGGACACTTTTATTGTTCTGTCTTGGGAGCAACCAGGGGATAATTGCTTCTCATGCAGCCTTTCTTGGATGAAGGCCAGGGCTAACTTGAAGGGACTTTCCTTCCCCTTCCTCCTGCTTCCAATCATCTTTCCTTGTCCATGTCCTCAAATCACCCATAAATCATCCCTTTGCTATCGTGCCAAGTGGTGGCAAGTGACTTAACTGTTTCACAAGACAGTTGTATCAGCTGCACATATCTGACCGTCACAAACAGCAGAGTTAAAACCGAGGTTGTTGCTACCAACTGCCAACTTGGACATCTTTGAAAGGAGACTGAACACACAAGGATGAGGAAATCAGCAGGTACTGGTCAGGATGGCTGGACATTTACCTCTGCTGTGAGGATTGGGATGCCTCTGTTGTCTTGGAGGGAGGGAGAGTTACTACTGAGTTCACATCCTGCTTGCTGGCTTCCCACTGGCCACTGAGAGAAAAAACTGCAGAACTAGACAGGCTTTCAGCCTCATCCAGCGGCATAGTTCTTAAGTCCACCTCTAAAACAGCCCTCTTTTAACTGAGAGCCTTTCCTTTCTTCATGCAGGAGGGCCCGAAATCTCTCTGCACCAGGACAGAGTCAATCAGGAAGCTTCTTGCTGGTTCCTCACAGCAAAGCTCCCAAGATCTTTGCTCTCTGATCAAAGGCCTCCCAGGTGGTCTTAGCCATCCCTACAGCACGCATAGCGTGCTCTCCCAGGTCCTGATGCCACATGGCCATAGTCTGCTTATCGCCAAGATTTACTGCTCCCCCACAGCATCCCTCCCTTGCTACTGGACAGTGGCTCCTCTGTAGCTTTTGGCAGTGGCAGCAAGCATTCGGCCAGCCCTGGGTCTACATCTGTGGCTGCATTTCCACAACTAAGAGATGGAACCTGTTCTGAATTCCACGCCCTCATGAAAGCCAGCTAGCAAAGCCTTGTTTTCAGTGTAAAGTCGCTCCAGAGCCAGTCCCTCAGGACAGTATCTGGCAATGTGATGGAGAACCAGCCTGCTCATGATCCTTACATTTTATTTCAGACTGTGACAGGAAAGGCTAAAAGCAATTTAAGAGAAGCATTGTTCGAATTTATTATTTCAAGCTCTGAGATTAGATTTTTCACAGTTCAGATCATGGAAAGTTCTTCTCCCTTAAATCAAGTTTACATCCATTTCCATACTGCAAATGATTGAGCTTTATCTCATATTTTCTCATTCCAAAACATAACATACTGCAGTTTTAAGACACTCCTTTTGTCTTCCTTCTGTTTCACAGCCATAGCCCACTTCACTATCCACCCCAGATCCTAAGTCCTATGGGTAGAAGATACTCCCACCTCACATTTAGAACTTACTGTCATCCCACCAGCTTTTGTGAGAGATACTAATGTTTCAAGATCTTCCTTTGTATCTGTCATCTTTAAACAACAAAGCATAACCAACAAAAGGGTCAGCTACAACTACTTATCCTTCCATTCCTTTTACACAAGTCAAGGTTGGCATGCAATGCAAAGCTCTCCCAGAATATCTTCAGTAAATGTGAAAGAACTTCTCTCTAAGGTTACTTCATCTCCTACAGATTTACCCATTGTATAAATTCTATTCAACTCAGATGGAAGTTAGATGTCTCCTATTCTTGGCTTTAGATCAAACAGAGATGTTCCGATAAAAATACGTTTGGAAGAACTCACACTGGCCCGAACTTGGGTTCCTGGCAGTAGCATCACGCATCAGAAGCAGAGGCAAGTTGACATTTTACCAAGCAAGACATGAGAAAAGCTACACATCAAACAGTGAAGAGGAGTTCTGTGCTCATTCCTTCTGCAAGAGATTTGCTCAAGTATGCTCAATGCTAATTTACAGTAACAGAAGTAGTAGCCTCTCCCACCTATGGCAAAGGAGCTAAATTTGCAAGTTGTTAGACGAGTACGCACTGTATATTTCATTTCAGCAAATTAAGAGAGCCAGACAACTATTCGGAATCTGGCACAGCAAAAAGAGCTTCCAGGATTTTATAGTTCATATTTCAGAAGAAAAAAAAATCAAATGCCAAAACAAATTAGCACACCACACAAAAGTGTGCAGAGACCCACAAAGTTGAAAGCACCCAGACTCTGCAGACAGATAAAACAAACAGAAAAATACCCTCTGCATGCCTTTACAAAATCCTTCTGCTTTCCTCCCTGCCACTTCTATTTCCTGAGCTTGAACATTCAGAAGTATGAAGTCAAACAGACCTCAGAGCGTAATATGAAGCTGTTGTGGCCAGAATTCTAAGTGCTCGCCTTTCTATCGAAAAACACATTTTTAAGTATTTCACAAGCCATGCCAAAAATCATCAAAATCATTCAGTTTGGCTTCTGACAGTGCTTTGTAGAGGGGGGGCTGTAGCATTGCCCTTGACCTCCAGATGGCACAATAGTAGCTGGAGGCCTAGAACTATTCATTTTGGGGAAAAGAAACAAAACATTTTTGGTTAAGGTTCTGCAGCTGAAAAAGGCAAGTTATTTACAATGGGTAACAAATCAAGGACTATTCACTGTCTGTTGAAAAGATCTTCTCAAATCAATAAACCATTTTTGTTGCTTTGGAGAAAGCAGATCAGCCCTCAAGAGAAAAAAAAGTTCATATTTAACAGCTACAACTTGGGGAGGGATACCCCAGGAAAACCATACACATGGTTCCTCTACATGGAACCAACTTTGAAGTAGAATTTGGGGAGGGTATTAATCTAAATTTCCAGTACAGTCCTTCCTGCATCTTTTGAGAGCTTTCTAGCTTTATCATTCCTTGATCCGGAGCAACGGGACAGCTTATGTCACCTCCAAGATCACTATGTGGACCTGCACTAGCACATGCAGACAGGCCTCTTCTTCACAGGTAAGGCTCACTCTGTGAGACCATTAGTTTTTCCTGCAGGATCGCTGAGACTAAGACCATTTCTGCACTACCCTATTATAGTGTTATTATTCCACTTTCAATGTCCTGTGGAATTCTGGAGTTTGTAGTTTACTGAGGCCCAAGAGCTCTCTGGCTGAGAATTCTAAATACCCCTCTCTAAACTGCAAACCCCAGGATTCCACAGGATGTTGAAAGTGGAATAATAGCACTATAGCAGTGTAGTGCGGAAACAGCCTAAGTTACCTCAGTCAATTGATCCTGGCTATAGATTTGACAGACAGGAGTGTGGTATGGACAGTAAGGCTTAGAGGTCTTCCAGAGAAGACACATACCCCCCGGTTAAAGTCGGGGTGGGCAAGTGCCAATCCTGTCTCATTCCCCTATTCCTCTGTCCCTATTTACCATGGGGCAATAAACATTCTTCTCTTTCCATTTGAAGACATACTTCAGTTACTTCAACAGTAAAAAAACAATGCTAGCAGTGTGGTTCCAAACCCTACAGAGATCACGAAAGACATTACTCTACTTTGCACTAAGAAAGCCTCATTTAAATGTACCTTGTACAATCTGGGGGAATATCACCAAGGAAAAGTTAGATATTGTCATCTGTTGTCAAGTGGTATCACACACACATGCCCCTTGGAGGGCTCCTGTGCTTGGGAACAATGCTTCTCTTTCCTTAAAATTTGCCTTCTGTCTCTCAACATTAACACACAGGCTCAAGATAGCTTGCCAAAACAAGGCATAACACAAGTGTAACCTACAAGCTCAAGCACCAGAATAAGTGGATAAAAGGTGTAAGCAGATAAAAAGCCTTTTTAAAAAAATCACAGATGTGATTTCAGAAGGTTAGGGTAAGACTTTACATGGCACATAAACAAGAATACCATGTTTATAACTAAACAAAGAACGTTCATGTGCAATAGCCAAACTATTGTGTCTGCGAAGAGGCCCTCATAATCTCAGGGCTGTTGCAGACAAGAGAATCTGGCTTGACTTCTGAAGGCAAGAGCAGCACTGTTGAATCCCTGGAGGCAAGATCAGACTGTAGAAGTCTTAACTGTATGAGTGAGGATGTTGAGACAAGACAGTCATAGGATTTTAACTACATGCACCATTTCAGAGAAACAAAACAGGAAAGGGAGGTTAGAGTAAAGGAAAGATGTGATGGGGTGGGGTGGGGGGAAGAATATAGTCATGAGATAAACCTTTCTCTACAGAACTATCTGCACTGAATGATTTTGCAGGCTAGGAATAAACTATGGGAACTAGAGCATAAATATCTGAGAAGATCTGCTTTCATTTTTTTCCTCTAGTTTGTAGCTCTTATATTACAAAGATTTCACTGGAAGTATGTGCGTAATGCCTGGTGAAATTTCAGACCCCAGAGACAGCTAGGCAGGAGGGGTGAGTGTGTGGGTGTGTTTGTGTGAGTGTGTGAAAGAGAGAGAGAAAAACAAACAACAAACACAGAGTAAGATGAACTTTTTTCCAGTTCATATAATCCGTACAGGTTACCATGTAGATTGCGTAAGTGCTGAATTTTCAGGTTCACTCTCTACCATTATGGAACAGGACAGGGCGAGAGTAAGCTGAGGGCAAAGAACATGGAATAAATAAATGGCTGTACACACTGTACTGTACACACACTCTTTAAGAAATGCCAGCCCTATTCCTCCACCATCCACCCCGCCTCCCCCAAAATCTGGAAGATTACTCAGTGGGGCAATAAGATGGAATTTTCCTATACCTCCTAACAAGGCTTCCTTCACTCTGCTTTCCTCTGTATGGTGAAAGGAACTGACAGAGAAGAAATAGCATGAACTGCATCCCAGAAAGAGAGAATCTTGGCCTCCTGAACACCCTCCAACTGTTTCCAGAGGAATCCTCAGAAAGTCTTTGTGGCCCTACTCTGCAGACCTTATTTCATGTTTGCAATTCTTGGTGTCAAAGTGAGTAGGTTCTGAAGAGGAATATTGCTGCCTCACCCTAAGCCCCGCTTTGGTTCTTTTCAACAAAATAGAATGTCTTTTAAAAACACCTCCTAACTTATATAGTCAGAGTCACTGCAGTAGGTAGAATTCACACAAATTGAAACTGGGGGAGAGAGAGCTTTCATACACACAAACACACACACACAGGAGAGAGACTCACATTTTCCACAGCTGAGTTTAAGGAGTTCAAGCAAGGAGACTTCCTGACAAAATCTTTTAAAACAACAGACCTCCTTTCGGATCTCATGGGTGTTTGTTCAACAAAGCTGGTTTGAATTATCTGCCACTTGGCAGCGGAGATGTTAGAATCAGGCTCGGATGCTTGCCTGCGTGGTTTCTGTTACCAAACGTTTTGCAAGAGTAATACGCTAATTTATTTCATTTAACATGTCTACGCGGGCATGTGTGGGATTTTTTTTCTTTTCTTTTCTTTTTTTTGTGAACACCACCCTCAAACTCCAGTTCACAGCACTGAATACCAACATATTTATACAAATTGGTACAAACTCATGCAAATGAAAGTTCTATTAAGGCTTCTATTGTAATCCTGATTAAACCCAAGCCTCTCCTAAAGCCCAACCACTACCAGGGTTGGGAATAAGCAAACTTCCTCACAGAAGACAGTCAATAAGGCTGGGGGCCACCACAGAATGGCCCCCATTCTTCACGCCCTCACACAACACTTAGATGAGAGAACACATTATTAAGCCACTGAAAAGCCTTGCCCAAGCTGGAAATGCTGAACTACCACTCCCATATTTTATCCAGCTGAAAGGCACCAGGTTGGGAAAGGCTGCTGTGGAGGCTTACACACAACTGATGACCATGACACAAAAACAGGAGCAGCGCTTGGGCATATTGCTTTTTTCGAAATAAGTTCCCAAAGCTCCCCAGCCACATTGGCTGGTGGCTCAGCTAGCGGGGGGAATCTGGGGGCTGCAGCCCAACAAAGTAACTTTTTTTTTTTCTTTATGAACTGGAAACAATCATACTGATCTGGTGTTGTCGATCTGTGCAGTTGAACTGCTCTTACTGTCAGAAGTTCTTCCTAATGTTTAGGTGGAATCTCTTTTTCTATAGCTGGAATCCACTGCTCCACGCTCCAGCCTCTGGAGCGGCAGAGACTAGGGCTTGCCCCATCTTTAAACATGGCTATCATGTCCCATCTTAACCTTCTTTTCTCCAGGCTAAATATACCCAGCTCCCTAAGCTGCTCTTCACAGAGCTTCAGGGCTTCCAGGCCTTTGGCCATTTTGGTTGCCCTCTTCTGGTCACGTTGCAGCTGAAGGTTTCTTCCAAACTGCATCTAAGGATGCTTCCTTCCTTCACCAGCCTTCATGTATTTTTTTTAATTTTTGGAGAGCAGACATATATATAAGTATATAGATATATATAGGTATATAGACCTAGGCTTCTTTAACATGCTGGGGGTAGCTGGTGAGGCAGGCTTATCTGCTTTCCCCCTTTCTCTGTCTTGGTATTCATGCACGCTCAGCAAGGGATTCTGGAGGCAGCTGCTGTTTACTTTGCCTCCTGTAGGGAAGCACAAACAGCTACAGAAGCGTCTGCTAGGGCAGAACCCATTATCTCCCAGCTCAAGCTTTAGCTTATTGTTTGCTGCAGGCATGTTGCTGAATCACAACACTGTGCATCTGTGCTTCTGTAGCCCTCCTGAACCATCCTTCCAATGCTGCTTTAAAAAAAAACACCCTTCCAGTGGACAAGGAGGGAAAGGAGGACCAGGACAGGGCAGGCATAAAATGACTTTGTAAAAAGATAGGCTTCTTTTGCAGAGGCTTCGCTAACCAAGGTGTACCTGCACAGAGCTTGGGAAACTTACATTTTGGGATTAGAGCTCTTTGAGTCTCACAGCCAGCATGGATCGCGAGAGCTGAATTTAAAAAAAAAAGCAAGTTTCCCAAACTCTAGAGATGTACAGGGAAATAATTAAAAGGACAGCTAAATGGAATTTCTGTTTTCTGAAACACTATGCCTCTTGAGTGTCTATTCCTGGGGGAAAGGATGGTTGACATCATAATGAGCTTCATAATGGGCTTTCCAAGAACATCTGACTGGTGAGAGAGTCCACTGAATCACCTTGAGAACACCAGATGGCCTGTAAGTTCAGAAAGCATGTACTTGGTCAGCAGTTTAGACTATAGATTCCTTGGGGCACCCCATATGAGCAGGAAAGACATAATTATGTTTGTTTCAAGAAACAGCTGGCAGCTGTTTGAAATATTTAGTTGCAGGACTAAATGGATTCTTAGCCTGATGTTACCTTGATTGCAGAACAGCCTGCTCTTTGCATTGCTTTTGCCTAATCTTGCTACTGTGCTTGAGTGACTTTGCTTCCTTCTCTGCAGGTCCAAAAGGAACTGAGCCAGGATGTGGGGGAAGCCACGCTTTTGTTCCTGGACTACTTGACTTGGGCACCACTGAGATGGATGTAGATGGCTTCTTTCTCTCATGGACTCAAATCCAGTTTTGAGTCTGAGTCAAGTAAGATATCGCAAGCTCCTGGGCTGAGATTGCTTTCTTATCTGGGCTAAATCCACTGTTAGCCCCAAGCAGAGTAGACCCATTGAATGAATGGGACTTGCTAAGTCAGCACTTAACAGCAGTCCTATTGATTCAGCTGGCCGGCTCTGCTTAAGATTAACAAATGGATTTAGCTTTTCTTTGTCTAAAGCTTCTAACATATCTCCCGTTGCTCCCGGAAAAGTATCTAGCATGGCATGCAACTCTTCTCCTCGATTATATGGGAAGCATCATGCTATAAAATGATTAAAAGCTTCAGAATTAGGCATAAAAATCATAGCAGCAGCAGCAACCAACTATTACAATAGTGAGATAACATAACAATAGACCAGTCACAAGCTCCCTATCCAAGCTAGCTGTGAAGAACCATCAATCAAAAAGACAATGAAAATCAATCAAGAGCCTGTTGGAATATAAATTTCTTCACTTATTTTTTTAAAGCTGGAAAGTGACCCAGATCAGCAGGCATCTCGGTTGGGAATTAAAGAGTTTCAGTGACAGCAGAGAAGATATCTATTGTACCAGCTCCCTAGATCTCACCTCGAAACAAAATCAAAGCTAGACTTGACATGTCATTATTGTACAGAATCAGGGATAGGACGCAACTTTGTCCAGCTTGCACTTTGATAAGATCTCACCCAATCAACCCACAAACCAGAACACATTTACTCTTCTGTATCTGCACATTTGGAATTTTGGAATGTAGAGATATACCTCAGTTTAAAAAGCCTCTGACCAATGGAGCACCTTTTTATGCCCATCCAGCCCCAACTTTACATCCTTGACCTCTGTCTATCTGGAACTTTTTCAGCAGACTCAACACTGTGGGGATGGTGAAGGAGGACTGGATTCCAGTATTGGGTTGCAGCAGCATGTCTAAAGTAAATAGTGCAATAAAGCTTGAGCTGGGACCAAAATTGGGTTTGTACTCTAGCCACTCCTACAGTAGCTGTACGTGCCTGCCCGCAACAAGCAAGGTAAAGAGCAGCTGTCTCTAGAGTTCCTTACTGAGCAAAGGGCAAAATAAGAGAAAAGCAGGTAAAGTTGCCATGTCAGCTACCCCCAACATGTTAAAAATAAAGCCTAGATCTGTAAGAAATGGAAAATCCTAAGAAGGAACAACAATGAAAGAAAAAGTCATCCCTGGA
Source organism: Iguana delicatissima (assembly GCA_948472985.1). Lineage (NCBI taxonomy): Eukaryota > Metazoa > Chordata > Lepidosauria > Squamata > Iguanidae > Iguana > Iguana delicatissima. Next base: position 409,948 of record CAOKZL010000281.1, on the reverse strand, counting down.
TGCATTTTGGAAGAAACATTTCTAGGTGGTTTCTAGAAGCTTCAAAAGGTTTTGGCTTACTTACAGTTTACCTGACCTGCTTGTTTCATTTCACAGGTGCTCACTGTTAGTTCTGAATGAACAGTTTGTTAAAGCACTTTGAACTCTTCTTTACTATGGTGTGGAAACTATCCCTATTCTTTTCATGGTACTTCTGCCTCTAGACACCAAAGTGTCTGTTGAAGAAACATTGCCCAGAAACACATTACTTCTTTAAGCAGGATACACCTGTACAGCTTTCTGAACAGTGCGGTGAAGATGGGAAAGTGAGAGATGTTTGCTTCTTTCCCCCAGCACTTCTTGGAATTGGACTGGTTAGCAGGGATGCCCAGATGCGTTGTGTGGCCTAATAACCAAATCTCTCCCTTTGTCTACTGCTACACCTAGCCCTCAGATCTACTCCACTTCCACTGTTGACCTTCAAGTGATTGCCTTTAAATTGCAGTAACAAATGGGCTGTGACTGAGCAGATGTGGGCACAGACCATAGTACAGGTGCCTTGAGAGGGATTATATGGCATCTTAGTGTTAGCCATAGCCATGCCCTATCAGGAGCAGCTTAGGGAGCTGGGGATGTTTAGTTTGCAGAAGAGAAGGTTAAGAGGGGACATGATAGCCATGTTTAGATATGTGAAGGGATGCCATGTCAAGGAGGGAGTGGGCTTGTTTTCTGCTGCTCCAGAGACCAGGACAAGGAGCAATGGCTTCAAGCTGCAGGAACGGAGATTCCACCTGAATCTCAGTAAGAACTTCCTGACGGTCAGAGCTGTTCGACAGTGGAATACGCTGCTGCCTCAGTGGAGCATGATGGAGTCTCCTTCTTTGGAGGTTTTTAAGCAGAGGCTGGATGGCCATCTGTCAGGACTGCTTTCATGGGTGTTCCTGCATGGCAGGGGGTTGGACTGGATGGCCCCTGGGGTCTTTTCCAATTCTATGACTCTAGTCCCTGGCTCATCCTTTCAGAAGAGCATCAGGAAGCAGAGGTAAGAGAGGCCATCTCCCCTTGGCATGGTCAATACTGGCCTGACTATAAGCAAGACTGTTTCATATGCTGATATAAGTTTAGGAAATCAACAAATGGAAGAAGGGAGGAGCAGAGGGGGGTGGGGAAGGAAAGTGGCAGCACCTTTGAGAATAATGTCGGACTAGTAAGAAAAAAAAGCTGCTTGTCTTAAGATTTATATGTTAACCCAAAAAATTTTAAAGGTAGATTTTGTAACGTTACCAGAAACATTTTTGTTGGACATTATGGATAAAGAACTGGAGAGTAAATACAGATTACTTCTTTGATTACTTCTATAGCAACAGCAGCAAGAATGTTTGCTCAAACTTGGAAATGGACTGAAGTGTCGATGATGGAAGAATGCATTGTTAATATTGCTGAGTTGGCCCAAATTGCCAAATTAACGTGCATTCCAAAGGATAAGCTAACTGGAGACATTTTGAAAGACTGCAAACTGTTTATGTATTTTTTGAGCAATGATAAATTTAATGACGTAATTGTCTGTGGCTATAGTTGTTAGCAATTTTAGTAGGATTATTTAGTTAGATCTGTAATGGCAGAATAATATATATTTTCTTCTTTTTTATTATTCTTTTTATTATATTCAGGGTTGTGGGCATTAGAGACCTAGTGTATTAGTTGTATGTTGTTTGCTTTTCTTCTTTGCGTTTCTTTATTTTTCATTGCATATTGCTTTGTTTGTAAATTAGATTGTTTGTGGTCAAAAATTAATAAAAAATAATTTAAAAAGACAAACTGGTTTTCCTTTTAACACACACTTTTGTGGATATAAACCCACACCTTCAACTGAAGTACAGAGTGATATGAAAGCCTCAGACAGAAAGCATATTTACACATTTGTGGGTGTGGGAACTGAAACACACAGACGTGGACTGAGAGGCCACGGATGCAAGAATAAGGGGAAGGGATTTAGCACAACGGCAGCAGCTTGTCTTAAAGCTTGAGCATAAGACAGAGATGTTGGTTTTAATGTTTGAAGATAAAGCTGTCTCTTCAGGTTAGGTATTATGAAGAAGTTCCTGGTTTTTCTCAGATATGAAATAAGCAGCTTTGGGTGGTTTTGGAATTTTCTGCCCTGGCAAGAAAATTCCGCACAGGTTTTAGTCAGTGCAGGCCTTTATTTGGGATGTTATCAGGTATAAAGAGACAAAAGTGTGTTGGACAGAACTACAGCCTGGTTGAGTCTTAGAGAGCCTTCCACAGTTCGTTATGTATATTTGATACTAGAAGTTGCAGGGAACCTGTGCAGGAGCTGATACTGTGAAAATGGAGGGGAGATTATTCTATCATGAGTATCTGGACACAGTGACCCAGCGCGGAAGCTGGCTGGGTTTGTGCAATGATAACAATGGATGAAAAATGATTTTAGCACAAGTATTTGGATTTATCTCCTCTGAAGCTATATTACCTTGTCATACTTCTAACCAAAAGAGCGTCCTGGGCTTATAACTGTTTTGTTTTGTTAAATACAATGACCGACACAGGCCAGAAGAGGTTGATATTTAATTGCAAATAAAACACACTAGATTTTAAGGGGTGATGGTGGAAAAATACTGGAGACAGCCATATACTTGTTCTTAATATCCAGATCTGACAATGGCTGCTGTTTTTAGGTGCCTATAGTCTCCATCCAGCCTAAATATTGATATTGTAATGAACTGGACATTAAAAGATGGATCCTTTTTTCAGTGTCCAGGTATTACAAATACAATGATGTACTACAAATGTTCAACATCTGTGTGCCTCAGCAAGTGGAATGGTGAGTTTTCTAACAGTTGTGGCTCTATTTCTAGGCCCATTACATCCCTGCAGTGGTCTTCAGTTCTCTCTCTCTCTCTCTTTAAATTCAAAAGACCTGATTCTCTAGATAGGAGGTGGTAAGATGTATAAGGAAGCCAATGAAGTCTGTGACATTTTTCTACAGCTTGCTTCCAGGTGCCTGGCAGACATTTAGGTGTGAACTTGAGTGTAAAGACGCCATTCTAAAGAGCGATCAGAACTTTATTTTTCCTCCTGTATGAACAGATGAAGGATGGAACAGCAATGCCAACGATATTTAAATGACATATCAAGGCACTCGCCTTTTCTTACTTCAGGCAGTATGTGAAGTGATGCATATATTCCCTTTTGTTTTATCAGTACTTAGATTGGCCCGTTACAAAGGTATGCATCTCATTTAAAAAAAAAAGGGAGGGGGCAGCTTGGAAAATGGTAGTGCTTACTGCCTGAGTATGCTACTAGGAATGATAATAAATTTGAAATAAAGCAGATGAAAGGCTGAAGACAGCTCAGGGGACTGTAAATTTTCAATCATATGGTAGTTGAGACACTGCATTTGGGGGAAAAGCTTTATAAATACTTCATGATCCATTGTACTGTTTAAATTAGGGATCCCAAAGGATTCCTGCTAGGCTTGTGCAACATATCTGTATAAAAGAGAGCTTGCCTCTTGCCGAGGTAACAATCGCCTGGCTCCATAGGTAACACAGGGGCTGGTAACGTTGATGAGTCTGGTGACCATGTGCCAAACCCCAACTAGATATGGATCGAAGACCACTTTTGGTTTGGCAGTGTTTTTTTTTATGGGGGGATGGTATTAAACAATACAAGAGGCTGTGCAACCAATTTATTACCATGCCGTATACCCCTACTCTGTGATAAGGTATGATTGGCTATAAACATTGTTTAATTGACATGAAGCAAATATACATTTGGCATTTATGGCTGAAAGCTGTGTGGAAATTAAAAGGACTCTGACTGGAAGCTTCTTGAAGTGAGGACAAAGGGTCTCAGCACGGCCAGGGTGTAAGTTTAGGAGGATCAATCAGAAAACTTAACTTGATGAGTTTTAGACGGTTCTCTAAGGTAACTAAGCCTAAGTGACAACAGGGAAGAACAGGTTGCTTACCTGTAACTGTGGTTCTTTGACTGGTCATCTGTGTCAGAGAGCAATTCGTACATTTCCCTCATGGCAGAAAAAGAGTATTTAAACCCTGGCACAGCCCCTGGCTGCTTGGTGGTACACACATGGCCTATTATGCCATGTGAAGCTCCCCAGATTCCAGTTCATCGTACTGCCCTCAGACTCCCCACATCTCAGACAGCTCACTTCAATCCTCTGCTGCTTCAGGAACTGTAACTATCACCCACTTCATCCCAAACTCTTGCTACCCAACCTTTCTCTCCTTTACCTTCACAAGTCTCGTATGGTTCATGAGATTGTTTGCATGCTTGTAATTTCCCCCAATAAAGACATTCTTTTTGATTTCCAACTGGTGTCCTGCAGTTAGTACTGGTATACGAAGGTGAAAAGATGCCGTAAGTTTGCCCCATGTCTTGCAGGCTGCCTTTTCTGAGCTAACAATTCCCCATTTTTTCACAGAGGCACTGATACTGGTGGAGGACTCCGGGGTTTCCTATCTTTTGTGGCAACATATTTAAACAACATATTTGACCTAGAGGCTTCCAGAATAAGCAAATTAGCCTTTTGGGTCAGAGAAGGGGCAAAGGGAAGGGCTGGAGAGGGGAGTCACAAAAAGAGAACTGGGGCTGTGCTGAATCCCAAGGGTCCACTTCTACAAGGTCTGAAAAGGTACATATCCAGGTATAACCCCCATTTACGCCTACGCATGTCACCCTCAAGATGCTAGCCTACGCATGTAAAACACTGGCTCTTCTATTAAATGATAATCCCTCCTGAGTTTGCTCCCGCACAATATCAACAATTGAGAAATGGTTTAGTTCATCCTAACAGCAGAACTGGATTCAAAACTACGAAGCAATTCTATCACAGCAACTGGGCTGGAATCTTCCCTTCAAAGCTGTCATAGGTAGCAAATTGCTGGATGCAAGTATACACAGTGAAACTGAACAATATGGGAAGGGAAAGACGAGAGGCAGGAAAGAGAAGCCTGAACCTTGATACGTGAAGCAGCAGCCATAGTTGATCCAGTAATATATACTTGGGTGACAACCCAAGAAAAGAGCTGTCTTTCTCCTACAGAAAACAATTGAAGCATCAGGAAATGTGCTCACAGCAGAATATTTAAAAGAAGTATCAGTAAAAAGGCTGCAGTATTCGGAATGGAAATTCAAATGTCAAGTGCACAGCTTGGTCTCAGATACTGCTGCCACTGCAACAAAACCAAGAAGCAGGTGGGAGAATGACTGGAGAGACAATGGTCTTTTCCATTAGGAAGTACCCTGTATTCCATGACACAAAACATTATGGGTCAGGGCATTATTTTTCTTTTCAACATGAAGGCAGAACACAGAAGTGCTATAGCAGATCTGTCTTCAGGGATGTGGATCTTACAAATCAGCCTTCTTCAATCTGGTATCCCTCTAGACATTCTTCAACTAGAACACCTATCATCCCCATCCAGCGTGGCCATAAAACAATTGAAATGAAAGCTATTCCTACTACTTTGTTTTCACTTTTATTTTCACAGTGGTTAGAAGAAAGTATATCTTACACACCTATTATAAGACAGAAACTAGAGTGAAGCAGCAGTAGTGCCTAAGGCAGTAGTTCTTAAATCTATATTGGGTCTTGGGTCTATCTGACACTGTGATGAAAGCAGTGGACCACCTTCCCACAAGAAGGTGACAATATTGATTGTATATTACTTGGCTGTACACAGTGGCATCCCAAACTAATGGGGAATTAATTTGGACCCTTCTCCACAACTGTGTGTGATCACTTCTCACCGGCCAGAGCAAAACAAGGACACTGCTACAAATTGCTGTTGGCTTTTCCTGAAAAAGCTAATATTTAACCCCTGCTCTTGACACAAGAAAACTGCTGAACAGTCAACTTTTAGTGGAAATCCACCTTGGACTTCTTATTATCTCAAGAGTTTGGGGTGTTCGGGTTTATTCATCCCTGCAATCAGGGTTTTAGAGCTATTCAACAGTGGAATACACTGCTGTCTGGGAATGCAGTGGAGTCTCCTTCCTTGGAGATTTTTAAACAGAGGCTGGATGGCCACCTGTTGAGAGTCCTTTTATTTCTGCATGGCAGGGAGTTGGACTGGATGGCCCTTGGGGTCTCTTCCGGCTATAGGATTCTGTGATCTCTAAAAGGTTGAAAATGTTTTATTTATGGAAGGCTTATCTCACCTGGTTGCTTCCTTGTGTGAAGTGTTAGTCTTAGCTGAAATATTTTGAAAACAACTCCCTATATACTTTTTTGGTGATGTAGGAACTGAACACACCTATAATGTTAACTGTTGTATAACTATACATCTTATATGTGTTTTGTAGAACTGATGGTTAAATTCATGGGCCTGCTAGATCAGTGGTTCTTCTTAACCTGGGGTTTGGGACCTCTGAGGGTCTCTAGAGCCCTCTCGGGGGTCCATGAAACTAAGCAGCAGCAACAGGGATGTTGGGGGGGGGGGCAGGTGCTGAAACTACTTCCTCCTTTGCAAACAAGGGAGCAGTTTGGGTGTGTGCACACACATTCTCCTTCTGCCACATCCTGGATGAAAGGATACAGCAGAAGGCATGTGTGCACGCCCAAACTATGACTCTGGAGACCAGGGTTTGAATCCCCACTTGGCTATGGAAACCCACTAGGTGACCTCAGGCAAGTCACATTCTCTCAGCCTCAGGGAAAGGCAAAGACAACAAATCTTGTCAAGAAAACCCCCATGACAGGTTCACCTTAGGGCGCCATGAGCCAGTTTTCAAAGGGAAGAGACATGATGGCTAGAAAGAACTTCCCCTTGCAATGGCACTTTGTTGTTTTGTGCCTTCAAGTCACTCCTGACTTACTGCAATCCTAAAGTGAACCTGTGAACTGTCACAGGTTTGGGCCAAGATTTGTTCAGAAGACGTTTGCTTTTGCTTTCCTCTGAGGCTGAGAACATGTGACCTGCCCAAGGTCACACAGTGTCAAAAGTGGGGACTTGAATCCTAGTCTCCAGCAACTTTTAATTAATATATATATATATATATATATATATATATATATATATATATATTTTCAATATATAAATCTTGGGTTAAGTCTTGGAGGTCCCTGGCAACAAATTATATTTGCAGGGGGTCTCCAGTAAAGAAAAGATTAAGAACCACTGTCCTAGATGATCTCCTATCCCAACAGAGATCAAATCGAGATCTACTTAATTTCATCAGAACCTTGTGCTGTCAACCTGGGCCTGAGATTTGGCTAATCATGGCTAATAACCACCCAAGGAAAATTCAAGATCAGATCTCTCTCATCACACTTTGGGGTAGTATTTTTTTTTTAACATGAGGAAACTATGCATTATTCTCCCTTCCCTCCAGTTTTAGCAAGGAGCATAAGATAAACAGATTATTTAAAAAAAAACACCCCCAAATGCAAAATCTCAGAGAATTAAAGGCAATTAACAGCCATTATTTATGAGACAAATAAAATCTATCAGAAGTGTATATAATAGTGCTTAAATTGATCAGTTTTATAATTTTTTTGTGAATAGACCAATTATTTGTTTCAACATTTCCTTCAATATAAAAATACCTGTATTTTCCAATACAAGGACTCCAAAGATGAAAGCTAGATCCTTCTCTTAAAAAAAAAAAACACACATTGATACCTTTGTGCAACCGAGTAAGGCTTCTGACAAACCGAACTCGAGTTCCGCTTCCTATGCGTCATTCCACAATCCTGTTCAAACAAGCACCTAATTCACGAGGACCAAACTACAATCCCATCTGAAGAATAAAGTCAGTCCTTCGGTGCACGTGTACCATCAAAGCTCAAGTTACATGATGTATATTCTAGATGGAAGGAAGGCCACTCTTCATCTTCTTATTTCTCATTGCTGTACAGTTCTCCCTCCACATTCATGGGTTTCACTTTTTGTGAATTTGATTATTCGCAAGGTGCCCACTTACCCACCCCCCATTCTTCCCCTCCCATTCCCTGGCCCGGGCCAGTGGCAGGAGGGTGCAGGTGGGGCAATTTCCCATTCCCTGAGCTCCTTCCGCCGCTGCCGAGAGCTCCCCTTCCAGTTTTCCCCTCGCCCCCACCCGCCCCATCCTGATGGCACGGGTGGGGGACGCGCAGGAGACAGCCGGCAAGGAAAGAGCTTTCTCCTCGCCCCCACCCATGCGATCGGGCAAAGGCAAGGAGAAAACCAGCAGAGAAGGTCTTTCCTGCGCCCAGCCCCACCTGCACGATCCTGATCCCATGGGTGGGGGCGAGGAGAAAGCCAGAGAGGAAGCTCTCTCCCCACTGGCTGTCTCCTGTGCTGCCTCCCCCAGGGCGAGGAGAAAACTCTGTCCCTGCTGGCTCTCGCCTGTGCCCACCTTACCCCCAGTGTGGTGGGGCCCGCCGTTATTCATGTTTTTTTTTCCACTTTTGTGCGTGTTCTTTTTCCCTATCCCCCGTGAAGGTGAAGGGCCTACTGTATTTATAAGAAGGGTGGGGAACACCTGGCCCTCTGGATCTTTTGAATTACAATACTCACTATACTTTGCCACGGTCAGAGGAGGACTGAGGGGAATTGCAGGCTCAAAGCTTTCAGCAGCCTAAACGTTTTCCCATTCCTGGTTTTTAATGTATTCTCTGAGGTGGGTAAACAGGTATATCATGTAGACCTCTCCGCTTACCTTCTAAAGCAGGTGTGGGAAATATCGTATACAGTACACTCCTTCTATCTGGGATGGTCGTCCTCTTCCACCGAGCATGCAGCTTCGGGAGGGACGCCTATAGAGCAGTGAGGGAGGACGGGGACACCCGCCTAGCCAGCCAGATCAGCCGAATCAACCCTGGCGATCAATGGGGTGACAGATGTCGCAGCCAGATTGCCCTCACATCCACATGTCAAACTATCACGTATTATTCACTAAGGCCAGATGCAACGCTTTCCCCTCGGAATTGCTTTTTGGTAGATCTGCTGGGTTGCCTACTTCCTCAAGACTTTGTCCTTGTGGGTCACAAGAGGCTGAATCAACGTTGCATATTTTGCTATCTTATATTTTCTACAGTCAGAGTTAACATCACCTAATCTCTCCCTTATTGAGCTGTATGCTGGGCCATTCGGAAAAATTCTATGTAAAAGTCCTGTTGGAGGACATATATCTGAACATAACCCTATCAGTTGCTAAATTTCTGTCATCAGCTATTAAGATCAGAGAGTGAGAAGTATTAAAAATATGTCAGGATACTGGCAATGCACTTTAAGATCAACCCAATTCTATTGCACTGATGAAAGGAACTTGCAGATGACACCAAATTGGGAGGGGCTGCTAATACACCTGATGACAGGATCAAAATTCAAAAGGACCTGGACAGATTGGAGAGCTGGGCCAAGGCTAACAAAATGAATTTCAACAGAGAGAAATGTAAGGTCCTACACTTAGGCAGAAAAAATGGTATGCAGAAATATAGGATGGGGGACACGTGGCTGGCTAACAGTACGTGTGAAAGGGATTTAGGAGTCTTCATAGACCACAAGCTGAACATGAGTCAGCAGTGTGATGCGGCAGCCAAGAAGGCCAACGCAATTCTTGGCTGCATCAATAGGAGTATGGTGTCTAGATCGAAGGAGGTATTGGTACCACTTTATTCTGCATTGGTTAGACCTCATCTTGAATACTGTGTCCAGTTCTGGGCACCCCAATTCAAGAAGGATATGGATAAGCTGGAGCAGGTCCAGAGGAGGGCAATCAAAATGGTGAGGGGCCTGGAAGCCATGCCCTATGAGGACAGACTTAGAGAGCTGGGTATGTTTAGTCTGCAGAAGAGAAGGTTGAGAGGGGACATGATAGCCATGTTTAAATATTTGAAGGGATGTCATGTCGAGGAGGGAGTGGGCTTGTTTCTCCTGCTCTTGAGACCAGGACAAGGAGCAATGGATGCAAGCTGCAGGAGGGGAGATTCCGCCTGAACCTCAGGAGGAATTTCCTGACAGTCAGGGCTGTCCGACAGTGGAATGTGCTGCCACAGAGTGTGGTGGAGTCTCCTTCTTTGGAGGTTTTTAAGCGGAGGCTGGATGGCCATTTGTCGGGAGTGCTTTGAGGGTTTTCCTGCATGGCAGGGGGTTGGACTGGATGGCCCCTGTGGTCTCTTCCAACTCTACATTTCTATGATTCTATGATTCTATGATTCTATAATGAACGCCTATTTATAGTCCAGCTAATAATCCATATTATCTATGATTTTAATTTACTTCATGTACTTTTTTATACTATTTTATACTATTTTATGCATTATGTCCTATTTTGATGCTTTTATATCCTGTCCATAGTCTATCCTATTTATATATTTGTATCCTATTTTAAGTAGGTGTATTTTATCTATACTATACCAATGAATGGTTCTGTTATGCTGGGTCTATGGGCAGTGAAATAAAGTTTGACAGGCGTGGGAAATATGCATCCCCCAAATGTACTACAAGTCCCAACATTCTTCACTACTGGCCAAGCTAGCTAGAGTTACTAAGAGTTGCATTTAAGAACAACTGAGTCCCTGTTTTGGAAAAAAGATGAGAGATAAATAACGTTAACAACAACATCAGAAGGGGCTACATAGATCCCACCCGCCCCCCCACAAAGAAATGTCTGAAGCTTTGGGTCCCTCAAACATGTTTCTCAAGTGCTGGGAAACTCTGACGAGGAAAAAACGTGCCTGATCAAAATGTTCTGTGGAAAAACCGCCAAGAAGGTTGGGGTTTTTTGAGTGCAGAAAATAATATTTATGTGCAGGAATATCATTTTCTGTACAGAGAATATTATTTCTTGCACATAAAATGCTGTTTTCTGTGCAGATATACCATGTGCAACCAAGTCTCCAACTACAGCATTTTCTAAGTAGGAAAAAACATTTTCTCTGCAGAAATATTATCTTCTGCACAGAGCATGCTGTTTCCTATGCAGAAAATGCTGTTTTCTGCATAAAATACCACATGCAAATTTTGCACAGAAATAGTTTCAAACTGTGGATAGTCTCCCAAACTGTATAGTTTTTGAAGACTTTCTGCAGCAAGAAGAAAATTGCTAAAATTGCTCATTGCTCCTTTGAGAAGGATATTAATGAAGCATTACATCCCTACCTCGGACAAGTTTTCTGTTTTGGATAAGTTAATATTGGCACTTCAAGGCTGATAGCTAGAAGCAGTGTGGGGCTCACCTTGTACTATATATTTTGTAAAGCATACAAGAGACTACAAACATTACCTTTAAACACCACGCACTATTGATGCACATTTAAGCACTGACAATCACCGGTTCTCACTAGGGCTGAGGCCTTTTCATTCATTCATTCAACAGTTGACACTGCTTTCTAATCAACTCTATTTGCAGTTGGCTGTTTGTGCTTTAAAACTGCTAACTCACGAGGGATTGGTGGTGATGGGAGAATGATGCAGTTTAACACTACTATGTAAAACCAATGACAGATACAAAGCAAGCTTGAAGTGTTCCCCATTAGTAACTTGTCAGACACAGCACTTCAGTTTGGGACATGCAAGATGAGCCAAGATGGAGAGGAAGGGAGGGGAGGAAGGGACTTTGAACCAAAAACCATCTGTAAAATTCCACAACTAGCATCTACAACTGAACTGCTTTCTTTACTCAGCTCAGATGATTCTAAAAGCTATTGAGCTTACCCCTCTACTCTGAAACCACTCTCACCATCACGGAAGCTGACAGAAAGGCTTTGAAGGAGCTAACCATCACATATCTGAGAATATTACTTTCCTTGTGATCAACACTCACACTGGCTTGGGAGCATACAGGAAGATGTATTTGCCCGTCCTGTTTCTAGAAAAGCTCATACCACACGGCACATTCCAAACAGAAGAAATGAAAGTGAACCTGTAAATATGGCAAGACCAATTACAGGATCAATTAAGTTTCAAAACCAGACATGAATTTCAACAACAATAATTTGCAGAACAGCCAAACTGCAAGCCATATAAGAACTTACCTATATCTTCCTAATACGAAGCCAACCAACTTCAGCAGACTTCTTAACTGTCACCAGTCAGTTACTTTTAAACAAAACCAACCCAGTCAATTCAGTTTTAAGAAATAATAACCACATTTTTCCAACTATGTTGTTTAGAAAGTTTTTTAGAAAAATTGTTTAAATGAAGTAAGCAGAGACACATCCCACACAAATATACTTTTGAATCCAACTGATGTGGTTCAGAAGAGAGGTGGAGCAACATCTTAAAGGATGTGGGGCGGGGAGAAGTAGTCAGCACTGGCAAAAACACAACTATCAGTTACACAAAAGAGCATTTATACTCTTAAAAAGTGGGAACTTTCTAAGGAAGCTAGGAAAATGAACAGGAGAGCCAAGAGCACAAGGCGGACTTGAGTGAAGAATTTCAGGATGAAAAAAAGTGACTTTATGTATTATCATCCATAATGGATTCCATTTCACAAGATATTATAAGTTCAGATACAGTCCACAAGAAGACTTAAGTTGAAGACAAACAAGCAAAGTAAGGAAAATCCAGCAGCACATTAATTAGGCTCCTCAAATAATTATCAGTCTGAGGCTGACATCAAAGAAAAAGAAGACAATTTGCCACCTGGAAGAGAGAAGTTTGCTTACCTGTCCTTGTCATTCTTCCAGTGGTCACGTGTGCATTACACTTCAGGGCCATGCATCTGTGCAGAGTCATATTTGAAAATCTTCCAAACTGAGCAATTTAGCAGGAACTCTACCCTGTTCCACTGCACATGCCTGCGCACTGTGCTGACTCTCCTCAGTTCGATAGAACAGATGTACAACCCTCAAAACCAAGAACTGAGGGGCTGCAGGGCATGCTGCGTGAATGCCCAGATGATCACCCCAAAGAACCACTACAGGTAAAACATCTTCTTTTTCACCTCTATGCATCATGCATAGGGGTTACTAAAAGCTGATTTACCAGCAGAGGGTGGATGGCTGGAAGAGAAGAGGGTTCCTCATGTAAGTATTGAGGATAAACCTATGCTGGATAATGAAGCAATAGTTGAGGCTCAAAGCTAGTAATGCTTCACAAAGATAAAATGCTGGGGCCATACTGTTAGGAAGAAGCATGACTCTGAGCAGAGGTGCTGAGGTAAATACCATTCTGGTAGAGTGAAGACAAACAAAATCTGAAATAAGCAACTTTGTGAGTTGGTAAGTCAACTGAATAGTGCAGCCAACCCATCTGGAAAAGTACTGAAGTGTAACCAGAAAATCCAGAGTTGACTCTTGTTAATAAATGTTGTGTCAACTAGGAGAATCAATCCAACTTTTTACAGAGTCTTCTTATGTGCAGAAGATTCAAGTGGTTCCTTTTTCAGAGTCATGAAATAGGGATACTGGGAAAGCTAGCAGCAGCTGAAGAGCATAAAGGGAAACATTCAGGAGGTCTCAGTATCATTATCACTTTCAGCCTTCTCAGAAGAAGAGCCAAACAGGGGACAGTGCCTACGATCCATAAAGACAGCCCTCTATCCTGACTGGCACGTTGTGGATGGTCTGAAAAACAAGGTTCCCGCTTTGCCTCACCCATAACTCTGGCAAAATTTGGTGTAATACAGCAAACTTTCATCCCTCTACTTTCTTCTGTTGCAGGTATATCCTGATTCACATGAATCAAGAGATCCAGCCTGAGAGATGGCAAAGAATCCCAAATATGAGAGCCATCATCTCAGCCCATGGATCTCCTGTGATACTGCTGTGTGACAGAAGAAGCCAAAAGATTCTGGGACAATTCAACAGGAAACTGAGCAACCTACTGATGTTTCCAGGCTGCTGTCTTCTGAAGAAGAGTAAGCTAGGAAGTCAGACAGTTTAAAAGCCCGTTGCATCTCTTCCAAATCAGAAATAAGAAAAGTAAGGAGTTTTTGCAGAGGGTGAGGCAAGAGTATATGACATCCCTTGCTGTGCTGGAATCAGAGTTGTCTTCATGCTGTAGAATACTTACTGACACACTGAGACAAGTCAACAGCCAGAGCATCCATCTACTTCTTTAGTCCTGACTTATGTTGAGATCTTGTTCTGTGTTTATGCTATCTTGATACAGAGATGAATCTGGTGGTGGTTTCTCAATACCTTGCTGGTACCCACAATTAGAATGAAATCTTCCATCACAATTGGTTCCAAGGTTGGAACAATGACTAACAGCTACCGCAGTAGATGGATTGGATGATGTGGAGGTCTCCACGTGCACAGAATGGAAGAAGAATTTATTTGAAAGCCGTTTCTCAGAAAATTTTTAGCCTTTTCCACACAGGGTCAGCAGCCTGAAGAGCTGTCGAACACAAACTTTTAAACAAGAAAAGCGATTCTTCCCTACCTGACTACTAAATGGCTAGCAAAAAGGACAGATTTAAATTTTTATCTACCCCTCTGAGGTAGAAGAAAAGCTTATTGGAGAGCAAGAGCTTACAGCAGCAAGCAGCTCATTTGTAGAACAGAGATTTTATGACCATATCTCACAGACAAAAACAAGAAAAAAGGAAGAGAAAACACTGAAGGACACTAAAAGGAATTTAAAAAAAAAAGGAAAAGCAAGAATTCTAGAGAAAGGGGAACCAGCTGTTGAAAAAAAGAGCATGTTTCAAACACGGTTGCTCACGCAGCACTCAGGAAAGTCACAACAGGATGCGAAGCCCCCTCCCCCTCACACACACACTTCCATATGTGAGATTGACAGACACCATGAAGAAGAGCATCAGTTTTGTTGTTTAGGAATAAGCAAGGGGACAGATTACTCTCTGGGCTGCAGGCATGTGCGGAAGGGATGCTTAAACTTTAAATTCCTGTTTCCTATCAGGGACAGATGGAGAAAAATGGAAAAGAAAAAAAAAGGAAAACAAAAAAACAAAATTAAAAACAAGCAATGCCAGAAACCAGCGGAAGAACATTTTGATTCAAACTTTTCAAGGTATTTGATTCTGTCTACTTGGACTTGAATAAAGCCAGCACAACTGCCATGAATGTGTATTTTGCATACATTAAAGCTTTAATCAAGCTGTTGCATACTGTACATTTTACATTTCTGGCTGAACTGATTCCTTTTCTACATATTGTCCCCTTCTTCTTACCCTCAGGTGTGAAAATGTGCACCATCTGTCAACTGAGATAACAGCACTTCAGGCATCTGATGAGGTGGGTTCTAGTCCACGAAAGCTTCTCTAATAAACTTTTTTATTATTTGAAGTGCCACAGCACTGTTACTTTCACCACATAACTAGAATAGTCATGATGCAAAATAATTCCTTGATGCACAGCTTAATGTTTGGCACATATTTCTGTCTTTTGTCAAATGGAAATGCCAGCTCATCAAATCCTTCCCCTGTGCAACAATACAAACTTGCTTTTCTAACTCTCTCAATTTCTAATTTATCTCCATGCCTGGCAGAAAGGATCATCTGAGTAGGAGAAGGCTTCTAAGGTTGGTTGAACAGTTCCTTCAACCTCAACTGACTCAGCTTGTCTTGGTCCCAAGGGAGGTAGGCAGTGATTCTGACTTCTCTTCCACCATCCAGATTGGCCAAACCAAAAAGGAAGATGCAACAATATCATGATAACTCAAATCACGCAGTATAACAAATTTATGGGCCTGAGTAATGACCAGGCAATGCATCTGGAATAGAAAACAAAATGCATAAATAAATGACAGATGACACCTGAGACTGACCACGATACCTAAGAGAAGGTCCATGAATCTTAGAAGACTGCTATCAAAAGATGACACAACAGTGTGATGCGCTGGCCAAAAGGCAAGATAATTCTAAGGTGCATCAACAGAAGCTTGACGTCCAGTCTCAGGAAAGCAATGGTTGTTTCTGACTTATGACAACCCTAAGGCAACCCTATCACTAGATTATCTCACCAAGTTCAGAGGGAGGTTTACCACTGCCTTCCTCTGAGGCTGAGAGTATGTGACTTGCTCAAGGTCACCTAATAGATTTCCATGCCCAAGCAAGAATTCAAATTCTAATCGCCCACGTTCCTAGCCCAACACTCAAACCCTGGCTCTCAAGAAAAGTAATCACTTCACTTTATTCTGATATGGTCAGATCTCACCTGGAATACTGTGTCCAATCCTGGACATTACAATTCAAGACAGATATTGACAAGCTGGAATGTGTCCAGAGGAGGAAAACCAAGATGTTAAAAGATTGGCAAAACAAGCTTTATAAGAATCAGTTGAAAGGAATATGGTATGTCTAGACTGGAGGAGAGAAGTCTGAGAAGTGATATGGTAGCCACACTTGAACATCTGAAAGGACATTTGGCAGAAGACAGAGTGAGCCTTTTTCCACTGCTCTAGAAACTAGAAGATGAACCAGTGGATATAAATTACAAGAAAAGAGATTTTACCTAAACATTAGGAAGAATTTGCCAGTGGTAAAAATTGTTCAACAGTGGAACAGACTACATCAGAACGTAGTGGACTCTCCTTCTTCGGAAAGGTTGAGGCCAAGGTTGGATGGCTATCTCCCAGAAGTGGTCTAGCTATGGATTCCTGCATGACAAGGGGTTGGATTACATGGACCTTGCAGTCCCTTCCACCTCTATGATGAAACTCTGTTCCTGCTCCGCTTCCACCTAGCCCTCCTAAAAACAAGACCACGGCCGGAAGAAAAACAGTCACTTTCAATGATGCTGCTCAACTCAATCAATCCTATGTGTACTTTTCAGCTTGTCATATCCACATCCAACTCATATGCATCAGTATTTTTTTCTTTTTATAGGAGATCTACAGAGATATCACCACCAGGGTGCATGGACTTGTGCAGAAGATTCCTACCCCGAGCAGCAGCAAAGTGAAGTTCGACACAGGGGACACAAACAAGGAAGTGGAGGGCAGGTATAAACAAGGGAAGACTGGACCTCTATTTCAGTTACATGCACTCAAGGCTTAGTCATGGTGGGGTATTCATGGATAGATTCTTTGACAAGATGGGAGATGTTTCACAACCATCACCCAACTGACCACAGGTTTAACTGACAGGTATTAGAGGTTTCACAGCCCCTTAAAACCTACTAAGCTAACTTGCCTGAGAGCTTCCATTGTTTACAATGTGCTCGATCAAATGCACAAAGTGAACTATGGCTAAGGAATGCAATAATTCGCACTGATATCAACAGGTCTCTTGTAACTATAACTAAGTCTACAGTGTACAACTTGAGCATCGGTGGAAGTGTTTGATATCAACTCTAAGCAATGAGGAACAGACAATACAACATGGTTGTGGGTAGAATGCCCAGTAAGATGACTGAAAAGCTATCACATACCTATTACTATGCTCACATACATTTCATTCTCCAGCAGTCATTCTCCAGCACTTTAAGATTTAAGAGTCTCTTACCTGTATTTTTATTGGCCAGGTAAAGTTGCTGACGTAGACAAAGAAAGTGATGTTGGGATTGTTGCGGAAGTCGAATTTCTCATTGGAGAAACTGTCCTTGTACTCCTTGATCTGGCTCTTTGAAACTACTGGGATCTCTTCCCCTGCCTGGGTACCAGCTGTGAACATTTTAAAAAGGAAAAGAGGAAAGAAATGAATATGGTTTAGGTTAGACTTAAGGAGATGCAGGTTCACACCATCACTCAGTCACCTCACTTAACAGGATGACCTGGAGCCAGTCACAATCTTTCAAACTAACCTGGGCAGGGTTGTTGAGAAGACAAAACTGAGGAAGTGAAAGCCACGTACACCTTTCAGTGCAACTGAGGGGAAAGGCAAGATATAAATGCAATAAAATGAACTGTCTGCCTGTAGTGAAATCCTCAGTCATATTCCAACGGGTGCTCTTATTCCTTTAATTATACAGAAAGACCCATTGATAATAAAATTAAATGGTGCCATTTAAACAAGGAGATGCTGAGTTCAGTTTCATTGCTGCTATCACTGAATACAGAAGACTCTGTTGTATAAAAAGTTAATGTTGCAGCAGCCAACACATGCATTCATGATGTGGAAATCAGATAAACGTTTTCTTTTTCAGATTCTCTATGTATAATTTTATTTAAACTATGCTTCAATATTCACTTTTAGACAGCACAGAAAACATTGAGCCATCTTTACTGTATGCATAGGAAGAGGGACCAGAACCAGTTGCCTTTGATCTGAGGGCTACCTCTCACCACTAGACAGTCAGGAAAAAAAATGAGGAATTAAAGACATAAGGGAATTAGTGATTTGGAATCACGAGCTACTACTATGGTGCAGAACCCTATGCAAATATATAAATGGCTGAAAATCTGGTATCAGAAATGGCAGGAACCGTAGACACCCCACAGCTAACCTCGAAGTTGGTTTTATTCAAAGCAAAAATTTAACACAAGAGCCCCAAGGGAAACAGCTGGTTTAGAACCTTCAAAGAAGTTTGAGTCTATCTACATGGACTAGAATAAGGATATTGGTTTCCTACTCCAGTATGGCCTTCAACTTTGCAATACAATGAAGTGAGACAGGCTGCCTTTGCTATATGAGCCTCCTCTAGGCACAAACTGAGCTACCATGTGGCTACAGAAATGCTACAATTAATGAGATAGTTATGGAAGAAAAATAGTCTAAGCGTAAAGCTAGGATGCAGAGGGAATGCAAGTCCAAGAGGTAAGATGCAGAGGAACAATACAGGCTGAATATCCCTTATGCAAAATACTTGGGACCAGAAGTGTTCTGTATTTCGGATTTTTTGGAAGACAGTACCTTTCTGGAATAGGCTTGCATCTTGTTTGTTCATTACTTGTGTTATGCATGACATGTGAGGCTGGGGAGAAACTCAGGATCTGTGAAATGACAGGAATCCAAACCACTCCATGCATCCTGCCATTTCGCAGACCCTCAAACTCTCTCTTTTGTCACCAGCTGCCCACTTCTACCTTCAATATCGCGGCCATGGCGCACCTGTTTTTTCAGTGTTCAGATCTTCAGTCCCTTTCTTTTTGCCACCAGCTGCCCACTTCCACCTTTGAGGTGGCTGTAGCACTCCTCAGATCTGAGATAAACAAGCAGGAGTGTCGCAGTCACAGCCTCAAAGGTAGCAGCGGGTGGCAAAAAGCTTTGAGTTTGGGGGATTTATGGATTTTGGATTTCTGGCTAAAGGAGGATCAACCTGTAATAATAATAAAAGGAACAAAAAGCTGAAGGTGGGAAAGAGGTAAGGTGGGCTAGAGCAGGGACCAGAGGGAAGGATGAGTTGAGGAGGAAGAAGTCTGTAATAAAGCTTTCTGGGGATTAGAGTTGAAAGGTCAGGGAAAGAGCAGAGTGGCAGACATGAGGAAACCAACATCAGGTTGCAAAGAGGAAGACTGACTTCTAACTCAGCAGAACTGGCCAAATATTTAGCTGTAGGTCTCTGGTAAGCTAAAACATTGCCACTTCCCAGACATTTCTAGTTTAAACTCAAGAGACCTGGGGGTGGAGAAGATTATTCTCACCTGCAAAACTTGTTGCCCAAGTGATGTTGAGGTTGAAGTTTTTAGAAGCATTGATAAACATGTCCAGGTCTCTGTTTTGCTAATTCCAGGGAGGAAAAAGAAGAAAGAACATGGTTTAACAGCTTAAATGTAGAGCAACCTCCATTCAATCTAGATCAGCATTGCTTGACCAAGGACAATAGCATGCCAATATCTGCACAGTCCTGTTCAATCACTGTTCAAAAGTTGTGCTCAAAGCCATTGTGCCCACTGCAAAACTAGCAGAGCCATTGTGAGATCTAGCGCAACTACACTGCCATCAGAAGTGCACAGGATCATGGACTAAACCAGTGGTTCTCAACCTGTGGGCCCCCAGATGTTTGTGGACTTCAGCTCCCAGAAGCCCCAGCCACTATGGTCAATGCTCAGGGCTTCTGGGAGCTGAAGTCCAAAAACATCTGGGGACCCACAGGTTGAGAACCACTGGACTAAACCCACTAATCATGGGAAAGCAAAATCCTGTGAAGATGGTTGTGCATATGCAGTATTTTCCCTTACATAACTCTGGTTGATGATGTAGGTGTACAAATTATTGGTGTTTTGGAAATTAACAGTAAAATGCTTCTGTAAAATTTTGTTCTGCTTTCTTTTTTTCTGTGTTAAGCATAGCTTTCACAATGTGATCTAGATTCCTCAAGTGAATTAGAGATCATGTGAAGCCACTTCAGAGCCATTGCTCTCTCAAGGCTATGGGATCACCAACATTTCTTAGCTTGAGTTTCCCATCTGAAAAATCAGGATAGCTGCACCCTATATCACAGGGCAAAGGGAACCCAAGATAGTGAGAGAAGGTGCATGCATGCAGCACACTGATGGAAAGAAATTCATCACGACACATAATATACAAACTGCACTGGGCACCAAGGCATTTTAATAAATAACTTGAAGTGCAGCTGAGAGAATTTACTAACCTCTTCAGGCGTTGCTACAAAATTGATTGCTGTATAATAGCGATCATCTTCTTGCGAAAGACTGAAGGTGAATTGATAGTCAATAAGAAGAGTGTCTGTATGGGAGTATACAAAACAGAGTGAGGAAGTGCCTTGGTCCAAAGCCAGAGTTGTTGGAAGGCTGGTAGCTTGCATAAGAGAAAATATGAGGGCGCAGCGCAATTGTACTCTACATGAAATTGGGAAGAGGTGAAGAAAAACAAGAAGGTACAGGATAGCAGCTAAGAGTGAGCTAGAAAGACCACTGTTGGTTTGGTCCCTGCCATAATCTGCTATCTTGACCTTCTCAGGAGGAATGGGGAGAGGACTTCTACCAGGAAGGCAGCTCATTCTGAGGGCTTGCTGTTTGTAGCTCTTAGCAGTGAGTCGGAGCTCCAATCTCCAACTAAGACTCAGATGCTTCCAGTGTGGAATTAAAAACTGTTACAACTTTTATTTAATACAGCTGCAGACACTGGTTTACCCTGGAGGGTGGATCCATTAATCGGGCGGCCCATCTGTTGGCCAATAAAAACCTCCCTGCCAGTTCAAGCGCTGGAGGGAACCTGGGCTGATAGAACCAGGACTCCACACAGGTCAAAGGCATTACATGGTTCCTCTGTCACTTGAGACAGAAGCCAGACACTCATAAGCTCTGTGTATTCTTTAGTGCCTCAACTCAAGGAGCCTTAAGGGGGCCTCCTTGCAAGATGGATGATAAGGAGGCAGCCTGTCTCCTCCCAATTTTATTGTCAACTCACCATAAATTTGAGAGACCAAATATAAGGCAAAGCATAATGTACAAGGATAATCCAAGTCAAGAGTTATTCTACAGGGAGGAAGATTGGGGAAGCCATTACTGGATGGAATATCGGAACCTCCTCCAGGCAGACAGTTTTATGTCCCCTAGATAGACCTGACTGAAGACTTCAACAGTCATGTCGGTCTGGAAAACTCCACCCCTGGCAGCCAGTCAATCTGCCCTGATTGGCCAGCTCTTCCCTCTCTTCCCTGGAGCCTGAGAAACTGCAGGAGCTCCGGGGGAGGAGCAACCCCGGCACACTGTAATTTTCTGCCCAACCTGCTTTTGTTCTCCTATTGCTCAGCAGCAAACAGAGACCCCACATAAGTCTGGGCTCCTTTGCTTTCCCCCTCTTTCAGTGTGATTTAAGGCAGCCAGCACACCTGGGGCACAATTTTCCCCATTAAGTATGGCCTCCCTCGCAGAGAGGCAAGCAGGGCAGTGACTCGATTTTCCTTGTTACTCTAAGACTCAAAGGTTTGACATTTATGTTGCCACACATACACACTAGCCTTTAATTTAAGAAAGATCCAGCTTCTTGCTGGGTGGGGTAGAGAGTGCCACAACAGAGCGGATCAAAGCAACAGCTGTAAAACTGGGCACTAAAACAAAAAGCAGCTGCACTGGTCTATTTCTCCCAAATATTCTTCCCTCTCTCTCTCTCTCTTTACTTCCAATGTATTTCAAGATGAAAGAAATTTTTTAAAAGAGATCTTTCTCAAGAGAACACTTTAAGAACAATACTAAGTATCTAATGCTTTCAAAAGGCTCCACAAGCCTACTTTGCTTCTTGCTCAGCGAGCAACCTTCAGATGTTTTCTTAAGAGTTGCTCATCTCCAGACCCACTGGGAATGAAAAAAGGAAATATTTGGGGAATACACCAGCAGAGAAGCAAAGAATATCCCAGTTCCTGGCCCACCAGATAGCATGAAGGAAGAGAGAACAAATTATCAACTGTCCTCTAAAAATATAGCTTACCTAAGAGACCCTTGCTTTGAAAGCATCTACGTGACTAAATTAACAGAAGAATAAATTCCTGCTCCAAAACAGACCAGCTCAATTACTATAAAAATAGTAATTATTTTTATAGCACTGTTTATGTGTAAGACACTTTACTTTGCTATCTGAGCATAAGACAAAAAAAACTGGACCCAGGAAAGGTGCAATAGGAACTGAGATAGCAAGGGATGAGGTGGCCAGGCAAGTAACTGTAAGGGAGGCAATGAAGAGACCTAGAAAGACTTTCAAGATGGAGCTGGATCATTACAATGATGCTCCAGACGGGAATTCCATAGTAAACAGTAGCACAAAGGGAGAAATGACTGATTCCCCTGGGAGGTATAAATCCCACAGTTCACCTACTGAAAAATGTTTGATGTACCAGTAACAATTTTATCTACAAACAAAAGAAACACAGTTTGCACTCACAGTAGCACGTTCCTTTGAGAGGGTTGCCCTGGTACCGGTTTTCGACTTCACACCTAGAAGAAAGAAGCCGTAATAACGGTGACCTTTAGGTTTAATTTTCCCTTGAACCAAAAAATTGCAAAGGTTTTCGTTTTCTTTCAAGTCACATCCATCATTAGCTAGGAAGGCTGCTTCTCATTTAAAAAATAAATAAAAAAAAATACTAAATATTCAACAAGTTGCCTTTAAAAAGGCAACACCGAAGACCAGAACACAGAAAAAACAACAATAAAACTGGAATCTGGAACACATGGGTGAGAACTTGGCACTATTTTAAACAACTGCCTAAAAAAGACTAATAGCTACCTAAGAATAGGCTACAAGTACAATGTAGGTCATAGGAGGTGGAAAGCTAGAAACTTTTGCTTCATTAGATATTTTATAACACAGGGAAAGAGCTTGATTAATCTTCCTGCAAAATAGATATATACAGGCCTAACTCCTCTTGGGGTTTTATACTGGGGTAACTCCTGCTTGCATACTATTTGGACGTTTGTACAATGAGGTGTCCAATACTCCCTTACACAAGCCATTTCTTCATTTATTCCCGGTGCGATGCCACACAGACACAACTCTCTCCCCCTTCACCCTGTGACAGACTGCCCACAGGAACATCATTGGAATGGACTCAGGAATAGCTGGGAAGCCACCAGCCATGTCACCCTGCCCCTTGCCTCTGCCACCGCCATCCATGTACGTAGGCTGGCAAGGTTTTACACTCTCTCAGCACTGAACAGGATCTTAGCCGTTGTTCCCAGACTTTCTGGAGCCAGCAGCTGCTTTGCCCAACTGAAAGACCAGCTTCCTGAAAGACTCAGCCACCATTTAGCCTGATTGGCAACCTCTCAGGTGGGCTCAACAACCCCTCCACTCAGTCAATTTAAAACTGGTACCTGCACTAAAAGGCTCTTGGCCTTTAGGAGGTACAAATCATCTGGCCAATCATCTATATTTGGCTGTAGCTATTTGC
The DNA here is from genome assembly GCA_948472985.1 of Iguana delicatissima. NCBI lineage: Eukaryota > Metazoa > Chordata > Lepidosauria > Squamata > Iguanidae > Iguana > Iguana delicatissima. The sequence goes on along the minus strand of CAOKZL010000281.1, from coordinate 386,298 downwards.
TTGCGTATTGGGTACTCTCTCTCAAGGGCCTAAATATCCTAAAGGTAGCATATCCTGTCTGATCTTGGAAGCTAGGCAGGGTCAGCTCTAGTTAGTACTTGGATGGGAGACCGCCAATGAATATCAGGTGCTGTAGGCTGTATTTCAGATAAAGGAACTAGCAAAACCACCTCTGAATCCTTGCCTAAGAAAAACCTATGAAGTTCATGGAGTCACTGTAAGTAAAGGTAAAGTAAAAAAAGTAAAGTAAAGGTAAAGGTAAACGTAAAGGTGAGTTGAAGGAACGCGCATGCACACATTCTCTCAACCCACCATCACCCCTAAGGTGATGCACAATGAATAAAAATATTCAAAATATCAGATACATCAATAAAAACCTACAAAACAGACTAAGACTACCCCTTAAAATTAATTTAATTAATAGTCAGAGCAGTCCACTGCCCCAATTTTAAAGACCAAAGGCTGAGTGGAGTGAGACAGACTAAGCTAGCCACTGGAAACTCTGAAGGGATGGAGCTAGCCTAAATTCCCTGGGAAAGGAGTTCCACTGTCAGGGTGCTGCTACAGAGAATGCTCGGTCAGGTGTACCCACCACCTCACACTTGTAGGATGGTGGGACACGCAACAGACCCTCTGCTGAGGAACTCACATTTTGGGCAGGCTGTTTACAGCTTCACTGATCAAAACCAGCACCTTCACTAGAGTTCAGAAGAAAACTGGAAGCCACCACATTTCTTGCAATTTCTTGCACATTTCTTCTTAGTTTTCTATGGTCTCTCAAATGCAAACCTGAGAACAGTCTAACCACTGCAATTTCCATTAGCTGTAATTTCCAAACATTTTTCAAGGGCAGCCTCGCTTTTGTAAAACAGAAAAACATCTATCACTGTGCTAAGTGTTCTCCACTTTCAGATTCTGGGGTCAAAACTCATCCATTTTGAACAGCATAAAAACTCCTGCAACCTTTCCCATATAGCTTCTACTTTTGATAATACAATTCCTGCATACATACTTCAAAAGTGAAAAAAGGAACTTTTTGTGGAACCTGTTTTCTGCCACTGTTTCCCACTGGGATACCTGATGTAGCAGAGTGTTTTGATGAGTCAGTGGTTTAAATATGGGCTAAAGAAATAAATAAGGAAAATGGTGTTGAGATCTGTCTTGACAAACTGCAAAGGTCTGGGTGGTTTTAATAGATCCCTAACCACTTGTGTCATAGCACCCATGCACACACACACACACACACACCACTACCATTCACCATCCATTTAAACCATGATACCCCAACACATCCCAAAACTTCACTCACAGTTGGCATTCCTCTCCTTTGATGCCTTTTGTAGTGCAGAAACACTTCCCTGAGTTTGCATTGCAGACAGAAGCGTGGCCGTTACACTTGCAAGCTGGAAGAGGAAAGCTGGTTTCAGTAAAAACAAACACTGAAACCACATTAACAAGCAATTAAACAGCTTAATCTGCATTGTGGGTGGCTCCTCCACTCAGTCTGTAAAACGGAGCATCATTTATGACTATACACAACATGCTGCTTTTTCCATACCTCTACCAGATCAGACTTGCGTGCTATGATTAAAAAGCACTTTCAGAACAATCCCTCAGAATTTACAGATGGGCAAGCGACCTGAAGAAAGGAACTAAGTCAAGAATCGTTTGGCACCCTGCATTATCCTACCAAGTAGAATGTAAGATTTTAGCACTCAGACTTAAGGCAGGGTGGTTGGCACTGGCCATGCTAAAAGCTAATAGCTCAGAATACAGTACACGTGACCGGGATACGTAATTTCAGTTACCCACGTTGAAATGCTGTCCAAAAACATTTTGTTCCTACTTCTTTTTGGCCACACATTGTTGTTAATTTTTCTGTTTTTATGAGTTATACTTTACAACGCCTTCTTTCTGTTAGATTCTGAAGTTCTGCCCAGTTTCAGGGCCTCTCCTCCAAGCTGTGTACTTGTGTCAATATCTACATCACTGATCTCACTAAAAAAATAGTGTTTGCTATTACCCACATTTTTTGTTATCCATGGGAAATCCGGGAAACTCTCCCCAGTGGACACAGGGGATGTAGTACACTCAGAAACTCTTTAATAGTTGAATTTAAGATTACCAGAGTAAATATCTATTTTAATTAATCTTGCAATCCACTTTTGAATTTTTTTCTGTTTTTGTAGGGGTACTCAATTGTGCCTGAACACTCAAAACATACGAAATTAAGAGAGTGCTGATGCTACAGTTGTAATCTTTACAAGCAGCACCGTAACCCCTGCTACAGGTGTTCAGGAGCACAGAAAACACATGGAATACATACTGGACATACAGAATTTCGCTCTCTGACAATCTTAGCTCTCACTTTTGTATCTTTTCTAGGCCTTAAGGGTGGAGAGAAATGTTTATATAAGAAATGCCTACTGAAAATCAGAAGTAGGGAGGCTGTGGTGCTCCCCATGTGACTCTCTCAAGGAGTAAAAGCCAGAATAAATTGCACAAAACAGCGTAAACGCAGATAAGACCTCATGCAAGGCTGCACAGGTAAAATAACCTATATAGGTGGCAGAAATCGGCTTTCATCAGCTTGAAAGGCGTTTAGCGTGGAACAAACAGTTCCTCTGATTATTGCTCTCTGCCCATCAACTGTAAGACTGGACGGGCAGCAGAAAACAGTTATGCCACCAGCGTGGGCTGGTCAGGAGGGTCGGGGAGGGCGAGGACACAACTTACGCTGACAGGTCCCTCCGTTGGTGGGGTCTCCATAGTAACCAGAGATACAGGTCTCGCAATTCTTGCCGGTCGTCAGGTTCTCACACCTCTCACAGATGCTCTCGTTAACACATTTACTATGCCCATTGCACTGGCAGGCTGGAGACAAAAGGCAGCTTCAGCACAGATCTCTCTTTGTGCCACCCACTCCATAATTTATTAGCACTCCATTTTCCTGGGGCTCCCTCTGAGCTCCGCTTTTCAAACAACAGCTAAGTTTCTATAAGACTGCTTGGCAGCTGGACCCAGGGCTGTGGGATCAGGCACGCTGCTTCCCAGGAATTCAGCCAATGGGAATGGGGATCTGCACCAGGGATTCTCAAGGGAGCTCTCCTGCCGAAGGCGTGAGACGCCACACACCACCCTGCTCACTTTCTCCCAGGGTGGCTGATTTGGCAACCAGTTTTAATTCTCCTTTCTTTCCATGCCTCCAGTTGATCTCAGAGAATTAAGGATCAGGTATTAAGAGTTGTAAAAATAAAATAAAACTTAGAGAAATGACAAAGATTCGGGGCTGGGAGGAAGAGAAACACAAGGGTGGGAAAGGAAAGGACAGTTCTGATCTTCCTGTTGGCTACAACACATCGATCACCGAAACCACAAATTACCAGATCATCTTCTCCTCGCCCCCATCTCAAAAGGAATCAGTTCTACTTTTAATTGGACATCAGTCTTTAAACCAGTGGTTCTCAACCTGTGGGTCCCCAGATATTTTTGGACTTCAGCTCCCAGAAGCCCTGAGCATTGACCATAGTGGCTGGGGTTTCTGGGAGCTGAAGTCCACAAACACCTGGGGACCCACAGGTTGAGAACCACTGCTTTAAACCCTTCACATTACCCGTATTTCCCACCCTGCCACACATTTCTAAGCATCACGTCTAATTTCATGTTTCTGCAACTGTAAGTATTTGACCTATTCGGGTATGGAACTCCCTCTCAAGAAACGCCGGTAGGCCTCTCTCTGCTTTCCTCTTGCCCACAGACAAAGACTTTTTTACTCTGACTTTCAGCTTTTAACTGACTGAGAAAGAAAGATTTTTTTAAGGAGTGTACTGTAATTTTTTTAAATTGTTTTGAGTATGTTTTTGACTGTTTTAATGTTTTGATCAGGTTGCCTGTTTAACAGGTTTATTATCATAAATTGTTTAATTATATTTTGTTGTAATTTATAACATAAGCTGTCATGCCAAAGGCAAGGGGAAGAAAAGGGAGGGGTACTAGCTAACTTCTTAAGGAATTAATTAACTCCATGTTTCCATCTGGTGACAAGAGAGGGAGAGATTGGCTCTGCTGACATATCAGCTCAGCTGAATTCCCTTCACTGTTTAAATCAACCGGTCTCAACCTTTTTCACCCTGGAGGAACCCTTGAAATAATGTTCAGGTCTCAGATAACCACAGAATCCATAGAGTTGGAAGAGAGCCCAAGGGCCATCCAGTCCAACCCCACTCTACCATGCAAGAAGACACCATCAAAGGATTGCCAACAAATGGCCATCCAACCTCTGTTTAAAAACCTCCAAAGAAGGAGACTCCATCACACTCCATTGAGGCAGTGTATTTCACTGTTGAACTGCTCTTACCGTCAGGAGATTCTTCCTAATGTTTAGATGGAATCTCTTTTCATGAAGTTTGAAGCCACTGCTCTGTTGTCTTAGTGCACTGGCTTCAAACATCAGGGAAAGAGATTCCACCTAAACATTAGGAAAAACTTCCTGATGTTAGGCTTGAAATTTTGAAATGTTTAGCAGTTATTGTAATAGATGTTGGAAATGTGGTAAGAAATTAGGAACAATGTATCATATGTGGTGGGAGTGTAAGAGGGTAAAGGAATATTGGGGGAAGACCCATAATTTAGTTAAAAATATATTGGAAATCGATTTGAAACTTAGTCCGGAGTTATATTTGTTGAATATGTTTGTGGGAGCTAATAAAAAGTACCAGAAGCAATATGGTAGAATTCTTCTATATATGGCGACGGCCGCAAGAATTGTCTACGCTTCCAACTGGAGAAGTCAAGAGATACATTCGCAGGATCAATGGATATTGAAATTATATGAAATGTTTCAAATGGATTTGTTGACTGCATTAATGGATGATAAGATTGATAAGGTTAAAGTCGAAAAGGAATGGTCCTTAGTGGCCAAAATCTGGAAAAAGGACTGGATAGAGGTTTATATAGAATGAGGGGTTTATATTAATATTACTATTTGTTATTTCTGTATGTGATACTTGTTTATTTTTTTTTATCTATGTCTGTATGTTTTTTATTGTCAATAAAAATATTAAAAAAAAAAGAAAAGCTAGAAACAAACTGCAAATCAGTTTAGCTTATGTTAGAATTCACAAAATTAAAGTATCCACCTCTAATAAACATGCCATCCCTGTGCTTGCAAAAAAAAAAAAAAAAAATGAAATTTGGTTCCCTGTAACTTGCTACAGAACTAATACTTGATAATCATTAACCATGATATTGACATTTTAGACAGTTGTAGCTCATCAAGCAAGCTTTCTTTAGAATTGTTTGTTCTGTCTAGTACATGCCAGTGATCAGTACGCACAAGCAAAGGACACTGCTAACATGAAAGATGTCTCTGAGAATGACCCAGGAAGTTGGCTGGAACACACTGGCTGAGGAATGTTATAGGTCAGATAGAGTGTAACACGTGTACAAGCTGTAACTTTGCTGAAGCTGATGCATGAATCTTTCCTTTCCCATAAGCATTCTTTAATATAAAAATAAAAATGGTATAAGAAGGGAAGCCTGAAAGAATAAAGCATCCTTCCCTTCTTACTAGGAGGATCCTTTGGCCAAAATTACTTAACAGAGAGTGTGTGTGTGTGTGTGTGTGTGTGTGTGTGTGTGTCTTACCTTTCTTTCTTCTTCCTACCTTGTGTTTGGGGTTCAAGTCAGCCCCAAGTCCAGCTGGGGACAGAGTGAGGTGTGGTTTGTTTATCCACCCTTACACTGACAGTAGGAGCAGTTCAACAGGGAACTTCTGCATAAAAAAATTTCATGCTCTCAGCTAAAAAAAAAAGTTTATTTTTTTCGGTCACAGTATCTCATGGAATGCTACTGTTCTAAGGGACCCTGGATGAGAAATGCAGGTTTCAATATCCAAGCGGGCACTTATAAGAAATGTACAGCTAGGAATTGGTGCCTCAAGCCAGAATCCCATTGGGACAAGAAGCCAGCAGTTTTCCTCTTCCCAGGACTGCACAGTGGCCGGAGGGATCCAGCAGCACCTCAAAACCTATCTGAAATGTTCTAGCAAAAGCTTTCCAGCCCACTGATGAAGCATCTGATGAAGTGGACTGGAGTCAATGAAAACTCCTGCTGAAATACATCGCTTGAACAAAGATGCTGCCAGATCCCTTCTCCCTCTTGCTTTTCCTGCCTCACTCATATGAAAGTCATTTGGGGAGTTTTTTGCCTTGGATGGTGGAAGTTTACAAATGTTTTAAAAGAAATAAAGTGATACTTGTTAGACTTCCCATTCCCCTACTCTATTGCCAACTACTCCACAAGGATTCAAATGAATTAGGCACTATCACCTGGTCCTTTCTGAAGAAACTTTAAATGCTCACCAACAGGTGGAATAAATCCAGCCACTGCCCTCCTTCCCCCAACCGTTCTTACTAGGTGAACAAGGCAAACAACTTTGGAGTTTTCAGAGCTAACTGATAGGTGGCAAATGACTTCTAATGTGCACTCAGAACTAAGTTACCTGGACACTGTATAAAGGACCAGTTGTATTTGTTCTCAACCAGGCACATGCTGAGATCAAGGACAGGTTCTAGATAAGGTTTCACAGTTGGTAGGGCAGGTGGAGTTGGCTTTGGCATCTTTACTGGACCTCTGGAAGAGCCTTCGATGCATTTCCCTTTGCCTGTATTACTGGGGTCCGTGCACCAGCCACAGCCGGGCTGATCCAGACAGTGAGCACAAGTGAGGTAGCCAGAACAGTTTTCAGCTGCAGGGAGAACACACAAAAGAAGTGCCACAGATTAGAGAACAAGGCAACAGGAATTTAAAAACACCACACTCTGGGCTCAGTCACATGCAGTAAGCAAACCATGGTTTGGCTACCCTGCTGCTGGTGTCCATTCTTCTCTTCAGTCCCACTCTCGCTCCTCCCACCCCAACTGCCTTCTTTGGAAGCACCAGCATTTGGAAGCAGTCAAATCTGCCAACTCCTGTTAGAAGTTGCCTCCAAACCACTGGAGGCTGTCATGTGAAGTGAGATTATACTATTTTCTGAAGATGAAGCCTCCTTGAATAGTTCAGTGATTCAGTTAACACAGAATGATTAAGGCAGCCTTTATCACTGTGGCTTAGACCACATCAGTCCCCCTCTGACAAAATATCATAGGTCCTGACATGGTTTGCATATGTCTCACAAGAGGAAGTTAGGGTAAATACTCCACCTTCAATTTTCCCTCTTTTAGCAACTTCTTGGGTTTTCAGGAGGAGGAATGTACAGAATATTTGCAAATCTTCTCATCCTTAATGTAAAAAAGTGTCTCAACATAGCAAAATCCCCAGTTGAAAAAATAAGTCAATGGCCATGAGATTTTGCAGGCTTCTGGGCCTTTTTGATAAAAATTGATTTATACATACACACATGCATATATCCAAAAAAAGAGAAAACCCCTCATATCCACAGAACACACTTGTTTTCTGCACAAAAATTCCTTTTGTGTAATAGCCAAGACTTTTGCATTAAAGTATTTTTGGTAAAAACCTTCAGAAGTATGATTAATCATGAAAAATGAGCCCAAAAAATCTTATTATTTCACCCACGAGAATGAAATAACTGAAGATTTACATCACTAAGCATGAGAAACCAAATAGAAAAGAATATCAAAAGTCTAACTCAACATGGGGATCTCAGCATAACCCTCTGAACCCAGACCATCACAAGTTTCCTACTATTACTCTGTTATTTTGGTGATCAGACTGAGATGAAAACAGGAAACCTTACAAGTAACTCAAAATGGGGATCTCAAAGTAATCCTCTGATGCCAGGCCACAGCTAATGCCACATCATTACTCTTTTATTTGGAGGTTCAGACTTGGAACTACCCCAAGACCAATCCAATTCACCATCCCTGAGGATGCTCTGCCCCACAGTGAGCCAATATACATACACTCAGGGAAGAAACAGCCCCGCAAGAGCTGTTTTTCACCCTTTCCATCAAGTGATTACTTACGTGGACAGTTGCTCACAGTGTGCCACTCCATACACTGTCCATAAGGGAAGGAGGCCACGTATGCGTTTGAGTCTACGCACTGCTTCTTGTTGCTGCACCACATGCATTCCGAATTGCTGCTGGTACATTCGCTGCATGCCATCCTCAAGCCACAGGGAGTACGGCATTGCTTGGCACTGTGGTTGGCTGCACATTTACAAACAGAATTAGTGCAAGTAGTTTCTACAGCCTTTACAGATCTTATTTTCTTCCACCTCCCTTGAAACAGCAAAAAATAACACGGCATGGCAAGGGTAAAGGAACAAGCTTTCTCCTCCCATATCCAAGAGACCACAAGCTCCTGACACCACTTTTCAGTTTCTGTCTGGTTCTTCCTTTTCCTTACAAGTAAAAGTCCTTCACCATCACCTAGTCTATTGCAATCTGCTTACTGTCACTACTTTCCCCCGTTTTCCAAGGGCTGGTAATCTATCTCCCGCAATCTTGCGAGCCTGCTACACTCCTGTCAAGATTTTACGCTTGAGGTCACTGTGTGGACAATCAAGCTTCTCAGTTCTTCATCCTTTCTAAATTTCTCTGTCCTCAAGGGCTGGACTACATATAATGAAATTCAGGAAGATAGCATGAAGACTTTCCTAATGTAACTTATCACTGTCAGGGCCTTGTGGACTAAAAGCACCAACTAAATGGATTTGGGGCTTGACAATGGAAGTGTCCACATACCCCATTCCACCTTCCCTATGGCTGCAGGGATGCATGCAGCCTTGCTACACTGCAGAGCTAATTCACACAGTGATTTTATACAGATGTTCCACTTACTATAGATAGATCATCTTCCTCAACATTCCCATGTAACCCTAATATGTAACCTGGCCTCTAGCTTATCTCCCATTACAACCTACTTAATGCACCACCTTGCCCAAAGGTAATTACTTGGGTTTATTTGGGGAGAGTTTATAGCTCAGTGTCAAGCAGAGGTTTGCAGACAGTCCCATGACCAATTCCTGGTATCACCCAGAGCAAGCTGGGAAAAATGCTGCCTGAAATCCTGGAGAGCCATGGACAATCAGCGCCAACAGAACTCAAGCCAGCAGATCAAAGTGTCTGGCTTGATACAAGGCATTTTCCTGTGGTCCAGTGTTTCCAAGTGACTGGGAACCCTGCTTTCCTTCGCTCATTCTCAACCCAATATGTTGCAATTACACAAACCCATTCCTTTATCAAGGCCTTCTGGAAAAACTCTAACCCTCCCCTTTGGAACTCTTTCCAGACTGCAACTGCATGGCTGCTTAACCCCTCCTTCTTCGTCTAGTATTCTCTAATTCTAGGTTTGCCGAAGTGTGGCCTGGAGGCCATAGGATGCTTCTGAACCCTACTTTTGTAGCCCCAAAGCCTCCCTGGTGATCTTCTAACACCTCCCAAATCCTCTAAAAAACAACAACAACAACAACAACAACACCTCCTACTGATTTTCAGGTGATTTGGGGGTTTTTGCGCCAAACTAGCCAAATCAACTAAAAACTTGCCACAAATTTAGCAGTTTACTTTTCTCACCCCCAGAGCACCCCACACCCCTGAAAATATCAGAAAATTAGCTAAACATTGGGCAAAACAGTGGCCAGAAGCAATGCAAAGTGACTTCCGGTACAGGGGCCAAAACTGGCCCCATTTCAGCTGCAATTGCCCACTCTTGCTCTTACGTAACTAAGAGAGTGACAGCTTAGTAAGGCAACTTCAGTATTAATGCACAAAGTCTGGAATGTATTAAACACCCAGTTCTAGACCTCGTGAGAAGGTTTTCCAGCCACATCACTTCATCACTCATCCACAAAATAAGAAATACCCACCATCCAACAAGAATAATGAGAAACATTTTACCCGGCCTTTCGCAGACGCTGCCATTGACTACGTTGATACAAGTTGCTGCTTTCAGCCCCCCTTTGCTGGGTTCTGCTAAGTAACTGCAAAATCCAATGTCACTTGGCTCTCCCGGCAACCACTGGAGCAAGGTATTCGTGAAAGGAGACATGTCCTCCCAGCACCAATACGAAATGTTGATCTTCCGTAGTCCAACCCATGGCGTCAAAGCTTTGGACTAAACGTGGAGAAAACGAATGTTCAACTGAAGATAACAAATACATCATTTCAGATGGGGCACCAAGCTTTGGTACAATCCCAAGATATATCAGTAAGCAAAAGTGTCTTTTCAGTTAACAAATACATCTTGTTTATCACATAATGAGATCTCAGGTCTTATCATGGTGACACCTGACTTCCTTACATCCCAGTTGGATTATTGCAACATGTTCTGCACAGGGCTGCCTTTGAAAAGTGTTCAGAAACTTCAGTTGGTCCAAAGAGCTGCAGCCAGACTGCTAACTGGAGCACACAATTCCTTCATTGCAACAGCTCTACTGGCTGCCTACTTCTGGACAGAATTCAAAATGCTGGTTTTGAGCCATAAAGCCCTATACAGCTCAGGTCCAGGCTATCTGAAGGACTGCCATACAAAGCTGTCCATGTTCTGAGGCCAACTGGGAAGGCTCTTCTCTCTGCCCAACACCCTCACAAAGCACATCTGCTGGAAACACAGGAGAGGGCCTTCTCAGTGGCTGCCCCCAGGATCTGGAACTCCCTTCCCAAAGAGTTTAGATTGGCACCCTCCTTATAGCTTCCTTCAGGCAGGTGAAGACCTTTCTGTTTTGAGAGGCCTTTGGGAATAGATCATACAAGGCCCGCCCCACCTAAACAATGTGCTGGATTTTTTATTTGTTACTTTTGTTGTGTTGTGTTTTTTTAAGAAACTGTTTATATTGCAAATTTTTAACTATGAAAGGATTTTTTTATTCTGTTTTAAGTCACCCAGAGTTCTGAACTGTGAAAAAGGTAGGAAATTCATGAAGATGAGGGTGAGGGTGGTGATGTCCTCTGGACTGCAGAGGACAGAATCAGGAGGGGAGCAAGGCAGGTAACCAATCAGCCAGCCTTCAAGCTCATGGGTCTCTGCTTCTCTCTCACTCATCTATCATGCTACTACCTTCTTCTCTTTTGGCTCACTCCATCCTGAATGCACAGGCTATTAGAGGTAAAGCTACAGGGCTGCAAGCTCCGTGCAATGCAAGATTAAGCCTGGCCAAAATGGGGCTCTAATATTGATTTGTCTTAGCCAAAGTCACCAATGAAAAGAGACATATTGACTAGTCTAGGTGTAAAGGCAGCAGGCACAAAGAGCAGAGGCTTCCTCAATCTGCTTCTGTTCTGTCACAGCCACTCAACGCCCATTCTCAGATGTTCAAGAATACCCTGCCCTTCATTGCAGGATGCAGGTTCACCCCAACAGACAGAACAAATGAAGAAGATATAGTTAACTTCTGTCTTTCCCTAGGCAAACAATCAAAAACTTGAAGCTGCTTTTGAATGACATATTCAAAGGCAGGCAAACATAGTAGTGAGAGATGCTACAGCAACCTCCGTTACAACCTCATTTTGGGTAAGTGTCCCATTTCAAGGGAGGTAATGGTATCACTCTATTTTTGCTGTGGTTAGACCTCATTTGGAATACTGTGCCCAGTTTTGGGCACCTCAATTCAAGAAGGATATTGACAAGCTGGAGCATGTCCAGAGAAGGGCAACCAAAATGGTGAAGGGTCTGGAAGCCATGAAGCCCTATGAGGAGTGGCTTAGGGAGCTGGGGATGTTTAGTCTGTGGAAGAGAAGGTTCAGAGGGGACATGATAGCCATGTTGAAATATTTGAACAGAGGTCACATCGAGGAGGGAGTGGGCTTGTTTTCAGCCGCTCCAGAGACTAGGATGAGGAGCAATGGATTCAAGCTGCAGGAAAGGAGATTCCACCTGAACCTCAGGAGGAACTCCCTGACGATCAGAGCTGTCCGGCAGTGGAATGTGCTGCCTTGGAGTGTGGTGGACTCTCCTTCTTTGGAGGTTTTTAAACAGAGGCTGGATGGCCATCTGTTGGAAGTGCTTTGATGTGTGTTCCTCCATGGCAGAATGCGATTGGACTAGATGGTCCCTGTGGTCTCTTCCACCTCTATGAATCCCCTTGGAAAGAAAGTAAGTTGAGTGCCCATCAGTGTACACAGTCATCCCTGATCTCTCTGCCAGAACCTTCAAAGGTATTATGGGCCACTCACCGAGGACTGGGTCTTCTGGAGTTCCTTGAGAAGGAACTCCACCTTCTTCTGAGTAGTGAGCGATGCTAGAGCAGCATTGTGGTTCCTGCAGGTCAGCTTAGCATTGTCATAGCTGTCTTTTGTGTTTGTGATTTTCAGACAAGAATTGCCAACCAAGTGCCATGAGGCCCCACAGATGTTTTCTGCCAAAAACAAACAAAAAACAAAAAACATAGATTTCTATATTTGCAGGAATCACCCATTGTAGCATATTAACTATAAGAATCACAACCCTGAACACTATTAGCCTGCTAATAAAAAACAAATAATATTAAAGGCCTGGCAGGGGTTTCTTAGAAGTATTCACTATTAACACATCCTAGGATTCACTCATAAGATCAGAGGTAAGCAACCTGTGGCTCTTCAACTATCACTGGACCGTAACTTCAAGCATCTCTCACCACTGGCTTTTCTGGCTAAGACATATGGGATTTGCAGCCTAACAACATATAAGCTGTCTAGCCCTGATATTGAAGGACACTCACCAGGCTACCTGTGCAAAGAACTGACCATGCAAAGGAGTTTTACAGTAAGTAGCTCACTCTGGACCCCCAGGTATAACCAAATCCTAACACAGACAGCCAGGTTGTACAGTGAGCCCTCTTCTGGTGCAACCTCCACACACACAAATGCAAAGTCACGTGAAGCATCATTCCCATTATTGTCAACAGATGCAACAGGTGTGCACATTGTGTCCACTGACTACAATGGGACCTGACACTCTTGTTTGTTTTACATGGGTGTAAAAGATATGTGTGAAGAATTGTACTGCACAGAAAGAGAGGTACGTAGTCAAGAAACAAGACTGTGAAAAGACTGAAAATCCGCCTTGAATTAGCACCTGAGTTCCAGGGAAGAATAAGAACCCAACATTGGATTTGTCATGGATAAATGGACTCTCACTGTCCAGTATCATTCCAATGAGATTTGAAAACGAGAGAATTCAGAAACAGACAGTGTTTTCTTCTTCTGTTTCCCTGTGTGTAGTTTTAAGAGGTGGCTGGCACAGGATAATCCCTGTATGCTGGAACGCAGTCCACTGCTACAGGCAATGAGCTCTGTCCTGCCTGCAAAATAGATAGTGAGGTACTTCCAAGAGGGATGGGATAATTATCTGTGAAATTCCTTGTGCGATGAAGAGAAATTACCAGTCTCTACAAGTTTCCACTGTGAGAACAAGACAAGGACAGCCTTCCTTTCTTTATTAAGATTTCTGTAATTTGCTGAAAATCATCTCTGCACGCCTGTACAGAGAGTAAGTCCGTAACAACTGGTCAACAAATTACAAATAACCCATCCAATGTTTCTGATTCTGAAAAGGCCAAGCCACAAAACAGTTTAGCTATATTTTTTGCATACTTGAGGTTTAAAAAAATGCTTTTGCAAATGCTCTCAAGAACAGAAAATATGTCTCTCCTTCTGCAAGTGAGGAAGGTAAAAAATCGACAGTCTCTCATTCTTGTAGGAAAGAATGAGACTAGAAAGGACTCATCACCCTAGCATTCAGATTCATGTAAAAGCAAACTGAGCGCTGGGAGTATCTGCAGTGGAAACAACAGCTCAGGTTCATCAGTGAAAGCATTCTCAGTTTCTCTCCTCCCCAGTAACATGAGAACAGCATCTCACACAGTTGTGGCCAGGTGCAGTGCCTGAGGCAGGCAGACTGGCATCCCCCTGGGCATAGCTTTGGTCATGTTGGAAGAAGCATGACCTAATCTGCCACAATGAAGTCTGGGGCTTTGTCTGCTGTAGACAAAGGAAAAGCTGGTGCTGCCACAGTGAAGCTTTCAGTATAATTTCTATCAACAACACCTACCCTAGACAGATTATTTACTGGGGAAAGAAGCAGCACAAAGTCTCTAAGAACTTCACCTGTTAATTATTTTGGCAAAGCAGGAACATGAGGATTTGTGAAGATACTTACATGAAAAAAAAACTTCAGAATCTAGCCACATCAGCACATCACACATTTCCTTCACCACATGAAAAGCAGCCAGATATAAACTAAGAGCACTGACTGCTAAGAAAGCTGAAGTATCCCAGGAAACAGGCAGAGAAAGTTAGAAGAGAAACACACAGTACTAAATACTTTGCTCCTCCTCCCCCCTCCCCTCTCTAGGGCAAGAGGAGCAATTTCCTAGAGTTGGGGATGCACATTGCCCCCTCCCTGCTGCTGCCATCCTCCACAAATGCAAAAATCCCAAATTCTGCTGGGAAACAAGGGCTGGAGAGGGTGAGCGTGCCCACTTTGTCCCCAAAGAATAAAGCAAAAGGGTGCACTGAACATTCACCATGCTTCTTAGGAAATCACTAGTTCTGGTGGCAACAGCAGTAAGACAGGGTGGGCAGGTTCTACTGGCAACTAGTGAGGGAACTTTAGGCCCAGCTCTGCTTATGTGCTAAAAGAGAGATACATCCATTTGTAGTAAATCAACAGTTGCAAGAAAGGAGCCAGAGGCCCCTGGCCTCTTGTGCAGTTTGCCTGTAATCCCCACTAGCTTCTCTTACCTGTCTCTAGGGGGAATTTTTATGCAAAGCTGACATGATGAATTTGAAGCAGAAGCTGGGTTTTGAAAGGTATTGTTTAGTACATGTATGAATACATCAATCAATTCACTGGTCTGGGGGCAGAACAAGGCTTCTCTCTTTTTGGAGGTGGTAAGGTGAGGGAGGTTAATGCCAAAAACAGACATACCAGGCAAAGCAATGCACTCTTGATTCCGGCTTTCCCACTGACAGTTCTGATCCAGGCTGCAGCTCTTGCAACTTGTCTTTTTGTTACAGTAAAAGGCCGGATTATCCTTGGGACAGTTTTCGAAGTCAGTAATAGGAGTCTAAAAGAGACGACAATGGATAAGCTGTTTGCTTCAGAACATACACAAGGAGAATCCAACATTCTGCAAGGCAGACAACTGGTTAAATAAATAAATAAATAAATGAACTGCTGAAAGAACGTACTCCCCAGCATGATCCAAAAGCCGGAACAAGTAACCAAACATCAGGTATCTTCCCTTTATGCCAATGCAGTACAATACTAATACAGGAGCCTTGTTTTATCCACACTTCTTGTAGGTCTGAGTCACCTGCCCTGTTCTAAATCTTGGTTATTTACAGTAGTGGCCAGACAGTATGAATTTGGCCTATGTTCCTCAAAAACACATCCCCATGTCACAAGGTTGTGGTTCATCTCACACTGGAATTCCACTAAAAGCTCACAGTCAGATCAGTTTTGCCACTGATGTCTCTCGCTGAACATTTAGATGAGGTACCCAAGAATGCCGAGCCTCCAGGGTGGTGCTGGGTAACCACTCACTGCCCCAATGCTTCCAAACCCTTTCAAAGGTCGGGTGAAGAGAGAGGCATGTAGGGGAAGCTTAACAAGACAGGATGCATTTCAAAGCCATTCAGCAGCTCCCTGCTTTGTGTGGTCAGATAACATGCTCTTCCACTGCTAGGGCCAAAAGGGGGGGAAATGGGGATCCTAAAGTATGAGTTTTTATCAGGAATGGGCATCAGCAGCAGGTCTGGGGGCAGATTTTCTACTCCTGGGAACCTCCAGAGGCCACATGGACTGCCAAAACTGCTGACATATAAAAACAAAATACAGAAAACAGAAGAATGGCTTTGGGAGGGGGGTTAAGCACTGCAACTTCCCCTCCTTCCTCAGGTAGGTATTTAAAAGATGAATTGCTACTCGTAGGGGTTTTCAGGAGAAGCAATTCACTCATTGAGGACGGTGGAGAGAAAGGGCTGTCCATGAAGTGGGGAGGGCTAAGAAACAAAAGCAAAAAAACCCCACACGCAGTCCAAGGCCCACACTTTGCTCACTCCTCGGTTATACAGAGCCAACCTGCTTGGAAGCCAGGTGACCTAGAAAGTGCTATCCAGAATAGCTCTGTGGCTTCATTCCCACTGCTGAGGTATATCTTTTCCAATTCTATTATGACTGTACTCACTAGCACAATGCTTCAATAATGGAGCTCGGCCTACCAAGAATCTCTACTCTCTTTTTAAACAAAACATACTTGGGGGGAAAAAATGTGCACAAAGGCCTGAAAACACATAAGCAACCTAAAGGAGTGAGCAACAGAGATGTCTCAGGACAACGGACAATGCAGAGTTATGCTGTGCAACGATTACCTGAAGCCCCTTCTATGTGGTTCTACCCGAAGGGAGGAAATATTGTAGAATACCTACAGCCCTCCTCCCTCCCTCTTACTGCGGGAAATACTGGAAGTGCTCAATACAATAGAGGCAGCCCACCCAGCATTAACCAACTGTAATGGCTTTACAAACGCAGCCGCAGTTGCTGACATGCAGTTTCTTTGCAATGAATGTGAAGGAGGTTAGGATTCTCTGATATAAGAAGGGGAAAAAAAGGTTACCTGGTCTTCTGAGCAGTTGCTATTCCTCGACAAGCACTGGTCGGTGCACCAATGGCATCGGTTTGTGTTGGCAGTACAGCTGAAGCAGTCCGTAATCTGATCACATTTTTCATAGTCGGTGGCTAATAAAGGGGGAAGCCAAATCTATGTGACCAAATACAGCCATTTGAAGACAGAGCCCGTCAAGCTCTTTGCACATCACACAGAAGCTAGAGATGCATGACTTAGCCAGCAACACTGACTTATAATCTGGTCTCTCTCACATCAGGCCACACGCGGGTACTTTTGCATGACAGAAAGCTCCTCTATTCTCCCCTTCTCCACCTAAAGCTATTAACATGCAAGGTGGTTTAGAAAGTTTAAGGTGAACACATCTCTGTGTCCAAAAATGTTCTAAAATCCAAAAAAGGGAAGATGTCTCAAGGAAATGGAGGTGGAGTGAATAGAGGAAAAACATGCAAACTTCATTTATACATAGTGGGCTTGATTACACTTGGGCAGGTGTGTCCAACCACTTTGGACTAGCAGGCATGTTTGGAATTTCAATCAAGTGTCATGGGCACTATCCCAAAATGGCTGCCACAATGGGCACGGCTAGGTATAGGACATCCATTTCACAAGAAAGGAAAATTTGTGAGGCTAAAAGACAACCAAAAATTCTAATATTTTAAATACAGGTTAGAAGGCTCATGAATGCATTTTCAGAGTCTAAAGAAACCTGTTTGTCAGAGAATGATAAACTGGAAAGAATAAAATGCTATTAAAATGACCAAGAGCCCCAATACAAGACAAGGTAGGGGCTGAACCCTCAAAATGGAAAATTTGACTTCACAGTTCTCTTTCAGGGTCACCTGCTAGATTCTCTCAAGCAACAGCACCCACGATCCATATCTGCAGCCACCCAGCACCCAAGATCCTGTCACACATATCTCTTCCCCAAACACATACTACAGAATCAACTGCCTAAACTTGCTTCTTCCTTATACTCACTCATACCAACAGGTTGCCCTGCTGCTTTACTCAACAGCCAAAGTTTGTCCAGCAGCCACATTTATTCCTCCCACTCCCGAATTTCTTTCACTTTTAGTTAGCTGGCTGATTAAAAATCAGAGCTCTGGTCTCCAGCGGTCAAGTATAGCCAGGGGCATCCTGGCCAAAGGAAGAGCAGAAGGCCAGACAGCTAGAGGATGGACCTTTCAACTGCCCAAATTAGAGGAAGGGGGGAATAAACATTTTTTTAAAAAATCAGGAAGCCCATGGTCTTGATGAGTTCAAAATGACAAGTTCTTGTGTCTGATGGGAGTTAAGAGCCCAACACATCTGAAAGGCAAACTCTCTTCACCACTTTCTATTGACCACGTAGGTTGGGATGGATGGGAACTCAACTCTGATAATATCTGGAAGGCTCAGGTTCTCTACCACATCTCATACTGGAGATGCATAAATCCAACAAATACAGTTGGCCCTTCACATTTGCTAGGGTTAGGGGTCCATGACCCATGCAAAATTGGAAAAACCACAAATATCAAAATGTGTATGCCTGTGGGAAGGGGGCTGAAGCACGGTGGGGAGAGCGGGCACCCAGAGTCCAAACCAGGTCAGGGAAAGGAGAGGGAAAAGAGGTTGGTTAGGATGATGGTCCTATACTTTCTCTCTCTCATCCATCTTCCTTGAGTGTGTGAGGAACCTTGGGGAGAGTTTGTGTTGCTGAGAAATTAGGGTGCGAGTTGTCCTTAGCTGATCAGGTAATGGCTAGAGGAGGAGGAGGAAGAGGAGGGCTTTTAACAGGCTGCAAAGCCTGATTAGAACTGCCAAGAAGGAAGGTTCCCCTGGAAAAGAGGGGTTTGAGGTGAGGGAGTGCGTGTTGCAGACACTTGCAAATAATCAAATCCATGAAAGTGGACCCCACAAAGCTGGAGAGCCAATTATAACTAAAAAAATAAATCTGTATCATGAGGGCTGGCAGTAAAGCAGTTGGAGAGACCCAAGGACCCCTGGATTCTTCCTTTTTGCATTCCTCAGGGTCCCAGGCCTCCTGGGTTGATATTAAAAAAAAAGTGTCCCGTCCCCCCCGGACAGCTAGAAAGCACCCTCCCGCTGGATGGAAACTGAATTCTGACATCTGGAAGGCCACAGGTTCCCAACCTCTGGATTAAGGAGCTGAGCAAACGGCTTCATTGAACTCTTTGGAAGCCATTTCAAGCTAGAGAAGCAACCTCAGAGGGGTGGTATTCTTTGCAGTTGGAGGGAGTTCCAGGCACAAGAAGCTGCAAGGCAGAAAGGGGCAGAATCATTTGCAGAATAGGGGAACTTTGGACTGCTAAAGCTGATGTACCAATCATAGATGACTGACCTGGAGAACAGAGAGACGATGGCGATAGTATCAGCTAGTAAGAAAGATAACAATCCTTCTCCTTGGAATGCCAGTAAGAGAATACCATGCAGAATTCTCCAGCTGCATGGAACCTCTTGTACAGGAAAGCATTCAGTCATGTGAAAATACACACAGCCTGAAGTTGATACCACCAACGTACACCTTTGCCTATCTCCTGAGAACTAGGCTTACAATTTCACTGAACCAAGGGGTGGCCAGGCATTAAGCAGGGCATCCACGGGGACATAAAAGGTTTTGTGATGCTTGCTCACAGTACACGGTCCTTACTTCATGTATAATTTTAGGTTCAACAAAAACTGCAGGTGGCAAGTATTGCCTAAGAAAAGACGTTCTCTTTCTCACACAAAGGAAAGAATGACAAAGATGGCGCTGCTGCACCGTCTGTGTGCATCCTCCAGAAACAAACCTCCCTCTCTTCACAACAATTGTCTGTTCACAAAGACACACCCTTGCAGATCTGTTCTTACTAAATGCATAGCCTCTACCTATGTAGATCTTGCTTCAAAAATTTGATGCTCCAATTGCTTCTTCCCAGCCCCTGGCAAATATCTTCAGCTGCCCTTTTCTCTAACTTTTCCAGCTGAACATTCTTCTTGAGATGAGGAAACCAGACCTGTACACAGTGTTCCAAAGGCCTCTGCTCTATGATTTTATAAAGAAACATTTTAATATGTGGCTGATTGACTTTCAGCACCTTTTTTCACAAATTGCCAGCACTTTTTTTTTCATAGCTGCAGCACTCTAAGATTACGCTGTCACTGAACTTTCTGTTCCGCACAAGGGTGCTTTTTTTTTTTTGGTTCTTATAAGAAATTAATATTCTAGTTCATGTACCAAACAGGGAGAATGTGTTCCAAATTGCATTTGGTATTTCATATTAAATATTATCTGCCACTTTTTCACCCAGTCAATTAATTCTGAAAGGTCCTTTTAGAATTTGAGAGATTTGAGTTCTTGATTAATTTCGTGTTGCCCTCAAATTTCACTATTTCAGTGGCTGTGCAGTTCAACTATTTTACAACAAAAATGCTCTCACAGTACATGGTTCCACAAGCAAGCAGGGACTCTGCCCTCATCACTGTGGAAACTGTCCCTCTGCTTTGATCATCTGTCTTCTCATTTTATAACCAGTTACTTAATCATAAGGGGACACGTCCCCTTAATCCTAAGACTGTCAAATTTACTAAGAAACCTTGGAAAAGGACTCTATAAATCTCTTTTGGAAAGTCCAAGCACACAATATCTAGAGCAGTGGTTCTCAACCTGTGAGTCCCCAGATGTGTGTGGACTTCAGCTCCCAGAAGCCCCAGCCACTATGGTCAATGCTCAGGGCTTCTGGGAGCTAAAGTCTAGAAACATCTGGGGACCCACAGGTTGAGAACCACTGCTCTAGAGGAACACCTCACTGACCTTTCTCTGATATGGCTATTGATGCAAAACTTTTTAAAAGGCCAGCGATACAAGACAATCCTACCCTATGCATTTAAAAATATCTGCAGGCCATCTTTTAGGATCAAAGTCTCCCAAGGCAGCTTCTAACATGTAAAGCAGAGATCCTACATTGTGCTTGTGTAATGCCTCTTTTTTTTCCATAAATTTTTATTAAACATTTCCCCAGTACAATAAAAAATCAAGAAATATACAAAGAAAAAAGAAACAAAAAAGAAAACAAGGAAGAAGAAAAATCATAAAGAAAAAGCAAAAATAATAAAGAATAATGAAAAAGAATTTACATTTGACTTCCAGCTCTTCTAACACAGCTTGTACATGGTTATATAAAGTAACTTTTTCAACTGTAAATACCATTCATACACTTCTACTGTCTATTTATTCAAGGTATACTAATTATCAAAACCTTCAGTTAACATACTGTTCTTTTTCTTGGAAAAAGCCTATTTAAGGTTCCCAGTTTTTCAAAAAAAAAAGTCACAATGATTTTTTTCTAATCGATATTGTTAATTTGTCCATTTCAGTGCTTGTATAATGTCAATCTCCACTCACATAGTTAAGCCGTAGTTGCGCTAAACCACTCTTCTGCTAAATATCCAAGCTATGCAACCAACTGCGTTTCTGTGAATGTGCTTGCTGTTTCCACAAATGCTACTGAATCAAGTAATATGCTCATGGCAGTGATCAGTTGTTAAGTACCATTTCTGAAAGCAGAACTACACGTGCAACTGCTACATTTGTGGAACTCTACTTATGCCACTGTGAACTGAATGTGGATATTATGCCCAAAAAAGTACAACTATGTGCATCAGAGAACTTGTGTGGACAGAAAATACCAAGAAGATGCCAGCCATAAATGTATAACATCAATAAAAATATTAAGGCTAAAAGCACTTTAAAACTACAATTAAAACAGACTTTTAATTCCAAACATCATTTTGTGTAATAAGAAAAATACAGCAAGTCAAGAAGATCCTTATTAAACAGAGGCCAACTGTAAGCGAACAGTATGATAAGTTTAACAATGTGTATCTGTGACCGTGTAAGATGTCAAAGCAGCCTATTTCTGAATACCAACTGCTGGGGGACATGAGCAGGAGGTTGCTACTAGCCCTTACATCCCACTCGTGTACCTCCCAGAGGCCAGTAGATAGGCAAACAACAGTCCAGCAGTTAACAGATGCTATGTGTCTACAAGTGTTCCAAACACCGCTGACAACGGATGATCTTCTAGTTGCAACTGGCCAACCCAACCGTTTCACATCTCCAAATCAGAGCTTCTGAAATTATCACATTAAAAAATGAAGTTTGGGGGAGAGAGGTCTGAAATAAACTTAGGTATTTTACCATCAAATTACTTCCCCATCAGAAAGTTATGAAACAGCTAATGCAACATCAGTTATAGCCAAGAACAATGCCTAATATACCACAGCAAAGACAACTAGAGGAACATTTTGCAATACCTACCTGGGGTTGGAGGGCACTCCTCAATGGTTTTTTGCTCTTGTTGTGTGGTAGCTATTTCCCACGGAAGACACTGGGAAATGGAAGCATTCCACACACATCGGAGACCGGGGCCAGCCCTTAAGCAGGTTTCATTGTTGTACGCTTCACAGCTTTCTGGGGTGTACTTCACGACGTCACTTAGAAGGAGGCTATTAAAGCCTCCAAATATATACATAACGCTAAACAAAGGAAGACAGATGAATCATTGCTGTTTATCTGAAAGTATACAAATGCAATGCTACTTGTACTGGGCCAATTTGCGGCCTCCAAACACCTGAGCCTGGAAAATCTCCTTTTTTGAACTAAAAACAAACCAGAATCCTCAGCCAGCATGACCAGTGAGCACACTGGGAACAGCATGCTGAATGCTGTAATCTAAAAAATAACTTTATCAAGCTTGAGAACAACAGAACTCTTGTGCAAGGGCTACTCTAAATAGCACACATACTCCCAATCAAAGCACTCTCATTACATGTGAGGCTGCCTCCTATTTTATCCATCCATCAAGTAACAGCTATAATAAATATCCTATTTTCTCTCCAGTAAGCTCAAGGTACTGTACATCACTTTGCTTCTCCTCATTTTATTCTTGCAATCACCACCCACTGAAGTAAGTGAAGCTAAGAGAAGGTGACTGATCCAAAGTCACCTAGGGAGCGTCGTGGCACAGGGGGGCTTTAGCCCTAAATCTACCTAGTACTAGTCTGAGACTCAGCACAACACACTAGCTCCCCAAACCATTCATTCTTTACAGTAAGCCTCAACAACTTGTAGCTTAGTGATCAGGTGCAGTGGCCCATCAGGGGCCAGAACAAGCCCATGAGAGACTACAATCACCCCGAAAGGCAAAACACCGAGAGAGGGCAGTGCTTGTCCAAAATCTGTCAAGCTCACAGGTGCTGCTGGGTTGCATTGGGCATGGCAAGTCCCAAATAGCACATGACAGGTTTTAGAACAGGGCTGGGGAATGTGCAACCCTGATCCTCATATGGCGCCTGCCAGTCCCCCAAACCCAACTCACCCCCAATTATCCCACTCCCAAACCTCCCACTACTTCTGTTTTCCTTGGCACCCTCTTGAAATAGAAATAGAAAATGATGCCGTATCACTCCTGGCACTATTTGGAGAGCAACTCTGAAGAAAATGTGAGGTATTCTGGCATTCTGGGGGCAGGGTATGGCCCATGGGGAGTTGGTTGGGGGAAATGACCCCTGGGACCCACGTAGTTTCCACTCGTTTTGGAAGATGACATTCATCAATATACCACCTTCTTATGGGAAATCTAACAGGCATTTATAATGGAAACACCTCATATTCTGCACTGTAGTGTTGAGGGAAAAGGCAGAATAGGAACTACACAGCTTGCATCCCATGTAACTATGAAACTGACTGCATTTGTCTATGATCTGGTATGTGGCCTGGCACTAGACATGCCCAGCATCTCAGGGACTCTTTTTAAAAACATACTTTTAGACGTCTGGGTTACCGAGACATGATGGTTAGGCTTCATGAAATCTTAGAAATAGGGAAGCAAGCTGAAACTATGAAGATGGCTTCAGTCCTTGAAAAAGCTTTGGTCACCTCTTCTCCATCTGCTCCAAACCCAGTACTATCCAATGACCCTCACTTATTGCTCACCCATTACCAGTGTATATGTACTTCCAATTCTATCACTTTTTGACAAAATCTAATACTTCAAAAATCTGTCTCTTTAGTTTCCAAAATGGATCTAATCTAAAGTATTTTCTGTATTTATTTCTACACCTACCTGCCTACAGACATACGCAGATGTATAACTTGCAGAATGAATTCTGATTACAGAATTCCATTTTTAATGTAGAAAAGCCTGGGGGTGGCATAGTGCACACAGAACCCCAAATAACCTAGCTGAGCTTCACAGGCACAGAGGGGATGTAAGAACTTCAAAAAACAAAAACAAAAAAAC
This sequence comes from Iguana delicatissima, assembly GCA_948472985.1. NCBI lineage: Eukaryota > Metazoa > Chordata > Lepidosauria > Squamata > Iguanidae > Iguana > Iguana delicatissima. The sequence continues at coordinate 362,439 of CAOKZL010000281.1, read as the reverse complement.
AGACTTTTCGATTGAAGCTGCGAGGTGTGAAAATGGCTTCTTTAGGTATTTTAAGGCCAAAAAAAAAAATTGTGGCTGTTCAGATTAAGTGACGGATGGCTGAAGTTAAAAGCAACCTGGTAGATACAAGAAGGAGTTCAGAACAGGGCCACAAGAAACACACAGAAGCAGTGAATGGCTTTTGCCCAAGAGGAGAAGATTTAAGACAGGGCTCTCAAAAAGGCAATAAAACCATGTTGTTATGATAGGAGGTACATTAGCTAGTGAATGGGGTGGAAAAGCTGAGTTGGAAACTGTTGTTCAAAGCAAGGATGGAGGCAAAACTCAATGAGCTGAACAGTTATGTTTCAAAAACAGTAAAAGTATGTTTTCTCAATTAACCCATGACGCTCATTATCATGGGAGGATAATGCTAAAGAAACAAGCACGAGGGACAATTAAGAAGAGGTATCGGGGCAATTCATGCACATGTTCAACAGGCAATGTATTCTCTACACAGATATAATGTTTCTGCATAAGAAGAAAACATCTAAACATCATGCAGTTTGCTGGGAAAATGTGGGAAATGTGGATAAGGGCAAAAGAGCCAACATACAAATAACAATCTCTGTGATTTGGATGTCTGATCTCCCCACTGTTGTCACCAAGTCAGCTTCAACTTATAGCAACCCTATAAGAGACTTCCAAGAATCCTGATCATGAAGGCCCTTCCTCAGGGCATCCATGGCTTCTTTGATGGAGTCAATCAGACATTACACAGTAGCAGTGTTAGTCCTACTAGTATCTTCATTCGTGCTTCTAATGTATCAGGGCTGAATATGGTGCTCACAGCTACCACAACTGTCTTTTTCACCCCCTTTCCATCCACCACTGGAGTGCAATATGCAGCCCTTCACATATTGCTGGACTACAACTTCCACTGTTAGCTATGCTGACTACAGCTGATGAGAACTGCACTCCAATCTATCTGGGGATCCACATGTCACCAAACCTTGGTCCTCTCTATCTGACAGCAGCATTGATACAAAAGAGGTGGTTCAGGCCTCCTAGAGACTGTTGGAGGCACCCACACCTACTGTTGGCAGGTACGATCCAGTACATGTCTCTTCTAGAACTGAACTGGGCAGCAGCCTGGCATTCTAGCTCTTTCCAGTCCCAAGAGACTCATGTTAAGAGTCTCAGTCTCAAATGTACACTACCTTAAGGGAATTGTGATGGCCACAAGTCAAGCTGGTGACAGTTGTCCCAAACAGCAGGGGCAAAAGCTTCTGGTGATGCATAAGAGATTCTGAAAGCCTTTAATGTCCTCTGTAGCCAGGGGTTCATGAACAGGGGTTTGGGATCCCTTTTCCCCACACCTTCTTCTGCACACAGACACACACAGACACATACACACACACAAGGTGTTTAGGCCTCTTACTTGTTGCTGAGCACTGCCGAATGTCCAAATCTGTTGATATCGTTGGGAAGATCAGGTGGAGGAAGCACAGACCAACGATCACAAGCTAGAATTAAACAAGTCCCATTTCAACAAAATTCCTTCTGGCAAACTAATTGACATTTTTAGTGTAACAGCTTCTCACATTATTTTAACGGCAATTTACATGACAACAAAGGAACCACCTGAGCCATTCAGGGAAGCACAACACTTTAAAGCATTTCAGAAGATGTTCCCAATACTTACATATTTGTTCTCTGGGATTTCCAAGTTACCTTCTACCATTGCAATACGTACAGCCATCCAACTCCCAATAAGAAACTAAAACAAAGCCACCAGAAGCAGTCTGTGTGTATATTTGCCTGCAAGTCACTCATCAACTTACCGCAATCCCATGAATTTCACAGGGTTTCTTGGGCAAAGAAAACTCAGAGGTGGTTTCTTCCTCTCAAATATAGCATTCAGCACCTGGTATACACTGACAGTCTCCCATCCAAGTACTAACCAGAGCTGACCCTGTTTAACTTCCAAGATCAGATGGGATCAGGTGCCTTGAGGGTATTTTGGCTACTAGCATAAAAACATACCATAGAAGCAAAGCCCATTACAACAATGAAAATAACCTCACATCTCTGTATAAAGCATTTCTGTTTAAACCATGTCAGAGCTGCAATCTTAGACGTATTTAGTATAAAATAAAACCCACTGAATTCATTGGGATTTCCTTCTGGGAAAACATGTTCAGCATCTAGCTGTAACTCTAAATAGTCTAGAGCATGAAGACTATCTCATTCCACTTTTAAGTGCAGCTCCTAATTGTTTATCTCCCACTTACTGGAATACATACATGCAGAATGGAAATAAAAAGGATGAAAACAAAAATATACTTGTTTACAAGGTTTACAAATTGCTTTTAACGTGCACCAAGAAAAAAAAGCCAATTGCACTGGAAACAGCAGAAGAGAGTTAATCGATAACACTTCAGGTTTAGCAAATGCCGTTACCACTGGGCTATGCCAGAAAGGGGTCTTCCTTGTCTAGGAAATACGGCTTTCCCGTCTAATCCTTCAGAACTTTGGGGGTCTCTGAGAACAGTATACAAGATCCCAGCCACTTAATTTAAATCTTCCATATAAATCAAATAAAATTTGATGATTAAGAGAGGAATTGGGGGGAAAAGGTTCAGCCTGCTCTGGAAATACCAAGTGATAGTACTGTGGGGCCTCCAGGAAAATCATCCTAGGCTTCCAAATCGATACACAAAGACAGAATTCAGAATCGTAGTAAAGCATAAATTTAGGCTGACAGTAATTTAAAACCCAAACATGGGAATCCAGGAAAGCAAACACAGAGACAAATCTTGCATTACAACTCCTCCACCCTCTAATGTTAGTTTCTATTCATTTCACAAATTCATCCCTATCTCCAACGCACAGCAACCTCCAGAGGGAAAATGATAGCTGTATCGCTGGTCCATCAATTCCAACATCATGCCAAATCATGCTGATCACAAGGGAGCTTACAAACACAATTCAAACTATGGCTCTGACAGTTCAAACAATTCCCAGGTAAGCTACCTTCACCAAGATTTGGCACGAGGTCTTAGCTGAGCCAAAACTAGCATTTCTTTAATTATTTTAAAATGTTATTTTAAAAGGTTGTCTGGGCTAGTGAAGCAGCAGAGGGAGGAATCACAGAGAAAGCTGAGAAAATGATGCCTAGGTTTGCCTTCTCCTGTAAGATTTGATGCCTGGCGATGAAGTGACAGCTACAAACAGAAGGAAAGAAGTGAGAACGAGCCACACTGAGAAGATCTTAACCTGTGCCTTCCTGTTAAAGTCCATCTGCTCAGCTGAGCTTCAAGGCAAGAGAGCCAAGAGTGGCCGGGGAGGCATGTACAAATCCCTGGCACAAGAACACTTTCTGTTGGTCGCTCACCTTTGTCATCTGCTCTCACCATATCCTCAAGGAAGGTAAAATAAAATGCACACGGGCAATAAAGAGAGCAAAAGAAGCCCTTTCCAACATTATGCATATTGCTATGCATCTTAAAGGTTGGATTTTAAGGGAAACCATTTATGCCAGGGTCCCAGCAACAGGGACGTAAAATTCTGAGAAATCCTTGCAAAGAGGGAGGGAGGGAGCCATTCCCCCCGCCCCGTTTTTTCCCCTACAAAGAATGACAAAAATTTAAGAGTGTTGAGTGAACCAAATATATGCAACATTTAAAACTGTCTTTAACTATTTTGATTGGGTTTTAATGTCTCTTTAACTTGTAAATTTGTTTAATGTGTTTTTAACTTTTCAAAACTCTTTTTACTGTTTACACTGTTTCACCTTAGTCAGGTGAAGCGGTTTTCTACACTGCCCTGAGATCTTTAGATAGAGGGCTGGATACCAATATTTTAAAAATAAAATTTAATAAAGAAACACTTCTCCAAACCTAAACATTCAAGACTTGTACTAGTCAACTTATTTTGGATGAATTTTATGTATTTATTTAAATATTTTAAAGCCACTTTTTTAGGCTAATCTTTCTTTTATGTAAAACTCCCAACTGTACATAAAATAACTATTTGTTTACTTATCTTAGAGGTAAGATATTTTCTGTTCAGAGACACTTTCTTCCAACCATAAGGATTATAGCACAGAACAAGTAATACCTTATAGTATAATTCTACACATCTTTACTCAGAATAAACTTTGCTTGAGTTCAATGGGACTCACTCCTAGTTGAGTATCTACAGCTGTCCTCTCTTACCTGTATATTCCAGATGTGTTGGACTACCATTCCAATTACCCACAGACACCAGATGCTGCCTGGGGATGATGGGAGTTTTAGTCCCGAATGTGTGATGGGCAGTTCAATTACATAGTTGCCACCCAGTTTTATAGAAGCAAAAACTGCAAACACTCCCAGCATTAGTGAGAAAGATGGAAATTACTGCACCATATACTAAGAACAAATAACTCAGTTTTTGTCTTCTGAAGAGCAGGAAAAAACACACATTACTTTTAGCAAACAGAAGAAAGTGCAATGTTTAGGTGAAAGCAATCTCGTAGTCACAGCATTAAAGGCAAGAAAGAGGTCTGGATACTAACTTAAGCATGATAATACTAAGTGAACTCAACTGCGCAGTACACACAGCAATAACCATTTTCTAAGACTGTAGGCGTGATGCAGCAAAACTACTGCACATTTTGAATGGGAAATCCCTTATTTCAAAAAGGATTCCACTCATATCGGAAGAGAAAATATCTTGTCGGAATGTTTCTCGGTGATTCCTCAACTTTCCAGTTTTTCTACTGAGGGGAAAATCCTTCAGAAAGCATTAGCTTTTCTATTAACCTCACTAGGGTAAATAAAAATAAGACGACGACGATGAAGGCGATCATAATGAAGACGTAGTGGAGATGGTTTTTAAGTGTTCTCTTTCTTCCCCATGACTTCACACCTCTGCCTAGGTGTCAAACAACCATATTCCCTACCCGCTCAGCTGCCTTCCAAAGACAAATCAGCCACCATTCGGAACCCACTTCTCACAGCTATTCTCTGTAGTTTACTTTCTTGCTGTTCTTCCCTTCTACTTCCCCTTCCCTCTCTTCTGCTTACTGCTTCTCCCATCCTTCCACACCCCTCCCCCCCTTCCCGGGCATCCAGACTTCACTGTTCTCTAACAGCACATTCTACACTGTTCCACCACAACAAAATTTATTACTGTCCATTTAACAGACATTATCAGAAAACGGAACAGGACAGGAGGATAGGTACAGGGAGCACGCAACTCCTTTGCTGCAACATTCCCACTGGTTGCCGGTCTGTCTCCAGGCACAATGCAAAGTGCTGGTTATGACCTACAAAGCCCTACATGGCTCGGGGCCAGGCTATTTGAAGGACGGTAGCTTTCCTATGTGAGCCTGCCTGAGCACTAAGATCTCTGCCCCACCACTTTCTCAGGCATGGCTCATGGGGAATCCAAGAGAAGGTCTCTCTGTGGCTGCACCCACACTTGAAAATGCCCTCCCTAGGGAAATCTGGGGAGCTCCTTCTCTCTTGTATTTTCAGGGGCCCATTGTCTCTCCCAGGAAGCCTCTGGGAACTGATTTTTAATAAGACAAGGGCTTTTTATGGTGCTTTTAAAGTTTATTTTAACCTAATATTTTAAACGGTTTTACTTCTCGTGTTGTTTAGTACTGTTTTAATCTTAATTTTGTATGTTTTAACTACATGTGCTTTTACTGTAATTTTCTGTCTTTTGTGAGACACCTCTTGAAAGACACTTTGAGTCCCCCTCTGGGAGAATGACAGAATATAAACAAAGAGACCGATGGATGGATGGATGGATGAATGAACATGCTATAGATTTCGGTCACCTCTGAATATCAGGATAATTTTTGGCTGGATTAGTCAGCAGGTCTCCAGCATTTAAGACCAAAGCCCCCTATCATAGATTAAGCTAATGTTTTCTCCCACTATGTGGGCTGCTTCAAATCCATTGATTTTTACAAGTTTTTTTTTAAAGTTCAGTGTGACAACATTTAATGTTATGCTCAACTGCTGAATGGGTAAATGTGCTGTTCCCATTTTTAAAAGACAGATCTAAGGGCAGTGAGCCAAAGCTCTCAATGGTCTTTTTTCCCTTTTCTTCATTTAGCAAGCCAAGATGAAAGCTTAGAGCATTTCGGCCAAGGAACATATTTTTGTAGATTAGGACGAGCATTTGGAATGTGTTGACTCTATGCTCTCTTCTCCCTCTTTTGCTGGAAATCAAGTGGAGAAGGGAAAGCTAATGGCTCTGAAATTACCAAGAATTATTTCCTTCCTGACCTTTGAATCAAGCCAACTCAAGATTTACAGCTCCGAAACCAACAAGAATTTATAACCGTGTGGACATTGTGAAAAGCGATTTCTGTTCTTAAAAGTGTACCCCATTCTCAGAGAAAGGGTTGCTAATATTTCAATAAACAGTAATACAAGAGGGCTGCGCAATCAGCCTTTGATGGCTGTAAGGAGTTGCGTAAAAACACATCCAAAGCTAGGAAGACAGACACCAAACTCTTCCACAGAAGAGGATTAACAAAAAATGATTGCAATGTTACAAAGTGCGAGCAAAAACTAATCATTTGAGAAGTCCAGGAATTATGGTGAGGCTTTCTTAAAAACCTAGCGAGGGTATTAAGAGATGATCTGGATTTTATTTGTCTGTGTATAAACTGATCCTCGTCCTGTGTTAAGCAAACAGCGCTTGTGTTACGGATTTGTTGTATACTGCCCTCTTCTGGCTATCCAAAGCTTAGCTGGTATCAAATTAGGTCTCTATTTGCTTGGGAATTTCATCCCAGCACAGCATATTTAACAGTGCAAAGTAAAACATAACTACAAAAACTCCATTCCACATGGAAAACAGCACCAGTGCTAACCCCAATGATCACTTCTGTTCCCATATGTTGTACAGACAAAAATCCAAGCAAATTCTACTGGAAAAGAGTACATGTGCCAAAATGACTTTTTTTTCCCCAATACAGCAGCATAAGCCAGGATTTTCATACTCTGAAGCTGGAGTGCATCATCAACAGGGCAGGAAAAAATTCACACAAGCAGGCACCTGATGGCCATGTAACTTTTCCTAGGATTCAGGAAGACAACATGTACATTCTACCCTCAACCACAAATTTAGCCTTATTGTGGATTGAAAGACACTCATATGCCAGAAAAAAACAAACACCTAAACATGGTTTTTCACAACTTTCTACCAGAGTTATGCTGCAGTGCTTTTAATATCTCCTGTTTATTTCCCCTGCCAGTCCCAGTTGCAACCTTTTGCAAAAGCAAAGCCTGGGAGCAAGCAGCTTCAGCAAAGATCCAGTGATAAAACTGAGCAACAGGCCCCACTGATCTGCCTGCTCCTGCTAGAGTTTATGTGAGACAATTGCAAACCAGGAATGACTGGCGTGATTTGAGGCAGTTCCAACTCCCCTTTCACCTTCAGAGCGGCTGGCCTTTCAAGGTGGACAAGACAAGGCCACTTGCAGGATGTGACATAGCAGCAATACTACAAACTCTGTCAGAGATTTCTCTGGTACTGCAGTTTACAGCAGAGTATAAATGTCTCCAGTTAATAGGTCTGGAGTTAGTTACCTTCTCAGTCAAAGCACAAAAAGCGAGCACTGTGGCCCCACTAACTTTGGGGAAGTGGAGAAGCAGAGAGGAAAAAAGCAACAGCCCTCTAGCTTTCACTGAAGTTCTCCAAATAAAAGGAATCTAGTGCTTAGCTGGACTCCGATTATATGAGCACTACTGGCAAGGAAAACAAAGAACTATGCTGCACAAGCAGGATTTTGCTGTGGATTTAATTCAGTTGGGGAATGGAGCTTACCTAGATCATAGGCCATGAAGTCTGAAGAGAAGCACTTGGCGCCATGGCTCATGGATGTGTCATTGTGGGTGTTTCCTCCAAAGACCAGCATGGTCCCACTGATGATCACAGCAGAGTGCAAATATCGGGAAAACTTGCTCTCTTTCAGAATTGTCCTGCACAAATAAAGAGAGGTGGGATGTCAGAGGTCATAATCTGCTCAATATGTCTTCTGAATCAAAAGAGAACTGAAAGAACTCTGCTTCAAGAACTCAAGGCTTTTAGGTGACGCGGGCCAAAGGCTCACTGAACAACTGTTACTCGAGGATAACACAGGCTGGTGTTGCAGAGATTTTGAGACAAACGCAGCAGTCCCCCTCCCCCTGTCTGGGGGGGATATGTACCAAGACCCACAACAGATGCCTGAAACCATGGATAGTACTGAACCCTACATGCACACTACATTTTTTCTCTACATATACATACCTAGGATAAAGTTTTTGCACTTTGGGGACATTATTAAATAAATTAAAGATTATTTGAACATATACACTATAATACCACAACAGTCAATCTGACAACCAAGACAGCTACCTTACATGACTTACAGGCAGGCAGGATCTACAGCATAGATACACTGGACAAAGGGACGATTCGCATCCCAGGTGGGACAGAATCGGATGCATAATAAGTATCATCATGGTACTTAGAACAGTGCACAACTGTAAACTTATGAATTATTTCTGGAATTTTCAATTTAATGTTTTCGGACCACTGGTAACTGAAACTTTGGGCCTTTCCACCCTACACTGTTACAGTGCTATTATTCCACTTCCAACATCATGTGGAGTTCTAAGGTCTGTAGTTGACTGAGGCCCAAGAGGTCTCTGCCTGACCCTCCCTAAACTGCAAACTCCAGGATAACACAGGATGTGGAAAGTGGAATAATAGCACTGTGTAGGCCAGAAAGGCCCTTTGAAAAGCAAAACTGTGGATAAGGTGGGGGGACTCCTGAACATTTTACAAACCACCCCCACCAGATCCACTACTCGCTTGGTTGCTTTCCAATAAACTGTGCCAGATGCACATTGCTAGAAGGAAAAAGGGAAAGCTGCTGACTTCATCAGCTGGACATGTGCTTCCCTGTGAGCTCTCTTCTGGCTCAAGAAAGATCACACATTGGCCAGAGTTTCCTGGGATGGACATTCAGCTGTGACTCAGCTGCAGAAAGCAGATGAGACTGCAAGGCCAGCAGAGACTCGGCCAGAAGGCCAACCATACAGAGCAAGTAGCAGTTAAAGTGCAAAACTGGCATTCAGTCCTCACCATGGATTGGCCTTAGGACCTAATGAGACATCATGGTTATACACACCTTCATCAGAAGCTGGCGAGTAATGAACTCATATAAAGCAGACAGGGAATGGACAGGGAAAGATGAGCTACTGTATCTTTTTTCCAGTCATAATTCTCCCCTCACCATTTGTATCTCTCAGTTGTTCCCTATCGATGCTCCAGAACTGCAAGTTAATTTCTCCATGAGAAAATCCATTAAGGGAACTGGAGCCAGGGCAGGGGTAAGGCTTAGCACACAAACACCTGTCCAATGATCTGAATTGTCATTTCAGAAGGATTTATGCTTAGCTGGACCCTAAGGTATCATTTTTATATAGATACAAAACAGATAAATATCTTCCCAGATGAAACAAACACTCAAGTTTGATATTACAGATCTGAATATGCTAACTCTATGAATTTAAAAGGAAACATATCTGTCTTGATGCTTGATGAGTTTTACCAGCTAAGCAAAGAATATCTGCTATAAAATACACATTTGTTGCCTCCTTCCCTTCACTTCAAATCAAGAACCTTGTTGAACTCAATGATTCTCCAAGCCCTTCTCTAAGGGATAATTGTATATAGTGGTTCTGCATGTATACACTACATTAGGAATAGATGGGTTTAAAAAAAAGTACAATTATTTCATTTAGTCTTAGAACATTCACCAACATTTTAGATGTGTAAATTAATGAACAGCAGACTTCAACTAGTGAGGCAGAATTCTTTTTAGCTGCCCATGTGTACAGGGAATACAGACATACAGATATACCTACCAGACACGCCTATTAACTTCATACTTGTATAAATCATCTGTTAGCCTGTATTTGTTGGCACTGAATGCCTTGTATCCCCCATGGGTATAGATGGACTTGGTGTTTGGATCATACACACTGCTGTGGCCATAACCTCCTTGCACCAAGGCTCCATTGGTTGGTAAAATGCTCCATGTGTTTGATGCTAAAAGAGAATGAGATTAAGTCACTATAAACAGCACGGATCTTCTTCTTCAGATCACCCTGCTCATCCATAGAAGGGCAACCAAAACAGTAAAAGGCCTGGAAACTAGGAAGCCCTATGGGGAGCAGCTTAGGGAGCTGGGTATGTTTAGCCTGGAGAAGAGAAGGTTAAGAGGCGGCATGATAGCTAAATATTTGAAGGGATGTTATATGGAAGATGGAGCAAGCTTGTTTTCTGCTGATCCAGAGACCAGAGCAATAGATTCAAATTGCAAGAAAAGAGATTCCACCTAAACATTAGAAAGAACTTCCTGACAGTAAGAAGTGTTCAACAGTGGAATATACTGCTGCCTGGGAGTATGGTGGAGTCTCCTTTGGAGATTTTTAAACGGAGGTTGGATGGCCATTTGTCAGAAGTGCTTGACTGTGTATCCCTGCATGGTATGGGGTTGGACTGGACGGCCCTTGTGATCTCTTCCAATTCTATGATTCTTCCTCACAGAGGTCCTTCCTGTTATTAAGTAAGGTGAACCTTCTTCCTCATTGTTATAGCAGTTCCAACAACTATGGACCTCATTTAAAGCTTAGGTATGGATGGTTGCCATAAAAAAATTTTTTTTTAAGAAACTGTTATTTAAGCAGACTTGCACATAGTAAGAGAAAATATAACACAATGCTTTTGTTTGTATGCTACCATGATTGTTGATATGTACATATATTTAAAAAGGTACCTACCCAAGACTACAGGGTCTGGGGTAAGAAGACAATAAACATAAAAGCAGCAGACTGCTACTCTATTAGTGAACATTTACACAAAAGACAAGGTCTACTTAAGAGGCTTTATAATATAACAGAGTCAACAAAGTGACAACAGGGCAAAGAGAAGAAACTGCAAAAGGAACGTGAAAACTATGGATCCAATAAAACCAAGACAGCCAACAAGGGAAAGGGATGGAGGATGAGACCATATCAACAGCATTATCAAAGCAAGGGCACTGAAAGAAAGTGTGCAAAAGCAAACTCAGATAGTGAGTCTTATGGGAAAAGGAGGCAACCGACAAGCTGAAAAACAGGACAATCAAGCAAGCATTGTATAGTGGAAGCCCAGGATAAAAATGGAGTCCAGCATCATGTCTCGCATAAAAGGCATTTTCAAAAGGTGACAAAATAGTCAAGAAAGACTCTTGAGGAGAAAAAGGTACAGGCTTAAGGGAAGGAAGGAATCTGTATGACAATTACAGAAAGATCAGCTCCGGTTTGTGTAAGAAATTCTTCTTCAATTCTTTTACAAGTAACAGATTAAGAGTTTGTGACAAAGCAATACCCACTCAGATTGTATTCTTGCACATTGCTGATGTACCCGTAAAGAGGGCAGTGCCCAAAGATGACCAGCATCACAACTGAACCATCTTCCAGCGCGACTATGTGTGCCGAATGGCCGACCACAGCATACTGCTCCTTGGCTTTGGGGAAGGCTTGGACCCATGACTGGTTTGTGATATGAAACACCCAGAGCTCGTTGGTTACATTCCCAGACTCATCTATCTTGCCTCCATACATGTAGATTTTATTCTGGAAAAAAAATGAACCAAGGGATTGTTTTTACATTAAAATTCACTGCCTTAAATCATGAGCAAATAGGAGAACTATAATAAGCACTCGAGTGCACTAGCCCATGAAGAAACGAAGCTCTGATGCCTGACCATGCAAGTTCTTCCGCAAGAGCATGAGTTGTCCCTTTTATCACCCAGTCTCAGCAGGAATCATGCAATCCTCAGTTGCTTCTTGACAACTACACCCATCTTCTCACAGTTTCTTTTACTGTCCTGCCTTTACAGTTAGAAGAAATTTGGATGAATACACAAAACAGTTTGCTCCCTCCTGGAAGAGACATTCTCTCCCATTACCACATATTATGAATGTGCAGCCATTCAGCAAAGGTGGGATGGGGGAATTATTCCTCTGCACCTTAGAAGAATGAGTATTCATGGTAAGCCACTAACACATTATTTAGAAAAGTAAGAAGATACTGTCAGGGGGGTGGGTGGAGTCACTAAGAAGCTGCTGTAGTCTCAAAAGATCACATGATGCCCACCTGGGCTGAGCAATACAAGGCAATCCCCACATCATCATCATTATTATCATCAACATCAACATCTTTATTTATACCCCACTTCTTTCCCAGGTTGGGACTCATAGCGGCCTACAACAGCCAAAAAGACACAGTTAAAAACCACACAATGGAAAAGTTAAAACACAATCAATCAATAAAATTAAAACAAAGTTTAAATACATAACTAAAACACACACCCATTATTTAAGATTACTCCTTTTTACCTGGGATAGGAACATGGCCTCCTTGGCTATGGAAACCAACTGGATGACCTGGGCGAGTCACATTCTCTCAGCCTCAGAGGAAGGCAATAGCAAACCTCCTCTGAACAAATCTTGCCAAGAAAACCCCATGATAGGTTCGCCTTAAGTCAAAAATAACTTGAAGGTACACAACAACAACTTGAAATAGAACTAGAGTGGCACACCCATCACACAGATCACATCTATGGCTAGAGACATCAAGTATATCACCAGCAGTTTAACACAGTCCAATTTCAGCCATCATTGAACACAGCAATATCTACATGTAACAAAGCAGACTGGTTAGGTGAAGACAGCACTGATGAAACTAAGTGAGACCTAGGATCAGCTGCCTTGATTGATGTGAAACACTTAATATTTTACCTTCCAGGCTTCTGCCAGAAGACATATCTGTTTACAGAAAGTTCTCTATTCAAAGAAGAGTGGAAACCCCCAAAAACTGAAGAAATGCCACTTACTTCATGTAAGGCCAGAGAATGGCCATATCTCATCACTACTGCATCCACACTGCTGTTGAGAGGTAGCCACTCGCTGGAAACAAGGTCGTACCTGCAGAACAGAAAGGGCAAAAATGCAGTGGTATGTCCTTTTGCACTCAGGCCCAAAGCTGCTATTTATACAACTCACAATACCTGAGGGAGAAGAATAAGACAAGCAAAAAAAAAAAAAAAATTGATCAAAGGGATGTTTAGCCCACAAATAAAACCACTATTGATTTGGGTACAACCACTCTGCTGATAAAAGAAAAATGAAGAAATTTATATTAATATGGAAGAAAGTATCCTCAGAGTAACTTCAAATAAATTCAAAGAGATTATGGAATGAAAAAGAGGAAGCTTATTCTATTTTTGTTCGGCCCTATCTTCAAATATTCTCCATGGACATCATTCAATATAGGAGATGAATAGGAACCTTCTTCTTTAATGTCTTTTTATCCTGAAGTTCTGTCGCAGCATGCCAGCTAGGCATACAGTCATGTGAATTGCCACTTCTGGTTAGCTTTTACTGAAGTCAGCTGTATCAGGTTAACAAAGTCCTACATATCCAAGCAGGAACAGTGAAGGACTCATATTAATTAATTTAAGAGTGCCTACTTTTGCCCCTCAAATATATACCCCCTGAAGGCAGCATATAACATATTTTTAAGTATGAAAAGACATTTTGGGCAGAAAATCAGCCTGTATAAAAAAAATCCTATTAACTATGAATTAATGCAAAATGGCAAAATGAGGCCAATAGGGGCCTTGGCGGCAATTTTAGAGACACCTAGAAAAGATGTGTTTTTTTTTAAACCCAGAAGTAAACAGGAAGTCATTTCCATCCCTTCCTGTTTTCAAAAAAACCTAAAAAACAAAGGGGCACAAAAACATGGCACAAATGCCCCCCCCCACACACACACACACACACACAACTCCTGGAGTGTGTTGTGGGCATTTGGGGAAAAACAAGCATTTTTTTGTGCTGAGGGGGTATGGTCTCCCAAAGTCTCCAGGAAGGCTAATGCAGGTCCCTAGGCTTCCACAGTTGCCCATCTCAATCTAAAAGGACAAGCAAGTTTACATGCAAGGAGATGGTTCTGTAAGTAACCAGGTCTCAAGCCACTGAGGGCGTCTAAGGAAATAACTAGCTCTGTCAATTATACCTACAAAGAAAGACTAATTAGCCATAGGCAGTTCTGCCAATGGTGAAGAAAGCTGCAAGATGCTCATCAACAACATCTAGAGAACCACCTGACTGTCACCTAGCCCTTTGCCCATCAAGATTCTGATGGCAGTATTCTGTGCGAACTGAAGCTTTTCGGCAGCTTTGAAAGGCTACCTGACAAGAATGGTATCTCAACCACAGCCCTATCTGTCTGTATCTTATTTAAAGTGCTCTTTCCAAGGTGATTTTTTTCCTTGGAGCCATATGTGAGCCACTTTTCTGTAAGCTGATCACATGCTGCTGGAGGGCACATCTGAATAGTTCAACTGACAGTGTGAGTTTGCTCAAGAAACTGGCATCCTAAAGGTAAGGATATTGGCTTCAGAGAGAAGAGAAATATATTATTTGCCACAACCATATGACTGCATAACTCAGACATATTTTGCCTTGAGAGCCTTGCCCCAGTAACCCTCCCAAAACATCACATACAGAAGTTCTGGTGATGATATGTAGGCACAAGCCATTATGGATGAGCTCCTCAGTAACATTTCCACAGCCTCCTTGTTTCAACGTTTGGTGTTAACTCTAAGCATGAAGTCACAGTCCCTCTTGTTGAATCTGAACTGGAATGATGTATCTTTCCTGTATTCATGAAAGGAGCTGCTCTTGACACCAGTACCGGGAAGATGTAATGGAGTTTCTACACAGTATCTTCAATGGAGAATGCCATGCACTTGCAACGGCTCACAGAGAATACACAGAAGCAGACACAACCTTCAATAATTAGAGCCACAGGACTAAGGCAGAAGACTCAAAACTCAGGCCTAAGCCTTCACAACTAAGAGGGACTTTCTTATCCTCCTATTCTGGACTGCCTAGTCTTCCGAACTCTGAACAACTGTCCACCATGTGTCACTCACAAAAGCAAAAGAGGCAGTGGTCACAGCTGTCACAAAGCTTGCTGCTGCACATCAACCACGTTTTAAAGAACAACTCTTACTCCATAGGTGCCCAGCTTGTCAGATAGCATGTGAGAATGGCAATAAAAATACATAGGTAAAGATTGAAGGTGGAGAGAAGAGAGAACAAATAAGACAGAGTTCTGTGTTCTGCTGAAGAAAGAGAATAACAATTTGCAAATTATGCAACTGCAGCAGCAGTCAAAAAGGAACTGAGTGAGAAGACAGAATCCACGTTGTTTGGGGCAGACATCCTGAGGATTGGGTCAGGCTTCATGCCAGACCTCTCAGCATTCAACTCTGCAAGGCTCCAGACTTTACTCAGCATGGAATTCATACACAGGACTGCAGAGAGACTACAAAGAATCACCCATTTACAGGAAAGAAAAGCAAAATACAACAGTTCAGAAAACAGGATTGAGACACTTAAGTGTCTGGAAGTGTTTAGCAAAGGCATGGCCCAAAGGAGCTTCCAAAAGGCCAATGGGAAAGAAAGGAAGCATTTCACAGGAGCTTATGCAAAACCAGTGCTGTTAATTCACTCAAACCTAAGACACAATCTACACTTAAGAACTATCAAGACAGAAGCAAAGTTACTGGCCCACAGAACCTCTCTGTCTGCCCATCCCCAAGCATGGTATCATTTTGTAAAATTTTCACGTTCATTTTACTCACGCCAAAACCACTTGGGCATCCGTGTGATTGAACATGTAGCCCCCAACCACCCACATGACATCATCCTGGACTACGGCTTTATGGGATGCTCTAGGAAGTTTAGGCATATAGAATTCTTCACGGGTCCAAAAAGAGTGGTTTGCTGGAACAGGAACTGAGCAGTCTGTACCTAGGTGGAGCAAAACATATTACCAGTTAACAGCTATGATCAGATATCTGTACCAGAACACTGTGTAAACTGGCTAGCTCATACTAATAAGATTGCTGATACATCATAAATACCCTAAAAACTGATGGATAGTCAAAAACTATACATAACTGGTGATGTGAAAGGGTGAAAAAAGCCTAAAAAAAACATTATAATTAGATTGTTCCAAACTTCTCAGAACATATGAACTCAGGAAGAGGGCATACAAATTCAGAGACAGCTAAAATGTGGTAGCAAAATTTGCAAGATTAGAGGATACTGTCTGTCCAGATAGCAACATTCAACAAAAAAGGGGAGCCAAATCTCAAACTCTGCTAGCCACCGCAAACTTTCAGGGGTGCAGCTTCTCACCTACCTTGCCATCCAGTGTAGCACACACATCCCTGAGAGACATTTCTACTGCACTGGCCCCTCTCTGGGAAGCCACAGTCTTCTGGGCAATATGGAATGTCACAGGCTTCTCCTTTCCACTGTTCTGAACACTCGCATTCAACTACTTTGCTGCTGTTGGTAGACCTGCACTCCCCTCGGCCAGAGCAGTCACGAGGACACACGTTGAAGCTGCGGGCAAAGAACCAGAAAAGCCATGTCAAATATTTGTTACCACACCATGACTGAAATTTATGCCAGGTGTAAACTAACTGTGGCCATTGTACTTTGAAGGAAGAAACTAAGGCCTTTCCGCACAAGAGGGCTGCACCACTATCGGGCAGCAGTCGGCTGGTCGTGCTTCTGCACAATGTCATCGCCAGTCCACTGTGATCTCTCCCCCAAACGGTGCGCATGCAGTATTTGCAAAACAGAAAAAAACACTACACGGTGCTGCTGCCCTCCCTGGCCATGTAGAAGAGCGGAAGCACACTGGCAACATCTCCCTCCCCTGCACAACAATGGCAAGTGGATGGCTGTGCTGTGAAAAGGAAGAGGCAGGGCCAGCGCACTCCCCTCCCTGCCAGGGTTGCAAGAGCAGGACTTACCGGAGCCCTGTCGGGCAGAAATGGCCAAGGGTTATTTTACCACCTCATACCCTTTAAGTACCTGACTACACACACTGTCAGGATGGTGAAAAAATAATGGTAGCTGCTGGCTTCCACAGTGCTCAACCTATTTGGGGGATAGAGCTCAGCACTAAGGATAGTTCTCTCAAAGTTCAGCTGAAAACTCAGAGTGGATTCACTGCTATACTGACATACAAACTACCAAACTGCCACTGTGAAAACATTTTCCAGCCCAGAGCTTTCCAAACTTTCCATGTTGGTGACACACTTTTTAAGACATGCATCATTTCGTGACACAGTAATTCAATCTTACTCGCAAACCGGGGGTTAAACTAACCCCTTATGAGAGACACAGGCACATACATAAATTGTAACAACAAAATGTATGGGGACACAACAAGTCTCATGAAAACTTTTCATATATTTTAAGAGATATACGATTTATAAATAATAACAGGCATTTCCAAGATTGTATCCAACACACCTACACACTTCAGGCAACACACTAATGTGTCTCAGCACATCATTTGGAAAGCCCTGCTCCAGCCTTTCAAATGTATTTCTCAAGACTTTGGAAAGCCCTGCTCCAGCCTTTCAAATGTATTTCTCAAGACTGCATACAAAGAACCAGGAGCAGAAATATGGCAGATTATTATAGTATATGACTATGGCAGAAAGATTAACCTATGCACAGAAATGGAGAAATACTGTAATTCTAATGGACAAAGACTGGTTGCTGAAATTGATTGACCATGCTGAAGTGGACAAACTATCAATATTGATTAGAGAAAAAAATCACTGGTGTCACTGGTGTCATTTTTTTAAAGATTGGAAGCCTTTGATCGTCTTTCGACAGAAAAGTGAGAACAGAATGTAAACTATAGGCTTTGATAATTAATAGGTTTGGTTAAGTTGAAGGAGTGCATGAATAGTATACAGTCAGAGAAGTTACTTATATGGTAAAATATGTAACCATTGTTAGGAAAGTCAGAAATCAGTGTTAATCTTTGCCTTTCTTTTTATCTGCTCTTTCTCTCTCAATCTACATCCCTGAGCTAGATTGAAGGAACCATCTGACCTATTCTACACCAGTTTCCGCTATTTCCAAACGATTTGTACTTTGCCAGTAAAATACCCACTGCTACCACAAGATGGTACTACAGTGTCTGTAATCTCCAGTTCTGGAACTGTTTATAACGCCTTCACTGGCTGAAATTAGTCTTCTGTAAGTATGTAAAATTCTGAGAGTTGCAGTCCAGCAACATGTGGAGGGCTGCACTTTGCCCACCACAACAGAGGAAAACTGTTTGGGAAAGCAGGTGCAAGTAAGTAAATGCAATGTCAAGTAGTAAAATGTCTGCCTGTCCTGCTTCAGAGCCAAGCAGCCAGAAAACTGGAGGAAGCTGCCTGCAGGTAGCGCATTAAAAAACACGCATGACAGAGTATTGTGTGTCCACTTCCATATTCCTAGCCAGCTAGGAATCATCAGTTGGCCACCTCATTCCCACCAAGCACTATAAGGGAGGACTAACAATCAACCTGCTCCCTTGCAGGTCTGTATATTCACACAAAAGCACATGAAGCAGGAGTGATATGGGGGGGGCAGGAACAGTAGGGGGAGGAGATGTCCTTTGGCCAAAGGTAAATATAATGTAAGAAAGAAACCGAGTCTTAGGATATACGAGGAAAGATTTTATTTCTCAAATTTGCCCAATGTGTTTTGGCAAAGAAGTATTTGTTCATCCTCATTGAGGGCTGGAAGTAATGGAGAGGCAGTAAATATACATGAACAAATTAAAGGGAAGTCACAGACTTAAGAGTTACAATAATAAGTATGTGCATGCATGCTTTATGCTTTGGGACACCTTCATTAGAGAGGTTAAGACAACTCCTTCACAGTTCTCCTTGCACTAGGCAAGTGCAAACTTTCCTATTCCATCAGACTTTTAGGAACTAACTGTGATGAGCTTGTAATGGTGTATTGTTTTGCTATTCTTTTCAAATATTCTTTAATGAAATTTAAACTGTTTTAACTCAACAGTTTGTGTAATTCTTTTAAAAATACCCTAAATGTATCTAAACGTTACTGATGTTTTATATGTTTTTGCTCTGTGTTGGTTTTAATAATTTGTAAGTTGTCTTGAATATCATTACCAGGAAAAGGCAGGATATATATGAATTATAATTATTATTGCTCTTATTATTGTTATTATGATTAAAAAACAAGACCCAACATCAACACTCGAACTGCTATTACTTGGATGAGCGGAGACAAAAAGTATCAAAACTTCAGTCACAATACAGTCAGTGTGGTGTAGTGGTTTATGACCCTGGAGACCAGAGTTCAATTGCCCGCTTAGCCATGGAAACTCAACAGGTGACCTGGGGGGAGTCACAGACTCTCAGCCCCAGAAAACTCCATTTAGGGTTGCCATAAGTTGGAAACAACTTGAAGGCAAACAACAACAAACTACCAGGAGTAAATCTCAGCGTTTTCCTCCAATGAAGAGAGGTGATGTGATATATATTCCATTCCAACACCGCCTGGAAATGTTATCAAGGAATGACTTTAAAAGTGGTGTTATCACACAGTACTATAAACATTTTCCTTTGGCACACCCTATTTGCATTTAACTTTTACGTACTTGTAGGTGATGTTGAATCCTGTCAAGTTATAAGCGGCGTCGCTGAAGAAATGCAGAAGAGCATAACCAGAGGTGGCTACAACTTCTGGGACAGTCTCATTGTTTTCCCTCTCAGGAACAATAAGGCCACTGGAAGAGAGGCGACACGAGAGTAACAAGAGAGATTTCAACAACTGCAGCTGGCCCAAAGACACACCTGTTCTCCCCATATACAAAAAGCTAACAAATCAAGGTACAAGCTTATGATGGTTTTGACAAATCGGATGAAGGCCTTCATGAAGCTTTGCTGCAGACAAAGTTTACTCATGTGTCACAAAATACTATTTAATCACCAAAATACTATTTAATTTAATCACTATGTCTGAAATAATCTCATCAGCTGATTCAATATATGTTCCACTGAAACATGCAGGTCCTTTTAATTGTGAAGGCCAAAAAACCAATGAAAAGACTCCCTCGCAATCTGAGAACAAGAACAAGAACATAATCTGTTTAAACTGTGCATAATCTTAACCATAAATCAAAGGTGTGGCAGCAAGAACTTACAGGTGCATCTGTAAGAGCAGCTGAAAGCAACTGAAACCAAGAGTTCTGAACTAAGTCAAGGTGATTAAAATCATAAAACTGACATCCTATGTACCTGCTTTCCGTACTTTCAAGAACAGAAAACCTCCTGATTAAGAGGAAACACTCCAGGCTTTTGAAGAAAACAAACAAACCCCAAAAATCCCCTTAGAACTCCATGCACTAGAAAATATTACTAAAAAAACTCTTTCAAGTTATGGAGCATCTGCTAACAGCCTTGGTGGCTGAAACGCTTAAGTAAAACTATACATATGATTCAACAATATATTTGCAAAGCAATCTCTGTATTCAAGTAATCCAGAGCGGTTAACTCTGGGGCTTGTCTGCTTTGGTTGTGAACCTACACGTTATCAAAAATCACTTCTACAATTACCAGAATATGAAAGTTGTCTGCAATTCAAGGCCATGTTATACAATGGCAGAGTGACAACATTTGATGCCTGAAATTAGGGTGAAGGATCTGCAATTAATAGTTGCATACCACTGCTTTTTTCCACCACATACACATTTACATTTTTACATTTACACATTATATTTTTCAGCAAAGTAAGAGAATCAGATTTCTTGAAGGGGTTAGAACAGTGGTTCTCAACCTGTGGGTCCCCAGATGTTTGTGGACTTCAGCTCCCAGAAGCCCCAGCCACTATGGTCAATGCTCAGGGCTTCTGGGAGCTGAAGTCCACAAACATCTGGGGACCCACAGGTTGAGAACCACTGGGTTAGAACAACTATAGTCTGCCTGCTTAAAGTATTTCAAAGGCACCACTGCCGTGCTGACGAAGCAAGACTAACGTGTTGGTAGGAGCATGTGTACATGTTCGCATGTGCTTTTCAGTCACCTGTTGACTTAACATCAGCCCCATAAATTTCACAGAGTTTTCTGAGGCAAGACCTCTTCTGAGGTGGCTTTGGCAGTTCCTTCCTCTGAAAGCTAACCTATAGCACAGGGTATTTGTTGGCAGTCTCCCATCCAAGTACTAATCAGGGCTGACCCTGCTTAGATTTCAATACCAGATGGGATCTGGTGCCTTCGGACCATTTAAGGCCCTGTTATTACAGTTTGCAGAGGGAGAGAGGGACAGTGGCCTCCCTAAGCCCCCCAACAAGTTCAAAGTCCAGGCAAAACTTGAAGGAGGGGCTTCCAGGTTCTCTCCTCCTTCTCTCAGACTTTAGTCTGCTCTGGTTCCATATACTTATAGCAGGTTTTAAGCCTACTGATTGCAGAGAGTTTCAAACTACAGTCCTTCCCTGGTTCTGCAAATACTTGTAGAGAGGTATTCAAAGCTTGGAAAAGTTATCTTTTTGGACAACAGCTTCCCAAAATCTCCAGCCACCACACACAGGGTAATTCTAAAACCAGCAATCCAAAAAATCCAAACTCCGAAACTGTGCAATGTTAGATGGCACAGATGTACCAGCACATTTCAAAGGATATAAAGCACAAGGGGGAGGGAACACTTTAAATCTCTATTTGTCTCTCTTTTGACAATGAAAGAAGCTCCTTCTGCCTTCTGCCATCAGATACCTTAATGGCATGAGTTACTGGAAGATGCACTGCAGAATGTCTACACAAATACAAGAACCCCTATTAATGCTCAACACATCTGAAAACTGATACTGTCTTGCAATGCTTTGATGCTCATCTTTTATTTTAGGCATACATGCATGAGCCAGCATGGTAAAGCAGTTTGAGCACTGGACTGTCTGCAGAAGAGAAGGTAAAGAGGGGACATGATAGCCACGTTTGAATATTTGAAGGGATGTCATGTTGTGGAGGGAGCAGGATTGTTCTCTACCACTCCAGAGACTAGAACAAGGAAAAATGGATTCAAGCTGCAGGAAAGGAGATTCCACTTGAACCTCAGGAAGAACTTCCTGGAGGTCAGAGCTGTCCAGCAGTGGAATCTGCTGCCTTGGAGTGTGGCGGAGTCTCCTTCTTTGGAGGTTTTAAGCAGAGGCTGGATGGCCATCTGTCAAAGGGAATGCTTTGATGGGTGTTCCTACATAGCAGGGGGTTGGACTTGATGGCCCCTGGAGTCTCTTCCAACTCTATAATTCTATGACTACAACTCTGAAGGTTCAAATCCCCAACGAGCCATGAAACCCCAGTGAATGAACTTTGGCAAGTCACTTTCTTTCAGTCTCAGAGGAAGATAAAGGCAAACTCCCTCTTGCCAAGAAAGCCTCGTGACAGGTTCACCTTAGGGTTGCCCTCAGTCAGAAACAACTTGAAGGCACATCACATACGTGCATACATACACACACACACAGCTGCATCTCCAAGACACAGAATAAAAGTGTGGAAACATTATCCCTCCTCTTAGGTCTTGGTTCAGAGTGCACTCTGCTGGCAATACAGTTAGAGTGAGTGTGAATTTTTCAGTGACAAAAGGGATTCCCCCAATATACACGCACAGAATTAGAGAACCTATCTGCACTATCAATGGACAATTTCAAGCTCCACGCTACAGATGAAGTTATACATATCCAAGCAACTCACAGCATCTCAAAGATACAGTGAACAGAATCAATATGCGTGTTTCTGATTCCTAGGCACCTGAACAAAACTTTGGAAGCAATCTCAAATCAAAGTAGCCATACGCAACACAGGAAGAACAAAAAAACAACACTGCACACCCAGTTATGCCCACATATCATTCTAATGTAATCTAATACAATCTGTTTTTCATATTTAAAAAAAATCCCTATAGGCAGAGACTTCAGGGTAAGCAGAGTTCCTGCACCAAGACCTCTGTCTCAAAAGCAATGCTTTTCAGTGTTCCTCACAGACAAGCTCACTGTGTTTACAAAGTTAACAGAAAAATAGGCCTGGCATTGTGCAGGTTATCAATGTCACATCAGAAGTGATCCCACATTGGGCAAGTTACTACAACACATCACTATAGAGATTTGACATTTTTAAAACAGATGAGGTGATAGAATGTAAGAAAGCCAAGGAGTAGAAAGGTGGTATCTATGGGGTATTAACTATAGTCTAAAGGTCTGAGAAGCTCTGAGAGAGACTTAGGCAGCAAAAAGAGAACCTCAGACCTTGTTAAGCAAAGGATCCTGGGCTCTGACTCAAAGGACGGCCACATACAATGCAATTGCAACAACAGCAGAAGCACTGAGAAGGATGGAAGTCCTCCAGAAACCAGCTGGCTCCTTGACAAACTCCCAGGGAAGCAATCACTATCCCATGTCAATTAAGGCAAAACTCTTCCAGGAAGTTTGGGATTAGGATCACAGTTCTTTATAGTACTTAATTGCTTCATTCATTCTCAAAAGTCTATCATCAACTAGGAGGTGAAAATCACCAATCTATCTGACTCATAAAGAGGTCAAGGCAGAGGGGGTCTAGTGACAGAGTCCTTAGATGGGCAAGGGTTTGAGAGCAATTACTTCAGTTTAAGCCCACCTAACAAGTGTCCAGCAGGGAACGGGCACCACAAAATAGAAACTGTCCACATATTAGCACAATGTCTAGTTGAACCACGCAAAATTAGAAGCCAATGGCATGTGCTTCCACCATAGGGATAAGATGGGAAAGTGTTTCCAGCCACTGCTTACACTCCAGTTCCAGAGAGAATACCAAGGCATGCTAGGAACAAGAACACCCCTGTGCATCCCCAGGTCCTCAATTTTCAATCAAGCCATAAAAATGAGGACGTTCCAAGCACTAAATCCAATGCTCTCCTGGCAGTCACAGCACCATGTTTATCCACCCCACATTCAGCTCTCTGTACCACCCAAATAAAGCTCCAGGGAGATTTCGAGTCCTCTGGAACTTGATTTAGGAATATATGGGGGGGTGGGGTTGCAGTGGTGGGGGGAGCAACCTCCCACATTGCTCCACTGATTTCAGCCATTAAAAAAACCACCTCACAGCACCATCCCATAACCCCCCCTTTTGCACAGAGATGGAGATGCGTAATTTGACACCTATGTCTTCAGTTTCAAAACAGGTGATGACAAAGGCTGGCTGCTCAGAGGGAACCTGTTCAACACCAATCAAGGTCAGTGGTCTCTTGCTGCCATTTTCCAGTACTGAGAAGGGTTGCTGTCAGCCTAACCAGATATTCTGCTTCTGTTGTATTCATTATTGGCATCTAGAGCACAATCCAGAAGCCTGAACCAGATGGGGACACCACCTGTGGACTCCAGGAAGAAGCAATCCAGAGAATCTACTCTGCAGAAACAACCAGCAAATTAGACAGATCTGTCAGTGATGGGGAAGTGTCAGTCTCCTAAGGCACCTGAATACCAAGGCACCTGGGATTTCAACATCTGCCCACTGCTGAGATAGCAAGTGTATGAATATATCAGTCAAGGTCATGACGGAAAAATGACAAATATGCAAAATCCACTTAACCCTGCCTTAAATTAGGTTTACTTAAGGGGCTTCTCTGCTGTCAGAAAGGAAAGTGACAAAATAAATCAATTACAACTGCCACCACATTTCAAGTAAAACAAATCACAGAAGATTATTTTTAGATATTGAAATGTATTTATCCTCCAGCACTGATTTCCAAAGGTTTTATAAAAATTTCAAAACACACAGCACTTTAGATCTATGAACTACTTAGGAGGCCAATTAAAAACCCATTAATCTGAAAAGAATTAAATAAAGACAGCCAACTCACATCATGCTCACTCTGCCTCTTACAGATTAAAATGTAATTTAACACATCTGCAAGATTATAAAGAAAGAGCTACACTATTTGCCCAGATGGACCATTTCTTTGTTGTGCTCATTCTAGACAAACAACATCCCTACAGGTTATTTCTCTCTTCCCTAGTACACACACAAAGTGACACACAGGAAGTGTCTGACTGCCTGGTAACAGAGAAACAAAGGTTACACATTATAGCCCCCAGCCTCACACTACAGCCCCCAGCCTATGGTGGAGGTAACTGCCACACCATAACCAAACCCAGCAATGGTCTGAATGCACCACAGCTTCCAACATAACTGGCAGCTGTATTCTTGGCAAGGCGCATGAGTAGCTCAGCACAGGGAACCACACAAGGCATTTTTCTGAGGTCATTGTGTGCCTTGACAATCAAAGGAACAGCAACGCAAGTACCAAGTGATCTACTAGAAGATACACCGTACCATAGAAAACATTCCTCTCTTTCCCTAAGACTTGTATCAATTGTGTTTCTTCTCTTTTCTGCTTCAGTAAAGTTATCAGAAAAAAATATATACATCAATGGATAAGCATTAATTTTTTAAGAATTTATTCAATAAAGATAACTCCACATTTATACGATCTGTACCATAACTGTGACTATGACCATAAAAAGCTAATCTTTGCATACTGTGATACTTGGCATAGAGATGGAATACTTAAGACGAACGAACACAGTTAGTTATAAGTAATGGTAACCTATTAACCATGAGATCTGTATTTCTTGAACAACAATTTCTTTTTTTTTTACAAATGAACTCTTGCAAATATGAGATGGAGGTGAGGGGAGCTGTGTCTTTCTATCTGTCTCTGAATTGTACATTGCTATGCCACAGCCACGTGACACCTCAGTGCAGCTGACCCCAACATCTTCAAAATTTTTTTAAAAAACTCAAGGCAAAACACAAAGAATCACATTAAACAAGTATGACACAGCAATTAGTTTCCCACTGTGCTCTGTGGCTTACCTAAAAGCAGCCAATAACGGAGCGTAAATTGAATCACCATCGTACACATACAAGTGGTCCCAGCTGCATTCCGTCGCAAAATGATTAAAGCGGAGCCTAAGGATTGTGTTTGGCCTGAAAGAAGGAAAGACAGGCAGCATAATTACCACACACTGTAAGGACATATTGCTCTTTTTCTAAGCACGATAATATACAAGAACAAGGCTGGCCTCTGATACCTGTTAGCATTAAGCTTCCTGGTTTAAAAACTTCATAGTGCACTAACTTGTCTCATAACAGTGGGACCACCATCACCATTTGCATAGGAGGAGCACTGTTTTCTGACATAGTCCTCCATACAATATGATTCATGCACTCCGCAAAACAGGGCAAAGCTGAAACTCCAGAGGATATAAAAGCCTCAGCATGGAAATGATCACTCTAAAATACTCAAAGAAGCTATATCCTCCCCTCATACTGATGCTAGTTTCATGCTATGCTGATCGTCTGGGAATCATCCTCAGGGAGGAAAGAAACACTGTCAGAGCAGCCATGCAGTGGTGCTTTTGTTGCAGCTGAACCTTTCCAGACAGCAGGTCACAAGCACTGCAATCAAAATTCTTCACAACATCCACAGGTCCTCCCAAGAATCCGAAACAGTTACAACCGCTGGGTACAGATGAATCCGCCTTATGGTGAGTCTGGCCACTTATGCCAACTAATTAGTTGACCCATTTAGGCCAACTAATGGCAACAGTAGCTCTTCAGAGTTTCAGGCAAGGTTCTTTCTTCGACCTACCAAGTATCCCTGGCAGCATTCCCTGGTGGTCTTTCATAAAGTACAAACAGGTCTGCTCCTGGCTATGTTCCAAAACATCATAAGGCTACATGGGCTCACAGTGGTATAGGGTAACAATGTGGTCAGCAAAACACAAGAAATTGCTTGGCTACTTAGGAAGGCAATCTACCCGAACTGAGCCTTTTGTCATTATTTACATCCAGTTCTTCATGTCAAGAACTGCAACAAGCTGAGCTTGAAAAAATTACTTTGTTGATTCCAACTGGCAGAATCCCCCAAGCATGCAGGCCAAATGCATAGAACATGTCTTAAAAATACAGGTTGTGTTTACTGTAATTCAGCCTAAACACTCCTATAAACCATCATGACTAAATATAGGGAAAAGCAGTCCTCACAAGATCAGACAATAAGATTTCGATTCCTTTAAAAGAAATCTCTTCGCAGAAACAGCTGGGGGAGATTAAATATCAAGGCAGTTAACAAAAGCTCCTCTTCACAGCTTGAGTAACCCTTCCTAAAAGGTCAACAGGTTGGCTGAAGGCTTGTCTGTCAAAGTGTGAATCTGGGACAGCATCAGAGAAGCGCAACATTTCTTTGGGGAAACTGATTTTTCACGCACAGGAGGAAACTATGTGAAGTCTCGTCTCCCTTGCCTTTGGCACAATAAAAACTGGACAGCTTAGCTGTGAAGCAGGAGTTTAATGTTGGAGGAGAATGGGTAATTGATCTTTCTACTCCTCTTCCCTCAACTGAGAGAGAAAAGCAGCCAGGAGTACTCACGGAGAACACCAGCAACCTGTCCTAAGATCAAGAACCTGATCCACCATAACTGCAGCTTAAAAAAAAAAACCACCAAAATTGTCACTATTGTTGTCATCTAGGGTTCTATTACTCATTCAGGTCTTTACCCATTTCTGCTAGTACTGAGCTACAACCGGGCAAAGGAACTGCTGGTGGGACGGAGCCTCCAGGATTTAAACCCCTTAGCTCCCTTTCTTGTAACCATTGTATTAGCTGCATTCTTTGAAAAATCCTAGGGATAAGCCCAATTCTTACAAAGAAAGAAAAATACACAAGGTCTTCGTATGCGCCGTGATCCACGAATAGGTGATTATTAAGTAAAATTTCACGGACCATCAAACAGGATTACCAGTATCTTCATCAGAATGAGAAATGAGTCCCTTATTGTTCAAGAGTAAAGTATTTCCAGTTTAGAAACCGTGTTCCTGCCCACGTTGTACAAATTTACATTTGATGTGGGAGAGATAAACCCCATAAAAAGGTCTAAAATCATTGAGGATTTCAACTGTACCAAAGCAAAATAACTCCTAAGTCCAGTAGAAGTTGGGGTGTTTGTTACTCACCTTCCCTCAATAAGCCATGTGCATTTTGTCTTGTATTTGTAGTTTCCAGGTCCATCAGTCACATAGCCTGAGGGCGCAGTAAGCCTGGGAAAAGAAACTACACATGTTGCATCTGGTCATGATTGAGCAATTGCTTTTCCAAGGCCATTCCAAAGATAATTGAAAATAAAATGGCCAATATCATGCTGCCTTTATACAAATATACTCTAGCAGGCAAGGCCTTCCCTCAAGATTACAGTAGCCTACCAGGCTGACATTGGTCCGTTTTATTATCGGCTAAGACAATCTTTCAGGTAGCCCAGTACTAAATTGTTGAAGGCTTTCTGTGTCAATACCACCATGAATCTAGCTCAGCAGTAAATTGGCAACCAGTGCAGCTCTTTCATTCACAGCCCTTGAATGCTTATGCACGCTGTAATGAAAAAATGGGGGGGATAGGCCTTTCCCCCACACAAGGCTGACTTCTGCCCTTGAATAGGAGATAGGAACTTTCCCCAAATTTCCTTAATTAAAAAGCTGCCACCACCCACCAGATTAACCCCTACTGAGCAGCGCAGTGGGATGCTGCCCTGGCTTTACCAATCTCCATGCTTTGAGATCCCTTCTCTTGTCACCCCACCCCAGGTGAGAGAAATCCTATCCACACGTGTTGCCAAGGAATGTGTGGAAATGGAGAGGAACAAAGAGATTTTTACAGAAGAGCATTTATTCTAAGACATGCAAGGTAAACAAAACAAATATTACTCATGAGAGGCTCTTCCTCCCAGGTACATTTAGTAGTTACAAGTATGGATAGATTTCTCAGATCAGCTAAGCTTCCAAAATAACAGAAAGAAACCTAACTAAGTACACGCTAACTACTCACATCAGTTGGTCCTTTCTGAGATAGCATGCTGGGGTGCTGGGCAGGAGACAGTCTATGCCTGTCTCTATTGGCATCCCTGCCCCTTTGCTGATGTTTTGGATGTTTCCTTTGTTCTTCTCACCCTCATGGTCTCCTGAGGATCTTTATAAGTTCTCACCTTTCTCCCCCTGATCGGGCAACTATCTCTTGTGACCTATGATGCTAACGCCATTAACATGTAACCCAACCCTTTGTATGCCTGAAGGGAGAACTACCTCCCTTCAGTTCTGTTACCTGGATAATGGGAAACCTCATTATCACACACACACATATATATACACTCTTTAGAGCAAGAATTCAATCTACAGCAAGGGAGGACTGCCTTCATTTTTGTTAACATACTGAACAAATCACAGAACAAACTGCTTCACTTTGGCTGAACTCAAACTCTGTGTACTTACAGGTTCAATTGCTTTACGTTTTTACTCTCTAAAAAGGGTAACTTGTAGTAACCTTTCACAACTGTTTTAATCTCTTTATACTGATTTCACTTGTACTCCACCCTGAGATCTGGTGATATAGGATAGGATGGAAATATTTTAATAACACAAACAACAGAAAAATACAAGCCACTCCCACCAGTGTTTGTTCACAACAATACAGCATCAGCATATGTTTGCACACTATTGAGTTTGCTTCTAACATGCTCTATCAGTAAAATAAAACTAAATAGATGTGGTCAAGGTC
Organism: Iguana delicatissima; assembly: GCA_948472985.1. Taxonomy (NCBI): domain Eukaryota; kingdom Metazoa; phylum Chordata; class Lepidosauria; order Squamata; family Iguanidae; genus Iguana; species Iguana delicatissima. The sequence goes on along the minus strand of CAOKZL010000281.1, from coordinate 332,869 downwards.
CATGATTTGTCTAAAGGTCAGGAAGGAGTGTAACTATACGACGCTCTCCATTTGGAGGTGGTGTGGGGTATTTTTCAGGAGTGTTGCAGTTGTGTATGCCTGTATGGTAGGCAGTTGGACTGGATGGCCCTTGTAAGATGCTACAACCCCAACTGTTGTGAATCTACATGACGTTTTAGAAAAGCATTGTTCTGGGTGCTACCCATCCCAGTGGACACAATGGTTAAAAAATGATAGGAGTTTTAGCACAACCAGTTGGGAATGTCTGATTTAGAAAAAAGGAACTGAAGAAAAACTGAGGGAAAGAGCTGATTCTCGGTCATTAGGAGGCCCATAAACATCCAATGAGGTCTCCAGGTATGTACGACTGAGGAAGGGAGTTGGAAATGACAATATTTTTAATCATATGTGGCTCCTGATATGTCTTATCCAATGATAGCAACTATGGGACATAAGTCTACATGATTTTTCCAGCTCTTTGATTCCATACAGATTTGATGGAATTCCTTTTCTCTGTTTGATAATTTCAGACCATCCAGGATTGGAAAACAAATTAAGGAAAGGGGTACTTTCAGCTTTGCAGCAATCTGCAAAAGCCACTATGGAATGACAAAAAATACCTTAATGCCATTTATTACAGACTTCTCCCCAAATTCTCTTGCACCTGAATGTTTAGAAATTTTAGCTACAACGGAAGAGGGCAAATGTTCAACAGCCATGAAACAATCCAGAATACAAATGCCCATTACTAAATACTGATTCAGGAACCTAATTTGGTCTTGTTTTCTCTAAACGCTGACCTTTCAAGAAGAGCACACTTCTTGGAATCTTAATGTGCAAAGAGCACCTGTGTATCAATTCGACTGGCGCCCTGACAGTAATTGATAGCAAACAGACTTTGGTAGCACAAACAAACCTTATCTGAGCAGAAAGAGCTCTTCTGCAATCTTTCCCTTCTCTCAAAGCACTTTGCAGGAGAAATTGCTACAACTGACAAACTCCAAAAGCAATTAGTGCCGGTTTCACACTACAAACAGTATTGCAGGGTATTTCCAGCACTGCTAGCGAAACCCAAGGGGGAGAGTCAAGTTTTCTCTATCCCTAAACACACTTGAGTTCCTCCATCTCATAGGGATGCCTCATCAGTTTTTAAGCAAAGTAGAATTTCAACAGCAGGTTATAAATGGTTTATTCACCCTTGTAACCTTTAACATGCACTTCACTGAGCCAACCTGCAATATTTTTCAAAGAGTGTACAGAAGTTGAACTTTATAGCAGTAAAATCAATCACAGGACCACTGCAGTGATCACTATTTTTCTGCTATATGGCACTCAAAGACCTAGTCCCACCCCTCCTATTGCACAAGTCTTGAGTGGTACCTACTGCAACCCTGCACAGTAGCTACTGTACATTAAGTCCCTTAGGCCCAAGGTTGAACCAAGATATGGCAACACATATCAAGACTGTCTCTTATGCTAGAGTTTCCAGGATTTTATGGAATACACAGAGATTGACTTCTCTGGCATTGAGACTAGGAGTCCATGCCAAATCTTTGCAGTGTTGCCGAAACATTCCACAACTGTGATTATAGAACACAATAAGCCTGTCATTTACATTCAGACTATTTGGCCAGTTAGTAAATTTCTACGCAGTGGATTGACCATTCAAGCTCATGCTAGGAGACACCCAAAGCTGCAAAATGTTCAAATGGAATAGGCTGCAACTATAGGACCAAACAGGCAGGCTGAGCCTCGATTTGGTAACAGGCAAAATGCTCCCTGCAAAAATCTCTCAAGCAGAAAGACAGTTCAAGATACATAAACAGATGCTAAACAGATGATATACAACATGAGCTGAAGAAAACTGCCAAGAAAGTGAATTGGGCAAACAATTAGATGCGACAGCTTAATATCTATGCGCACTTACTGATAAATAAAGAAAGAGACACATATTATATTCCAGATTGTTTTAAGCCAGAAGCTATTCTCACAGTTGACACAGAAGTGACATATTTTCACATGATACTGAATATTAATTTTTTTTCCTGCAGAGATTAAACATTCACAATGAAGAATGAATTACAGCAATTGTCAACTAGAAGTACTGCACAACATTTTATAATGACCACTTTTAAAACTCAGAGGCAGCCCCCTGAATACATCTGTTATGCGAGAGGCAACTTCCCTCTCTATTTCCACTACCACCACAGTAATCTTCAGTTTCAAACAGACAAGCACAGGACCAACATATATAAAATAAAAATAAGTTAAGCTACATCGACTTATTATTTATTTTATTTATTATATTTGTAGACTGCCTTTCTCTCAGAATGGGATCCAATGGCATATGGCCTGAATTCTCGAACCCATGATCCATCTGCAGTTCTTACCATTGGCTATCTCACCAGAAATAACTAAAACCGGCACTCCTATACAACCACAAGCAGCAACACCAGTACTGCAGAGTCATCATATGCAAGAAAGCCTTTGGGTGTGAGACTGTAGAATCACAGAATCATACAGTTGGGAGAGACCCCAAGGGCCATCCAGCCCAACCCCCTGCTATGCAGGAACACCCATCAAAGCATTCCCAACAGATGGCCATCCAGCCTCTGCTTAAAAACCTCCAAAGAAGGAGAGACTATCACACTCTGGGGCAGCATATTCCACTGCTGGACAGCTCTGACCATCAGGAAGTTCTTCCTGAGCTTCAAGTGGAATCTCCTTTCCTGCAGCTTGAATCCATTGCTCCTTGTCCTGGTCTCTGGAGCAGCAGAGAATAAGCCCACTCCCTCCTTGACATGACATCCCTTCAAATATTTAAACATGGCTATCATGTCCCCTCTTAACCTTCTCTTCTGCAGACTAAACATACCCAGCTCCCTAAGCCGCTCCTCATAGGGCTTCAGGGCTTCCAGACCCGTCATTATTTTGGTTGCCCTCCTCTGGACACGTTCCAGCTTGTCGATATCCTTCTTGAACTGAGGTGCCCACAACTGGACACAGTATTCCAGATGAGGTCTAACCAATGCAGAATAGAGTGGTACCATTACCTCCCTCAATCTAGACACCATATTCCTATTGATACAACCAAGAATCACGTTGGCTTTCTTGGCTGCTGCACCACACTGCTGACTCATGTTTAGCTTGTGATCTACCAAGACTCCTAGATCCCTTTCACACATACTGTTATCCAGCCACATGTCTCCCATCCTATATTTGTGCATTCCATTTTTTTCTGCCTAAGTGTAGGACCTTACTTTTCTCTCAGTGGAAATTCATTTTGCTAGCTTTGGCCCAGCTCTCCAATCTGTCAAGGTCACTTTGAATTTTGATCCTGTCCTCTGGCATATTAGCAACCCCTCCCAATTTGGTGTCATCTGCAAATTTGAACAGCATGCCCTCTGCTCCTTCATTCAAATCATTGATGAAGATGTTGAATAGCCCTGGGCTCAGGACAGAACCCTGTGGCACCCTACTAGTCACTTCTCTCCACGATGAAAAGCAGCCACTGGTGAGCAGAAACATATTTCAACACGATGCCAATTCATTTCAACAGTGCCCTATAACCATCTCTTCACATTAATCCTGGGCCCTTAAAAGAAACCCCCACTCTTCAGACACAGGCCATTTCTGCAGCAGACTGTTATACTGCTATTATTCCACTTTCAACATCCTATGGAATCCTGGGGTTTGCAGTCTAGGGAAGGGCCGAGACTATAACAGTCTAGCATACTAGACTCAAGCCACAGGCCTCAAACCTGTATATCATTATAACAGTCCAGTGCAGAAATGGCCACGATAACAGTCTAGCACTGTAACTGATAACACTAGAACAGTCTAAAGCAGAAATGGCCACAGACACAGAATCATGGAGTTCGACAGGGTCCCATAGGCCAACAAGTCCACCCCCGCTCCCATGAAGGAATATCAGATAAGGCACTGTCAGCAGATAGCTGCCCAGCCTCTTTTGAAAACATCCAGAGAAGGAGACCTCACCTTCTAAGCAGTCAGCTGGTGCCACTGCTGAACCACTCTTACTATAAAGAAGTTAAGTTCACAATCATGACAATTTTGCTATACTCACCCCCTTCTATTATCAGCTTCTCAGCTTTTCCAAGTAACACCGCAAGTTCTTGCATATGCTGTATGCACCTTCAAGTCACCTATTGATTTAGGCAATTCCATGAATTTCACAGGGTTTGCTTAGACAAGGAGTACTCAGAGGTGATTTTGCCAGTTCCTTCCTCTGAAATACAACCCACAGCACCTGGTATTCATTGGCAGTCTCCCATCTAAGTACTAAAGAAGGCTGACCCTGCTTAGCTTCTAAGATCAGATGGAACCTGGTGCCCTAAGGGTACCATTGCAACAATTACTGGAAATGGCCTGCCGGTAGGGCTGCAATGCTTGAACCAATTAGTGATAAGAATAAATTTCTAAATCCATTTCAACTAACTACAGATATATCCCAGTTTAACTGGGCATTAGTTTTTTCATATATATATAACAACGAGCATCTTAAAACACTTTATCCACATAATGTGAGGGGGAAACAGTACCCTTCATGAAAAGCCTCTTCCTAAACAGTCAATAAATTCCAAAACCTTGCCTAAATAAAAAAGTGCCATATTTGCCAGCGTATAAAACACATCAGTGTATAAGATGTACCCCATTTTCAAACAGTATTTTTGGGGGGGAAAGTGAGTCTTATACACCAGTATTTGCCTGCTGGCAGAAAGACAATAGGAAGGGGGCCGGCTTAGCATCCCTTGGAAGGCATTTCCAATAGCCTGAAATAAAATTTCCACCCCAAATGTATCTATGGGGGTGGGGAGACCAAAAACAGAACTCCCCAGAGACCTTAAAATATAAAAAGGCTTACATGGAGAGACATAGTCTTTCAGATATCCCAGACACAAGTCATACAGTGTTTTCTAGGTGATACAAAGGACTGGCGGCCAGTGAAGCTGTCATAACAAGGAACATGGGAAAGAGAGGAAGTGAGAAGCGTTCATTACCTGTTTACAACAAAACAGCTTCCCATCTGTGTAAACTGTACTTGTTTGACATACAGGTTTGTGGCCAAACTACAGTTTGTGCAAATTAACATTTTCCACCTTTAAACAGAATGAAAACTTTTTAGTTACTTCCTTTTGTACAAAGGGGAGGAAACAGTTCAAGAGTCCAATGCAAATTCCATTTTGCCAGTACCAGCAAAAGTTCAAATTCATTCCACTCATTCCAATTCTGTGCTACCTGGCTGCAATGATTCGCAAAGGGCATCCACTCTAGATAGCCACAATCTCTAGAGTAACATTCGTCTCACCTCTAACAACACCCATGGCCACCCTCAAGTTTTTCCTTTGTGAAGAAATATTTCAGGTACGCAACGAAAACAGAAGGAAAAGATGCTGCCATGTTTCATAATACTTCAACGGGCACAGAGATAAGCTGAAGTTATATTTTCTCTGTAACAGACTAGCTGACGTTAACTGCTTATTTTGTTTGGCCTAAAAAAAAAAATTAACTGACTGAGTTAATTTGGCACAGAAAATTACTGCATCCTCTCCAAGATCCTGAAGGCAATTTAAAATCAGCACAAAGCAACCCCTTGTCTAGTCTTGGGGTAAAAAGAGAGTGGGGAAGGGAAGCGAAGTCAGCCTGAACTAAGCCAGTTAGTCCCAGGATCAGACGAGTTGTTACAGGCTTAATTACCCTATTTGCTGGCATATAAGACTCACTTTTTTTTCCTGAAAAATACTGTTTGAAAATGGGGTGCATTTTATATGCCAGTGCAATTTATGTGCCCGCAAATAGTATTTGTCAGTATGTACGTCTTATATGCTGGTGTGTCTTATATGCTGGTGCATCTTATACACCAGCAAACACGGTATATTCCAGCTCTTCTTCCTCCAACCACTTGCTGACTGGGGGCAATTAATACATCAGTATGGAGTGCTCTGGCTCCTGACCATCTTTATTGCAGAGAATCATCATGATATTACAGGGCAGACAAAAGTTTATTAATGCTCCTCCTCAGCAGTCACAGAACTTCAAAATCACGATGCAACACCAAATCCAACTCCCTCCTCAACCAGCCTGTAGCCTCAAATATACCACATGAAGCCAAGCACTCAAATATATCCCCACCTCACCCCACTCCACCCCATCTTCTCATACACACAGACTGGGCAGATCTCAGGCATTAAGTTGTCTAAGTGCCTAGAAATGTAAGGTAGACAGAAAACAACTGAGATGCCTTCCCCAACTGTATTTAACAACAATCAAACCAACACCTGTCAGAAGTTTGGCAGTGTCTGTAATGTACAGTTATCACTTTTATACTCGCAGACTGCCCAGCAACCAAGACTTTTCTAGGGAGTGTACAGGTAATTTAAGAATGTAAAATTCAAAAGAATAAACCATGATGAATACTGCACATAATAACACCAGGAGAACATCAGAAATAAAGGGTAAAAACAATGCATCACCAAAACCTAAGTAAGAAACCGACAGCAAAATAGAAGTGTCAAGCTCCAAGGGCAAAAAACTAGTTTATAAAATACCCAAGAGGCTGAAAAGGTCTTTACCTAGTACCACAAAACCTTGGACTGTATGCCTTATGCTAGGGAAAGCATTCCAAAAGTGGTGTGCTGTGAACTAAAAAGACTGCTAAGACATAGGGATGGGTCTCCATGACCAACAGGCATCACCTCCTACAGTAAACCAAATGATTCCCTGCCTTACCGTTATACACTTCCTACTGCCTCAAGCAACCAAGAGGAACAATAATGCAAGATTAGGTTTCTTTGGGCAAGGAGACTTAAGAGACTTAACAGCCCACAAGCAGAGAATAGACCTACAGCCCCATAAGAACAAAAGCAGTAAACATTTTATACTCTGACCTCCAAAGGTTCCAAATGTTTTAGCACCTCTATACTCACACAAAGTTTGATGGGGAAGAGCATCTCCCTTCATCTTACGTAATCCTCTTCCACCCTAAGTGGTAAATTAACCTCTTGTTAGCTGGATGGAGTTTGGTTCACAGCCACTGCCTAACGCATGAGTACATTATTACTGCTCTCTCTCCTTCTGTCACCAATTGCCAGTTTCATTACAGAGATCCTTGCTTGCATTAAGCGAGAACTTCATTATGTCCAAATTGGGGAACATGGGTTTACAAACAGTAAATCACCCAGGATAGTATTAAACTGTGTTTGATTAATCATGGATAAATGCCTGAAAGCCGCCACAGTGTTTCTGTAAGACTACTTTTATAGTTAAGCGGTAAACAGAAGCAAGCAGCAAGACCGTTCATCCTGCATCAGACGGACAACTTAGTTCACAGAATAAAACAGGTGTAGACAACTATGCAGTTCAATCCAGTGCCTTGGCATCTCATTATATATATTGAGTGAGAGAGAGAGAGAGAGAGAGAGTCATTAAAGTACAGGGTGCTTTACAGAACAGGCAAAAAGAGAAAGGTCTCTGGCAAGAGGCGGCAGCTATCAAAACGTCAAGTATGGGAAAGAGAATGTAGAAAAAGGATAGGCAAGATTAATGAATGATAGTACTTGGAATTGAACAGATTGCTAACAATCATGTCTTTCTCATTATGCAATCTTTGTTCCATTTCAGAAGGTCACTGCAATCACCAAGCACTTTTAAGCAGAAAGTCTGTAGAGTTCCTACTGAAACAACAGCAGTGTCCCAGAATTAGAAACATGCAATATGCCAGAAATGGAAATATCTAGAAATACCCACAAGCTGATGTCTAATCCACATGATTTTGCACCTGCGTGCCTTTCAAATGTTGGCTGAGATTCAAAGCACAGTCTCACGTTCTCCACATGCAGTGGTGTCTCAGCTGATCTCTCGTTTCGAAAGCCACCTACATCCAATTCCCCATGCAGTGTCAAGAGACTCACCGGAATGGCACTCCATAAAGTAGAAGAAGCATCCCTTCCACTTGAAAGGAAAAGCCAAGAACAACCACAACAAGGCCTTTGCAAACATGAGCTTCTGCATTTTGGCCACTGCATCATCCTGACAGACCTTTGATTATCCAAAAAAAGAAAAAAAAATCTAGCAGCATTCCCCAAAAAATCACTGCAAATATTGGTGGTGGGGGTGTGCACCTTCAAGTTGTTTCCAACTTACGGTGACTCTATGGCGACTCTAAGGCGAACCTACATGGAATTTTCTGGGGCTGAGAGTGTGTGACATGCCCAAGGTCACCCAGTGGGTCTCCATGGCCGAGTAAGGATTTGAACACTCATCTCCACGGTCACAGTCCAACATTTGAACCACTACACTATGCTGGATCATATCTTCACACTAATTCAGCTGTCAAAGTCATATGACAAGGAAACTACACTTTTACTTTATTATTTTATTTTAATCCTAGCTTTCTCACTATGCAAGATCCAAAGCTACTTATACAACAAGCTAAAGCAAAATACAACTAAAACAATTTATAATACAAACATTTTTTTTAAAAAAATTGGAAAACCAATTCTATTGACAATACTGATTTAAAACAACTTTAAAACATTTGAAACATAAAGGTAAAGGTATAGCATCTCCATTAAAAGATCTTCCTGCAACAGTCAGTTAACAGCCAAAAGTCTGTCTTTTTTTAAAAGGATTTGCCTGTGGCAGAAAAGTTGGGGGGCTGGCCAAGGAATGCTACCTAGGCTCCTATGGAAGGGAATACCAAAGCCTGGGAGCAGCCACCAAGAAAGCCTCCTCCTGTATCCTCACCAAAAGTTACTGTGATAGTGGCAGGACTGAAAGAAAGCCTTTCTCTGAGGGATCTTAAAACTTGGGAAAGCTCCAATAGAGAAAAGCAGTCTTCCAGATAACTTAGAATCAATCTGTATAGGGCTTTATATAAATTATAATTACCAATCTAAATTGTGCCTAGAAACAAACCAATTTAACCTACTATTACACCAATTATAGGAGGCAGGATGCTTAGACGTCCCTTCACCTGCCAAACATACAAGTATTGGCAAAGGCTATTTCATTTCACCAGCTACACATACTTAATCCTAACCATTTATGCTGGGCAATCCAGTTGGACTACCTGGATATGTTTATCAGAAATGTACTGTACCTGGAACTCATTCCACAGGCAATTATAAGCCATCCAACTGGGTCAGGTTTTGTGGATAATCACCAAACTTCCAATATTTCAAGTACAATAAAAAGAGGTTGGGAAAGTGTATAGAAACACCCAGGCTATTTTGCATCAAGAAGAAGGCCATTCAACACCAAATCATTTTCAGAAGAGCAGGTAATGAAAGACAAAAACACAGAGCTACAACAAAAAATGACACACTTGGAAAATGTCACTGAGACACTTCCCTGCTTTTAAATTTATTCCCACCGTAAAAAAGTAATTCTGCAACCCTGAAAATGGTAATTAATTGTAAAGAGAATGCCTACAACTGGCAGGGCAGCAGTTCTCACTGTCATTATGCTTTTAAAAAAAATACATTCCTGCAAACCAAGAAAAAACCATTACAGTCAGCCTTCCATATCTGCAGAATCTGCATCCACAAATTCAACCAACTATGACTTGAAAATATCCCAAAAAGAAAAAAAAATACAGAAAGCAAACTTTGATTTTGCCATGTTGTATAAGGGACATCTTTTTACTACACCACTGTACATGCTGGGACTTGAGCATCCATAATTTTTGGTATCCACAACAAAGTCTTGGAACCATGCCCAAGCAGATACCAACATCCCACTGCAATCTGGTTTGATGATTTTGCTAATGAAAGTACAACCAGATAAATAGTTGAAGGATGCCATGTAGAGGAGGAAGTGGGCTTGTTTTCTGCTGCTCCAGAGACCAGGACAAGGAGCAATGGATTCAAGCTGCAGGAAAGGAGATTCCACCTGAACCTCAGGAAGAACTTCCTGACGGTCAAGGCTGTCCGGTAGTGGAACATGCTGCCTTGGAGTGTAGTGGAGTCTCCTTCTTTGGAGGTTTTTAAGCAGAGGCTGGATGGTCATCTGTTGGGAGTGCTTTGAGGGTGTTCCTGCATGGCAGGGGGTTGGACTGGATGGCCCCTGTGGTCTCTTCCAACTCTACATTTCTATGATTCTAGAAATACTACGGTACTGTGGGATTTGAATAAAATAGATGCCGACATACTCCAAAGCCACCACCTCCAGACAGGAATCCTGTATCACAGTTGTGTCTCTGTAAGTGGACTTGTGTCTGTGGGAACTGGAACTGAGCGGTTTTGCAATATCTGTATGAAGTAGAAGGCTGCTGTTACGTTCCTATGTAGCAGAGCCAGCAAGTGCCCAACGTGTATCAGTGACACTCACCAGATACTCTTGCCAGTGTCCTGATATGCATCGCTTCAATTCACTAACAGGTTTTCTCAACACATCTGCTATTTAACTAAGCATGCGTAAAGTTATGCTAAGTAAATGGTGATTCTGGCACCTGATCCTGGAAGCTAAGCAGAGTCAGGCCTTGTTAGCACGTGGAGGGAAGAATTCAAGGAATACCACAGGTGATGCAGGCTGTATTTTAGAGGAAAGCAATGGCAAACCAGTTTTCAGCATTCCTTGCCTAAAACAACCCTGTGTGATTCTATGATTCCATCTTAAACTCATGGGGTCACGATAAGTCGACAAGTGATTTGACGGTGCGCACACACACAATGAGTTGTAGAAAGCACCATGACAGAACTTCCTCATTCAGAGATCACTCACAATACGGTTTAAGACGTAAGTGCAACCCATGAGTCGCATGCAAATACTGGATCCCACTTATGTGGCCCTGACACTCTTCAGCACATCCTCCATTTAAAATATGTTGGCACAAATTTTAGGCGAATGCATTAAAAAAAATTGTCCTCAACCTTCCACCCCCTCAAACTTCCCCCTTCATTTTTCCTCTAAAATGGTGACAGGAAGTGTTATGTCATTTTGTATTGCCATTTTGGAGGAAAAACAAAGTTTTTTTAAAAAAGTGATGAGTTTTGTTGAGCTCTGGGCTGAGGAGGTGGAAACCTTCTAGCCATTGAGAGGACAATGTAGTAATACTTTGGTCTGGATGAATACAAAGCTACCAACTCTGAGCTCACTCAACAATGACTGTAGTGGCCTCAAAAGATGACAAAGACTATGGGCCCAAATCAAATGGACTGCCTGTCAGTCTCCATGGGGTTTGGGTGCTAGTACTTGGATTGCAGTCCTACTTAATAACATGTTCATAAACAGGCTTCATAAAGCAAAGAGCTGTCAGTGGGGGTGGACAGGGGAGACCCAACCTAAAAGTCCTAAACATAAAGCCATTTACTCAAAAAGCACAGCTGACTTGCAAAAAAAAAAAAAAAAAAGTACAATCTAAGTCTTATCTGTAAGCACTGCAGGCTGCATAACAACTGTTTACATCTTTAATATTAGGCAGGTTTTTTTTTCTAAGTATGAGCATGTTGAAAGGGATGTCAAACATGCATGCCAGGCTGTTGACATAAAAGAGATCCTCAGGCTTCGTTCTAATGGGCCTCTCACTACATCAGGCTTTGCCAGGCATACATATGACTGAACAAACAAGGCACTGGCAGTCTCTGTCCTTGCCCTCAGCTCCATCACGGGAGAAAGATCAATAACGAGAAATGGAACAAATAAGTCCACTTTCTATTTAGATGCTGGGGGTGGATGGCAGAAAAACACAGAATGAAACAAACAAAAATAAACAAACAAAAAATCAAGTTAACTGAATCATCTCCCCAATTCTGGCATTCGGTAGGTCTGAGCCACACATCACACTAAGCCAGTGGTTCTCAACCTGTGGGTCCCCAGATGTTTGTGGACTTCAGCTCCCAGAAGCCCCAGCCACTATGGTCAATGCTCAGGGCTTCTGGGAGCTGAAGTCCAAAAACATCTGGGGACCCACAGGTTGAGAACCACTGGACTAAGCTGATACAGCACACAACTGCAAAGCATTTTCAGAATTTGAAATGTTTCACCTCATTCACCTCAAAGTATTAGACTTTGAGAGTTTTATGATAAGAGATTTGAAATTGGATCTCCAGCACCTAAATCCATAGCTTTTGGCTTGTATCTACAATCAATTCTCTCAGAATTGCACCTGCACACTCATTAACCTTTGATTTGTCTGTACACTGAGTACCAATAAAAACAGGAGGTTGAAATTCACTGCTCTCAAGTTCAGAAGTCTCATTGTTGTGTGCCTTCAAGTTGTTTCTGCCTTATAGAGACTCTAACATGAACTTACTACAGGGTTTTCTTAGCAAGATTTGTTCAGAGGAAGTTTGCCTTTGCCTTCCTCTGTGGCTGAGAGAGTGTAAATTGCCCAAGGTAGTTTGTCCAACTGGGTTTCCATGGTTCAGCAAGGATTTGACTTGCTGCTCTACAGTGCTGGAGTCCAGCACTCAAATTGCTATACCACACTAGCTCACAAGCCCTACACACTCACATCTCCCTCATCCTGAGATCACACAGAAAACACGTAGGCTATTCTCTGAGTGGGATGAGTTCATATATTCCCGGGGGGGGGGAATCAATGGCATGTGTGGGACTAGAACTGCTCTGTAAGGCAGTGTGACTAATGTGTACATTGCATTCAGAGACAAGAGCTTGAAACATCTAAGACATTGCCTGGGGCACCAAAAACATTTGTACATCAAATCAACTTTCCTCTCTGTGTAGCTGAGTATCAACCACCTTTCTGTTTTTCCAAACGAAGAGGTCAGTGCAATTTGAAAACCTGCCACCTTCTACACCAACAGATGTCAATTCCATATGAGAAGCAATCTACCTTCAGAATGAATTCTGAAGTGGAAGCAACAAACAGTATTGCCACTGGCACGTCAAACACAAATTACAGTTCATTGCTGCACACTCTGAAAAAGCTACAGACCAGTACTACCAGTGCTACAATTAAGGGTGGCTCCATTTCCTGCTACTTGTGATTCATGAAAGACACAGGGGTATTAAATCTTTAGAATGACACCCATCTGGAGTGTGCACAGCGCTTCTCTGAAGATTCTGATCCCAACAAAGGCTCTACAATTTGGCATGAGTCACAAGGCATATCAAGTGACTTATCTGTGTTCAGAACTGGTACTTGAGACATGTCCAAATTAGATTCAAAAAACAAAATTCATGGTAAGCCTTCAAAGCTTGTCTCTTTATGTCACAAGATCACCAAATAATTGGAGCAGGGGGTGGGGTTCAAATATTTCACATGCAGGGCACTATGCTTGAAAAATAAATTCAGTGCGCAGCATGTAAAGCTTTCCAAGTAAGTATTTTAGAAGCTGCCCTGATTTTTAATACTTCTGAAGTGTCATTCAAGCGCAGATAAACACACAAACAAATAATCTCTCTAAAAGAAGGAAAATCTAAGAAGGTTTCACTGGCAGTTACTGCTTTTGTCTATGATAACGGGCACCTTAATGTCACTACTGTCATGTGCAATCTAATAAAGGGAAAACAGTGGTCCAGCAAAGACACAAGTCATTGGAGCACATGGCCCACCAAGTTACTCACAGATCTGCAAGTCACAACAAGCCAACTTTGCAGTCTTTGCGTTACTGTGTTGTAGAATCCCAGAATCACAGAGTTACAGGCCACCTCTTCCAACCCCCTACCACACAGAAATACACATCTACAGCACTCCTGAGAGATGCCTCTGTTTAAAATCATCCAAAGAGGAGTCTATCACCCTTTGAGGAAGTCTATCCCACTCTTGAACAGCTCTTCCAGTCAAGAAGTTCATCCTAACGTGTTAGTGGAGTCTCTTCTCTTGTACTTGAATCCATCTGTTCACGTGCTAATCTCTGGAACTGGAGAATACAAGCTTGCTCCATCTTCTACATGACATCCCTTCAGACAGACAAAGATGGCTCATTATCATCTCTCAATTTTCTCCAAGCTAAACATACCCATCTCCTTAAGCTGTTCTTTGTGAGGCTTGGTTGACCATATTGGTTCCTCTGAACACATTCCAGTTTCTCAGTATTCTTCATGTCCTCTCAAAAATACTGAGAAAAAAGCCGAGAACAAACCTTGTATTCTTTCTCTGGTTTCCTTAAAGAGTACACTGGAAATCTAAGAGGAAGAAAATGGTTCCTTCTTCCCTGACTGCACCACAGCAGCCACATGATTTCTGAGAAGACCCTGGGCCACTGAATGACCAACAGAGGTACATCCAGGTGTCAATAGAAAAATGACCTGCCTTAGGCCTCATAGATCTAGGCCATGTCTCCTTTAGTAAAAGCCACCCTTCCTTTATTTACATACAGTTCGATGACAGTAAACTGTATGTAAATGAAATTATAACAGGATCAGAGGTAACTGTGCAGGCAAGAATACACCATGAAAAAAGATACTCTTGAGGACTACTGTTTGAAGACCATATCTGCAAACATTCCATTCCATCAGGCTGCAGCAGAGAGAGAGAGGAAGAGGGAAGTCATTCCATCAGCTCTGCTGACAGACTAGCCTCACTGGCCTCCTCACTCCCCCAACAAGCATCGAGCAGCATCCACTCCATCAGACCACAGCAGAGGGAGATATGAGAAGCAGAGCCATCCCTCATTTTGGCTCTCTCTCCCCTTGATCTGCCTTGATTCCAGTAGGCCAGTATAGGAGCAATTCTGTAATTTTACGAACAGGTGTCTGAGTTTGCTTGTATTCTTCTTCCTGCCTCTTCCTTACGTATTTTATCTTTTTGATGGTACACCTGAGAACAGGGACACGCGTCCTGTTGAACTCTAATCTCCCCTGAGAACTTTTTAGGAGAAGAGAAAAAGGAAAAGATAAAGGTGCAGGATGATCAAAACAAGAAGAGCAAGAAAAACAGATTTCCTGGCTAAATCTCCCATTACTTTTAGGCACTTGGAAAAACCAGTCATTATACTCACAAAGATTGTTTGTTCAGATCACAGTTATAGCCAAAGAAGGCTAGTTAACAGACCTTGGTTTATAATTTGAGTGAAACAGAAGCACATTACTCTAACATCTAGCCTACAATCAGGAGATATGGGAACTAAAGTCCAAAATATACAGAAAGCACCAGGTTACTTACGAATGACTTCCTGAAAAGCACTCTGCTTAGTCTAAATTCTCTAGGAGTTACTCACATGTTACCTTTCACATTTTTACAATTCTCAAAACAATCCATCTTGTCGGTTTCCCTAGCAATGTGGAGGAAAGATGGCAGACATCAATTTTTTCAGTGATTAGAAAACGGACTTTGAAAGAGAAGACCTGGCCACAATCACTGGCTGCAGGCAGCAGTCCTTCTATTTTACTGATCTATCTGCCCAAGAAATAAAAGCAGACATCAGATCACAAAAATAAAGCCTATTATTTCCTTGGCAAAGAACTGCTTACGTGACTCTTTTTACAAAAACCAATCAATGGAAAAGGTGAAATATTTCCAAGAGCAATATAGATTAATCTTAAAGAAAAACAGGCTGCACATTAACTCTTTTCCCCCTTGCTAGTCACATAAAAGTCTGAACGTTTTACAGCATTCACATACAGTAGCTTAAAAGTCTGCACTTTATAGGAGTTAATATCTCTTCTGAGCAACAGTACCTCAAACGATGTGTTGACCGTGGAAATGCTGCTCAACAGTGGTATTTGCTCAAAGACCAGAGCCATTATTTCCACAGCTCACTATTGCTCCAGTTATCAAGCTCTGGGGTCACCATTCAACGGAGTCAACCCTAACTGGGCGTCCTCGGTTACTCCTGTGGCCGCAAGACCTCCAACAGAGCTTCCAATCCTTATTTATCTTCTCTATTCCCAGAATGGGCTTTAAGGAGATAGGTGTGAACTGACACCAATGGAGGTGTTCAAAAGAACATTAAGAACAGTCTGGTTGTACTGGGCCGATGCCCAACTTCCAGCTCTAGACAGCGGGAGACAGGTGTCACAGAAGATCACAAAATGACATTCATGGGTGCCATACTTTTAACAGTTGCCCTGCACGAATTGAAACTGAAAATGCACAAAAGTCAGTGATGCTGCCCACTTCATATGTAACTTCAGAACAAGGAAGTTGTATACATTTTTCTGAAAGCGAACCTCAAATATCTGTGCCTGCTACCAGCTCTCATTGTTGAGAAGGCTGAGGGGAGCAAGGTTACAAGGTTATGCCAGCTACTTACATGGACTGAAAAGCTAACCCAAATTCTTAGGTACAAGCACCTGACTTCTAGATGAACTAGCACTTTGCCTCAGCATGACGAACTTGTGAGGAGTCAGTGCAGTGATTTGAGTGTTGGCCTAGGAATCTTCAAGTGTGTAGGCATGCGTCTTCAAGTCATCTGTCAACTTATGGTGGCTCTGTGAATTTCATATGGTTTTCTTAGGTAGGAAATACTCAAAGGTAGTTTTGCCGGTTCCTTCCTCCAGACCAGGGTTGAAATCCTTGCTCAAACATGGACACCCACTGGCAGACCTTGGCCAAGTTACAGTCTCTCATCCTTAGAGGAAAGTAACGGTAAACCTCCTCTGATAATCTTGCCAAGAAAGCCCTAGAATACAACAATTTGAAGGTACATAACAGGATACACTTGCATAGCTAGGAAACACAGTAAGATTATTTATTAAAAAAAAAAAATCAGACAGTGGGAAAGACAAATTCCTCACATCTTCTGTCCCATTCAAATGTGTTTTTTTTCTTTTGTCTATTAGACCAGACTGTTGACCTGGACTGTTTCCCACAGCGTCACTGACTGTAAGTTCATTTGCAAGCATAATTCAAAAGTCTAGTTAGGTCTTTTTTCTAAGGTGCTGGATTACTGCTGCTCAAAGTGGTGGTCCCTGGACTGATGCCAGTTCCAGTCCCCTTGACACTGGATGCTGGTCTCTGTTAAGTTTCTAGAACAGAAACCATTCAAGTCAATGAATTCAATGGTGATGCTCTCCAACATCAGTTCTCAGTTGTTTAGGGTAGTACTTCTCAGGCTATCTGAACAACAATTCTCCTTAAGAGCCTGCCCAGGTCCTCAATTTTTGGAAGAAGCACTGTTCTTCATCCTGCCTCCTTTAAGGAAACATTTCTGGGGTCACACAAGAGAGAGAGACTGTGTCAGTGGCTGCTTCTAGGCTTTGGAATTGCTCTGCAAGGGAAACCAGGCTGTGCCTAGACCACTAGGTCATCTTTCCACCGGCAGGCCTTTTTTATTCAATCAGGCCGCTGGCTTCTCAACTGTGTAGTGGACGACACAGGCTTTGACTGATTGGGAGATATCCCTTCCCTTGACTCATGTGTTTCTAATTGTGCTTGTAGTCTGTATTTACATTCTAATTCTACTGGCTTTTATCTAGCTTTATCACTATTGGCCACCTTGAATGTTGGTGGGGAGGACACAAAAAGGTGGGAGATAAATTTAACACAAATAAATACTATTTTGCACAGGAAGAGCATGCTGAGCTCCAGGCTCTGCTTCAAAACTGATGAGGCCAAATATAACAAGCCGTTTGATTTGGGCAGAACTTCTTGACAGTCTTGTCCTGTCACACGATCAGGTGGCCCTGCTGTTCTAAGCAAGCAACCTACAGAATGCCACAGTTCTCTTACATGACATTTCTCCACTGAGCAGGTCTCAGAACTTCAGTTCCTCTTTCCCCTTCCTCATTCCAACATTAATTCTCCCTTTCTTCAACTCCAACATTAATTCTCCCTTTCTTCAACAGCCACCTCCTCTGGCATGAAAGTTCTGGTTTAACCCCTTAGTACTCATTCCAAACTGAAACCTAAGGGTGTTAACTGCATTACCCATGGGCCTTGTCATATGCAAGATGAGGCCAAATATAACAAGCAGTTTGTTATGTTACCCACTGGCCTTGTTGTATGCAAGATGTCAAGGGCCAACCCTTGCAGGTTCCCTCCCAGTAAGAAGAACCAGCACTAGGTGCTGGTTCTATGATTGGCTGCATGCACTATGTGATTCTAGCAAACAGGGACTGCAGGGCTGCTGCCAGTCTTCATCCCCTTTCATCTGCTGGGCTCACAAGTGGAAAAAGCATAGAAAAACCTTCACCCACCAAGAAATCTGAAGCAAGATGCCTAGAAATTTAGAAGAGCCGCTTCACCCTTCTGGAATATGATACCAGTATATTGATTGTGACCAAAGGTCATTGCAAAACATACATAAAGATACAAAAACATAAGCAGTATATACTATGAATGTTCTCTCTCACGCTATATATACACACACTATACACACACACACACGTAATACATAAATAGTTTTTGAAAAGTATTCACAAATGACTTCATCTGCAGTCTTAAAAGCACCAGTCATATGATCCCTGAGTAAACCTTTAGTTACACACAGTTCAAGACTGGCTGATAGAATGTTGCTTTTGCCACTCAGCACAATTTTCTCCACCACCTCCTGAATCCATTACATAAATATTTTTTAAACGTAGCGTCTATCTGCTCTCATCAGATTCCAGTCCTAGGCTTTAACAGATACTCAGAGGAAAGGTGGGGGACAGGAGGGAGACTGTCAAATGCACACTGGATGAATTATTTTTTTCCTTCCATTTTAGAAACGTTTGAGAGGAAGACAAAAGAGCATTATGCCCACCAAAGCCATTATCCTTGATCTAAGTTAATTAGAATGAATACTCATTACAGACCTCTTATCTGTATTTAATATAACTTGTTCTCCAGCTCAGAGCCCCAGGGAGAACCAGAAACAGTGTGACAGGACTGCTTTTTATCTTAAATGTACACCACCAACCCCTTCTCCCAAAGCTAAGCAAGATCAACTCTGGTGACTACCTGGACAGGAGATCACCAAGGAATACCAAATGTTGTAGGCTACTTTTCAGAAGACGATAATGGCAAACCACCTCTGATTATTCCTTGCCTATGAAAACTCTATGAAATTCACAGGGTTGCCATAAGTCAACAGGTGACTTGAAGGGCCGCCCACATACAAAGACACACAAACATACACCCTAGTGAATGGTGTCTTCCCAGCAGGTACAACAGGTGCAACTTCCTGTCCTATTTTAAGACAACCTTCGCTCACTACAGACATTACTGTCAGTATTTTAATGATCCTTTATTCTGCATGACAATAAAGAAACCAAAGTCTCTCAGATCCCAGCTCATCCTGGCTTCTTCCTCTGTCTGTGGAGTAACAGCGCATGCAGAGCTGAAAACAAATTCTTAGATTTCATACAAGCCTCACACAGAGTTACATCCTATAAGCACAACTAAAGATTCGGGGGGTGAAAGGCCATTCAACTGCTCAGCTCTGAGAATACAGAGGTTCTACAATTCAGAGGAGAGGGGGTCATCTAACGAAAGCAAAGAACAGCAAAGAAAAGTGAAAAATGTAGAAGCAATTTAATTCAGAAGATTTAGAATCCAGGGGGGCAGGGGAACAGGGTGTCATGCTCATGTTTGCTACATCCAGTTTTTGGATAAGCTTGATCAGAGATCAAACCCTGAGAGGAAGAGGAGGGCTGCACGGAATGGTGGCAAACAGTAAACACAGGGCTGGGCGCTAGGTACACAACCTATTATCCTGAGAATCCCAGTAGGGATGTGGTATATTTAGGACACACAGGCCTGGCATTTCCAGAGACAAAGGAGAGAGGAAGAACAGTTTTCAATTTTGCTGCCTCCCATTGCTAGATCCTAGAACATTACCTTAAAAGAAAACAGCCATCATTTGGAAAAATGGGCACATTTTCTTGGCCCAAATTTTATCTGTTTCAGCCACGTATTTTGCATTTTTCTTTTTAGAATATAGCGGAAGTCACCATTACATGTGCAGAAGCAGAGATTCTTTAAGAGCCTCTGCTCAACAGCGATCCCATTAAATCAGGATGGGCAAAGTCCAGCCAGAAGGCCACACGTAGCCCTTGCAACTTCGAAAATGAAGCCAAAGCCATGAAACCCACTCAGAGTACCCTAATCCCAAAAATCTGGCTGCTATTTTTTGCCTGAAAACCAGACAAACCAAGCCAAAACCAGCCACAAATGTCCCCTACCACCTCAGAGCCTCAAAAAAAAAAAACCCTGAAATTTTTGCTTGAAAGGTATCCAAAAGAACCACTGAAAGTAACTCAAGTGCATTTCCTGCATGTCCAAACATAACAGTACAGCCCATTGTGTTAGGGAGGCAAGGAATGGCTCCTACCCCCTACGTACTTGCCTATGCTTGCATTAAATATATCTTGACCAAAAACTTTCACTTTGTTTGGCATTATTAGAGATATTTATGGGCAGGCATTTTCTAACTAATGACTGCTTATACAGTGGGCCTGATATCTGCAGGCTCATGATTTGCAGAATCAACCCATCATGCATTCAAACGTACACAATACTGAATCTGTGGAAAGCAGCAACCCAGCCACCTGCTTCTACTTTTGAGGAGCTGGGGTTCCTCCATAAAGCAGAGGGGGGTAGCTGGTACAGCTTCCTGCCATCTCCCTGCTGCCCTGTACCATTTTTAATAGGTACATGAGTATGTGCATTCTTTTAGCATTCATGGGGTGGGGGTGGGTGGCAGGTCCTGGAAACAAACCCCCATGGATACCAAGATGTTACTCCACTGGAAAAACCCTATCCCAGGGTCTACAATTTTGATATTAAACATGATTCTGTGTGCCTGAGAGGTCACCCGGATGAGCACGTAGGCAGCAACGGTCAAACAATCAAAAACCAGGTCAGGGCAGTAAAATCCCCAGTCACGTAGCCCCAGGAAACCTCAAGCTGAGCAAACCCACAATAAACAAAGGGTCCTCAGGCCCTGAGAAGCCAACTTGAGGGGATTAGTGTGTTTGCTCCCAGTTGAGCAAATATCCTACCAGGCAAGGACCATTTACATGAAGTCACACCACAACCCAAGGCAGCTGAAAATCCTGAAACTTGGGCAACACCTTGTAATCTCATCACGCAAAGGAAGTTACCATTGCGGAGCTTCTTTCTCACTGCAACACCCATTGTTCTCCCTGGGAAAGGATTAGCCCTCCAGGTACTTTTCCCCCTACAAACAGTCCCAGTTTTTGAGCAGTTCTTTGGATCACTCCTGGTCATCCCAGCAGACCATTGCTCCGTCCTTTGAGTAATCCCCTCAATCCTCTCCATGCTGAGCCCCACTTCTCTGCTGTTTTTCCCGGACCAAGGACTTCCTCTTCAATATTCCCCTATCCAGTTTCCTCTCTTTTGTTTCTTAATAGGTCTTGAGTGAGTGTGTGACTGATTGCATTGGTGCTTGAGACTTTCATTCAATAAAATCATTTATTAGACATCTTCGCTTGGTTTTTGGCTTGGTCTGACCCCGTAAAAACTGGGTTAAAAGACCCCGCCAGGTTATCCTGCCTCTCACATTGCTATTGCTTGTGCTGTGGCTAGTTTCCATTCCCCATCACGTGAAGCACACTGAGGTGTCCCTCAAGGGACCCCAGAAATCAGGGTAACAAAGAGTCCACTGGATTAGACTGTCTTCAGCATCAAATGTACCTGCCTCTCATTCATGTGTCAAAAATGGCACAAAATGCCCCAAACTCCCAGCAACACCACACAGGTATGAGGTTCACCAGCTCATTTGTCTAGAACTCTGTGTCTGCTCCTGCACATACATGGAGTTCCTGCAGAACAGATCTCTTCACTGCATTGGAATGAGAACTCTACTGAACTAGATATTTCACTGGTCTGACAAAGTATAAGGCAGCTTCCTGCATTCCTAAAATAAACATTTCACTCATTAACAGATGTGTCCACTATCTGTATCAAGGCCTTCTTTGTATGGAAACAATTGGGGAAGTTTATTCTTTTGACTGACTGGTCAGAAACCTGGGGTAGGTAAAAGGTTAGGTAAAAGAACCGCTATTCAGAAACTTGTTAAACCATTCAGGAGTAGGGAACAGATTACAAGGGATGTGGAAGTGGAAGAGTGCCCTTGAATCATGCAGCCTGCTACACAGAAATAAAACCAACTTAAAGGGAAAACTACAGCCAGAGATCGTATATTTCTTTTATGAAGGGGAACATTCACAGCACCTGAGCGCTTGTTACCGTAGTCTTGGTGTCTACAAGGTTTAACCATGTTCCCAGTCATACCACAGAAATTAAATAATATGTTTATCCTGACTCAGCAGGTCCTTACAAGCAAAGGGAATACCAAATCATGCCTCTTGGCATACACACCACAACCAACATTTCCCCTGTCACTTGAATCTGCAAACAATATAATTTTTCTGAAACTCATTTTGCAAAGTCTGGAAACCTTCTCCCATTAAGTTGGGGAATATTGCAAGCTGAACTAATGTTGCAACAGTAATTTAGCCAAGAATTTTAAAATGATATCCCAATAAAAATAGTATACACACACAAATGGTTTCTTTTCCTTTTATTTTATTTTCCTTTCTTTTCCCAAAAGCCAATGGATCACTCATGTCAATGACAATAGAACAGGGGACCTTTCCAAAGAAACCTCTTCCATATGGTGCCCCCTGACACAGTACATGAATAGTCAGCAAAGAAAGGAAAATCCCACTGTGCACCCAATTTAGGGAACTGGAATTCCCTCTGGAGAGACCACTGAGCTCATTCTGTTTAGGAGACCTTGTGAGAAGATGTCAGCTGTTTGTTTAACGTTCCTCTTATTCTCACCTAGCTGCTAAAAGCCGGGTTTTGTGTTGTTTTTTTAACATTGGTTCATTCTAGAGTTTCTATTTTAATGTCTTATGCACTGTACTATTTTTAAGCCTTTTATTCATACTTGACTACATACAATTTTATGCCATTAACTCTCTCAGATGCCTCACTGAACTCGAAGAACAAGGCATAAATGTTAATAAACGTTCATAAACCCACCTTTTTTACGATCATATTCGACATCTAATTCATCTTTGCAGGGATAAGAGGAAAGTCTGACACTGAGGCATGGCTCCTCACCCTGAAGCAGCTGAGGGAAACACCTGAAGGCAGCAAGTAGCCAGATTGCTAAGCTGCTGCCAGAAAGGATCAAGAATCACCTATGGAAGATGCTTGTCATACCGAACCATCCCAAATCAAAGTTTTTACCCATTACAAGCCACTGACTAAAATCTTCTACTGAGCCTTTAATCCATCATCATCATCTGCTGCCCATCTTTCTTCAGCAGCTGACTTCAGAAACAAGGGCTTCTTCAGAGCATTCTGTCCTTCTCTCTCACACACACATATATTTATTCTCTCCACAAGTTTTTTGTACCTTATCATACCTCCAATTATGGACTTTTATTTAAAAAAAAAGTTAAGCTATCACATTATTCTAAGAAAACCTGTGATGTATCTGGGGAACTGGAGGAGTGCCCAGTTATGTAAAGGATCATAAAAGCAACTGGAAAAGCATGCAGTGCCTAAAAAGTCACTTATGCTGAAAGAACAAAGAGAGTATACTATAATATTTTTATTTAATTACTATTTACCTACCCACATTTCCACTAAAAAAGTAGCACCCAAGGTGGCTAACAGCATCACTAACAATAAAGCAATCAGTAAAACTATCTCTATAATTAACAAACATGTTTCTCAGCGCTCCATAAATGCTCTTGGTATCAGATGACTAAAAATAGTCACGTTCATGTGTTGCCACCACAACCAAGAACTTTATAGAAACTTCAAGATTAACAATTCTGTTGTCTTCACCTCTTCTTGGTGGTTTTATGCCTGCAATAGTCACTCAAGAGGCTACATCTCCCACACAAAATATATTTCATTGGCAGCATTACCAGTTGCAGAACAATCTACCCTCCAATTTATCATCATCAAAGTAGTCCTAGCATTTCTACAAAGAAGACAGCACACAATGTTTGAGAAACACGCACCTAAAGTATACTGTATATACCCATAAGTCTAGAAATTTTAAAATTGACTCAAAAAACCTGAATTGACTTATCCATGGGTCAATGTCAGTACTGTACCTTAACTCTTATCAAAAAAGGAGCCATCCCTTTCTCTGAGTGAGGAGACAAAAGGCAATAGCTTAGACCTCCCCAGGAGAACGTAAAAGAAGCACTGATCCCCTCTACCCTCTCTGCCACAGTATTGCTTCTGGCCTTTTTGAGTGCCTGGGTGGGAAAATGGCTCTTCTCCTCAAAGAGGAGAGAGTAGTAGAGGATGTTGGTGCTTCTTTTAGGTTCTCCCAGGACAGACTAAGCTCTTGACTTTGACACTCTACTCAGAAAAGGAGATGTTTCCTTCTTTGAAAAGAGTTAATACTGTACTTTAACTTGTATTTTAAAAATCTCCTTTCAGTGGACTCCAATTGACTTTGAACTCAAGTCCGACTCAAGCTGCTTCAACTTGACTCGGACTCGACTTGTCAATAAATCATGAACTGACTCGACTCGATTCCAGACTCGTCTTTTTTAAGTGAAAGACTTACTTTAGAGTAAAGGAGGCTTGGACAGCAGAGGGAGTGAAAGGCAGAAATCAATGGAGCCAGAGGGATTTAAAATCTGGCAGGAATCCATGGATCTGGAGGATTTAAAATCTGGTTGAAGCAACAGGGGAGTAAAGGAGGCTTAGAAGGCAAAGGAGTGAAAGGCCAGAATCTATTGGTTTGGAGGTTTAAATCAAATCCTGATTACTCATGAGGAAGCCACCAAGTTGCATTCCTTTAAAGTTTAAACCCTTAAAGGAAATTCTAAGTCTGCCTGAAGCACTGCTAAGGCAAGGTGGGAAAGAGAGTGACAGTATGGGGCCTTGATTTTCTAATTATTGAAACTTAAATCTCTTTTCTTCTGCTAAATTTGGCTCCCAGACTTGAGACTCAACTTGATACTTGAAGGTAGAGACTTGAGACTTGACTTGAGACTTGGAGTAAAAGACTTAAATACATCACTGTCCCCTTTCCTAAGTAGACTAGCAAAAGTCTAAGTGGGAAAAAGATGGTAGCAGTGGTGACCAGAAGTGACTAGCCCTGAGGCAGCACGGGCACTTTCCCTTCTCCGTGGAATGACCCTCAATTTATCTACAGGTTATATCGAAATCCATAACTTTGGCCCCAAACCTGCCCTCAACTTATACATGAGGTCAACTTAAACATGAATATATACTGTACATTTCCATGTGCTGTACAGTACACAAGTTGCCTTTCAACTTATGGTGACTCCATGAATTTCATAGTGTTTTCTTGGGCAAGGAAGACTGAGAGGTGGTCTTTGCCAGTTCCTTCCTCTTGAATATAGCCAACACCACCTGATACTCATTGGTGGTCTCTCATCTACATGCCAACCAGGCCTGACCCTGCTTAGCTTCCAAGATCAAATGGGATCTTACACCTTTAGAGACCAAACGAGGAAGAAATGACTAACTGAATGGTTTATTTTAAGAAGTATAGTGAACAAACTTAACGTCTCTGAAAAAAACAAAGGTGTTGTTTTGTTCAACAGTTTTCAAACAAAAATAAAAAGACTGATCCTTAAAACCACTTTTTCATGAATATTTTATAACACTACTAGAAAAACCTTCAGTTCATCATAAACATCTAAAGCTTATTCTCTTTCAATTACATTTTAAAAAAAAGAAAAACAGCTTAAAGCAGTGGTACCCAGCCTCTGGTCCTCCAAATGTTTTGAAATTCACTTTCCAAAACTCCAAGTGACCATGGCCAACAGTCTGGGTTTCTGAGAGCTCAAGTCTAAAATACCTGGAAGACCAAAAGTTGAGACCACTATCCGATAGGTGAAAACTCAAAACAATAGTTACTACCTCCATATTAAAATTATATTTAGCACAGCACAGTGCATCACAAACATGAGCCTGTCAAGTGTGCAACCTGTCCAAAGCCAAGAGAACTCTCCCATGGTGACTCTCCCACGGTGAGTTTAAGGCAGAAGGATGAACTGAGTGCTTCATGTTCACAGTGCAGCCTTAGTGGCTATGTCACAACGGCTCTCAAAAGGGCACATATAAGCTGAAGAGACGTACATGTGAAGTCCTCCTGAGCCCAGCCACCAACTAGTAATCCAATCAGGTCTCTGCAGAGCCAGTTCCTGGGTGATCATTGCATCTCCCTATTTTTGCCTCATCAGTAATGGCACACACCCCACGAATACAAAATCAGCCTGCAGCAGTAGAAACCATTCTTCCAGGCTAGATCTTAGCAGAAGCAGAAGCAGAAGCAAAGCCACTGTGAAGTGCTTCAACCTCAAAACATGGCTTTAGCAGTCAACAGGAGGAGGTGTTGGCAGGAATTCTAATTAGCAACCTAGAAAGGCATGATTAATTGTATGCCTCACACAGCCAACATTTGTTCCCAAAATGGTAGTAAGAAGCAAATAAATTAAACAAGCCAGCTAGCTATCTGCTATTTAACAGAAACACATGTATGTTTACATACTGGAAAACCTCAACAGCATCTCTTTTTTAAAATCCGGGGGGGGCACAATTCAAAATGTAAAATACAACATTTGAATGTTAGTTTAGGATGCTATTTCTTGAAAAATCTCTCTCAGTATTATACAAATATAAAATCTAGAAAAAAAGGAAGTCTTCCTTAGTCCACATACCAGGAAGTAAACAAAAGACTCTAGAGTGACTCACCCATCCTCTTTCCATATTGCCTTCTGTAAGAGGAACACACACACACACTTTTTTCTACTTGGACTTGGGTTTAGAGAACATGTATCTCATAGATGGCCATGAGTTTACCATTCACACAACACTCCAAAATCTGGAAAGAGAATACCTGAATCACACATCCAGGTAGTATCAGCCCTACCTCTAATTTACTGTTAGAGAAAATCCACAAAAGTTTCATAGCAAAGGGCAACCTGCCTCCAAGTAAGCAAACCAACATAAATCCCACCATTCTCCCGCAGTTCCTTTTCTTTCAAATTTGGCAAGTAGCAGGGGAAGTTAGTACAGATGTGCAGTCTAGATAAGAAGACACTTCCCAAGAATTCCCAAATGTGTACTTGCCATCAATACCACTAAATATTAAGGACTACATTACAATTAAAGCTTCTGATGACTATTGCACCGAATAAGACTGAGGCCCTAAAGGGAAAAAAATAGGACCAAACAAGGTACAAGTCATCAGTGCCACCTGAAGGGTAAGTCTATCAATGGAAGAAGCAGATGAGAAGACTTGCTAGCCAGGATGGCTAAATCAATGTCCTTGGTCCAATCGAGCTTATCACCCAAATCACCAATCCTAGCAGCTTACAGGGAACAGCCCTCATCTGCCTGCCTGTTAAGGAACTTCCCCAGTGCATTTGGCTGGGTAGTTGCTGCTGGAAACAAGACAAAATACTGGCCTGGAATCTAAGCCAGTCCGACAAGTCTTACATTCTTATATCAAAAACAAAACAAAGATAAGCAAATTATAGCACACAGGCAGCAGCAAGCATCTCATACATTCCCATCTAGAAAGAGGCAGTGTACAAAATAGTAAAAATGTGTTGTGGGAAAAAGATATACCCATCAATCTTACAAGAAGGTAGTAGATGAAGCAAAGAGAAGAAAAATCAACAAGCTCTGCCATTCCCTTCAGCGCCTCCCCAGATCACTCTTTTTGTTGTGTTAACTGTGACATGGGGGTGAACAAAGGCCATTTAGGAAAGCTGCTTCTTGAGCAAATCAGCACAATGATAAGAACACTTACAAACAATGGAGACAAAAGCAGAAAACGCACAAAAATCCTAATTGTCTGGCTGGAATCGAGTGGGCTTCTTTCTCCAGACATGGAGTAGCAGATAATGCTAAACCGTATTTAGTAACATTCCAGCAATGGGATGAAAGATAAAGATCAAAGCAAGTATGGGCTTAAAAATGCAATAATGTGAGAAGCAAGCAATAAAAAGCTGGTTTGAAAGGCAGACTGTTATCAGGCAGAGACTGCAAACCCACTCGGTGGATACAGCAGCACTAAGCTTACTTGTGGTTTCGGAAGCAAAAAGAGAGGAAATAAACAAGTAATCCTAAAGGAGAGCATTTTATTAGAGGAAGGTGAGTGGCTGCCTTAAATGTGATTAGAAAGTAATTTCATGTGCAATAAGCAACTGAAGAGGGGAGAAAAGCAGAACATGAAATAAATAAGCTCCGAAACTTATGCCTGCCCTTTAACTGCAAGAGCCCGTGGGAGCCAGCATATTTTTTATTACAATTCTTGCATTTCATTAATGTTCTCAGACCCACCAATACAGCTTCCACAACACCAACAGAGGTACACTGAACACAGCCTTCAGAGCAAATATTAAAAGACACTGTCACAAGATCCCTTTGTGGTTTGGCCTCTGCCAGATCTGTACACTCATCATGATTGATAAGTGTCAGATACCTTCAAGTGTAGATGTTTTTATGTTTTTCCAGAAATCATAGTCTCCTAAATGAAGTTGACTCTCCATGCCAGCACTTGGCAAACTGAAGCCTCCACAGCTGGGACTATATGATCCAACCCTACGATTCTAGAACCCCCATCAGCCTCTACCAGAGTAGCCAATGGTAATGCAATTGTTGAGTACTACAGTCCAGCAACATCTTGATGATCGTATTTCTTGCCTCTGCTCTGCAGTAAGAGAGAGCATCCATCACCAATGATGTACATTATAAACTCCACATCTATTCCAACAGTCTAGGGTGGTGTGTTGCTTCTCTCCGAATGGGAGTGTTCACAGCCAAGCTTCTCATGTAAATGTCTAGGGA
Source organism: Iguana delicatissima (assembly GCA_948472985.1). Taxonomy (NCBI): domain Eukaryota; kingdom Metazoa; phylum Chordata; class Lepidosauria; order Squamata; family Iguanidae; genus Iguana; species Iguana delicatissima. The sequence goes on along the minus strand of CAOKZL010000281.1, from coordinate 304,185 downwards.
TCAGCCAGCAAAAGGCAAACAGCTGAAGTATAATCAGAGCAGATCCAATTCCATCATCAGCCTGCGTACGAAAGCAGGTTAGAGCGCAGTAGCTGTTGCTGGAAACAAGACTGACCCCATTTACGGAAACCGTCTCCCTCAGCTCTGATACCTTATAGCAATAGCATTTACATTTCTATACCGCTTTACGGCAGCAAGCACTCTCTAAGCAGTTTACAACCTGTTAGCTAATTGCCTCCAACAAGCTGGGTACTCATTTTACTGACCTACGGAAGGCTACCTTAGCCATGTAACTTCTCCCAGTGGCTACTACAGACTATCCTTCCACGCGTCCCTTCCCCTGGTTTGTTTCACTTGGACTGACTCTTTGGGCTTTTGATCTCTGGGCCAGTTTGACTCACCCTAGCAGGATTCCTCACCAATTTATTTAGGATGGGTGGGGAAAATCCGGTATGTGTATGTATGTACATTCAGGCCACCTGTTGACCTATGGAGACCCCATGACTGGCTCTTCTACAAAGAAGGCAGAACAGAACATTTGAAAAACATGTACCCAAAATATGTGTGTGTGCTTGCCTTCAAGTTGCATGTCAACTTATGGCAATCCCATGAGTTTCAAAGGGTTTTCCTAGGCAAGGAATACTCAGAGGTGGTTTGCCCACTCCTTCCTCTGAAAAACAGCCTACAACACCAGGTATTCATTGGCGATCTCCCATTCAAGGACTAACCAGGGCTGAAGTATGCACCACTAAATTGAACAATCCTTACATTTACATTAGTGCACAAAGGAAAGTGTCAGTTATTTTGTCAGTGACTCAGATTTAGTTCAGAGCTCTACTGGTATCAGTGCTTATAGATCTCAAGTCATTTTTCAAGATCTTAATACTAATTGCGTAACTACTAATATCCCCATCATGTAAACAAACATCTGGTTAGAAAAGCATCCCTAACGCTAACTCAGTCAGACAATTCTGAATATGAGTAATCATAAAAATATTGATGCTATTAATCAAGAATAAAAGAAGGGATTTCCTCACTCTTCCATAGTCACAAAACGTTTTCTTTCTATAAGTGGTGTCCCTCAACATTCACCTGAGCAAATTCTCCTCCTGCACACTAAATCTGCATTAAATATCAGTATACTCTGATTCAGAGAGTAGTCTCTTCAAGCAATATTAGCAGCTGCAGAAAAAGAACTCAACTGAGCCTAAAGGTGGCAAATGGGAAAACACGGGCTTCTACTTTAAAGTGTCACACAACTGGCCCAAGAATGCTCTCTACAGAGACTTTATCTTCTTTTTAAACCAACCTGCAACGAACACTAAGCAACAATAAGAGGAATGATACTACTTCAGCATGGAGGAGGGGGGTAAGTAAAAAGAAACTTTCATATGTGACTTGCTTGAAAGATGGTGCTTCCGACTGCAACAATTTTGTCATATTCCTGGACAATATTTACATGATGTGGGTTGTGTTTCAACATCTCTAGAGTTCATCAAATGGGGGAAAGCAGCTCTAACGGCACAGATTTCTGCTACTATTGTTGTAATCTCCTAATTCAGAGAAAGAATATTATAAACTGTTATCCGTTGAAAATTTAACACAGGTTTTTTCACCAAGCAAACTTGGATGCTGGACTCCAGATTCTACAAATAACATCCATAGATAAATTAACCTGCAAACATCACTCTGCAGAAGTGCTTTAACTTATTCTGGCCATGCATTTTCGCTGACAAAACTGGGATAGAAATAGGTCAAGGTAGCAGGTGGGTTGAAAAATTAAGAAGTGGGGCCTACAGGATGTCACAAAGCTTATTTTAAGGGGAAGAGCATTAAAAACAGTAAAAGGACAGAGATTTGTAAGCATCACTAACCAGAGGCTTCCAGAAGCAAGAAATGCCAAACTCATGAACTTCCACAGTGTTAAAAGTCACAAGTACATCTAGGATGAGTCCATTTGGAAGGATTATAGGTTGGGGTGCAAAACAGTGACTCTCCAAATGATTTTTGTTTAGAATGCCCATCAGTCACAACCAATACAGGCACATGATGAACCCACGATGGGAGATAACAGACTCAAAATGTAGGGAGCGTTACAGTTACCCAATGCTGCCATATAGAATACCCTGATTTTGCACTCATATACGAAGGACAATTAAAGGCACTGCTCCGTACATCAACACACACTGAAGAGACCCAAACATTCCAGTCATAGCCATTGATGTTTAATAAACCTGAACATGTTTAGAAAATGATACCTATAAATAAATTTACAAGAGAGGTTATCTACTTTCAGGCACTTGAGTATGGCTCTGCCCTCAGCAGCAAAAGCACTGAAATTAAGTAGCCACAGGCATTTCCTGAAGGAACAGCTATCAAAACCTACTAATTTACACACCATCAAACATTAGAATTTTCAAAGGTCCCTTGTCTTCTCTTGAGAAAAAAATGCAGAAGCTGCTTGCCCTATGAAGGGCCTAGGGAGCAATATGAACAGTTGCGCAAGACCTTCTGCGTCCTCTTCATGGCAAAAAGAGAAAAAGGGGAAAAAAGAATCTTGTCTATGTACTGTACTTATAAAGTAGTGGAATAAATGAAGATAGAGAACACCCGAGTGTCTGCATACCCTGCTCCTCAAACTACTTAGATCCACAGAATTCCCAACAGATTCGCTCAAGTATGCATTGTTCTCAGGATCCCAGATCTGCATATGAATACGCATCTAACAAGGGACATTTCCACACTAGACTGTTCTAGCGCTATTATTCCACTTTCAACATCCTATGGAACCCTGGGGTTTTCAGTTTCGGGAGGGGGCAGCCGGAATAATTGCGCTATGACAGTCTAGTGCAGAAATGGCTAAGATAAACGTGACCTGCTACCTTTGGTTGCAACAATACCAAGAGCAAGGCAAAATTCCCACTAGAAATGTTGAGGGGACAGCAGAGGCAAGGTTCACACAACAGGTTCCCTTTTTTGAACCTGGATATCACCATTCAGCTACACAACAGATAGGTAAGTACTGCCCTGTACTGAAAACCTACAAAAAGATATATACAAATTTATACACTTCCTGCTTCCACCGAAGACAAAATCATTTGCCAGCAAAGATCTATTGCCTTCTATGTAGGATGAAACAGGCCAGCCCACGCACAAAATAACAGAGAGACAAAAAAATCAATAGGTATGTCCATTCAAAATTCTGTGGAGGGGGAATATTTCAGTTTCCCAGAAAACGCTACCTCTGATCTCAAGATGCTTTAATAAAGAAACATCTAGGGCACATTCTACAGGAAACATGAAGCAATTCAGCTCTAACACTTGTTACTTGAATGGGGCAAAGGTTTTTTATCTCACAACATGTTAATCAATTCGTGGATGCAAGTTTGCCATTGTTACCACACAGTTTTTGTTTGCTTTATGGTCACTGTTTAAGCAATTTTCCTTGACCCTAATTTTTGCATTTTTATTCTTATCCTCAATCCGGTAAAGTTCATCTAGAGCAGTGGTTCTCAACCTGTGGGTCCCCAGATGTTTGTGGACTTCAGTTCCCAGAAGCCCTGAGCATTGACCATAGTGGCTGGGGCTTCTGGGAGCTGAAGTCCAAGAACATCTGGGGACCCACAGGTTGAGAACCACTGATCTAGAGGGTAAAATCTACTTGGACTGGACAAAGACCTCTCACCACCATATATGCGTTAATCAGCTTATTTAAACTAGGATGTCCTAATTATCTCTCAATGACTGTTAAATGACCACTGTTATGATCTCTTACTGATATATTTTACATGTTCCTCTCCTATTTCCCACTGCCCCATCCTGTCTCACACAAACTTGTGCGTGTGCGTCATCTGCCAACTAAAGCTACTCTCCATGCATCTGATGAAAACGGCTGAGATAGAGACCTAACATTTCAGAAAATGTTGACATTACAAAGAAAACATTTACCAGACCAACGGAGCAGTGTGTGAAAATTCTGGGGGAAAATGTTTAAGTATATTGTTTGGATAGAAATATATTCATGTAGTCACAATCTAAAGGCCTATGTGAGCAGTATATTTGGATATAAAATTAAACTCAAAACTGCAAACACTTAACTCTTCAATCATGTATAATTACAAGCAACAAAGGCCTCCTATATGTTCCCTCCATTAAGATGATAAAACATCTTGGGTCTGTATGGCATTTATGTCTATTGTGTGCACAGAAATTATTCTCTAATTCTGCAAACTATCTCACACACAGGCCTTCATACTAGCCAGACCCTGGCATTCTGAGTAACTAAAGCTTATATTTAAAAAAAACAAACCAACCATTCTTTCCAAAAAAGAAAATATTTCATCTGTTGTGTTGTTGTTTTTTTCTTTCATTCGCTAAGTTTCCATTAGAAAAACTGAAAAATTGCATAGGGATATGGAGATGGAGATGTGTATGTATGTATGTATAAACACACACACACGGGAGAGGGAGGTCTGCAGAAAAATTGGCGTATTTCCAGATTTTCTGAGCCTTCATATCTCCACCATGAAGTCAATAAAAATTCATGCCAAATCTTTAAGGTGCCTTTAAGGTGACACAAGATTCTCTGTTGCCTTGTTCTAGGTGCAAAGTCAGCTCAAAAGCAGACGGGATCTGTCCAAGTCTGCAACAGCTTTGCCTTGAATCACTACAGCTGGGTACAATACAAAATTTGACAACCACAAGGGACCATTATTGCTGTTCCCCTAGCAGCAAATTGTGCTGAGCCTGACTCTCTTCCCTCAGTGGCCTCAGCAAGTTCTATTAAGTAGTACGCTCCTTTCAGGACTAAAAGTAATTTATGACCATTATGATTAGCCTTGCAGGCTTACATGCCTGTTGACTTATGTTGACCCCATCAATTTCATAAGGTTTTCTTAGGCTAACAATACTCAGAGTTGGTTTTGCCAGTTACCTTAGAATCATAGAATCATAGAGTTGGCAGAGACCCCAGGGGCCATCCAGTCCGAGACCCCAGGGGCCATCCAGTCCAACCCCCTGCTATGCAGGAACTCCCATTAAAGCATTCCCAACAGATGGCCATCCAGCCTCTGCTTAAAAACCTCCAAAGAAGGAGGTTGCCAGACAGCTCTGATCATCAGGAAGTTCCTCCTGAGGTTCAAGTGGAATCTCCTTTCCTGCAGCTTGAATCCATTGCTCCTTGTCGTAGTCTTTGGAACGGTAGAGAACAAGCCTGTTCCCTCCTCAACATGACATCCCTTCAAATATTTAAACATGGCTATCATGTCCCCTCTGAACCTTCTCTTCTGCAAACTAAACATACCCAGCTCCTTAAGCCATTCTTCATAGGGTATGGCTTCCAGACCCTTCACCATTTTGGTCGCCCACCTCTGGAGAAGTTCCAGCTTGTTGACATCCTTCTTGAATTGAGGTGCCTACAACTGGACACAGTATTCCAAACAAGGCCTAATCAATGCAGAATAGAGTGGCACCATTATCTCCCTCGATCTAGACACCGTACTCCTATTGATGCATCCAAGAATCGCATTGGCTTTCTTCCCTGATATATAGCCTACAGCACCTGGTATTTGTTGCTGGTCTACCATCTAAGTGCTAACCGACGCTGAGGCTGCTTAGCTTCCAAGATCCAATGAGTCTAAACATTTTTCTAAACTAAGAATTTAAACAGCTGCATCCTCTCAAGGGGATATTATTGGGCACAACAAGATGCAGAAAAACATGAGTTGTGTACAACAAAGAGAAAAAAAATCATCCCTCAAAACACAAGGCAGCAAGCTGCCCAGAAAGCTCAAAAGGCACAAGTTTGAAATAAATCAAAGGATTACACATAAATACATTACTCACTCATGGGATTCATAGTCATAGGAGGCTACAATGGTTTCCATGGTATACCAGTCTTAAGCACAACTTTTATAGCTACTGTACTCTGGTCACGATCTCTCCTTGTTATTGGACTTCCTGTTGCCTGAACACATGACAGACCATCGGTATAATCCAATGAACCCTGCAGGTTTGTATGTGGTTTATATCTTTTACTGTGAAGAAATCATGGATGTTCACAGCAGTTACAGTACAGATCGCAAGGCCACATTTCCATCATAATGCCACAGCATTTAACTAACAACCACAGGTTAATATGTGACTAGGTTCACACTGTGCTTTTGTGTGTTTTTGAAGTATGCTGGGTGAAAGCGATCTTGGTTTGGGTGTTTTCTTGTGGATGAAGTGAGAGTGAGAGAGCAGACGGGATCAAAATTAGTTACAGGCACACAAGATATGAAGTCACACGCAGCTGGCAGCAGCTGGTGACAAGAGAAGCTTGTTATGAGGGCACAAACTATAAAACATTTAATTTAAGGCCATCTGCACAACAGTCTGACACAGGGTGGTAGCGACCATAATACGGAGGATATATTTTCCACGAAGTTTATCAGATCACTGTTTCACTTGCCTTGATACCACTTTACAACTCTGATAAACCAAATATGAGAAAAGAATCAAAAGTACACCACCAGTGATATACAACTGCAGTGAGCGCCAGTTTCCACCACCTATAGTGGGCCACTATCAGCAAATTTAAAAGCTAAAAAACAACCCAAAATTGCAATTTGGAAGTGACCAGAAGTCTGCGTTCAGTTTGACTTCTGCAATTTTCAGCCTCTTCAAGTGATGGGTGGGGTGATTTTAAAGAGCAAGACATTATCCCAGGAGTGATGTTAACAATTTGTTTGGTTCCCCTCTCCACTTTTTGAAAAAATTATTTGGGTTTCAGTGTGTTGGTAGTCTTGGAAGCCATAAGAAAGGGGGCTGCATTTAGCCCATCAACCACACTTTCCAGACCCCTTCAATATTCACACAAACTATCTGGTGGAGGGTTTCTCAACCGCAATTCCCTGGAATCCTAGAATTCTGCAAGAAGTCACTAGCTGTTCCACAAGAGATTGTGACTGAAAAAAAATAACTATTTAAGCTGTAGATATACTAATTTTTATGTAGAGTTCCCTGAGACCCATATTTTTTACGCGGAAGTTTCCTAAGACCTGAAAATTATTTCCTCCAGAGTAAAAAAGATTAAGAAAGGCCTCGCCAGTATGATCCAAAGGGAAAGACTCACGCTTTTTTTTAAAAAAAAATTGATTCCTCTCAGAAAGCAAGTAGTAGATGGAAAGACTGAAAGGAAGCCACTCACAGGCATGTGACCACGTTGAAACCTCAAGAACACTCACATTGCAGCAGACTGAGATAAACCACATGCAGATTGACACAGGTCTTAGGTAGGGAAAGACAAAGGCTAATTAAGGAGATACGGGTAAATGAGGCAGGAAGACGTCAAAAGACTATGATTTGACTTGTATGAAAAGCTGCCCTCCTTCACACTGCACACAGGGGCCAAGTTTGGGTCAAAAGTTGAAAACAAGACCAAAAAGGTGATGGCAAATTTGCACTGCTTCTTCAGAAGTGCACTCCCTTTCCCCAACTCTTTAAGTCAAAAAACTAGGGGCAGGGAAATCATGGCTGTCCAAATGTTGGACTACAGCTCCCATTAGGCTTAGCCAGCACAGGCCATACTCAGGAATATGGGAGCTGCAATCCAACAGCTTCTGGATTCCCACAATTGCCCATTCCTACAATAAATGTTAACACAAAGTTACCTAAACTGAGAGTGAGGAGCTGGATGAAAATTAGACTGTCTAGGTTAAATTTGACAATTGTGTTCAGAATCAGGACACTGAAAAAAATCAACAAAACTAAAGCAAGAACAAGAATATTCTGCAGGCTCAGCCATTTGTGCCTCATCAAGTGTGACTTAAGATTCATTCTGAAGGCAAACCTGACCAGTATAAATGAAACACATTATAGAGTTCAGAGTTTTCTGCCTCAAAGAGCACAGTGGATTTTCAAAGGTCAGAATTATGCTAGAGAATTTGCTACGTAAAACAATTAGAAGAAGATGACTTTTGTATTATCACTTCTATTTTGTGTTTGTAAGTCGCAAGCACCCAATATTAGTGTACTTTCAGATTTCTAATTTTCCTATACAATCAGTTGTGCAACAAACTACAAAATGATTCATATGAAGACAGTGAAAACACAGTCAATGTACATGATCCAATGTGTAAGGCAAACAGGGGGAAGGACATGTGGTAGATCCCAATTTGCAAACCTCAAAGGTCTCTGGAGCTCACTAAAGCCCTCATATCTCCCTAAATATTGGTTTTGTTTTGCAGCAAAAAAAAAAAAAAGGACAGCCAAAAATGTACCAAAGCCCCTGCCAAACATAGTAGTTTCACCCCACAATCCCCTCTAAGCTTCAACTCTCCCCACACACACATCATAATCTGTCAAAAACTACACTGGAATTCACGTGACATCACTTCCTGTTGTGTCAGGAATGCTTGCACAGGCCCCACAGAAGCCACAAGGCTTCAAAATCCCCCCCTCTGTTTGCCCCTGGTGCAAATGGACTCCAAATCCTAGGGATATGAGTAAAGCAAACATGGTGGGAAAATGCATTACAACGGAATATAGGAAGTGGCTTCATCCTGTGTCAGACTGCTTGGCCAAGGCCTGTCAGTTCTGGGTAGCAACCACGGCTTTCCAGCCCTACCTCCAGAAACCTGCTATAACATGCTCACCTAACTAAGCATTAACCAAGCCTGACCCTACTTGGCTTGCAAAACCGGCTTAGACCAACATTCAGGAGTTGTATGGTGTTCTTTTCTGAATCAGAAGCCCTATGCAACTGCCCTAGGTGTTAGGGTGAAAGCATAAACTATTTAGCCCTGTTCTCACTGTCCCCAACCGAAACTCCAATCCTATTGGCAGGGAAACGGAGAGGAAGAAACAGACACAGCATCTGACTCTATCTCAAAGATAACAAGAGTGCCAGGGAGTAAGGATTTATTGGGGTTCTCTGTCTCTCTCACACATACATACACACACACCATCAAATCTTAAGCAAGGAACTTTCTGTCACATTATGATTGACAGTCTTTTAGTCACCAACAGTTAGTGACATAATGAATGCAGGATAAAGGTACCACTCTTTTTGGATTTTGCCATATTTTGCTGCATGGGCAACACTGCTACTCCAATATCTTTCCTGGATCTGAAAACACCAAATCTTCATGCAACAGGGGATACTTTAAGAAGAGGGAGCTAACTGATTGTGACCTCCAACAAAGTTAAAACTCTTACAACTGGACTACAATTAGGCAAGCTTTACCTACACAGCACTTAAGGTTTTTTTCTAAATGTAACAGTACAGGAACTTCTCAAGAAATTCAATGTTCTCTGCCTAAGAAAGGAGCAGTTAGTTTCACACAGGACAGACAACCTGGACATCAAGGGAAGTTACTTTTCTGTTGCTAATGGAATTGAAATTTTATTACCTGTCTGTTATTGACATTTGTCCCTGGCTTCCACATGAAGGGGAGTGGGCCTTTGCCTGCACTGAGACCCCTCCAGAACTAAATTACAATAGGAACAGCATCAGATATAAAATGTAGGCCTGTGACTTTGCCATTGTTATTTTCCTTCTACTGTATGATTTTTTTAACATCTTTTGCCTGACAAAGAAGCCAGTGGAGCTTCAAAAGACTACAGGGTATATTTTGTGCATTGTGGTTTGCCATAAAAATTATCACTCTTTTGTGGATTTTGTTGTATTACACATGCAAAAGTTATGCTATGTATGCAGAACAAATTATTCACCACAGCTCAACAGACTTATTCCGCTGATGGTGGCAGATGCAGAGCTGCATATACATCAACATCATGCACTGCATTTACATACACACTGTGGTTGCATGTTGCTCACTCCACAATAGCCTCCAGTCACCAACTTGTATTGTGCAAGGTTATTATTCTACATGAGGGTTGCACTGGGCTGGTGCAGAGCACTTCCACATGCGGACATTTATGCTATGATGAGAGGATGCCTTAACTTGGTCTTTATCATGAACCTCTTAGCCACTGTTCTTGACTTAAAATGTTAAAGAGGCTTTTTAAGATGTTTACATTTTAATGGCCAAAAGTTTAATAGTGCACCATGTCTTTCTTGTTTGGGTTACAAGAGGTTTCAATTTATTGCAGCAGATGCTAAAATTAGTTTATCTCACTAATGGTGTGCTACCATATTCTGAAATCAAGACTGGATTTTTTTTCAATATACAACTCAGCACTTTTTCACCATATAAACTGTGTAATATTAATCTATAACTGCTTCCATTAACATAATGAAAGGTATTTGATCTTCTTTTAGAAAGTGAGTAGTAAGTCCTTTCTGCTGTTCTCTCCATGTCTAGCTGCATCTCACTTATAGATTGTCTTCATATTCAAAGGCCAACATATGCAAAAGCCAACAATTGTATTTTGAACCAATGCATATTTATTCAGAAATGAGCCTTCTTGGATTCAGTGGGATACATCCATATATAAAAGCATTCAGCTGCAGCTTTAGGCATGTAAAGGCATACAAAAAGCATGCTTTTTGTAAGCATAAATCAAAGATCATTACCCAGTACAAAACATGTTATTTGTATTCCACTTCTGTCAAGTCCTGAGCTGCTATAAAACAGCTAAACCTTGGACAATGCTTTCCAACAGTCAAGGAAGAAACAGTGAGGAAATCATTTTCACTGAAAAGACCCTGGTTCATAAAAATCACAGATTTGGAAAGGATTCCAAGGCCCATCTAGCCCAAGCCCTTACCAGTGTCCATCATCCACTACCTAAAGTACCCCTGAGAGGTAGATTATCAAGCTCTGTTTAAAAACTGTTAACAGAAAGTTTCCAAAGGAGGGGAGCTGGACACTCTTCCTAATGTTTTGCTGGCATCTCCTTTCTTGTAATTTGGATCCATTGGTTTGCATCTTACCCTCTGGAGCATCAAAAAAGCAGCTCACTCCATCTTCCACATGACAAACCTTCAGATTATCAGAAGATTGTCACGATATCACCTAACAATCTCCTCTAATCTAGCATTCAACCATTCATCTTCTATGACCTCAAAAATCTCTCATACAGTTTGCCTTCCTGACATTTTACCATCTTGGACTTTCTCCTCTGGACATTTTTCAGCTGGTCAATGTCCTTCTTAAACTACTGCAGCCAGAAATGGACACAGCATTCCTAGCAAAGACAGAGCAGAAGTTATACTATTTTCTCCTTTTCGCCTGGATGCTACAGTTGTGTTGAGAAAGCTTTGCACTGTATGGGAGGGGATTTTGTGGCACTTCCCAGCACAGACTCATGGTAAGCTAGCAGTCTACCCAGATCCCCAGATCCTTTTCATATGTACTGCCACGAAGACAGGTGTCACCCATTCTACATTTGTGCATCTCATTTTTCCTAGACAAATGCAGTACCTTACACTTATTCCTGGTGAAATTCATTTTATTATTTACGGTCCACTTCTCCAATCTATTAAAATTATCTAGAATCCTGATGCTGTCTGACGTTATTAGCTAACACTCCCTTGTTTAGTGTGATGTGAAAATTTGATGAATATGCCCCTCTAATCCATCACCCAAGTTGTTTATAAGTAAGTTGAACAAAGGCAGGCCCACATGAAAAGTATTTGTGTTGGAAGAGATATGTTCTTTTTTTAACCACCTGAGCCCATATATCAACACTTTTTTTCACCTACTTAAGCCCTTCAGTTACCTAATCCCTGCAATATTTTCAACTCTCAAATTTATAAATTTAAAACTATCAAAGTGAACGGACATTTACTTCAATCTTATGAAGTAACACCCCTTTACCAATGACCATTTTTGATACCAAAAAGCCTTAGAGACTTGCTACTGCCCCATTTTTGTACTGTTTTATGTACTGTTAGTCATGAGTTAGCCCCACTTTGCTCAACAGTTCTTTCTTTCAAATTAGTGCTCATGGTACTACAAGCTTCCCATTCCACTTTGTTGGTACGCACAGGGATGAAGGGTGTGGCTTTCCCATTAACACAGACAAAAAGAGCCAAACAAAAATTTGTCTCTTGTCTCTAGGCAGTCATAATTCTGTTGTATAAAATGATTACATGTTCAAGATTTTGGGTTCTGTTCTTAGGCTGTATTTGGATGCAAACCAATATGCTTGAAACATTGCAGTAGCCGAGTAATATTACTTCTTTTTCAGGAAACAGGTATATTTCAAAAAATAAGTTAACTTAAAAATAGAAGATTAAATTGACATGCCAATTTAAATCTACCTACCTGCTGAGATCAGTTGCTCATTTGTTATTAGCAAGGATGTCTTCTATATTTATACTCCTGATCCTTGCAGAGAGCATATTTAGCATGAAGCCAAGAGGCACAACTCCACTGATGTACTTGAAACAATTCCCTAATATGTGTCTACTGCGCGCACGTAAACATGTATCTCTCCTTCACACCCACAGTGATAAAAAAATGCAGTAATTACCTGCCTGCTGCTGCAATGTGTGAATCGCCCCCAAGCTCTAAATAGCCCCAAGACACTTTATATTGCCACCTTCTCATAAACAGTAATTTAACAGATTTTCCCAGGAGAAGCCACAAAGGGAACCTTCAGCACCACTGGTATCAAGTACAGGAAGAATAAAATAAACCAGTGCACCATAACAAGAAGCAAATACGTTTTGGCAGCAGAACTGAATCCTAAAGCAAAACACAGGCTAGTAAAATCATAACACTCCACATAGATGCTTTTGTTGCTCAACCAAATTAGTCACAGACCAAAATACCACCTCCGCTGTCACTAAAGCCTATTTTGTAAGGTGCACTGTTACAGGGAAGATATCTATTTTGAGTACTGATCTGGACAAAGTATATAGTCTTTCCAAGCAGAAATCTATTTCTGGGAATCAAAAATCATTTGTTCATCTAGGACAAATGACCTAGATATTTACCAGGTTCTCAGAATATGCCCATCCCTGCCCCACAGGAATTCTGCGGCATATTTAGCATTAAAATATTTACTGTGACATTAGTTTCTGTAGGATACTGTCTACTTAATCAACGATACCAAAAGTAAACAGTATAAAGATCCATATAAATGGATACAGTCATTGACCTACTACCCTAGATTAAAATGTTCTGAAGGCCAAACGTGTGTGCAAGAAATCCTCTCACTTCTATCTCAGCCCTGCACTTCAGATTCACCCTGCCCGTGACTACCTGGTAACTTTTGTTCTCTGCACATCCAATCCTGTCTTATCAACCCTGCACATTCAACCTTGACTTTATCAACCAACCACCTATTTAAAGTACAGTAGGTACCTCGTATCCATATGACCAGTATCCGTGATTTCACTAATCTACACTGAAATGCAGCCCAAAACCATTTTGCTGCCATCTCTTTTTGGACCACATGTTACTCTTCATTTTTATATTTTATCAGCTATGCACTGGCTTTGGACTGCAAATAATGATTACAAAGCCTTCTTTCTCTTAGATTCTAAATTTCTGTCAAGTTTCAGGGACTCCTCTCCAAGTTTCATACTTATCTCAATACCTATGTCATTCATCTCATTGAAAAAAATAATGTTTCATTATCTACGTTAAGTCCAAGAATGTATTCCCCCATGCATATGGGGGACCTCCTGTATTTCCAGACCACTTTTCTCTACAAAGCATCCCAAGTTGGTTCACAAAAAGGGTAAGATAAAAACAATGTCCTGTTATCATTAATCCAAACAGTATCCAAAACAGCTACAATATTTTTTTAAAAATTACATTAGAAAAAACTAAACACAGTCTCCAAACACCAGGTCTTTAAGGCCCACCTTAAAGCACTTAAAAGCACCTCCTAGGGCAGTGCATTCCACCAAGCATTGGAAAAGGCAGTCTTCCTCACACATACCAACCTGGATCAAACACAAAGGCTGGGCCTTCGTGACTAATCCTAAGACCCAGGCAGGCTGATATCAAAGTAGGAAGTCCTTCAAAACCCTGGGTCCAAGCCATTTAGGGCTTCAGAAGTAATCACCTGATCTTTATATCAGCTCTGTACTGGCAGCCATCTCAAACTGATAAGAGAAACAATACTGGATGCTGTGATTGCCTAGCCCCCATCAGCAATCTGCCTGCTACATTCTGTACCGACTGAAAGCGGGGGGGGGGGCAAAGGGTAGAGTTCCAGTTACTGTTACATGGCAATGTCCAACATTCCTCATCACTGACTGGGGCTGATGGCTACTGCGGTGCAACAACACTTTTCCACCACCACCCAATTCTTTAAAGATAGTTCCACACTGCACCATCCCAGTCTAGAAGTGATGATTGTAGCAAAACCTGTTCTGCTCCAACAGGAAATTAGCCAAAAGAAGTGCAACCTCTTCCCACATGAGTTTCACACATCCACTCAAAATAAAAGGTTTTCAATACCAAGATGGTACTTCCATATTACCTGAATTAACTGTCATCATCATTGGTTTCTTCTACCTCAAAACTGTGTACAGACAAATGATCAGGGTTCCCATCACTATCCCATGACTTTTTTGTGGAATGGAAAGGTAGAGTTATTGGCATATCAAGCACAGAAGAAAAAGCCCCAGCCGAGATAGGGTCCCCAAAAGCTAAAAAGCATAGGAGACAAGACAGAACCCTGAATCATCCCAAGGGTCGGCAAGAAGGTATAAAAGAGATCGCTCAACACCACCTGCTGGGTACATCCCTCTAGAAAGAACAGTGGCCATTGTAGTGTTGTGTCCCCCACTACAATTCTACACCTGCTAGAAATCAGAAGGATAGAACCATAGAATCATAGAGTTGGAACAGACCACAGGGGCCATTGGGTCCAACCTCCTGTTATGCAGGAACACCCATCAAAGCATTCCAACAGATGGCCATCCAAGCCCTGCTTAAAAACCTCCAAAGAGGCAGGAGACTCCACCACACTCCACTGAGGCAGCAGATTCCACTGCCGGACAGCTCTGACCGTCAGGAAGTTCTTCCTAAGGTTCAGCTGGAATCTCCTTTCCTGCAGCTTGAATCCATTGCTCCTTGTCCTAGTCTCTGGAGCGACAGAAAACAAGCCCACTCCTTCCTCAATACGACATCCCTTCAAATATTTAAACATGGCTATCATGTCCCCTCTTAATCTTCTCTTCTGCAGACTAAACATACCCAGCTCTTTAAGCCACTCCGCACAGGGCTTCATGGCTTCCAGACCCTTCACCATTTTGGTCGGCCTCCTCTGGACATGCTCCAGCTTATCGATATCCTTCTTGACTTGAGGTGCCCAGAACTGGACACAGTATTCCAGATGAGGCCTACCCAATGCAGAATAGAGTGGTACTATTAGCTCCCTTGATCTAGACACCATACTCCTATTGATGCAACCACGAATCATGTTGGTTTTCTTGGCTGCCGCATCACACTGCTGATTCATGTTCAGCTTGTGATCTACCAAGACTCCTAGATCCCTTTCACAGGTACTGCTATCCAGCCATGCATCCCTTATCTTATATTTGTGCATTCCATTTTTTTCTGCTTAAGCGTAGGACCTTACATTTCTCTCTGCTGAAATTCGTTTTGTTAGCTTTGGCCCAGCTCTCCAATCTGTTAAAGTCATTTTGAACTTTGTGATGCTCAATGGTGTAAAACCTAATAGAAACATCCAGAAGAACAAAAAAGACTCTGCTCTCTCTGTCTATTCCCCAATGTAACTCATTTACCAGGATCACCAAGTTTTGAGATTATTTCACTCTCAAAACCAGACTGAAACAGATCCAAGTAAACAACATGTCTTAAAGCATGACCAATACAAGAAAACAAGCCTTCAAAGCACGCTTTTCAGCTGGCACATCCAACATAAACCACGGTGACCCAGAATGCTATACTACTTTAATGTGCCAAAGTTCAGTAGCTAGTCTCAACTAGAGTAGAACCACTGAACCAACTGCTGAATGGTAAGTCAAACTTTACATAAATACCAGTGGTTTAATAGGTCTGTTATAGTGAGAACCAACAACTGGATTTAACTCGTATTCTACGCTGTCTCTATATTTTTCCACCAACCTTTGAAAAGCGTCAATCACAAAGTAAGCAAGCCCTTCAGTCTTTTAAGACAGCCTAAAGACAGATGCCTTATGATTCCTATCAGACCAGCTAACACCGCCAACTGGGAGGGATCATGAGAATGTAAATCCAAACCATGTGAAGGATCAAGAACATCAGGATGAGGAAGGGTGTTCTGTGGAGGCCAATGGATTAAAGCCTAACCTCTGGCACTACCTCTTTACTTTCAGAACAAGCACTCCAAGTTGTTTTAAGATTTTACTCCCATCTTGCTGCCTTACCTGTTATCTCAGACTAATGAATCACAGATATGCTTTACTATTCATGAAAAGACAATATAGTCATCTAGTTTGTCTGAGCCATAAAAACAAGTCTATCATTTTCAAAAAGGAACATCATTCCACTCAAAAAGTCTGGGAAATATACTCTTCACCACTTCTATAAGTGCAGCATTAACTCCTCAACCTGACAGCATATTCAACCAAGCCCACATCCTTTACTGTGTCATAATTTTAGTGGCCAAGCCACATACCTGCCTATCCTCCCTTTCTAGACAACATTTCACTGCCTCTCAACAACTGCAGCAAAACTTCATAAGGCCCCTTTTGCTTAATACTGCTGTAATCAGAAACCCAGAACTTCTTATTCTCCTTCGATGGAGCATGGGCCAGTCCCCCCAACAACCCCAACAGACTCAGATACCAGCCTGCTTCTGACTCAAAAAAAGAGGCCTCCTGGTTCATTCTACCCAAGGCTTTCTCCCACCTCAGTGGCCCCCAGACAATCCGGACCTCCACACAATACTGGAGGAAACAGGGCATCTTGCCACCAGCATAGATCCTTCACCCATCATGTTACCTTACTACTTGCATATACAAACCACAGTCCACCACCAACACTACCTTTCCCTTGTCCAAGTTTAGGAAAGCTCTCAGCCCTCAGAAAGGTGACCTCAGCCTCTCTTTTCAAGATGAGATCAAGTAAGAGTTCCCTCTCATCTGCTCTACAGGTTTCCAGGGAAGGGAAGCAGACAACATGACTTGTCAGTTCACCTCTGGGAAGTCAGAAGTACCACCAAGGAGGGAAACACAGAAGCTTTAACCATCAAAAAGAAACAAAGGCCTGGACAAACATATCGCAAAAATACTAACAATGTATTTTTGTGGGCAGATAAACCATTCTGGCAGATTAATAATTTGTAACTGAAAGCAGAACAAAGAATACTCAGGTCTTTTAGCACAGACCACCCTAAGGTCACAGGGCATTTATGCATGTGGGTAATATTATCAGC
This sequence comes from Iguana delicatissima, assembly GCA_948472985.1. Classification (NCBI taxonomy): domain Eukaryota; kingdom Metazoa; phylum Chordata; class Lepidosauria; order Squamata; family Iguanidae; genus Iguana; species Iguana delicatissima. The sequence continues at coordinate 286,893 of CAOKZL010000281.1, read as the reverse complement.
CCCAAATGTCTAACGTCCCACACCAAAGGATACATGGAAGTGCATAATTTCATCATCAGCTATATATGAAGAAATATATTCTAGTCCACAAAAGTTCATGCCACAATCAATAAGCCACTTAAGGTCTTGCAAAAATCTTAGCACTATAACAGTGTAGAGTGGAAATGGCCTATTATTCCACTTTCAACATCCTATGGAATCCTGGGGTTTGCAGTTTAGAGATGGACATTTAGAATTGTCAGCCACAGAGCTCATTGGCCTCAGTAAACTACAAACCCCAGAATTCCACAGGAGGTTGAAAGTGGAATAATAGCACTATGACAGCATGGGGCGGAAATGTACTTAGTCCTTTGCAAGGAAAAAAACACACAACTACTCCTTTCAAATCATCACTGCAAATCAGTGTGGTTCTTTAACCCATACAGCCAACTGCCCTCACCAGAGATCCTAAATATGGTATGGATATCGCCCCCAACACATACCACAGAGATTAACTACTATATTGCTCCAATATTGACATCTAGTTGCTGGCAGCTTGTACTCTGATATCACTCAGGAAGACCTCCCTTTGCTCAGGCACTTGGGTTCATTAACCTTGCTTCTATCCTTCCCTTCTCTTCTGTGCAGGATCTTACCTAGGCAACCATAGGCCAACCTCCTCCTTTACTATTCCTACTCATCCAGATGGTTTCCTCAGCTGACGAAACTATTCAGAGAAATTGTGAAAATATTTCTTTTACTGCATTTGCAAACCTACAGATGAGTTCAGTGAGGGTTGTTTCCCAGCAGATGGATATAGGATTAGAGTCTTCATGTTACAGCTCAGGCCATTTCCGCACTAGAATGTTACAGCGCTATTATTCCATTTGCAACATCCTATAGAATCCTGGAGTTTTCAGTTTAGGGAGGAGCCAGCCAGATTCCATAGGATGTTGCAAGTGGAATAATGGTCACAGTCCAGTGTGGAAATGGCCTCAGTTTCACACATAAAACATTTACTGCAGCTATCTGCTTTCACACCCAGGCCAAAGTCTGAAAAGTCTGGTGGGTTTTTTCCCCCTTACCACCACCTCCACAAAGCTATCTCCTTCCTAAAACACCTGGGAAGGCCAAGTGCTGCTGGAAAGTCCCGAATCCAAATTTCAATTCATCCATGAAAGGCAGACTACAAATTAAAAGATAAGCTGAGCTGAAAGTTCTCTTCATTCATTCTAAATTATATCTGAATTGCCACCAAGAAGACCAGCTGTATCAATGAAAAATAAAGATAATTCTCTTTTGAACGATGAGGAATGTGCCACAAAATAACTATGCATTTTTGTGCGAGTGAATTCATAGTTTCTGGTTTGATCTTCAGAGCATTAATATTCAAGGTACTTCAGGAAGCTACACTTTCCCTCCCACCTCAGTCTGCCATCTAGGACACATATAATATTTATTGGCCTACACAGCAGAGGCATCATCAGAATTACTAAGACAGAGCAAATGATGAACTCTGAACCCTCAGGAGGTTTTTCACTCTTTCAGTCACTGCAACAACATCTTCAACACTAGTCCTCTGCTTACTGCTCCCACACCCTTCCAGAAACCTCTCATCCAGTTTCTTTCTTCCTTTCTCACAAGTATCTCTTGAGTATTTTATATCAACTCTTTTCAGAAGCTATTAGTATCCTGTCCTTCATACGCGGGGACACCTCTGCCTCCTCCTCCCACCAACCCTGTGAGGTAGGCCGGGCGGGACAGAGGGGTGGCCATCCAGGTGGCCTCCTGGCTGAGTGATCCACACGTGGAAGCCCACCCGCCCTCCTCTCCAACAGGCCTGCCTTCTTTCCCTCCCTTCTTCCCCTCCAAGCAATGTACCCTGACCCATGAAGAGGTATATTTTTTCCTGTTATGATGATTATTACTATTATTTACTTATAGGGCACCACGGGCACCCAGGGCAACCTGTACAGCGAAACAAACGGGACGGCCAGGGCTGCCCAACGCGTAGCCCTGGACGTGCCCGCCGACCGCCCCCTTGCCCCCTCCCGAGCTCTCACAGCCCCCGGCCCCCCTCCTTCGGAGCCCCGAGCATTTCCCATCCGGGCCCACTGGCCTCCCGCCTATCCTCCGCGGGGCCCACGCCCCCCCCGCCGCCGCCGCCTCCCGCCACCCCTGCCAGGTAGGCCAGGCGGGACAGAGGGGTGGCTGCCCGCCCGGCGCCCCGGCGCCCCCCGGCCCCGCACCCACCGGAAGCGGCCCCCGCAGTGCTGGCACTGGTCCCCGACCCAGCCGGGCCGGCACTCGCACTGGCCGGTGCTGGGCTGGCAGCGGCCCCCGTTGGCGCACGGCTTCTCGCACTCCTTCGCCGCCCCCGTCTCCGCCGGCCCCGCTCCGGCCGCCGCCACCGCCGAGGACGACGACGACGAGACCGGCCCCAGCGCCGGCAGCAGCAGAAAGACGGCCACCGAGGCCGAGAGACCCTCCCGGAGGCCCGGCCGCCCCCGCCGCCGCCGGCCCCCGGGGAGGCCCCCGCGCTCCATCGCTGAGGTGAGAGAAAACACAGGCCGCCCGAGAGGGGCGGAGGGCTCCCGCCCGGGCTTCACGGTGGCCCCGGCGGACTGAGGGAGGGACGGGGGCCGGCGAGGAGGAGGAGGAGGAGGAGGCGGCCTCCAAGGGAAGGGCGGCGGCGGCCGCCGAGGCCCAATCCTCCCTGTATCTCGCGCGGCCGCCTCCGGCTTCGCCGCTTTTCTCTTTCTCCCGCTTTCTCTCAGTCAGAAAACACTTCGGAGGTCGAGGCGGCAATTGGGAGCCGCGCCGCCATAGTGCGCGCGTCCGCGTCCACTCCCGATGACGTCAGCGGCTGGAGCGGAGGCCCCCGACGGGGGCGGAGAGGCGATACCATAGACACCGGAGGGGAGGGCTAGAGCGCCGCACGGGGATCTCTGGGCGGCTCTGGTCTCTACGCCGAAAAGCCGTCGGGACGGGAGAGTGGAGGGGCGGGAAAGAGGGTCGGTATCCAGGCAACCGGCTAAACGAGGGGAGGGGAGGGGGCGTGGCTTCAGGCTGCCAAATCTGAGGTGATGGGCTTGCAAACCCAAAGTAGGCTGAGGGCCCACCCAGCCCGGTTAAAGGCTGTGGGCCCCTTAGCAGCAGCCGGAGGCCCAACAGGGGGAGTCGAACGCCGCAGTCTTCAGGGTACCACAAGCTTTTTGTGTGGAGAGATATATACCAAACATACGCGCGTGTGTGTGTGTACCTTTTTATATGTCTGTGTGTGTATATATATATATATATAACTATATGCATGTGTGTGTGCGCATATATATATATGTATAAAAAACTATCCGTGTGTGTATGTGCGGATACACACACACACACTATTTCCTGGCATATAAAACTCACTTTTTCCCCTAAAAAAATACCGTTTGAAAGTGGGGTGCATGTTATACACCAGTGCATCTAATACACCAACAAGTAGTATTTGCCAGTATATAAATGGGGTGCATCTCCTATGCTGGTGCGCCTTATACACCAGCAAATACGGTGTATGTGAATAGATGACATAGTTAGAAGCTTCAATTTCAAGGTGTGAAATTTATTAAGTTTATTATTTAGTTGAAGATTGTTGAAACTGTCGCTAAGATCTAGGCCATTTCTGCGCTACACTGTTATAGTGCTATTGTTGCACTTTCAACCTCCTGTGGAATTCTGGGATTTGTAGTTTATTGAGAGCAAAGAGCTCTCTGGCTGAGCATACCAAAGGACCCTCCCTAAAGTAGAACCCCCAGGGTTTCCACAAGATGTTGAAGGTGAAGTAATAGCACTATAATGGTGTAGTGCAGAAACGGCCCTAAATATGATTATCTCCTTATGGGGGGTTTTGTATGTGTGTGTGTGTTTTCATAGAATCCTAGAGTTGGAAGAGACCCCAGGGGCCATCCAGTCCATCCCCCTTCTGCCATGCAGGAACCCACATCAAAGCGCTCCCACAGATGACCATCCAGCCTCTGCTAAGAAACCTTCCAAGAAGGAGCCTCCACCACATTCCACTGAGGCAGCAGATTCTACTTCCGGACAGCTCTGACCACCAGGAAGTTCTTCCTGAGGTTCAGGTGCAATCTGTTTTCCTGTAGTTGTTTTATAAATATCGTGTGGATATTTAAATAAAAATTTAAAAGGACACCACAAGCTCCGTTGTGGTTTTTGCTGTAACAGGCAAGAGCTTGGGAAAGTTATGTTTGATTTACAACTCCTACAGTCCCACACATGCATACACCATGGCCAGTTGAGAATTCTGGGAGTTGTAGTCCAAAATGTTGACTTTCCCAGACTCTGTGATAGATTAATTCAGGTGCCCCCACACACACCTTTTTCCAAACAGCATCCTCCAGCCAGGGTATCAAAAATGCAAACCTCCAGATGTTATCAACTGCAACTCCCATGACTTCTCACTACTGGATAGGCTAGCTAGTCCTGATGAGACATATTCAAGATAGCCACAGTGACCATGCAGCAAAATGCAACAAAATCCACAAAAGGATGATACCTTTACTGGGCCAACTCCAAATATAAAATACAGCATGCAAGCTTTCAAAGCTCCACTGTCTTCTTCATCAGGTAAAAGATGTTAGAAATCATACAAGAGAAGAAAATGGATGATATTAGAGTCACATACTTACCTTTTGTCTCAGAAGTTATTTCTGTTGTCAGTTAAGATGGTCTGAAGGGCTATCCACACAGCCAGAGGCCAATCCTCTGGCCATACTGTGTCCAGTTCTGGAATACTGTGTCCAGTTCTGGGCACCTCAATTCAAGAAGGATGTCGACAAGCAGGACCATGTCCAGAGGAGGGCAACCAAAATGGTGAAGGGTCTCGAAGCCATGAAACCCTATGAAGAATGCCTCAGGGAGCTGGGAATGTTTACTCTGCAAAAGAGGAGGTTCAGAGGGGACATGATAGCCATGTTTAAATACTTGAAAAGATGTCATGTTGAGGAGGGAGCAGGCTTCTTTTCTGCTACTCCAGAGACTAGGACAAGGAGCAATGGATTCAAGCTGCAGGAAAGGAGATTCCACCTGAACCTCAGGAAGAACTTCCTGACGATCAGAGCTGTCCAGCAGTGGAATCGACTGCCTCGGAGTGTGGTTGAGTCTCCTTCTTTGGAGTTTTTTAAGCAGAGGCTGGATGGCCATCTGTTGGGAATGCTTTGATGCGTGTTCCTGCATAGCAGGGGGTTGGACTCGATGGCCCCTGGAGTCTCTTCCAACTCTATGATTCTGTGATTCTATGATTCATTTGGGGGCCAGGGACAAAGGGCCGTAAAGGACTGCCAATGAAATTTCAAAACCACTAGCATCAGCAAAGTAACTTCCATTGAGATCTAGGCTCTCTCTCTCTCCTGTGAGATGCTAAATGTCTCTTTCATGGCCAGGGAACACTGAATTTCTTAAGGAGTCTCTGCAACTGTTCCATCTGGAAAAAAACTTCTGTGTATTATATATTCACATTGTGAGCCGGCATAGTGTAATGATTTGAGAGTTGAACTACAACCTTAGAGACCAGGGTTTGACTCCCCATATGGCCATGGAGGCCCAATGGGTGACCTTGGGCGCATCACACACTCTCAACCTAAGAAAACCCCATGATAGGTTCACCTTTAAGTCAGAAATGACTTGAAGGCACACAACAACAACAGCACTCACATTGCCCACCCCTGCTTTACAGAAAGGTCAACAGAGAAAGAATGGTTTACTTTTTAACAAAGCCTAGGATTCTATAGGATGCAGCCACAGCAGTTAAAGTGGTATCAAACTGCTGCAATGGCTCACCTTAAGCAAATGTGCTTATTATACTGATTTTCTTAAACTAAATACATGGTTCAGATCCACCAGCAGACGCTTGTCCACCTATTTTCCATAGCTGAACATGCTGCAAGGACATCATCTACAGGGATCTCCCAAGGTCCCCCAGATGTCCCCATAGATGCTTGTTAGGAAAACAGCTTGGCATGTATTTGCTGATCCTTCCCTTAGAGAGAGAGAGAGAGAGAGACAGAGAGAGTGTTCCTTTAAGCAGGCAATACCTTCTGTGAATTGAACTGTCCTATAGATGGAAGACTTTGAGGACCACCCACAATGCCAGTGTCTCCTTGGAATTTGGGGGAATTTTAGCTCAAAGGAGGCCTGTGAGAGGAGGGTAATGGCAGGATCTTTTCATCTATGTATACCAGTACTAACACTAGCTCAATGAAATACTCTGTTTGACTTTTAACTAAAGTTGACTATAGTTAAAAGTCAAACAGAGTATTTCATTGGGAATTAGCAGACACACAACAATCCAAACACTCTTAAGAAACATACAAGATTATTGGAAAATGAGGCAAGAAAGGTTCAATAGAGAACAATTGGGTAGAAGGGTGATAGTTACCAACCCTGAAGCAGAAGATCGAAGCACAGCAGCTCAGACAGTCTGACGGTAGCACAAAAGAAGAGAGATCTGGGTGCCACGTACTACATCCAAAGTACTACAAATTACTAGGGTTGGAGCTAATGTTTTATACCCTATTTCCTGCCCTTGAAGGAGGGTGTGTAGACAAAGTAGTAACGGCTATCCCATGAAACTGACAAAGGAGTCTGGAATGGGCTGATTACCTTAACACATTGATGGAAATCATGACAATCTTTTAATGTTTGGCCAGGTAAGATGAATGGGGAAGGTCTCGGTAGGATATGATTGCAGTTGGGGTCCTGATTGCTTCACTTCGGCAGTTCTGATTGTTTCACTTTGGCAGTTTCGCCTGCTATTGTTTTTGGGACTGCTCACAACTTACAGTTTTTGAAAGAATTATCCCAAGCCCGTCAGCACTGGGCTTTCCCACCTAATCCTCTCTAAACTTACAACCTGCTCATGTCTGCGGTAACCCTGACCTGGCACACGCATACAGCCAGTACACTTTCAAACATGTGCTTCGGCCGTGAAATATGCCCAATTACAAAAATAGCACATCCCGCAGAGTGGGGAATGTATGATGTGATAACAGTCCAGGATACTGAATCCCTATCAGATCAGGAAAAAGCTGGGGAAGCATTATTTTGTCTAAACCAGTGGTTCTCAACCTGTGGGTCCCCAGATGTTCGTGCACTTCAGCTCCCAGAAGCCCTGAGCATTGACCATAGTGGCTGGGGCTTCTGGGAGCTGAAGTCCACGAACATCTGGGGACCCACAGGTTGAGAACCACTGGTCTAAACTGTTTTACTGGTTACAATTTCCCCCAATTGGAGTTAATGAACCCACTACTGTGGAGTGAGTTCTTCTCACAGCAAAATCTGTGGCCATTTCCACACTAGACTGTTAACAGCGCTACGATTCCACTTTCAACATCCTATGGAATCCTGGGGTTTGCAGTTTCGGGAGGGGCCAACCGAAACTGCAAACCCCAGGATTCCATAGGATGTTGAAAGTGGAATCGTAGCGCTGTTAACAGTCTAGTGCGGAAATGGCCTGTGTCTGTAGGAAGGGGGCTGAAGCATTGGAGGGAGAGTGGGAACTCAGGATCCAAAGCAGGTCAGGGAAAGGAGATGGGTTGGCATAGTGATCCTATACTTCCTCTCTCACAGCCATTTTCTCCCTTGGGTGGCCTTCTTTGGGGAGAAACTGTATTTGAGGGGAAAAACCAGCTTGCAGGCATTTTAGCCGCCATTTTGCAGATTTGGAGACACAATATTGTACAGTTCTTACAGGTTGATTTTTAAACAGTTTTTATTCCTAAATTCTTGACCAAAATATGTCTGGCTAATTTCTATGAGAGAACCAGCATAGTGTTGGACTGGAACTCTGGGAAACCAAGGTTCGAATCCCTGCTCGTCCATGGAATCTCACTTTCTCAGCCTTGGGGGAAAGCAATGGCAAGCCCCTCTATGAACAAATCCTGCCAGGAAAACCATGTGATAGGTTCACCTTAAGGTCGCTATAAGTCAAAAATGACTTGAAGACACATGACAGCAATATAATTTTTGTAATAAACCTTCTTTCTTGCACCCTGAGAGTCGGTCTTTCCTTCTTACTAGCTCCAGTATGTTCTAGCCAGCCCTCTTCTTGCTGAAAGATCAGCTGTCATCCATCTGTCTCCTGTTGCCAGCTTCCCTGCGGAAATCACATCAGTTCAATCTTGATTCTGGTACCTCTCTGAACCACCCTATGACCCATGTGCTATTTCATCTGTCTTTGCCAGCAATTCTCGTAGATAATTGTTTTCTCAAAGCTGCACCTGCTCCTTTCCTATCCTCAAATAGGAATCTGCTAAGCAAAAGGATCAAGCACTGGTGTAATTCCAACAAAACTGTTTCACTCAGAGGAGAGTGATTTTCGAATTCTCGTGGCAAAGTTCAGCCACTTTGGGCATCCTTCTCCTGCTTTTCAGTGCAATTTTGACTCAAAAGACCTACTGATTGTCAGCAACGAAGAATCGGCACAAGCCTTCGTGGCTTGTTTCTGAGAAGGAACAGGCAAGCTAGGAGAGGCTGCAGCAATTTGCTTTTGCTTGAGTCTGGGAAGAGCAAGACTCTGCCTCCCCCTCTCCTCTCCTCTGAACTGAATTAATGGAATGAAAACTACGTCTGCATTTTAAATTCAGTTTGTAGTAACTGAAGTACAGTCTTCCCTCAACGTTTGTGGGTTTGACCTCCAGGAATCTGATTATTCACAAGGCATGCTTGCCTCCTCCCCATTCTCCTGCTCCCCTTCCCTTGCAAAATGTACACTGAAGCAAAGGCCAAAGGAATGGGTGCCAGAGTCCAACTCCCTGCCTGTACCTCTCTGCCAGCAAGGGAAGGGAGGCAAGGGTACTTGCCGAAGAGAAGGAGGCAGTGGGGAGTGTCCAATGCAAACAAACAAGTGGAAACACTAAGCTAAGCCAAGTCAAGATCAGATCTAAAGGTCCAGAAAGCTGAAGGTCCATCCAAAGGGGTTGAGGGAGCCACAACATAAAGGTCAAGAGAGCCTGCATAGTGATTTGCTACAAGCAAACTGCAAGCCATGCCAACAGACTTATATAGCTGATGAGAACAGGTGTTCCTTATCACTGTTCTGTTTGCTTAATCTTACCAAAACAGCTTCCCTCTGAGCTTCTCGTTTCTGTCTCCACAGTGATTGCAGGCTCGGAGGCAAAAGTGAATCAAATTCCCCTAAATCGTTGCTGGTCTCCTCTTCCTCTGGGGCTGGTTGCAACCACGCTGCCTCCACTTGTCTTTCAACTGATTGAGGTATTTGCAAGCTAGTTTAGTCTATCACTGGCTCTGTTCCTGGCACAATCAATTACTCATCGACCTCTGAGCCATCATCTATCACAATGGGGGGGAGCACCGCACAGAGAACAAAGGCATGTGTGTACCCCCCCCATTCCCTTGCCTTTTGCTCAGGTACGAAGAACACATGCCAAGGCAATGGGCAAGGGAATGAGAAGGGGAGCACCATGCAAAGAAGGAAAGAGTGTGCATGCCTCCCCCCCAATTCCCTTGCCTTTTGATCCAGCGTGAAGAAGGAAGGCAAAAAGCAAGGGAATGGAGGGGGAACCCCAGACATCATGGGTCAGGAGTCAGCTTCTCCAAGTAAACAGCAGTCTCAAAGGAGGACAAGCAGACGCAAGCATACCAGGAGCTAGTCAGGCTGCAATGAGAGCCAGCTGGCTCCAGCCTTTTAGGGAAGCAGAAGGCAGTGGCCCAACACCAGAAACAACTTGTGTGTTTGCCAGCCCTTGCGTGCTCTGGATTCCCTGCTCACTGTCTCCCTGGATTCTCTGACCCTACCACACTGGAAAGGAATGGAAGGGGGAGTGTGAGAAGTAGTTACTTGTGTTTTTTTCCTACATTCATGAGGGTTCTGCGCCCCAAAATCTTGCAAAAGTGGAGGGTCCACTGTAAGCTGAGGACAGAGGAGGAACCTGGGAGGAGAAGAGAGACATTTTTAAAGCAGCTGAAAAATGGAATGACAGAGGGTTGATCGGGATTGTTTCTGCCACACTGGGACCATCGGAAGGTTTATGTTCATACGTGTTGCATTTAGTTTGTTTGGTTTTGTGACTGTTTGCTGGAAAGTAATCGTGGGTTTTGTTTGTGATCCTGATTGCTGAGGCACACATTTTTGAAGAAACAAAAATCCCACTGTGGTAGGAAAAAATGTTCAGTTTGACTCAAAGGCTCTGCCCACAAACTGCTACTAACCAGAATACGAGGGGTGGTGGTGGGGGGTGTCCTATACTAGTGGTTGCATTTCTTCCAGGGCCGTGTGATGCTGGTAAGGGTAAGAAAATAAAATCTGCTAGCTCTGAACAACCCATTCCTCCAGAGCAGTGGTTCTCAACCTGTGGGTCCCCAGATGTTCATGGACTTCAGCTCCCAGAAGCCCTGAGCATTGACCATAGTGGCTGGGGCTTCTGGGAGCTGAAGTCCATGAACATCTGGGGACCCACAGGTTGAGAACCACTGCTCCAGAGCCTTCTTTCCATCACTGTTGGGCCCATGGCCCTCTGGGTAGGCTCTGTGCTGCACACTCACACATTTCAGGTCAGCCTGCTTTCACACTAATGAACATATTTAGGGGGTTAGCTCATGCTATTGCATTGCTAGGTCAGGCTGCTCTATATGCTGCAGTCCTGTGAGAATAGCCAAGGAATGTTAACGATGGGTGCTTCGCTCCCGCGCCATCCGGTACAGTGAGGGGAGAGCAAAGCCTGATTAGAGACCATCTGCTGCCATTTCGGGCAGGTAATGAGATTTGGCCATGAGCCTATCATGCACCTGGTCCATGGATGCCTCCGTAATTGGCATTCGAGGTGAGGTAGCCCCCCCACCCGTTTCGGCACGGTGAGTTGATGGGTTGGCAGCCCGTTTTGCCACTCACATACGAAAAGTCTGTATAATCTGTTGGAACAAAGAGAACGCTGCTCCGTCGCCTGCTTTGCCTTTCCGATGGAGTCAGAGTATACGTATGCTTCTGTGCCTTTCGTTTTTCTTTTTGCTTCTTTGCTTGATAAACTGCATCCTCAAAGATGGATGGTTCTTGCCTCCCAGCATCTTGCACTTCGAACCTCGCACGGCCACCCAATCCAGGGAGGGTCGTGTGCGCTACAATCACAACCACTGTGCCTACAGGCTTTTTTTAAACTCCTGCTGCCACATACAGTGGTCCCTCAGTATCGCCTGTGGTTTGCTCCCAGGATCTCCCACGGATACCAAAATCTATGGATGTTCAGGTCCCATTATATAAACGGTGTAGTACAGCGGTTCTTAACCTTTTCTTTATTAGAGACCCCCTGTAAATATAATTTGTTGCCAGGGACCCCCAAGATGAAACTCAAGATATAAAACCCTACAGTGCATCAAATATTTATTTAAAATTGCTCATCAAGGGTTTTCAAACTGGGAGAGAAGGGAGAAATAATAATCCTGTTACAATATTTGCATTGGACTGATTCCAAACAAATTTAAAACAACAACAATTTAATACTAAATGATGGTTTAATATTACTTCTTGTGTGTCATTTCTGTCATTTCTGACTTATGGCAACCCAAAGACAAATCAATTATGGGGGTTTCGGGGACTGAGAGTATGTGATGCACCCAAGTTCACCCAGTGGGTTTCCATGGCCGAGCAGAGAATCGAACCCTGGTCTCTGGGGTCATAGTCCAATGCTCAAATCACTACACTACGCGGGCTTTCTCCATTGGAGATAGTGCCACAAAACCCAGTTCTCCCTTCAACATCGTTGTTAATGGAATTACCTTTGGTTGTAGATGAATGTATGAAGCACCGGTTGCAAAAAAAAAAACTGGCTGTGAGTCTGTATTTACATGTAGTTACGTATATTTAACTGGCAAACCAATCAAAGTTAAACATTGCTAATGGAAAATTGTCAGATTCGTCTGAAGATCTGAGCTGTACAAAGAAAGAAACTTTCCCTCGTTCCCTCCCTCCCAGGTTCCCATCTGGCCAACCAAGGGGAGAATTGGGAGCTCTACTTTCTCCCTCTGGCTTTGTGGCCTTTATCTAAAAAGCTCCCTTGTTATTCTTCTTCTCTGGGGGCTGAGACCTCAGGGGAGTTCAAAAGCAAGGACGGGAAACCAGGAGAACAAACCTTCCCTGCCTTAGGAATTAATAACAAGACATTTGTAAAATCTCCAACGTCTCTTGGGCTCCTTTTACATTATAACGAGGCCTGGGACACCCAAGGGCTGCATTTGTACAGCAAGATCCTTTTCCCCAGGGAATCTCTTGCTCTCAGATTGCCAGGCGGCTGCAACAAGTTGACTGTGCAAAGAAGAAATGATTCAAGAAGCTGTGCATGAGTCTTTGGGAAGGGATGGAGGGAGGCTAAGCAGAGGCAGTCCTGGAGTCCACTGGGGGCAGAGTTTTCCATTTCCTGGGAAGAAAGTTTGGAAAGGTTCCTTTTTTTATACAGCTGAACCCCAAATCCCCCAGTACAGCATGCTGTACTTTTTTCTGTGTTTCTTTTTTCTGTTACGTATTTGAAGTGCTTGTAATCTCTTTGAATTCAGCCCTTGGTTTTAATATGATTATTTAATTGCCTTCTTCAGTGGTACAATTAGGCTGTAGCTCTGTTTGGATTCCGTTCAGGATATAAGGCACCTTGTCTGTGCACTGGAAGACAGACAAAACACATACACACACATAAATATGTATATGAAGTTAACAAACACAACACATATATATGAGCAAAATGCTTGATCTTCAGCCTTCTTTACTTGCTAAACTCCCAAAGATTCGTCTTCAGCAACAGCCAAATGTATCGTTCATTTTATATTTTTCAGATCTGTTTGCTTCAGTAAAGGTATATATATTTATTGATGAGCTGTATCCTTCTGGGATGCAGGACAAACTTGGAGAAGTGCTGTTTGTTGCTTTTAGTACCTTTGAGTGTGTGACAGCGTGAGAGAATGTGCGAGTGTGACACACACACACACACACACTTATATATAATGCTGGCTGTGGATATCTAGGAGTGATGGTGGTACCTAAAAGTAACTTTCCCAAGATAACGAATGAGTAAATAGGTAGGTTTGGTTGAGCCAAAGGACAGCTAGAAATCAAACAATCAAAAGACTCCAGAGACTGGGGTCCTTTCCGCAGTTTACCTTTTTTCGGCGCTGGGGTGTGGGGATCGCGCGAGCAGCCTCCAGTGAAAGGCTTTTGCGTCCCCGCTTCTTCAGCTCCGCACGAACTGCCTGCTTCCGAGCAGGCAGCGTGAGAGCCCCGCTTCTTCCTTCTGCAGCGCAGCCTGGGACTTTCCCAGGCTGCACTGGGGCAGGAAGCGCGACCGCCGTGGCTCCAGAGGCTCCGCATACACGGCAAGTGCACGCAGGGCCCTGGAGCAATGCGCAATCACACACCATTTTCGCACACCGGCCGTCCCCTCCCTGAACTGCAAACCCCAGGATTCCATAAGATGTTGAAAGTGGAATGATAGCGTTATAACAGCCTAGTGCGGAAATGGCCGAAGAGCCAGCATGGGGTCGTAGTTTGATACTCAAACTACGATCCTGGAAACCAGGATTCAAATCCCCATTCAGCCATGGAGACCCATTGGGTGTCGTCGTGCAAGTCACATTCTCTCAGCCTCGGAGTAAGACAAATTCCCTCTAAACAAATTTTGCCAAGAAAATCCTGTGATAGATTTATCTCAGGGTCACCGTAAGTCAGAAACGACTTCAAGGCATGCAACAACAACAATACAGTTAATGTCACCGAATAACAACAAAAAGAATAATGATACAAAAACTTCTCTAAGCTCTGAACTTTCCCCCTTAAATACTTTCGAAGGTTCCTCTCTGTCTGCTGTATTTGCTGCATAACAGATCTGATCTGAAGGCAAATCAGTGTTTACTCTCCTAATTAATAATCTACAGGAAGAATATCTATCTTGAGTTCAAAGTTAAGCATACCAGCCATTGTTCTGAAATGCAGGGCTGCGCATTACCTGGCACCACGTCCTGGCACGGGGATATGTTCAAATGTTCATCTATCAGATTCAGAAGCCAAGATAGGAACCAGCCTTTCAGGTGTCCACACTGCTGCTCTATTCTCCCTCTACAGAAATCAAAAATTAAACTATCCAGTGATTTATTAACCATAGCTTCCTGTTTTGTTTGAGCCAAGAAACTCTGGTTACAACATACCTTCCAAAAGTCCCACTTTGGCAGGGCAATCTCAATTAATCCTCTGTTGTCCCACTTTTTCAACCACTTTTGAAATGCCTTGGGCCCTTTCCGCACCACAGTGTCCTAGTGCTACTATTCCACTTTCAACATCCTGTGGAATTCTGGGGTTTGCATCTTCCTGAAGCCAAAGAGCTCTCTGGCTGAGAATTCTAAACGGCCCTCCCTAAACTACAAACTCCAGGATTCCAAAGGGTGTTGAAAGTGGTATTACAGCACTGTAACGGTGTAGTGTGGAAATGGCCCCCTTTCCTCTTCTCCTCCCACTTTCCCCCTTTGTCTTCAGCTTCCTTCAGCTGGTGCAAACTGAGTTCAAGGTGCAAAAGCAGTTTGTACTCAGTTAACTCAGCAGTGTGGACAGGAGAGTGCACAGAATCTTTTCCTTCCCTGTAGGTGCAGGCAAGAGCAAATGGCTGCAGCTACTCCTTGCTTGGGTGTCTTGTGTCATTCTAACTTTTTTCTGTCTTGACCACACTCTGATGTTGCTTGGACACATGCGTCCCGTTTTTCATCTGTGAAATGTTGATGGATATGTTACCTTCTTCTGTACATGCCAGGTTATTAACCTGAGTCCATCAGGACAGGATACATTAGTTTTTCACGGGAAGGTTTTCTCTCTGTCCCACAACCATCTCAGGTGTGATTGGCAAGGATGTGGAAGAAGGCCTTCTCTATGGCTGCTCCCGTGGAATGAAACACCTTTCTGTGGGGAGACTTAGCTTCCCCGCCTATCTGATCTCTTCCCCACAGGCAAAGACCTTTGTATTTATATACACCTTTGGCCTGTAACTGGGTGTGCCAGAGTTCAACTCCCACACCATGTTTATCAGCCAGCAAAGGAAGGAAAGTGATAGTTCTTGCCCAAGAGGAGGTGGCAGTGGGGGATATCCAATGCAAACAATCAAGGAGAAATGCTGAGCCGAGCCAAAGTCAAGGCCAATATAAAAGTCCAGAATGCCAAAGGTCCATCCAAAAGGTCAAGAGAGCCAGTTGCGGGAGCTTGAGTAGCTATTTCCTGCAAGCAAACAGCAAGCCATGCCGACAAACTTATATAGCTGACGGAAACAGGTGTTTCTCATCATTGTTCTGTTTTCTCAATCTCACCAAAACAGCTTCCTTCTGAGCTGCTTGTTTTTGTCTCCTCCGTGGTTGGTGTCTGGGGTGCAAAGGTGGATCTAATTTCTCTAAATCAGTGGTTCTCAACCTTTGGGTCCCCAGATGTTTTTGGACTTAAGCTCCCAGAAGCCCTGAGCATTGACCAGAGTGGCTGGGGCTTCTGGGAGCTGAAGTCCACAAACATCTGGGGACCCACAGTTTGAGAACCACTGCTCTAAATCATTGCTGGTCCCCTCTCCCACTGGCACTGGTTGCAACAACTCTGTCTCAGCTTGTCTTTCAGGTGGTGGGGGTGCTGGCAAGATAGTTTGGTCTATCACTGGCTCTGTTTCTGGCACAATCAAGTGCTCATTGAGAGAAAAAACATACAGTTTAGCTTCTGCAAAATGGTATATTTGATTAAGGTTGCCTTAAAAGGAAAATAATGAATTCCAACGAATACCAGGGGGCAAGGATGGGTCATTGCAAGGGGCCTCTGGAATGGCGCATAAGACATACCTAGAGGCATAGAAACTGCTGAAGTGGTATGGCGAACTAAACAAAGGGAATGCATGATCAGCTCGTGATCACTCCTTAAAAGGAAAACTGTAAATAGGGTCAGTGGGCAATGGAATGTGGGGAAGGGGAGATGTAAACAGGGGCGGAGATTCACATGATGTGCCTAGGCGGACAGGATAGGTGGTAAACCCTGTCGATTCTATCCAACGGGGTCACAGGGGAGGGACTGTTTCAGCCGCACTAGGGAACAAAAGCTAGTTGCACCTAGAAATGGGTGCGTCCTCTCTTGGGAACATGTGTTTCTGCAGAAATTCATTTTCAATAAAAAGTGCTTCAGCCGATCCTTTGCTTGATTACTTTGGGAGTCTTTCCAGCTACTTCTCACACTGATTGACCTCTGAGCCATCACCTATCACGTGGGTGTGAAAGAAGGGGCATTCAGTGGGTTGCTGTACCTTTTATATATATCTATGTGTGTGTGTGTGTGTTTAAAAGAACTGTTTTTCATATTTTGAGTAACCTGAGGAAATTGGGAGGAGGAGAAAGGAACTGGGACATGTTAAAAGCAGCTAAGAAAATGGGATGAGAGAGGATTAATCAGAACTGTCCCAGGCAAATTAGGACAGTTGGAAGGCATGTCATGGCTGCCATTTTCATGACTGGAGGTCATGTTGTATCAATCACAGATGCCTTGGGGGGCACTTGAGGGGTGTCTTATATGGTAGGAAACTCCTGTAATAGCATATTTAAGTATTTTAACCATTTATGACAGAAGAATCCAATTTTTTGTCCCCCAAAATGGAGTGGGGCTGCTGGGAGATTGTGTACCTCAGTGGGAGTCAAAATGGGGACCAATTACCCCATGTTAGCCACGGAGAACATCAGTACTAACATAAAGTCAATTTTTTTTAATTGAGGGATTCAGGAGTGACCTTGGGGGCCTCAGAATGGTCTGGGGTGGATTTCCCCCATCCAGCCGTAGGTCAACGGCTCCCAGCTGCTGAGTTAGGAGGGTTTACATAAAAGGCAGCAGTTAGCGGTGTGATGCAGCAGCTAAAAAAGCCAATGCGATTCTAGGCTTCATCAATAGGAGTATAGTGTCTAGGTCTAGGGAAGTAATAGTTCCACTCTATTCTGCTTTGGTCAGACCTCACCTGCAATACGGTGTCCAGTTCTGGTCACCTCATTTCAAGAAGGATACTGACAAGCTGGAATGTATCCAGAGGAGGGTGACCAAAATGGTCAAAGGCCTGGAAACCATGAAGCCCTATGATGAGTGGCTAAGGGATCTGTGGATCTTTAGCCCAGAGAAAGAAAGATTAAGCAGTGACTGATAGCCAAGTTTGAATACTTGAAAGGAAGTCATAGGGAAGAGGGGCAAGCTTGTTTTCTGCTGCTCCGGAGACTAGGACATGGAGCAATGGCTTCAAACTACAAGAAAAGGGACACCACCTCCGCATTGGGAAGAATTCTTGATGGTAAGAGCAGTTTGACAATGGAATATGCTGCTGCCTGGAAGCTTGGTGGAGTCTCCTTCTTTGGAGGTTTTTAAACAGTAGCTGTATGGCCATTTGTTGGGAGTGCTTTGCTTGGCTAACAGCACGTGTGAAAGGGATCTAGGAGTCTTAACAGACTACAAGCTGAACATGAGTCAGCAGTGTGATGCGGCAGCCAGGAAAGCCAACGCAATTCTTGGTTGCATCAATAGGAGTATGGTGTCTAGATCGAGGGAGGTACTGGTACCACTCTATTCTGCATTGGTTAGACCTCATCTTGAATCCTGTGTCCAGTTCTGGGCACCCCAATTCAAGAAGGATATGGATAAGCTGGAGCAGGTCCAGAGGAGGGCAGCCAAAATGGTGAGGGGCCTGGAAGCCATGCCCTATGAGGACAGACTTAGAGAGCTGGGTATGTTTAGTCTGCAGAAGAGAAGGTCGAGAGGGGACATGATAGCCATGTTTAAATATTTGAAGGGATGTCATGTCGAGGAGGGAGTGGGCTTGTTTTCTCCTGCTCTTGAGACCAGGACAAGGAGCAATGGATGCAAGCTGCAGGAGGGGAGATTCCGCCTGAACCTCAGGAGGAATTTCCTGACGGTCAGGGCTGTCCGGCAGTGGAATGTGCTGCCACAGAGTGTGGTGGAGTCTCCTTCTTTGGAGGTTTTTAAGCGGAGGCTGGATGGCCACTTGTCGGGAGTGCTTTGAGGGTTTTCCTGCATGGCAGGGGGTTGGACTGGATGGTCCTTGTGGTCTCTTCCAACTCTACATTTCTATGATTCTATGATTCTATTGTGTATTTTTGCATGGCAGTGCATTGGACTGGGTAGCTCTTATGGTCTCTTCCAGCTCTATGACTCTGATTCCATAATTCGAGTGCTCTTCATATATGTAGATGGTTTGCTACCACAGACATGATGCCGGGGAATCACTGTCCATTTCCGCACTAGACTGTCAGAGCGCTGTGATTCCACTTTCAACATTCGATGGAATCCTGGGGTTTGCAGTTTCGGGAGGGGCCGGCTGGCCCCTCCCGAAACTGCAAACCCCAGGATTCCATCAGATGTTGAAAGTGGAATCACAGCGCTCTGACAGTCTAGTGCGGAAATGGCCACTCTCAGTCTGCAGCAATCCTACTATAAATGTTGTTCCTGAAGAACAGCTCTTTATTTTATTTTTCTCTTTGATTGAACGTATATTGTGTCAACTGAAAGTTCTCAGGGTCAGAGCCATGCCCTTCTGAAGCCTGATTCAGAAAATCCGATTGTCTCCTGCAATAGCATTTGCTGCAACTGTACTGCAAGCACCTAATTCTGTCGCACGAGACCTTCTCAGTCACCTTGCAGAGCAATCAAATGCGTAATCCAACAGGTGCACACACGATACAGTTTTTCTATACACAACTTCTCCTGCAAATATACAGAAGGATTAAACAGGATTAAAGAAGGAAGCAGAAAAAGTATCTCCTGTTTTGGACAGATATCGCTTCTCTGCGACTGATTAAAAGTTGCCGCACCCCATCCCTCCCCAAGATACCCCTAATTAATTCCAAAATCTGACCTTGGTTGGGATTAAGCTGCAAAAACAATGTGACAATGCCCAGATTTAGAGGACACTGACACCAGTTTTTGCATGTTCTTCCATTTTCTGCAGCCTCTGTTGTATATTCAGGTCTAATGGAAAAAAGGAAGAAAGAAAAGTGGATAATTAAATAATGATGATATCTAATATTTTTTTGAAGGACAAAAAAAAATCAGGAGACACAACTTAAGAGTCTGACATTTTTGGACATCTCCAGATGTTTTGGACTATAACTCCCAGCAGCCCCAACCAAAGAAGTTTTCCCTGCCAATTTTCCTAGCCCAGCTAGGAATGACCATTTTGGCCATTCCTTGGCCAAGCACCATGGGGAGTTCCAGATCTCAGGGCCTTGCCCCGAGGTTCCAACTTTTGTAGGTTAACTCCAGGCAGCGGATGAGGGTTCAAATTCTCCATGTTTGATGGGATTGGCTCTGTTGAGACAGCAACATGGTATAGTGGTTTGAGCACTGGACTACAGCCCTGGAGACCAAGGTTCGATTCTCTGCTTGGCCATGGAAACCCACTGGCTGACCTTGGATACATTACACAGTCCCAGCCTTAGAAAATTGCATGATAGGTCCTCCTTAGAGTTGCTGTAGGTTGGAAATGTAACAACAACAATAAAGAGGAAAGGACTGGGTGCAGATCTCCAGCTCAGCTTGCAGAGCACCAGCTAGCTACAACCTGCAAACCTGATCTGTTGGTACAACTTGCAGACTCCTAGGAGGGCTTATGCATTTACTTGGTTAGCTTTCTCCTTCCTTTTCTCTTCTCATTGCTGGGGTTTCAGGGCTCACCCTCCACTCTCCTTTGCACCCACCCTCTAGGTGGATTGAATGTTCATTATCCCATCTCCCTAAGAAAGTGAGAGGGAATCTTCTTCTCATTTCAGCTTGATCTGGGAACAGCCCCTTCAGCTAAGATTTCTGCCTTAATTTCCAAACAGCAAAATACATTCTCTGTGTCCATGAGTGGGTACCTGAATGGCAAGCTATGAGCAATGGCACATAATACTTAAGGACATCTGCAGGGGCCGTCCCTAGAACTCAGCATTTGGCTCATTTCCGCACTACACTGTTGTAGTGCTATTATTCCACTTTCAACATCCTGTGGAATTCTGGGGTTTGTAGTTCACTGAGGCCAAAGAGCTCTCTGGCTGAGAATTCTAAAGGTCCCTCCCTAAACTACAAACCCCAGGGTTCCCTAGGAGGTTGAAAGTGGAATAACAGCACTATAGCAGTGTAGTGCAGAAACTTCACTGCCTGGAACAATCCTGAACTAGAAATCTTATTGAGGATTTTGTTTAAAAAAATCTTGACTTTCTTTTAGGTGTGTGTGATAGAAGTGGCCTTCCAGGATCTCCAAGGGACCCATGCCCCCAATTACCGATCCCTGGGGTAGGAGGCAGGGCCAGGAGCACGGCAGCTACGATGGAAGGAATGCACTGTACCAGAGGCTGCCCAGAACCACATTTTTCTGCAACCAGGTAGCAAGCAACACCTGCTGAAATTCCCTCTTTTACACAGTCATTAAAGATGGAAGAGCCCTTTCCAATTTCCACTCTGGCAACGTGAGTGCAATTCCATGAACACCATTTCATTTTTTAATAGATTTTTAAATCAATTTTAAGTTATAGCATTTCCACACTAGCCTGTTATAGCGCTATCATTCCACTTTTAACATCCTATGGAATCCTGGGGTTTGCAGTTTCAGAAGGGGCCGGCTGGCCCCTCCCGAAACTGCAAACCCCAGGATTCCATAGGATGTTGCAAGTGGAATCATCGCGCTATAACAGGCTAGTGCGGAAATGGCCTCAGATTCACAATTAGAATCAGAGGGCCTTTCCGGACTACGCGGTTCTAGTGCTACTATTCCACGTTCAACCTCATGTGGAATTCTGGGGCTTGTAGTTTACTGAGGCCAAAGAGCTCTCTGGCTGAGAATTCTAAAGGCAGCTCCCTAAACTGGAAATCCCAGGATTCCATAGCAGGTTGAAAGTGGAATAATAGCACTATAATAGTGTAGTGCAGAAAGGGTCACAGTTATAGTCAAAGAAATATACATTCAAAGAAAAACAAAAAGAATTAAAACTAAAACACAATAAACCCCTAAACTAAAATATTGAATGCTAACTGAAACACTACGCACTAACCTATTGAAACACAAAAGGGCTCTGGCTCCCCCACTCTGCACAAACCAAACTGTAATGAAAGAGAGAAATATAAAATAAAGGGAAAAAAAATATTCTGCCATTACAGATCCAACTAAGTAATCCTTAGTTACTAGTAATCCTAAGTAATCCTACTAAGTAATCCTTAGTTACTAGTGCCCATAGCACAAATTATTGCATTATTGAAATTTTTTTTATTGCTCAGAAAGTTCATAAATGGTTTCCCAGCATTCAAAACAAAATCTTCAATTGGCAAATCCTTTAAAATTGTTGTTGTTGTTATCTTTATACCCCGCTTTTTCCTAGTAAAGACTCAAAGTGTCTTACAATATTTTTTTAAAAAATTATTTGGCCATTTTGGACTGACCCAACAATCTATTCTTTTGTCATCAGTGCTTTGGTCCATTTCCAAATTTGAGCGACTAATATTCTTGCTGCCTTCATCATGTAACAAAGCAGTAATCCATATTTACCATCCAAATCTTTACCCATAATGTTTAACCAAAACATTTCTGGCAGCATAACAAAATCCTGATAATGCTGAGGGAAAGGTACACAAAAAATATTGAAATAAGACCATAACAAATATAAAATTAAAGCTGATATAATTTCAAGAAAATTAATTTCAAGGGAATTAAACAATAGTTACAAATATAAGAAAAAAAATACATATGGTGATATGGAACACAACTTTTCCAAAGACACCTGGGATAAATAATCCCTTGTGACAATATGCAAACAGAATTTGTGATAAAGTCCAAAGTTATTTATCTCAAACTGTCCCAAAGTTCTCACTGTAGCAGGCACTCAGCTCTGAAATGTTCAAATAACGAAGCACAAGTCAATCTGAAGAAAATGTTCTGGAGTGACCACGCTAAATGAATTTATTTGCAAGTTTGTCAAGTAGAAATGAAAATATTTAACTCAGTGGTAATGACGTAGAATGAAGAGACTGTTAGCCCAGGGATTTCAAACCATTTCAGGGCTTTTTCAATTGCATCCATTCTAATCAGCATATAAAGATCAGTATTTTTCAAACATCCAACACCTCCGCTAAAAGCAAAGCCTATGCAATTACATTACATTACAAAATACATTGCAAAATCCACCTTGAACACTTTTTTAAGTATATAAATCTTAGACCAATAACTTTTCATCCTCTTCTTACAAGTTCACCACATATGGAAAAAGGAACTCTCCTTATCTTGACATCCCCAACATTGATTTGAAATATTCTTAGACATCTTCAACAGCTTATTTGGAGTTTTCCTTTTTCAGTGACCAAGAATCCAGTACCGATGGCTCAGGCAGCCAGAGTTAATTAACTGTTATCGTTTTGCCATCTATGAGAAAATCTATGTTCGTAAGTAATCCAGACCACGGAGTCTTACACAGCGAGTCCTTATGAATTTTACGTGATGGATTATCTCCGTGCTTGTAGGTCATGCCTTAAAAACAGGCCAAGCCTTATCAGTTCAATGAAAGGGCAGAGATGTGTACTAACTTCAAATAGCCTCCGACAGCAGCCAGAGAAAGCTGAATTCATGCAAGGCAATTATACCGGTGGGCTTAGAGAGGAAATGAGAGCCCAAGGCGCTCCGACTGAGCACAGGAAAAGTATGCATTAGCTTGAGCACTGAGTCACCTCCCCAGCTTTTCAGGATAAAAGCATTTCTTTCCTCCCACCCCAACAGCAGCACAAAAAAGACCCCACTTTGGCTTGGAAGGAGACCAAGTCACCCAGAGAAGATAATCCTGGGTTCAATGGAGCGATCAGCTGAATAAATTCAGCCCAAGTTCTGTTTCAAAGAACTATGGGTATAGTTCTTTGGCTCTAGAAGTGTTTTTTTCCCTGCGTTGAAACAATTTCCTCTTTGCCAGTTAACTGAATAGCTGGATAGTTTACCAAAAATGTCATCAGCTGCATGAAGGCAGAAATGGACTGTTGGGCCTTAGCAATAAACCAAACACGGTCTGCAAATTGAACGTTTTTAAATTCTGAATCATTCAGAGTTGTACAGAAGTAGGAACCTAGACAAGTGCATCTATGGAAAAAAACAAGGGCATTTAGCAGACTTCCTTCTCCAGAAATATTAAATATTAAAGGATCCTGTCTGGTGGTAGCTGGTGGTTTCTGTACCAATAGGGTAGTGGTCCCATTCCATAATTTATTTCAAAATTAAAGGAGCAATCAAAAACGTAGAGTCCACTTTGGAAATAGGGCTTAGCATCTTGGATAGCTTCTTTTGCCATGTCCTATCTGGAGGAAGCTTCCTCAGACAAAGAAGGGGAAGAAAAGCGCCAGGATGATGTGCCCCAGTTGGAGCCGGGCAGATTGGGAGGAGGAGGCAGAGACTTTCCACTTTATCAAGTGACATAAATTAAAGTGCCAAAAGCAAAAGGCCAGGCACTGCTCCACTTTAAATGCAGGACACTGAGCTAACGGGGCCAAATGGTCTGATTCCACTCTGTTGCTGCAGACAATAATTCTAAAATTTACCTGCAATTCTGTCAGATATCTCTGGCTTTCTGAATTTCGTCACATACCGATTGACTGCTCTTTCTAGTAATTCCCTTCTCAGCTTTGGAGTCTGCACAGGAATGTTTTCTCCCTCTGAATCCTGAACTGCCTGGAACATGTTTCTGCTTGTAACCCTGTGTAAGCCTTGGGACTGGTCTGGTTTTCCCTGCCAGTTTATGTTGACCGTAGGTGTGCCTACTTGGGTGCCTGCCAGCCTTAAACAGAACACCTTTAGTGTTCAGGCTAAAACCCAGAGCAAATTCACTGCGCCACTTGCAAGAGAACCACCAGCCGCTACTGGAGCAGGTCACTGCGCAAACAGCTGATGAACGCTACCTCATTTGGTATGTCTCATTGTTCTTGTTTCCTTCATGCACAACAAATGTGTTGTTTTTCTGATGGGCTTGCATCTGTCACGCAAACAATTTAGCTGAGTAAAACTAGCCTCCCACCAGTGTTGCTCCCTGCCTTCGTTCTCATTGGTATTAATTGTCTTCTCTATGGAATCTTCTCTTTTGAATTCCATCTCCAAATGGGGTTATGGTTGGGTATAGCTGGGGGAGAGAAAGAGGATATTGCCCCTTGAAATAAGAATTCTGCCCCTCCCAATGAATTTTTATTTCAGTACCCAAATTACTGACATTGCAAAGAATGAGATGCTAGAGATTGTTCACACCTAGGCATCTTACATTTGCTCACTTTTCTTTGGATGTTAAACTGTAGTTTTAGATGCTCAACTGAAGTTTAAAGGTACTGTTTAAAGAATGGTGATGTTCATGACAATGACAGTGATGCAAACAGGAATCTCCCCCAGGCCTCAGTTCATTCTCAAGAGTCAACCTATTGAACCTATTCTTCTACCCCATCCTGAGTCTAGACCCCAAACCATTTACCCTTTTCTGTGCTCTGTTTTGAAGGCTGTAACTGCCCCCTTCAGCCACCGGGCATATTCTTTCCTTCTTTTCTGCTTTCCTTCTCCCTCTCTTTCAGACAGCCCTAAGAACTCTTCAGGATTCATTTGGCTCCTAGGCCCATTCCTCATGATGTTTAGTCTGCAGAAGAGAAGGTTCAGAGGGGACATGATAGCCATGTTTAAATATTTGAAGGGATGTCATGTTGAGGAGGGAGCAGGCTTGTTCTCTACCGCTCCAGAGACTAGGACAAGGAGCAATGGATTCAAGCTGCAGGAAAGGAGATTCCATTTGAACCTCAGGAGGAACTTCCTGATGGTCAGAGCTGTCTGGCAACCTCCTTCTTTGGAGGTTTTTAAGCAGAGGCTGGATGGCCATCTGTTGGGAATGCTTTGATGGGTGTTCCTGCATAGCAAGGGGTTGGACTGGATGGCCCCTGGGGTCTCTGCCAACTCTATGATTCTATGATTCTATGAACCTGTCTGGTGGATGCGCTGCTGAATCCCCTCCATTGGTAAATGTACCCAAAGTTCAGAACCTTGTCCTCAATACAGCTTCAGCACCTTGGATAGTTCCAAAATTGGGAAGCCTCGCTAGTGCCTTCCCCAACCACTCTCCTGGATTTCATCCGGAGTCCAGACAATGTTGCCAAGACTGGAATTTTTCTCTCCACCTCCTGAAGAACTGTGTAGCCAGAGCAGTTATCCATATCACGCCGTATAGACCAGATAAGACTACACAAACACACACCAAGTTTCACCCATGTCACAGCTACAACCTGAGGAGGTTGCTTTTGGGATAACAGCTATGACCAGTCTCCCAACCAGTGTGAGGGCTTTGTGCAGTTCATAAAGTAACTTCTCCCAAGCTCTGGTTGCAGCTCACCCTGGGAACTCCCGGATTGTTGGAGCTAATTGTCTTGCAAGGGCTTTAACCACTTGTAACTTTCCAAATCTGTTAGTGATATAGCTTGCACCCTTCCTCTAATGCCCAATTAGGGCATTTGAATGCAGGAAAGAGAAAGAGAGAGAGAGAGAGCTCTCTTGAGTCTTCTCTACCTGCTCATGGATCCCTCTTTGGTAACTGATTGGCCACCTATATGAACAGAAGGTTGGACCAAGTAGGTCTTTTGAGAAGGCCAGAACGCTATAGTGGTCTGAGTACTGAATCTGGACTCTGGTAGACTAGGGTTCATATCCCTGCTCATCCTAGGGAACCCACTGGGTGACCTTGGGCAAGTCACACTCTCTCAGCCTCAGAGGAAACCAATGGCAAACCTCCTTTGAACAGTAAATCTTGCCAATAAAACCCTTTGTAGGATCAGAGCTGATGTGAAGACACATCACAACAGCAAAGGCTCTCTTTCTCTTTTTATTATGTCCTTATTTGGCATCAAGATCTTACCTTATTAACAAACAACAACAACGCTTTTTTAACCAAAACTTTGCCAACGCACTCTGAACACAAACTGTGTGATTATTCTTTCAAGCTCTGTAATACACTATGTATTTTTTTTTATTCCAAATTCTGACTTGTCTTGTTGCTAATTCTCAATGAGCTTCGTTGTCCCAATTCCTGCTTCAGCCCACTGTGACTTTGGGCTATCCAATAAACCAAACCTTAACACACATCACCTGGATGCATTTTCATGGTAACACCTCCTTCCCACTCCTAATTTTCCTTCTTCACCTTCCCCTTTCATTCCTCTATTACAGTTCTTCTTTCTTGCCTCTCCCGTCTTTGCATCCACTGGTCTCCTTCCTTTCCGGGATCTTGGATTTCCTAAATGCCTTTCGCTTCTTCCTTTCACTAGACCCTTCTGCTTGTCTTGGATTCTCTTTTAATCTGCGCAGCACCATGAAAGGTTGCTGGAGAATCTATAGTCTACCCAGACTTTCTCTGATGTCGTAGCAGCTCAGCCAGTCACAGCCAGTAGCTTCCTTTCTCCCCCTGCTTCCACCAAGCTCCTGATGAACTCACCTCCCTTGCGAGTAGCCAAAGTTAGACACAAAACAGTAATGACAGGATGATTTCTGCTGCTGAGTCATTGCCTTCTGAATTTATGCTTTTCTGCCACCCTCAGATGACTCAGGCTTCCTTTGTTATATCGCCAGACTGAACCACAGCAAGAGGAACCATCCCACTTTCTGACCAGCCAACAAATGAAACGGTAGCCTCAAAAAAATGAGCTAACCAAGACTTAGAAAAAGGATGGCAGGAGGACAGGAAGGACCAGGGTGGAATAAAGCAGGGGGCACCTGATAGCAGGATTACATATACTGCAATGACACTCAGGTAAGGTATCTACTGTCCTGTTCACTCACTTCCCAGCATCTGTTGCCATAGTAATAGATAGCATGCCTCGGGCAGGGCTCCGCAACCAATCCATCCCAGGGTAACTATTTGTGGTCAGCCCACTGACGTCAGTGAAGCCCCAGCAGCGTGAGTGGCTTTGAGGGACGGAGCCTCAAAAGCTTTCAGCCGTTTGACCTCAAAAGCCATGCTGCAGAGTCAGCTGGGGGGCATTTTAACAGCTCTTTCTCATTAACAAGCCCTTCAAGACTCATACTGAATAGTTAACCCGCTGCATCCTTCTGTCGTCTCCTTCTCCATCTGTCAAGGTTTAGACTGTAGACACCCTGGGGCAGAGATATTCTGTCTCTCTCCCCTTCCCTCCCTCTACCTCTCTCTGTCTCTCATCCTCTGCAAACTTTACGCTGTAGAGCATCCACATATGTTGATAGCACTGTAGTCCAGACATAGGCCGTTTCCGCACTACCCTGTTATAGTGCTATTATTCCACTTTCCACATCCTATGGAATCCTGGGGTTTGCAGTTTAGACAGAGGCCTCAAAGACCCCTCTCTAAACAGTAAACTCCAGGATTCCATAGGATATTGAAAGTGGAATAATAGCATTACAACAAGCTAGTGCAGAAATGGCCATAGACTCAAAGAATTGTAGAGCTGGAAGAGACCCCACGGGCCATCCAGTCCAGCCCCCTTCTGCCATGTAGGGATCATGCATCAAAGCATTCCTGACAGATGGCCATCCAGCCTCTGTTTAAAAACCTCCAAAGAAGGAGACTCCACCACATTCCCAGGGCGTAGCGGATTCCACTGTCAAACTGCTCTTACCATCAAGAAGTTCTTCCTAATGCTTAGATGGAAGCTCTTTTCCTGAACTTTGAAGCCATTGCTCTGCATCCTACTCTCTGGAACAGCAGAAAAAGAAGCTTGCTCCAGCCCTCGTATGACATCCCTTCAAATATTTAAACAGAGCTGTCATGTCACCTCTTACCCTTCTCTTCTCCAGGCTAAACATCCCCAGCTCCCTAAACCTCTCCTCATAGGGCGTCATGGTTTCCAGGCCTTCTGTCATTTTGATCACCTTCCTCTGGAGACATTCCAGCTTGTCAATATTCAACAGAGCTTGGAAGAGTTCCTTTTTTGGATTATAGTTTCCAGAATTCCCCAGCTGGACATGCTGGCTGGGGGATTCTGGAAGCTGCAGTCCAAAAAAAAAATTTTTTTTTCCCAAGATGAAGAGAAGACATAATGATCTTTCAAATACTTGAAGGTCTCTGTTGAGGATCTGAAAAACTTCCTTATGATAACAGCTATTTAACTGTTACATCACTGTGGCCACAGGTGAAATCTCCAAGAACTGATGCTGCTTAGTACAAAGGACTCATTTACGCAAATGCTTTCCTGCCCACCACTGAAATGTGAGCCCCCTGAATCAGGGCTGGGTCCTGTGATACAGCCAAAAGCAGCACCCGAGGATGGAATCCTGTTGGAGTCCTACAAATGTGTAAATTCCCCCTGTGGAAAGAGTTGGACTTTTTTTAAAAAGAAAATCTGATACTGAGCAGCTTGATTTAGTTCAAAGCCATGGAGATGGAGCTGCACGTGCAAATGTGCATGCACATAAGATGTAGCTGTGCATTTGGTTACATATTTCACAAGTGTAGTCTGTCACACCACATTGCCACTCAACACAAGAGCTGCGTATCACCATCAATATGTTGCTCATACCCTCCGGCGTTTTACAGATGAAAACAGTGTGTGGCCAATAAACATCAGAGTGCGGTCAAGGCGACAACGTTATGAATGAAAACGAGCATACAAGCTAGAAGAGTCTGTAGCAGTTTGCTTTTGCCTGGGCCTTCTGGGAAGGGCGAGATTCCACCGTTCCTGCTCCTCCTCCTTTGAGTTAATTGAGTGCAAACTACCTCTGCATTTTGAACTCAGTTTGCAGCAACTGAAGTAAGCTGAGGACAAAGGGAGGAAGTGGGAGGAAGAGAGGGAAACTGGGGCATTTTAAAGGGAATTGGAAAAGTAGGACAGAGGATGAATAGGGACTGTCTCCATCAAATCAGGGCAGTTGGAGAGTATGGTCATTCCACACAGGGAGATCTCTGCAATCCAGTGGTGTACTTAGTATAAACAGCACCTACGGCAAGCATGGAAGTTGAGCCCCCTACCTTCTTACCTCTATCCCCACGCCCCCCGTTACCAGGCCGTACACCCCCACATTTTTATATGGTCTAACTGGCAAAATATATTAATTGGCAGATGTGTTGGCATAAAATATAAATTATATACACTGACTGAAAGCCATGTGGCAGAAGGGACCCCTGCTGAAAAACAGGCCAAAAGGTAACCCCAGTGTGGCCAGGTCTAAAGTTTGCTGACATTAGCCAAGAAAGCCTGACTTAATGGTTCTGAGCTAATCCTATCAACTGCCAACCTCAAAAAACAATAAGGTGCCCAGATGCAGAGGCCAAGACCCCTACGGTGTGCATATCCTACTGCAGCTAGCCCAGAAACCCCCTCTCAACCAAGACATTGAAACCAATCAGTCCACTCCAGATCCCATTGGCTGTGTTGTAACTCCCATTGTCCACTAGTCTGGGAGAGAAATCAACTCACACCCCTTCAGGGAGGAAAAGAGACTATATAAAGTATATAGAGTATATCGTATATAGAGAGTATATATACAGAGTATATATTGGTTTTGAGAAGTCAGTTGCAGTCAGATGAAATGCTGGACTCCACTATGCCGCTCTGAATCGTAATCTGTCGGCCCTTAGACAGAAATCTAAGTCACATTTCAAGCTCTTCACTGCTCTTCTGGAATGGTAACTATACAATTCCAAAAGCCCTCAGCCTCTCTATCCATAATTTTTTCCCCGCCCTTTCTCCTTCAGTTAGCTCTTGTGTGAATGCTTGACTGTATGTATCTTGTGTGCATGCATGAGTGAATTCCCTCAATAAAACACACTTTTAGCTTACTTTTGAATCTTTGGCTGGTTCTTTTCCTGCGTGTGCCCATAAACACTGGTAGAAAAGGTCTCACAAAGGTCCCCCTCGCAAGCTTCCTCTTCCAGCTAATTCATTCCCCACTTTTGCAAGGAGGGACTGGCATCCCAGGGTGGCCCTTGTGGCACCTGCGTTTTGGGGTAACACCACCCCTACATGCACAGCTTTTTTGCACCCCCGGTATTCGTGCCCAGGGCATGTACCCTACTTGCCCCACTCTAGATACGTCTCTGCTGCAACCCCACTGTAGGATCTGGTCCTGAGCGTTCAAGGAGAGTGTGACCTTCCCCGGCATAGGCTGAGTCCCTGTTCTCTGACAGATGTGCAGGTATATTATATGTCATACTAATGTAATATGGATATTCTCAGTCTGACATGAAAGGCTCATCTCAAAGGGGATCCTTGATCCTGCGATGGTAATGTAACACTCTCCAGTCATCCTTGAAGACAGATCTGGGAAGCGGAGGAAAGCCAATCACTTTCTACATCTGCTGGTATTAAATTATTGAAGCCTTTATGAATACACACCATGCCTGCACCATTTCCTTTGGCCTCGGGCATTTCTTGTTCCTCTTGCAATTTCAAAGCAATTAATCTCTGCCGTTTTTGTCATCACATCTAGAGATGGCTTTACACAGATTGGAGGCAGGAGAAGTGAAAATAAAGCAGAGCTGACAACAGTCTCTGTGTAATGAGGTGTGGAGCAGGGAGAATGAGATGGATGAGGTCAGTTTATCTTTCCTGTCTGTTGTGAGCCTGCACTCAACAAGTCATTTCAAGCAGGCTTGTTCAGTGGGATTTTGTCCAGCTGGTGGGAGCTGTCATGCCCCCATCCCAGGACCCAGACAGGACGCTTCCCAGCAGCCACAATACAGAGACATGAATGGGACAATATTTATGGCAGCCAGCGTAGGTGAAAAACGAAGAGTCCAGGAGACTCAGAGTGTTGATATAGTACAGACGCATCAATTAAGCAAACAGCTGGGGGAGGCTGTCAGCCTATATAAACAGAGGAAGGGATGGGAAGAAGCTGTTGCAGACATCAGAACTTATCAGTGGAAGCAGCAACATACCTCATGTTCAGATCCCTTGCTCATGTTCCTGGAAACCTTGACCCTCACCTTGTGTATGGACTTCGCTACCAGACTGTTGCTCTGAATTTACTACGCACTTAGACTGCGAAAACAATGACCGGTAACTGGCTAACAAACTGTTATAAACTTTGCTTGTGGCTGCTGATAAAAGACTCTAATTGGAGAGCTGTAAACCTTGACTGGCTGCCAGCACAAGATTGGCGCCCTGCTATGAAACAAATGAGCAAAACTTGGAAAACTTGGAACCAGAGATAGAGACGTGCAGGCTTGAAGATTCTGGTCAGCTGCAGTCTGAAAAAGGCCTAAATACCCTGAAGCCACCATATCCTGTCTGATCTTGGAAGCTAAGTAGGGTCAGGCCTGGTAAGTACTTGGATACCAAGGAGCAGCAAGTGGTGCGGGCTGTATTTCAGAAAAAGGCAATAGCAAACCACCTCTGAGTGCTCATTGCCTAAGAAAACATTTATGAAATTCAGAGGGTTTCCATAAGTTGGCAGGTGACTTGAAGGCACATAAACACAGTCCAAAAAAATGAACTTCTCCAGGCTTTGCAATATAGCCCTTGCGAAATAAATGGCTCTTGATCCTTTAAGCTAGTGCCATTCAATGTGCTAGTCTGTGGACTAGTGCTGGTCCACAAGACATCAGCTGCTGTGCCTCTGGGGAGTTTCCACAAAAGGAAGAAGCATGTATTACTCGTGGGTGTAAATATGGTGCCAGTCCCTGCTTGTGCAAAGGGGAAATGGCTGATCTTCTATATCACATAGCTCAAAATGTACTGCCTTAAACAACTAAACCCATTCTCTGGGAAGTGTTTCCCCTCTAATTATTCAAAACCTTCAGATCTGTCTGTGAGTGTCCAGTGTGGTAACTGGCACAACTGCAAGTTGGAGCATCTGATATTCTCTCAAACAATCTTTCTTCTTCATTGCAGAACTTTGTCGCTGTGTGCCTTTAGGACACTCCTGAATTAGGTTGACCCTAAGGCAACCCCATCATAGGGTTTTCTTGGAAGAATTTGTTCAGAGAGTGCCTTCCTCTGAGGCTGAGAGCATATGACTTGCCCTAGGTCACCCAGTGGGTTCCATAGCCAAGGAATGATTTGAACCCTAGTCTTTCAGTGTCCTATTATTTTTCCGCACTAGGCTGTTATAGCGCTATTATTCCCCTTGCAACACCCTATGGAATCCTGAGGTTTGCAATTTCGGGAGGGGCCGAACAGCCCCTCCCGAAACTGCAAACCCCAGGATTCCATAGGATGTTGCAAGGGGGATAATAGCGCTATAACACTCCAGTGTGGAAATGGCCCTAGTCTAACACCCAAATCACTGCATCACCCTGGTTCTCATTCTCATCTAGAGGCACTGGTCTGCAATTTCCATCCTCCCTGGCCAGATGGCTGTGCTAGTTGGGGATGCTGTGAGTTGTCCAACCCACTTGTTGGAGGAGGTTAGAGATGGTTGCTCTAGGCATTAGATACTCAGACTTAGGCCCTTGGTTGGCCAGAGCTTGGAAATACTACTTTTTGGACTATGACTCTCAGAATCTTCCCCTACGGCCATACTGGCTGGAGAATTCTGGGTGGTTTGGTGCAAAGAAAGTAACTTTTCCATGCTGAGACCCTGGCCTCAATTAAGTGGTGCAGTTGATTTCCATGGAAGGATTATAAAAGTCTCCTTGCTTCCCGGTGATAGTGGGTGTCTCTTTTGTCAGTGGGGGTTGAGAATCCACTTTGGGGTTTAATCCAGATTTCAAAGGAGCAATCACAGAATCATAGAGTGAGAAGAGGCCCCAGGGACCATCCAGTTCAACCCCCTGCCATGCAGGATTACACCATCAGAGCACTCCCAACAGATGGCCATCCAGCCTCTCCTTAAACACCTCCAAAGAAGGAGATTCCACCACACTCTATTGAGACCGCAATGGATTCCACTGCTGGACCATTAGAAAGTTCTTCCTGAGATTCAGGTGGAATCTCTTTTCCTGTAGTTTGAATCCATTGCTCCTTGTCCTAGTCTCTGGAGCAGCAGAAAACAAGCTTGCCCCATCTTCAGTATGACATCTTTTCAAATATTTAAACATGACTATCCTCTCCTTTCTTAATCTTCTCTTCTCCAGGCTAAACATCCCCAGCTCCCTAAACCACTCCCCACAGAGCATGGTTTCCAGAGGTTTTACCATTTTGCTCACTCTCCTCTGGACACATTCCAGCTTGTCAATATCTTTTTTCTAAAGGGCTGGATCTAATTTGGGGGTAGGGTGCAACATCTTGCGTTGGTCCTTTGACGCTTCGACTTGCAACAGATCAGCAATCCCTGCTGGAGTTACCAAAGAGCCTAGGAGTGACCAACTTCCAATGGTCTTCCACAGTTTTCCAGAAGAAGAGCTGAGGTTGGGCAAAGAGCCAAGGAGCACGTTTTTGGAAAGGCTGCAAGGGAGAGAAAAGAAAGAGAACGGTCATTTCCGCACTACACTGTTATAATACTATTATTCCACTTTCAACATCCTATGGAATCCTTGGGTTTGCAGTTTAGGGAGGGGCCTTTAGAATTCTCAGCCAGAGAGCTCTTGGGCCTCAATAAACTACAAACCCCAGAATCCCACCAGAGGCTGAAAGTGGAATAATAGTACTATAACTGTGCAGTGTGGAAATGGCCTAAGTCACATTGCACAAGTGGAATAGTGTTGACTTCTCTGACCAACACACCCATGCTGAGATTCACTGTGGTGCATTCCTGCATGTTCTCTGCAGCACTTGGAAGTCGGGTCACCACCTGCAGCAAGTCACTTGCTTTGACTTGTGATTAATTCACTTTTCAAAACCAACCCAACAAAAATGACTTCACAGGAGTAAAAAGGAAGAGCTCCTAGTTACTATCACATTCCAGCAGTAACCCCTCCATCTAAGGGCAGTGGAAGTAATCCAAATCTACTCTAAGAGCCTTATCTATTGGGTAGCCCTTCATATTTTAGTAGCGGGATATGTAGTAGGAGTTAAGTAGCAGCTTGCTTGTAACAAGGTATGAGAACCAGAGAGCATTTGAAAAACAAAAGCGAGGAATGCACTGATAAGCATAGGCAGGCTGCACCAAGACTTCAAGGTCTCTTGCGGGTGAGAAGAGGTACTCTTTGTATTTTATGTTTTGAATCTTGCTAATTGCCCCCAGTTCACTCACTGAAGTCCTGTACGATGTATCACGCTCCTAATAAATAGTGTTTAAGCGCTGTTCTATTTGTGTGCGTGAATTCAGTTTATGACATTATCACAGCATGATGTTATACTGTCATAGCAATACATTAGTTCCACTTTTGCCTCAGCCTTATCGCATGATGCCATTGCTCTCCTGACTTGTTGAAAATGTGTTTATCTTTCACGGTGGAAATAAACTGCTAATGGTCCCCTTTCACACAACAATTCAGGGATCAGTTTGGGTGCAAATATTTCACAGGGCGTTCTTCCACCCATGAACCATTAACGAATGTGTGTGGGGGGGTGTGGCCAGAAAATCCCTCCCTCGGGAAATCTCATGCTGTCATGACGTAGTGGCGTTGTGATGTCGTAACACTATGGCACTATTACAGGTGCAGGAACCAATCATGAAGCACAGGGCAGGGTACAGGTGTCGGTAATGACAACTTAATCAGAATGATACTTTAATGACACTAATGAAGTGCTAATATGGCGAGGGGTGAAAGAGAGTGTCCACGATCAGCTACCCTCACAAGACTGGCTGGAGCAGATTTCAAACGGAATAACGTGGCATAAAGAGTGGCGTGATAAGGTTCTAAGGCAGTGGTTCTCAGCCTGTGGGTCCCCAGATGTTCATGGACTTCAGCTCCCAGAAGCCCTGAGCATTGACCATAGTGGCTGGGGCTTCTGGGAGCTGAAGTCCACAAACATCTGGGGACCCACAGGTTGAGAACCACTGTTCTAAGGGGCTTTCTGCACTACACTGTTATAGTGCTATTGTTCCACTTTCAGCATCCTGTGGAATTATTTTGAGGTTTGTAGTTTCCCGAGGTCAAAGAGCTCTCTGGGTGAGAATTCTAAATGCTCCTCCCTAAACTGCAAGGCCCAGGATCCACAGGAGGTTGCAAGTGGAATGATAGCACTATAACAGTCTAGGGTGGAAAGGCCCTTAATTTTAGCGTGGACTTTAAAAGAGCTATCCAAGGTACTGAACCTTTTCGAGGGACGAGCTTTAATCCCTTGGATAACTCTTGTAAAGTTCTGACTAAAACTGGCAGACGGTACGTTGCCATGAAAGCCACTGCTGTGAGCGACGTACCATGTCACGCTATGAGCTGCTTTTAAAAACACAACAAGCAGTTAGGGTTGCCAGATATCAGAGCCCAGTCCTGAGTTTCCGGTTTTCATTGGTCACCTTTAGGTGTGAGACGACAGTGCAAATTCTTCGGTTTTGCTGAGCTCAACTCCAGGCAAGAAGAGAATACTATGTGGGGATCTCCACGTCTGCAATTAAAGTAACAGCTTACTACAATTTGAAAAGGTTAATCGATTTGTTGCAACAGCTTGCAAAGACTCTCCGGCAGCTCTCTGCATTTACTTAGCTAGCTTCCACCTTCCCTTGCAGTTATTCTAGCATCCTCTGCTCTGCTCTGCATCCACCTTCCAGCTGAAAGTAAGTAAGCTCGATCAAGGGCCTTTCCCCACTACACTGTTATAGTGCTATCATTCTACTTTCAACATAGAATTCCCAGCCGGAGAGCTCTTTGTCAACTACAAACCCCAATAATAGCTCTATGACAGTGTAGTGTGGAAAGGCCCAAAGTGTTCCTTATCCTCATTCCCTCATTGCTCCAGGAGCAGTCCCGTCAGCAAAGAGTTCTCTCTTATTTCCAAACAGGAAAATATATATAATAGCATTGTAACAGTATCGTATGGTGTTTGTTTGTGTGTGTTTGAAGGAGAAGCCATAAGCAATTGCCGTTGGTACTTAATGCATAATGTCGAACAACATTACCAGGGGCAGTCTCCAACTCTAAGATTTTGACCTGGAAACTTCAAGGCCTGGGGACATGCTGGACTAACAGCCCTACAAGCAACAGATTTTTAGCTGGAGCAACTTCAGTACTGAAACACTACCAGAAGTAGCAGGCGCAAATACTTTTTTTTCAAAATAACTTCGCCAGCTCTGCATCTCTTGCGCAGAAATTCACCTTCCCAGGCCTGACATCTGGTGCAAATATTTATTTCGTTTACTCTTCAAAAATTACTTGCTCCACCTCTCACTGCAAAATAGCCCACTATAAAATAGTCCAGAATAACGAGAAACAAAGATAATTCTAACCAATGACATCTACAGAGGGAGAAAAGATGCCATGTAAATTAACAAGCAGATATGTGTTTCCGAGTTGCCTGTTGACTTTTGAGACCCTATGAATTTCGTAGGGTTTTCTTTGGCAAGAAATACTCAGAGGTGGTTTTGCCAGTTCCTTCCTCTGAAACAGAGCCTAACAGCACCTGACAATTGTTGGCAGTCTCCCATCTAAGTACTAATCCAGGCTAACCCTGCTTAGTTTCCAAGATCAGACAGGATCTGATGCTTTTCAGGTATTTAGCCAGTTAACAAGCAGATAAAAGGCCCTTAAAAGATTTCACAAGCCATTAAAGAGTTCATGAGCTCCTGATGGACTATGTACAAGAAGAAAAGAACTGACACCTGACAGAGGAACAGACCCACAAGCAGGGGTGAGGTATGGAAAGGACAAAGGTAGAAGAGACCTGTCTTTGGCCATTTCCATACTATACTGATATAGTGCTATTATTACACTTTCAACGTCTTGTGGAATTCTGGGGTTTGCAGTTTGCTGAGGCCAAAGAGCTCTCTGGCTGGGAATTCTCAATGCTACTCCCTAAACGGCAAACCCCAGTGTAGGGCAGAAATGGCCTTTGATGAATCTGGGGCCCCTTCACACGTACACAGTTATAGCACTATGATTCCACTTTAATTGCCATGACAACATCCTATAGAATCCTTGGATTTGTGGAGTTTGTAGTTTATTGAGGCCAAAAAGCTCTCTGTCTAAGAATTCTAAATACCCCTTCCTAAACTACAAATCCCAGGATTCCATAGAGGGGAACCATGGCAGTTAAAGTGCAATTATAGCGCTATAAATGGGTAGCATGAGAGGGGGCCCTGGCTACTCTGTTTCTAGGAAAGAAATCTCACAGGGATCTGGCCATCTGCAAGAATTTTTACAGGGAAGGGGCAGTATACAGTCCTCCTACCATATTTGCAGGTATGGCTTTTGCAAATTTGATTATTCGTGAGGCGTCTGAGTGCCTTTCCTCCCCCTCATATTCTTCTTCCCATTTCCTTGAATTTTGCTGGGCGGGGAGAAGGAAGGCAAGTGCTCTGGGAAAAGGCAAGGAAATGGGAGGGGGAGAATCATGCACATACCTTTCTTCTCCCCTCCAGAGCTCCCCCCGCCCATTCCTTGCCTCTGGCCCTGGCACTGAGAACTCACATCAAGGCAAAAGGCAAGGGAAGAGGAGGGGAAGGCATGTGCATGTGTCCTCTTTCTCCCCTCTGGAGCTCCTCGTACCATTACCCTGCCTCTCGCCCCCATGCCAAAGCATAAGGCAAGGGAATGGCGGGGAGGGCACGTGCATGTACCTTCCTTCTCCCCTCCAGAGCTCCCCCAACATTCCCTTGCATCTGGTCCCAGTGTGCAAAAGGCAAGGGAATAGGAGGGGTATTGCGGGGGCGGGGGTATTTGCTGTTTTTCCAATTTTGCAAGGGTTCTGCATCCTGAACTCTCACAAAGTGGAGGGGCCACTCTACACAAAAGCGAAAACTCTAGTACAGTCCTCCCTCCACATTCGCTAAGGTTAGGGCCACAGGACCCCTGTGAAAATGGAAAAAATGTGAATAACTCTAAGCCCTCTCAAACCATATTTAACACACAAAAAAGCATCACTATATTCAATCCACTGTGGACTCCTTTGAGGCATCGGGGTTGCTCCACAAGGCAGAAGTGGGTGGCTGGTGGGCCTGATGGCCACCTCCGCTGCTGCCCCACACCATTTTTAGTAGGGACTTACAAGCCTCATTCAGTTTCTCAGTCTCACGAGGCTTGCAGTTCCTATTAAAAATGGCTTAGGGAGGCAGCAGAGGTGACAGCAAATAATCCATGAATAATCAAATCCGCAAAAGTGAAACCCGCAAATGTGGAGGGCTGACTGTATTGCTGGTCGATCTGGCAACAGGGTTCAGAAAATTACTTTTTCCCCCCAATAACTTATCTGCAGCAAATTGGCAAATAAGATGGGCAACATGATTGGTGTGGAACAGAAGAATGAAAAGCACAAGCACCTCGTTCTCAGCTAGGTCCTGCAGTTCATGGGTGTGGTATATACAAGCCAGAATTTGGAAAGTTAAGTTTTTGGATTTTTAGCATCCAATATGTAACAGCCAAGTGGGGGGTTTTGAGAGTCTTCTTACAAATGAAGAAAGGCTTTTCAGGAAAGAGAAGGAGCTGTTTCTGAATGTTCTTCACCAAGGAAGTTCAGAAATACCAGAGCTGCTATTTGAGGTTATCCGTTGCTACACTCCCTGCAGTGTAAATTGAGATTTTAGCCCAAATTGGGTTGGCTTGTACGCGTTAGTGAAAGGTTTTGCAGCTAACAATCCAGTGAGGCTATAAAACTGCAGAATTGTTGGAACTCTTTTCAGCATTGGTTTCATTTGAGGCACACAAGTGACTTGCTGTCTAGATTTAATTAGAAAGTGCTCACTTAAGTCAAAGACAGATTGCCCAGTTAAAAATACCAGTTAGGGCCAATGCTGTATTCCATCACTCCTGCAAAGCTCAAGAAAATGTCCTGGAGAAGAATGTTTCTGAATTTCAGAAATGGGCCACCCTGACTGACTGACTGACAAATTTCATTAAGGGGCCTTTTCCTCCTTTGCCATCATTCAAGTACTTTTCTAAACATTAACAGTTCCAGGACTGAGGAGGGAATCCAATCTGCCTCAATTTTAATTCCCTCTGCAAGACAAAACTACACCTCCCGTGGATTCCTTTTAAAGGCTGCTATCCTGGTTTCTGAGACTGTGTAGTGGTTTGTGTAGTGGTTTGAGTGTTGCAATATGACCCTAGAGACCAGGGTTTGATTCCCTGCTCAGGTCATGTCTCCGTCCCAGGACTCTTCTCAACAGCCACAACGCAGAGACAGGTACGAGAGAATACTTATGGCAGCCAGCATAGGTGAAAAAGAGAGAGCCCATGAGAGTTGTAGTGTGTACAGATGCATCAATTAGGCAAACAGCTGGGGGAGGTTGTCAGCCTATATAAACAGGGAAAGGGATGGGAAGAAGCTATTGCAGACAACTGATCTTTTCAGTGGAAGCAGCATACCTAATGTTCAGATCCCTTGCTCGTGTTCCTGGAAACCTGGACCCTCACCTTGTGTACAGACTTTACTATTGGACTGTTTTTCTGAATTTACTACGGACTTGGACTGCGAAAGCAACGACCAGCAACCAGCTAACAAACTGTTATAAACTTGGATTGTGACTGCTGATAAAAGACTCTAATTAGAGTGCTGGAAACCTTGCCTGGCTGCTGGCACAGGAAAGCTCAGCCATGGAAACTCACCAGGTGACCATGGGTGCATCACACACTCTCTGTCAGAGTCCAACTCCCTGCCTGTTCCTCTCTGCCAGCAAGGGAGGGGAGGCGAAGGTACCTGCCCAAGAGGAGGAAGAGGAGGCAGCGGGGAGAGTCCAATACAAACAACAAGTGGAAACGCTGAGCTGAGCCAAGTCAAAGTCAGTCCAAAAGGTCCAGAAAGCCAAAAGTCCGTCCAGAGGGGTCGAGGGTGCCGGAACACAAGGGTCATGAAGACTTGCGTAGTAATTTGCTACAAGCAAAGTGCAAGCCACGCTGACAGACTTAAACAGACGTTGAAAATAGGTATTACTCATCATTTTTCTGTTTCCTTAATCTAGCCAAAGCGGCTTCCCTCTGAACTGTTCGTTTCAGTCTCCTCCGTGATTGGAGGCTAAGGGGCACGGGTGAATGCAATTCCTCTAAATCGCTGCTGGTTCTTTCTCCCTCTGGGGCTGGCTGGGGCAACTCTGCCTCCGCTTGTCTTTCAACTGATGGGGATGTTTGCAAGCTGGGTTGCTCAATCACTGGCTCTGTTCCTGGCATAACCAGTTGCTCATCGACCTCAGAGACATCATCTGCCACACTCTCAGCCCCAGAAAACTCCTTGATAGGTTTGCCTTAGAGCTGCCATAAGTCA
Organism: Iguana delicatissima; assembly: GCA_948472985.1. Taxonomy (NCBI): domain Eukaryota; kingdom Metazoa; phylum Chordata; class Lepidosauria; order Squamata; family Iguanidae; genus Iguana; species Iguana delicatissima. The sequence continues at coordinate 246,692 of CAOKZL010000281.1, read as the reverse complement.
GAAATGACTTGAAGGCACACAACAACAACAACAACAATCCTGGTTTCTCATACTGCTGACATTTGGCGAACTCCTGGGATTATTGAAAATGTCAAGGAAGTCTTGCGCCACCTTCCTGGTTTGGAACAAGTCATTCATAAGTCCAAACACAAGGCGGCACTGCTCTCCAGTGCCTGAAAAAGGGTCCCAAGAGATCTGTGACACCTTGAAGACACGCAAATTTATTTTTTAATTGTTTTTAATTATTCACAATATTTATACCCTGATCATCAGCCACAAAGGTTCTCAGAGTGGCTTAAAATGGTTGATTTGATAGTTCCCATGCCCTCAGGCTTACAATCTAAATAAGGCACAACATATAAGGAAAAAGGGATGGCAGGCAGCAGGGAATTAAGTCCAGCAGATCTTGTTTCTTCTTCTCTCCCTCCAGGGGTAGAGCAGTCACAGTTGGGATGGAGGGAGGGCTTTTTATCTATTCTAGAATAAACTTTCATGACCTAGACCCCACCGCATCAGTAGCGTGTTGTTATCCATAGCTTTCCAGAATTTGTGTGTGCGCCAAAGGCAACACTTGGAAAAGATCATTTCAGATCCTCTCTTTTAGTGCATTTCTCATAATCTCACAAATATTTTGGCTGTTCAAGCTCTGTATTGGGTTGTGAGTCTTCTTTTTTTTTTTGGTCCTCTCACACAAAAGTTTGCGCATATTTGAGTACCCATATTCCCTAATATATGCATTTTCTTATGTGCTTGCCTTAATAATATGCATTTGTATACATTTTCCTCATTGCCCAAAGCATACTTGTAGCATCTTTCAAATATATGCATTTTTAGCAGTGCTCCTTTGCTTGTGTATAATTTGAAAAGAAAAGGTAGGGAAAGAGAATCTGATGCTTGTGATTTCCTTCTGGTGACAGGAAGCCAAAAGATGCACATAGTGGTTAATGATTAGGTTTGTAGACCACAAATTGGTTAACTTCATTTTTAAAAATCTCAGTTAATGCAAAAGAAAAAAAAATTGTCTCTAGAATTCAGACCATAAGTCTTCTCTTTTCCAGTTCTTCCTGATTCTACAGCAGCACATCCAAGATATCAATGATACTTGAATAAAACAGTGCCAGGCTGAACGGTGGCTTGTTAGACGCAGGTTCCTTCACAAAGGGGTTTGGAGACAAGCAATAGGCTCCTCCACAGCAATAAAGAGATGGAGTCAATAAATAGCCGGTGAGACAGAGTAGCTTGCTTTGTTTCTCCCCAGGAACTTGTGCCCGCAGCCGTCTAACCGACAGACAGGATGAAAAGAAACTCAGAAATATTGAGCAGTTAGGAAAAAAGGAGATTTTAAGCGGATGGCCCCAGTCGTGGCTGCCATCACAGGTTATTGACAAAGAAGCGATGAGCAGGAAAGAGAGGCAGAAGCAGAGAACGAGAGAGAGAGAGAGAATCATTCATCAAGTCTAGCCGGAAATGTGTGATCCCAACATCACGTTTGACAAAATAAATTGTTTAAGGGACGTCTAGCTCTTCTTGACAGCTCTTCCACGGGAAGCCATCTGCTGGGTGAAGAGTCCAAATAGCAGGGCAGCACTTCCTCTATTGCCTTGCTTTAGAAGATGGATCTCCCTCCCTCCCCGAATGTGGATGAAAAGGTATCAGCTTCCTCTTTACATGGGGTCTTACCAACAGTTCTGGAACACTTATGTGGAATTCAAAAACAAATCCAGAACTACTCTGAAGCAAAATTAAAAATACAGTTATGCATCAGGCAGGGGATTCACTCACAGGATCAATGAATGCTAGAGTTGTAAAGGACCTTAGAGGTCATCTAGCCCAGTTCCATACTCAGGGAAGGAATGTGGAACTCCAGCATTCATGTTGGCCATTCCAGCAATAGTTAAACACTTATAAAAGTCGAGAGACCACCTCCAGTTTCTAAGATAGTCCTAAAGGCAGTCTGCTGTCCTCTCAAAAGGTTCACACCAATAATATATTTCCTCCAACAGCTAGCTGAATTCTGATTTCTTGCAATTTCCTACATTGGTTTTAGTCTTCTCCTACAGAGCCAAATAGAGCTTCTCCATCTCTTACATTAGTTGTTCTTAACCTTTTCCTTACCAGGGATCCCCTTTAAATATCTTTTGTTTCCAGGATCCCCCACAAGACTAAACTCAAGATTTAAAACCCTAAAATGCATCAAATATTTATTTAAAATTGCTCATCAAGGGTCTTCAGATTGAGAGAGAAGGGAGAAATAAGTAAATGCATACACTCCTATTATAATATTTGTATTGGAATGATTTCATACAAATTTTAACTAACAACAACAACAACACCTAAGCATGAAAACATGGTCTGTTATCACTTGTTAATTTTAAGTAATTAATTAAAGAGAAGGTTGCCAGCCAGCCAGCCAGCGATTGTCCTTCTCTCGTTCTCTCTCTCTCCCTTTGTCTTGGTGTCCTTTCCTCTTGATGAAGAAGGCAAAAAGGGAGGTGGTTGTTGCAGTGTTTCTGATGGAAGACTGGAAAAAAGGGCAAATGCTGGCTGGCTGGCTGGCTGCTCTGCTGCCACCCAGTTGCTCAGTCCAGCTCCTGCCCACAAGAGAACGGTATCCTCAACAGAGCATGGCAGCCAGCTCTGAAAAGGATAGCAGAGAGAAACAGGAACAAATGAGAAGAGGGGGTGCTGCTGCAGCAAATGCCATCCCCTGGTAACAAACTGGAAGTGGGAGTGATGGATCACCATTGACAAAATAAGCTGCCACCTGATTCAGGCAAAAGTACACACAGCTTATGAAAGGAAATGAGGAGGTGCACTCGAGGTCTTTTAATGGAGAGGTCACTTCAACCCCCCTTTTTTGCATTTTTCTCTCTCTCCCTCCTTCACCCATTTCAGGTCCCTCCCCGCAATGAAGAAGGCAAAAAGGGGTGTGTGGGAGTGTTTCTGATAGTGGATTGGACTGTTCTCAGCTGAAAGGAGGGAAGGGAATGAGAGAGAAAAGGGCACATTTTGGCTGGCTGGCTGGCTGGCTGGCTGTCAGCTCTGGTGTCATGCAATTGCTCAGTTTGCCTCCTCCTCATAGCAGAGCAGCCACTTCACAGGTAGCATACAGGCCCAGCCAACCTACTTGCTTCCCTATGCCTTGGTTCCTCTCACGTGGCCACTCTATTGTGGGGAGGAGACTGGCTGAGCGGCCGTGCTCTCCGTACATGCTCAAGTTTCACAGTGACCTTAAAAGCGTAGCCATCAGAACTGGATGTACGCGTGCTCCTGCACAATAATATTAAGGATGTTTGCTGCTGTTGTTGTGTGCTTATAAGATTATTCCAACTTATGGCGATCCTCTCCTGGGGTCTTCTCAACCAGATTTCTTCAGAGGAAGTTTGCCATTGCTTTCCTCTGAAGCTGAGAGGGTGTGACTGGGTCACCCAGTCCAATGCACAAATCATTATTCCACATTGGCTCTAAAAATATGGCAACTCTTGTAGTGGAATTGAGATAGAGACCCACGGTTTAGAAAAGGATTTATTGTGCACAACGTTCCAGTGAGATCCTCTCTCAAAAGTCTGGGCCCCACCTCTTTACATTCAAAGCAATTTATACATCTCCAGTGCAAATACATCACATGTCCAAGAAAGGAAATTGACACAAACAATAGTTCTCACCATCTTCCTGCGTAATCTTACTAATGTTGCAAAGTAAAGGAAGCATAGTGAGGCGCATTTCATCCTCCCTAACATTCTATTTCACAGTGTCCTATTGTTCTTCTTTCAAACACAGAGTCACTTCAATTGCAGGGAAAATTAACTGCTTTTCTCAACTGCTTTTCCCTTACACAGAGATCATCTAGCCTGACCCACATTACTCTCTCATGGGGTTTTCTCAGCAAGATTTCTGCAAAGGAGAATTGCCACTGCCTTCCTGTTAAGCAGAAAGAATGTGACTTTGCCCGCGGTCAGCCAGTGGAGTCCCACAGCTTGAGGATCACAGCTATTTTTCATACTGCTTGAACTGCCAGCGCCACAGCCTATGCAGTCCTTGTATTGGAAGTCTGACAAGGTTCTTGGAATTATCTGCTAAAGAACCCCACCACATCCTCTAAACTACAGCACTTTGTTGTTGTTGTGTGCCTTCAAGCTATTTCCAACATACGATGATCCAAAGTTGGACGAATTATAGGGTTTTCTGGGGCTCAGAGTGTGTGCGGGCTCAAAGTCACCCAGTGGGCTTCCACAGCCGAGCCTGGAATGGAAACCTGGTCTCCAGGGTCATGGTCATAGTCACAGATTCATAGAATAATAGAATTGCAGAACTGGAAGAGACCACAGGGGCCATCTGGTCCAACCTCATTCTGCCATGCAAGAAGACATTAGCAAAGCATTCTCAACAGATGGCCATCCAGCTCTCTTTAAAAACTTCCACACTTTGAGGCAGTGTATTCCCCTATCAAACTGCTTTTATTGTTAGGAAGTTCTTCCTAATCTTTGGATGGAATCTCTTTTCCTGAAGTTTGAAGCCATTGCTCCCTGTCTTGGTCCCTGGAGGAGCAGAAAACAGACTTGCTCCACACTCCACTTGACATTCTTTCCTGTATTTAAACACGGCTATCATGTCCCCTCTTAACTTTCTCTTCTCCAGGCTAAACGTACCCAGCTCCTCAAGCCTCTCCCCATAGGGCTTCACGGTTTCCAGGCCTTCGACCATTTTGGTGGCCCTCCTCTGGACCTGTTCCACAGCATGCTCCATGTTCCATAACTTCTTGAACTGGGGTGCCTGATCGCAACCCAGGATTCCAGGTGGGCTCTGACTGAACCAGAATAGAGCGATACCATTGCTTCCTTTGACCTAGGCGCTCTGCTCCCAGCGATGCAGCCCAGAATTGCACCTGAGTTTGACGCTCAGATCACTACACCACGCTGGCTCTCACACTAGAGTCCCTGAACAGCAGTTGCTACAAACTAGGAACAAGAGGAGCCATTTCCGCACTAGAGTGTTTATAGCGCGATGATTCCGCTTTCAACCTCCTATGGAATCCTGGGGTTTGCAGTTTCCGAAACTGCAAACCCCAGGATTCCATAGGAGGTTGAAAGCGGAATCATCGCGCTATAAACACTCTAGTGCGGAAATGGCCAAGGAGGTGTATACAGGTGGTGCAATTCCGGCACTTGTGCTCCCCACATTCCCCCCCCGGGCCTGTTCTGTTCCAGCAAAAACAACAAAGGGGCTGGTGACAGCCAGAAAAAGCCACATTCCTTCTGGTTTTTAACTTAGGCCATTTCCGCACTGGGCTGTTATAGCGCTATCATTCCGCTTTCGACCTGCTCCTGGGGCTTGCAGCTTCCTGGGGCCCCAGAGCTCTCTGGCTGAGAGTTCTCACGGCCCCTCCCTCAACTGCAAACCCCGGGATTCCAGACGAGGTTGAAAGGGGAAAAGAGCCCCACAAACAGTGTGGGGCAGGAAAGGCCCTCAGTCTTCCCGACTCCGCTCTGCGGGTAACAGAGGATCCGCCAGACTACACTGGGCAGCCTGAGGCCACGCCCCTCTCGTGTTTAGGCGGTCGCCTGGATACGAGGAATCGTACGCCTTCCTCTCCTTTCTCTCCCGCTCTCCCCTCTATGGTAGTCTGGAGCCGAGACCGATAGGATCCGCGCCATGCGGCGCTCTAGCCTTCCGCCGTGATATCTGTGGTACGTCGCCGTGTGCCCCCAGTGAGCGTGGGTTGGGTGGCGCGGTCGCTCTTGGCGCCCCGACCTCCGAAGCGTTTTCTGACTGAGAGAAAGCGGGAGAAAGAGAAAAGAGGCGAAGCCGGAGGCGGCCGCGCGAGATACAGGGAGGGTTGGACCTCGGCGGCCGCCGTCGTCCTTCCCTTGGAGGCCGCCTCCTCCTCCTCCTCCTCCTCCTCCTCGCCGGCCCCCGTCCCTCCCTCAGTCCGCCGGCGCGGCCGTGAAGCCCGCACGCCCTCCCCCTCCGCCCCTCTCGGGCGGCCTGTGTTTTCTCTCACCTCAGCGATGGAGCGCGGGGGCCTCCCCGGGGGCCGGCGGCGGCGGCGGCGGCGGCGGCGAAGGAGTGCGAGAAGCCGTGCGCCAGCGGGGGCCGCTGCCAGCCCAGCCCCGGCCAGTGCGAGTGCCGGCCCGGCTGGGTCGGGGACCAGTGCCAGCACTGCGGGGGCCGCTCCCGGTGGGTGCGGGGCCGGGGGGCGCCGGGCGGGCAGCCGCCCCTCTGTCCCGCCTGGCCTACCTGGCAGGGGTGGCGGGAGGCGGCGGCGGCGGGGGGGCGTGGGCCCCGCGGAAGAAAGGCGGGAGGCCAGTGGGCCCGGATGGGAAATGCTCGGGGCTCCGAAGGAGGGGGGCCGGGGGCTGTGAGAGCTCGGGAGGGGGCAAGGGGGCGGTCGGCGGGCACGTCCAGGGCTACGCGTTGGGCAGCCCTGGCCGTCCCGTTTGTTTCGCTGTACAGGTTGCCCCGGGTGCCCGTGGTGCCCTATAAGTAAATAATAGTAATAATCATCATAACAGGAAAAAATATACCTCTTCATGGTTCAGGGTACATTGCTTGGAGGGGAAGAAGGGAGGGAAGGAAGGCAGGGGCGTTGGAGAGGAGGGCGGGTGGGCTTCCAGGAGGCCACCTGGATGGCCACCCCTCTGCCCCGCCCGGCCTACCTCACAGGGTTGGTGGGAGGAGGAGGAGGCAGCGAGGAGGACCGTGAGCCCAGGAGGAGGGAGGAGAGAATGTCAATGGCCTCTAAAAAGAATTTATAGAAGATGCTCAGGGATCTGAAGCAGTAGAGGAGTGTGACAGGCTGGAAGAACATGGGAGCGGAGAGTTGGGTGGTGATGACATTGTTAGAGTGTGTGTGTGTATATCTGTTCAGTTTTACATATTTGGCAGTGCTGGCTGTCTTATTTGTTTGGCTTTGCAAAGTGCCATGTGCATTCATGGTACTATATAAATAAATGATATCATCTTCATTGAAATAACGAAACATGTTTTGGTGCTTTAGAGTGTATTGCATGGAGGGGAAGAAGGGAAGGAAGGAAGGCAGGGGCATAGGGGAGAACTCTAGTTCGGTGAGAGCATGGGCAGTGGGCTTCAAGATGTGTAGAACATACTTGTCGCTGCCCGTGTGCTATTATCAGATAGATGGTTGTTTCTGTATGTCTTCAAGTCACTTAGAACTTAGGGCAATCCTAAGACAAAGCTGTCAGAGGGCTTTCTTGGCAGAACCTGTTCAGAGGGAGCTGCCTTTGCCTTCCTCTGAGGCTGAGAGAGTGTGACTTGCAAAGGTCACCTGGTGGGTTTACATGGATTCAGGCTTTGCTCTCCCAGTGTCCCAGGTGAGCACTCAGACCGTTGCCTCTGAATAAATCTTGCCAAGGAAACAGCTGGAGAGCATCGACATGAGTCAGAGTCAACGTCAAGGTGTGCAACAACATGAAAAGACATCATTCTTAAGTTAATTGGTGCAGTAATCACCTGAGGCTTTAATCGTTATGTGGGCCTTTGGCATTGACTACAAGCGCACATCTGGGACTTCTGGAGGAGCTGTATCTTATCTAGGCTGCACATCCGTGCCAGTATCCTCTGCCAAATCTGAGAAAGGAACATCAGGTGATGTTAAAATGTTCAGAACAGCTAGAGGAAGGGCTGTACCTCAGTACTAGAGCCGCTGCAAGGAGCCCTGGTGCCGCAGTGCTTAAATGCCAGTACTGCAGCCCCAGAATTGTGAGTTCAGTCCTGCCGGGCTCCAGGTTGACTCGGCCTTCCATCTTTCTGTAGGTCCATCTTTCCGCAGGTCGGTAAAATGAGTATCCAGCTTGCTGGGACAATTAACTAACACATTGTAAACTGCTTAAAGAGCACTTAGCTGGTAAGCAATATAGAAATACACATGCTAATGCTATTGCTCTGTGTGTGCGTTTAAATACCTGGTGGTACCTCGAGGTAGATCTAGGAGAAGTCCTGTTTGAAACCCTAGAGTGGGGTGGGTAAAGCATAGCTCGTGGCCACATGTGACCCCCCCAGCACTAGAAAAAAATTCTGCTCACATTATTCTGTGAAAAAAGGCCTCTCCGCAAGCATGTTGCAAGGGCTAAAAATTGTCTGTCTGTCTCTTTCTTTCTTTCTTTCTTTCTTTCTTTCTTTCTTTCTTTCTTTCTTAAGGAGTGAGTGCAGTTGTGGAGTGTGGCCCTGCCAGGTCTCCTAGGGAGTTAAGGTGGCCCCCTAGCCTTCCACAGTCCCCTCTCACCCTAGAAGGATGCTGCCATCTTGGGTAGAGATTTCAGAGCTAGATAAACTTAACAGTCTTACTAGGGTTGTAAGGCAGTCTCCTGTATTCCTGTACACGTAAAGGGTTTTGTTTCTCCCCACCATGCGGAATTCAAAAAATTCCCCTTTTCCCTGATGGCGAAATGAAGATGATGTCGTTATGTCTCTGGTTGTTTTTTGAACACTATTGCAATAGGTTTGCCAGCTGTGGTTGGCAAGCTCTACAGTTAATTGGATCAAACGATAGTTAGAGAAGGAATGGGACAGAAGTACTGCCATAGGCAGGCTGTTAGACCTACCCCCTTTTTTTTCTTTTAAAGATAAAGGAAAAATAATTGAGTACCCTCACAGAATGGATGTGACATTAGAGGCCCAGCATGGTCTCATGGGAAGGGGGTTCAATTTGGCTTGGGTTCAGCTCCCATCTCAGCCATGGGGGTAATTAGTTAGCTTTTAGGAAGTCACTTACTGAGCCGCACGTTCCCATCTGAAAAATGGGATAATAGTGACCTCTCTTGTTTGGTTTTTGATGGGGATTAATGATAGCGTTTGGCTACTTCCTGTTTGGTGCCTTGGGGAGAGAGTAGGCCTATAAAATCTGAGTGAGTGAATAAATCAGTCTGGGCAGAGTTCATTTTCTGTTCAGTTGGTTTTATAAATAAAATCTTACCTGTGATTAAAAAGGAAACAGAGCAAACACACATTATGTAGACCCCCCCCCCGTTTGCATATTTTTACACATTCTGGTTCCATTTCCCTTGCCGGGTCACAGCGAGATTTGCATTAACAGGGCCTTCTGTCAGCACCGTCAAGTGAGAACTTGATTGAATTACGTTGACGTCCTCAAGTGTGAAGGCAGGTGATGTGGACCCTCTCCAACTTCATCGTTCACCCTTCACCGCAGCGCCTCTTACTCACTACCAGCCCCGAACTTTCAAAATGCCTGCTGTGCAGCACCTTAGGAAACAGCGACGTGAATGTTAATGTTGCCAAGTACTTTACATGGCCTTAGTATCTCTTGACAAAGGTTCAAGGAAGTGCCCTGCTGTTTTTCTGTTGTGGTTGTTGGTTTAGGTGCTGCATCTCCCCAGCATCACGCGTGAAAGGCAAATAGATTCTGGAGTTTATGTTCTCTGCCCGTCCTTCTTTTTCAGCTGCTCCTTGTGGCTGCTGTGGTTTGGAAGATTAAGCAGAGCTGCTGGGCATCACAATGAAGAGCGGTGGGTCAAAATGACAGAATTGCTGAAACCATCTGTAAACATGGTGTCAGTTCCTTGCATCATCTCACAGGTTAGACCATTGTAGAGAAACCAGGACCGCAAATTTCAGTTTCAGAAGTGCCTGTAGGCCAATTTAATTAATTTAGTACTGCTTTCATATTAATTGCACAAATGCTTAAGTTATTTCTTTCTGTAAAGCACTGTAAATGGCCACTTCATCCCTCTTGATTACTGTGGGCAGCAGCTAGAAAACCACTAAGAAAAGAGCTTTTGAAAAGAGCGTTCACTCTGTGGTCCCTGTCGGCTTGATGGAGTGGTAGTCCTTGCCCATCATAGAGGGCACATGCTGCTTATCCATAAACTGAAGCTGAATCCGTTGCAGCTGGTGGCCGCTGCTCCTGTTGACAGAGATTTTCAGTGCATACGATTCATTTGTAAATCGTAAAAATAAATGTGTTCATGAGTACTTTATTACTCCTTTGTTTTATTTTTCCAGGCACGTGCATTGAGGTGGCAGTGATTGTACTCTGATTACTGAGGATGCACAAGGAGATAATATTAAATAGCACCACAATTTACCTGAACTTGTCCCCCTCCCCATTTTTGATCTTATAGCTGAATATGTAAGGGATGCTGCAGAAGAGAGAAAAACACACGCAACCTAAAGTCAGTGTCTTCTAAATCCAAGCAGCCTCACTTTGTTTTCAGCATGATTCTAACCAAGGTCATCCTTCAAAATTAGTTTGGTTGGGACATGACTTTTAATCAGCCCCTGAGAAGCGATCTCTATCAAAAATACAAGTTACTTTTTCTCCTTCCTTCCTTAATCCTCTGTAATCCTTTTAGATGTTTGCAGAAAGTTTCTGGTACAGAAAAAACAGTATCGTGTGCAAGCCTGTTGGATACGTGCTTGATTACTCTGCGCGGTGACTGAGAAGGTCTGGTGTGACAGAATTAGATGCTTTCAGTACTGTTGCAGGAAATGCTCTTGGAAGAGAAAGCAGGTTTTTCTGAATCAGACTTCAAAATGTCATGGGTTTGGAAACTTCCAATTGATGGAGTGTATGTTTAGTCAAAAAGGGGGAAAAAGGACCTATTCTCCACTTCTTATTCTGCATGAACAACTCTCATAAGAGACACACATCATATGGCCTGGGAATACCCATCATCATGTCTGTGGAAGCAGAAAATCTTCATATATGAATAGGGCTGCTGCCTATTAAGAAAACCCTCCTGCCTTAGCAGTGGGGAGCCCCTTGATTTAGAGATGGGTAGGGAATATGCAACCTGTGGGCTGTGTATTCCCCCCAAGCTTCCTTTTGAGACCCCTAAGTTTCTTCTCATTTTTTAAAGGGGCTAAAACCGGGGGAAAGGCTATTATTGCCAAATCAGAAATGGCAGGAACTCACCAATTCTTGCAGTTACTCTTCTGAGGGAAAATCAAGTCTCTTGCAAAAAGATTAAGGTCACTTTTCCCACCCTTTCTAAGAAGCAGGGTGGCTTCTCCTCCAGCTAAGATATCAATGGTTCTGCAGTGAGAGGTGTCCTTTCTGTTTTCATTGTTGTTGTCCGGCTTCTCTTGTGCAGACAGATTGCAGTGGACCTGACAGCGTGCTTTGAAATAGATAACACGAGCTGGGACAAAATTATTTTGGCTGACAAAAGAAATTATGAATGTATACGTTATGGAAGAAAACCTGGTTTTTGAGTAAATAAAGATGTGAGTTGCTCCTGATAAATATTCACTAGGCTGTGTTTGTTTCCTTGCTTAATCCCTGCCTTTCTCTCTGTATAGGATCCAAGGTGGCCTAGAGCATTTAAAAAACATGATACAGTTAAAACATTACTTATGAGAAAGTAAAAAAAAAACACACACAAAACGGTTAAATGACAGTTCAGTTAAAAACAAGATTAAAGCAATGTAAAAAGTAAGGGAGACATGGGTCCCTCTAAATCAATTTCTTCAAAAACAGAGAACATAAAATAAATAGATAAATATATTCACTGAGTGTGAGGAGGTATAGATGTTTAAAGCAGGTAACAAATGTGTGATTAAATAAAAAGAGAATGTAAAGAAGAAGATATCATTAACTACAAGACTCAACAGGATACGAAACTATGAGTATTAACAAATTATACATACAAGATATTAAGAAATATACTTAAGGTTAAGATAGATAGGATTAATCTGGAATGAACATATATAACTTTTTTTCTTTAATAGAGGTACTTATTTATGAGATATACATTAATAATTATTTGCTCTGGTAAAGAAGTGAGGAAGAACTATAACATCAAATAAGCTACAACAGATTGTATAATTGTATTTTATTTAATATGTATTTTATTTGTTGAAATGTTAATAAAAAATATTCAAAAAAAAAAGGTAAGGGAGACTTAATAAAAAAGATAAAAATGCTATTCCATTAAAAACCCTTTCTGCCATGTAACTTATAAGCCAAAGGCCTGCCTAAATGAAAAGGTCTTTGCCAGCTGGTGAAAGGAGAGGAGAGGGGGGACCAACCAAACTTCCACAGGAGGGAATTCCACAACTTGGGAGCAGCCACTGAGAAGACTCTCTCTCATTTGCTCGCCAAGCATGCTTCTGTTGGTGGTGGGGTCAAGAGAAAGCCTTTCACTAAGGACCCAGGCATTCATCCTGTTTACAGACCGCACAAGCCCTAATGAGAGGACAGCTGCGTCGACACAACTAGACTATAAATGAGAGGTATCTGGCTTCTCTCACCCGAGTCAATAACTGCTCTTCTCAGTGGTTGAAACCCTGTGTCTTTCCCTTGCTTCCTTGCCAAAAACTCTGTTTCCAGTTGGACCTTCACCTGTCGTGTGACTACGATTCCAGTTTTCCCCTTTAGATTTGGTATTTCTGGACTTTTGGCTCTGACTCGGACGTGACGTGACCTGCTCTCTCCCTCTTTGCTGTGAGTAAGGAGCCTTGCTCCTACAAATCGCTGCTGTCTCTTGAAGCCTCTGCCCAGCTGCCTAGCCTGTCTGATACACGACAGGCAAATCCATACAAGGAGATGGGGTCTTTTCAGATGGTATGGACCCAATGTATAGGGCTTCCAAGGTCATAGCCAGCACTTTGAGGTCTGTCCAGAAACAGACTGGAGCTTTAACAACAATCAGGTGTTATCGATGTGCTTTAACACAAGTTGGAGGATGTCCCTGTGACAGGAAAGGAGTTGGGGTGGGGGGAAGGCTATCCTGTGGACAGGCTTATCAGATATAGCGAAGGTGCTCTGGTTTAGCCTGTAGACTTTAAGGAGCTATCTAAAATACCTCATCCCATCCCCAAAATTGGGCACCCCAGCATGGAAACCACTGGCAGCACAGATAAAGGTGGGGATGATTAGGCGCACGTTCCAACATTTCACAGATGAAAACTGAGACGTGTGGCCCAGCAACATTAGAGAGTGGTCAAGATGGCAAAAGTTACTAATGAGAAAGAGTACACAAGCTAGGAGAGGGTGCAACAGTTTGCTTTTGCTTGGGCCTACTGGGAGGGCTAGATATTCCCCTTTCACTCCCCATCTGCTGGGTTAATTGTATGCAAACTACTTTTGCACTTCAGACTGAGTTTGCAGCAGCTGAAGTAAGCAGAGGACAAAGGAAGCAAGGGGGAGGAAAAGAAATGGAGACATATTGGAAGAGCAGCCAAGAAAGTGGGACAGCAGCAGGGGATTAATTCGCACTTTTCCTGCCAAATTGGGAGAATTTGCATGTTGTGGGTCATGCACCATTCATGCAGCCTTTGAGTTCCTTAGAAGCTGGCTTGTCAAGGGCTTCTCAAAGAGGAAAAATTAAGGAACCACCACACTTTTCCTATAGTCTTCTAGACACAAACTGGACTGTGGTGAAATTCTGGTGGGTGTGGCCATGTGAAGACCCTGTGCAGCCTAAGAGCCGGTTCATGACGGTGGTCATATCCTGTACATAAAATGGTGGCAATGTGGAAATAGCAGATCTGGAACCTGGAGATCTTGTATATAGCCGGTCCTCCACTTTTGCAGGGTCAGCACTTGCAGATTTCATTATTCATGGGTTATTTTACTTATTAAAAAAGTTCTTACCCTATTTGTCCCACTATAGAAAAAATATGATCTCTCTAGGAATCACTAGGTCCTCCAACACAATTCTATAAGTTGCTTCTTCAGGAAGTAGACCATAGAGCAGCGGTTCTCAACCTGTGGGTCTCCAGATGTTCATGGACTTCAGCTCCCAGAAGCCCTGAGCATTGACCATAGTGGCTGGGGCTTCTGGGAGCTGAAGTCCACGAACATCTGGGGACCCACAGGTTGAGAACCACTGCCATAGAGTCACACTGGAGACCTAGAGGTTCCTCAAGAAAATGCTTCTTTGGGCATTGCTAGGTCCTCCAGCTTGACTCTGTGCTACTATGGTCCACTTCCACCAAAAGTTGACCATAAAAACATGCTGAAGGACCCAGAGATTCCTGGAGAAGTGTTCTCAATTTTTTTTTTAAATAATGTTCATGATTTTTATTTTTTATTTGCATTTTTCCGCTTTTGCAGGGGTCTTATGCCCCTAATCTCTGCAGAGGTGGAGGGATCACTGTGCATGAATCAGACACACACACAGTCTTTCTCCCAGTGCATGCAAGACCCATGGCTGTTTATAACATGGATCAAAACAAAATAGAGCTACATGCTAGTTATGTCATTTAAACATAAATGCATCTTATTTATTTATATCCGACTTTTCCCTTTGCACAGGATCCTGGGTGGCTTATGGCATCATGTCAGGCTGAAACCAAGAGCTGAGTTCAAAGAGTTTATGAATATTTTAAGAACACCAACAAAGGAAGGGGGAAAAATACAGTACCCCATAAAAACACTTGTGCTGGCTGGGGGATTCCAGCTGTCATTGTCCAGAAAGGAACTTTTCCAAACTTTGTTCCCAGGAGACGGGGAATGGATTGCAGGATGGCCCGTTTGTGCCCCCATCCCCCATGTGTGGCTTTTTAAAGCATTTCTTCTTTTCACGGCTGACTTGTTGCAGCCGCCTGGCAATCCGAGAGCAAGAGTTTCCCAGGAGAAAAGGAACTTGCTGTACAATTGCAGCCCTTGCGTTGCATGCTGAAATGCTGCCTCATTATAATGTAAAAGGGGGCCCAGGGGATGTCTTTTATTTTAAAAATGTCTTGTTATTAATTCCAAAGGCAGAGAAGGTTTGCTTTCCTGGTTTCTCATCCATGCTTTTGAAGTCCCCTGAGGTTCTCAGTCCCTGAAGGAGAAGAACAAGGGAGCTCTTTTTAACAAAGGCCACAAGGCCAGAGGGGGGAAGTAGAGCTCCCAATTCTCTGCTTGCTTGGCCAGGTGGGAACCAGATGGGGGGAGGGAGGGATGGACAGACGGTCAGTAGGTTGGTTGGTTCCTTTCCTTGTACAGTTCTCACTGGAGATTCCTTTTCTCTCAGAAGATCAGATGAATCTAGCAATTCTCTTATCAATAGTGTTTTACTCAATTGGTCTACCAGTTAACTATATGTAAATGAGAGCCAGTGTGGTGTAGCAGTTTGGAATTTGCACTAGGACTCTGGAGGCCAGGCTTCGAATCTCTGCTCAGCCATAGAAATCCCCCCAGGTTACCCTGCACAAATTACATTATCCCACTCTCAGAGGAAGGCAATGGTAGCAAACTTCTTCTGAACAAATATTGCCAAGAAAACCCTGTGATAAGTTCATCTTGGGGGTTACTGTTAAGTCGGAAGTCATTGGAAGGTATATAACAATCAATATGGCAATATAGACTCACAACCAATCTCCCAAGTATTACAAACATGCATCTACAACCATGTTCTCCAAAATGCCATTCTGATAGCAACAACATTGGAATAAAAATTGTTTTTTTGTGGTGGCGATTAAGAGTGCTGGATGGGGTCTTCCCTGTCAGCAAAGCACTGAGTCTGTTCTGGGATTTAGTCTGAACTTTAAAGGCACCTCCCAAGGTGACAAACCCTATCTTCAAATCAGATCTAGAATATTCAACACTGCAGAGATGCTTGCATCCTCCCAACAGCTGGTATGTTTGGGGGTAGGGCTGTACTTCAAGCAGTGGGCATTGACAGCTCCATGTCTGTGAATCTGCTCAGAGTTTAGTCTGAACTTTAAAGAAGCTGCCCAAAGTTGAAGGCTTTCACAGCCAGAATCCATAGGTTGTTGTGGGTTTTCCAGGCTTTGAGGCCGTGTTCTATTAGTATTTTCTCCCGACGTTTCACCTCCATCTGTGGCTGGCATCTTCGGAGGATCTGGTGGCATGGAAGTGAGACAGAGTATGTATACCGGTGTAGTCCCCGGGTGGGAGGGAGCAATTGGCATGTGTTACAGTTGGCCCGTGTGATGGCCTATTGTTAAATGGGGTATCCCCGGGGTGTATTGTCAGTCAGGGGATATGCATAGCAGTGCATTTAGTACATTAGCAACCCATTGTATTGTTTCTTGTAGACAGACCTCCAGAGTCTGGGTGGTCTTCACTGACGTATTTCTGAGTCTGGATTTTAGTGTTCCTCAGTACTGGTAGCCAAATCTTGTTTACCTTCTGAGTTTCTTCTTTCCTGTTGAAATCGTCCAGGTGTTTATGGATTTGCATGGCCTCTCTGTGTAGTCTGACATAGTAGTTGTCAGAACGGTCCAGAATTTCCGTGCTTTCGAAAAGCATCCTGTGTCCAGGTTGGCTTATAAGATGCTCTGCTACCACTGATTTTTTCTGGCTGGATCAGTCTGCAGTGTCTTTCGTGTTCTTTGATTCGTGTTTGGACGCTGCGCTTTGTAGTCCCTATGTAGACCTGCCCACAGCTGCAAGGTATGCGGTAAACTCCAGCAGAAGTGAGAGGATCCCTTGTGTCCTTTACTGAACGTAGCATTTGTTGAATTTTCTTGGTCTGTCTGTAGATTGTTTGGAGGCTATGTTCCCTCATCAGTTTCCCTATACCAGTGGTTCTCAACCTGTGGGTCCCCAGATGTTCTTGGACTTCAGCTCCCAGAAGCCCCAGCCACTATGGTCAATGCTCAGGGCTTCTGGGAGCTGAAGTCCACGAACATCTGGGGACCCACAGGTTGAGAACCACTGCCCCATATGGTCAGTGACCCCAGTGAGCCCGCAGAGCTTTGTTGCAAGGCCTCATTTGTTCAATAGCTAAATGTCAACCCAGTCTTTTCCAACCTGATGCCCTCCATACATATTGGACTACGACCACCAGTCTCCCTTGCCAGCCCAGCACACCCAGTGGCCATGCTAACTGGGGATGTTACATTTTTGCTCTTAGGTATGCAGGCCATGATTTGGTTAAGTTCATTTTTTGTGGGGATTAATTAATGCAGATTAATTTCTGATGGCTCCCTGGCCAATGAAAGGACAAATGCACTCCATGTTTTAGTTTGAAACTTAAAGGGCAATTAGTGGTAAGATTCAGGACCTTGGATAGATCCTTTAAAATCCGGGGGGGGGACCCCAAAGCAGATTCGCTGCTTCACTGATGTGGGAGCCAACAGTAGCTGTGACTAGTCAGTACGCATGGCTTTAGACTGGACTCTTCTCCAGTTTTTACTGATTGCAAGAGTACATCCAACCTGGTGTAAAACAGTGCCAGGCTGAACGGTGGCTTGTTAGATGCAGGTTCCTTCACAAAAGGATTTGGAGATTATCAATGGGCTCCTTCACAGCAATAAAGAGACAAAGAGACGGAGGTCAATAAACAGCCGGTGAGACAGAGTAGCTTGCTTTGTTTCTCCCCAGGAACACGCGCCTGCAGCCGTCTAACCCAACAGACAGGATGAAAAGAAACTCAGAAATATTGAGCAGTCAGGAAAAAAAGAGATTTTAAGCAGATGGCCCCAGTCGTGGCTGCCATCACAGGTTATTGACAAAGAAGTGATGAGCAGGAAAGAGAGGCAGAAGCAGAGAACGAGAGAGAGAGAGAGAGAATCATTCATCAAGTCTAGCCGGAAATGTGTGATCCCAACATCACATTTGACAAAATAAATTGTTTAAGGACATCTAGCTCTTCTTGACAGGTGTTCCATGGGAAGCAATCTGCTGGGTGAAGAGTCCAACTAATGGGGCAGCACTTCCTCTATTGCCTTGCTTTAGAAGATGGATTTTTTTCCTGCCCTGCATGTGAATGAAAAGGTGCAGCTCTGGGATGTGATGAACATCCTCTTCCCTTAATTTGGCTGTGAAGATTTATGTGTGGTTTTAACATTTATCCAGACCTGTTCTGAAACAAGATATAATAATACATCTAGGGCATCAGGCAGGTGACTCACTCAGAGAATCATTGAATGTTAGTGTTGTAAGGCACCTTAGAGATCATCCACTCCAGCCCCACACTCAGGGCAAGAATGTATCCACCTCGGCCACTGAAGTAATAATTAAATACCAGCAAAGGAGGGACCACCTCCAGTACCTAAGCCAGTCCTAACAGTCTGCTGTCATTTCAAAGGTTTCATACCATTAAGACATTTTTCCTAATATCTAGTTGAATTCTAGTTTCTTCGAAGTTCTCACGTTGTAACATATCCTAGCTAACGTGCTCTCAAAAACTTTACTCAGAGTTTCAAACAGAAGCATTTGTTTTAGCAAAGCAAGTAAAATAGAAACACTACCAAAATGTTGCTGAGACTAAAGAATCAGAGTTGGTTATAAGTTTTATACCTCGCTATACAAATTTTGGGGTGCATATGAAGAACTGGTTGAAGTCTTACATGTCAAATTGCCTCACCAGCACAGGCAGTTTCCCAGGTTATTCGCAGTTATTTACATACTTTTCATCAGAGGTGCTAGTGCAAGTATTTCTCCCCTTATCTATGCATTCTCATAACACCTTCTAGCTATTCATTGTCCCCACCCCACCCCCAATCTTCCTTTCCTTATGCCTGCTATACTTTGTGCAAATGTGATACAGGGGCTACTCCTTGTAACTTCAACTTTGGGGCATCATCAGGCTTCATGCTCCAGCCCCTGTGACAACATAAGTCCTTGAGCTTTGCCTCTTAAGGGCCTTTCTGCCCCACAGTGTTCTAGTGCTATCATTCCACTTTTAGCATCCTCTGGAATTCTGGGGTTTGTAGTTTACCGAGGCCCAAGACGTCTCTGGCTGAGAATTCTAAATGCCTCTCCCTGAACTGCAAACTCCAGGATTCCATAGGATGTTGAAAGTGGAATAATAGCACAGTGTAGTGCAGCAAGGCCCCAAGTCTAAGGACATGGGATAATCCTGCCCAGGCAACCCTGCAGCCAACACCCGTGATCTTTCTACCTGGTGACTGACAGGATCGAGCACGGCTCCTTGGCATGGCATACTTACCCTCTCCCTCCCACAGAGCTCTAGCACATCTCCGTCATCACTACTCCTGGAAAGAGTTAAGATGCCGCCACACACCAGCTTCAGCCTTCAACTCCCCAGTGGGACATCTCCCCAAACTTCCACATCTCCAGCTTTCTAAGCAACTTCCAAGAGTCCGTCGTGTGTTTCCAAGCCTTCTTCTCATCACCAGAAGAAGCATTGGGCTGCCTTTTCTTTCCCCTGGCCTCTGGGTCTGAGAAAGTCCTTCTGGAAGACTGGGAAAGTTGCTGGCATTCCGGCTAGGGAGGGTCTCAGCAGTGAAAACCACTGCAGCTGTGTTTCCAGCACACACCCACTAACATGCTGTGGTTTTCTTGGGGTTTTGCTGCCTCCTTGTGTTTACAAAAGATTCAGCAACTTGCAAAGACACAGGCTGGGCACAGAGAAGCCTGTAATGAAGTCACCAAATTGGCCAGGACGCTTGGGGGAAGTTCCTTTCTTGGACTGCTGTGCTGACTGGAGGATTCTGAGAGAGGCATCCAAAAAACGAACTTCTCTTAAGCTCTGGTGGGGGGAGGGAATAGAAAACTTTGAAGTATCTGAAGGGCTTTCTCAGTGAAGATAGGGCAGGCTGATAGCAGGGTAGCGGAATTCAAATGAGTGTCGGGGTGCCACAGGGTTCTGTCCTGGGCCCAGTGCTGTTCAATATTTTTATCAACGACTTGGATGAAGGAATAGAGGGCATGCTCATCAAATTTGCAGATGACACCAAATTGGGAGGGGTTGCTAATACACCAGAGGACAGGATCAAAATTCAAAATGACCTGGATAGATTGGAGAGCTGGGCCACGGCTAACAAGATGAAATTCAACAGAGAGAAGTGTAAGGTCCTACACTTAGGTAGAAAAAATGGAATACAGAAATATAGGATGGGGGACACGCGGCTGGATAGCAGTACGTGTGAAAGGGATCTAGGAGTCTTCGTAGACCACAAACTGAACATGAGTCAGCAGTGTGATGCAGCAGCCAAGAAAGCCAATGCAATTCTCGGCTGCATCAATAGGAGTATGGTGTCTAGATCGAGGGAGGTACTGGTACCACTCTACTCTGCTTTGGTTAGACCTCATCTTGAATCCTGTGTCCAGTTCTGGGCACCCCAATTCAAGAAGGACATGGTCAAGCTGGAGCAAGTCCAGAGGAGGGCGACCAAAATGGTGAGAGGCCTGGAAGCCATGAAGCCCTATGAGGATAGACTTAGATAGCTGGGGATGTTTAGTCTGCAGAAGAGAAGGTTAAGAGGGGACATGATAGCTATGTTTAAATATTTGAAGGGATGCCATGTAGAGGAAGGAGAGGGCTTGTTTTCTGCTGCTCCAGAGACCAGGACAAGGAGCAATGGATTCAAGCTGCAGGAAAGGAGATTCCACCTGAACCTCAGGAAGAACTTCCTGACAATCAGGGCTGTCCGGCAGTGGAATCGGCTGCCTCCATGGAGTGTAGTGGAGTCTCCTTCTTTGGAGGTTTTTAAGGAGAGGCTGGATGGCCATCTGTCACAGGGAGTGCTTTGAGGGTGTTCCTGCATGGCAGAAGGGGGTTGGACTGGATGGCCCCTGGGGTCTCTTCCAACTCTACATTTCTATGATTCTATGATTCTAATTGGATTGGAATTCTGCTAAATGTTAGGAGAATTGTCTCAGCTGCATGGACCAATAGCCCTGCTGCTTGGGAGATTCTAGTCTTTATCGAGTAAATTCCCCAAGCTCGGGAGCAGAAAATTAAACTGCTGCTTTATAACAATTGAGAGTTGGTCAAGAGCACACAATCAGATCTGTGCGTATAAAAATACAGGGCTGCCACATTGTTCTTCCAGCTCTGCTCCTGTGCTTAAAAACAACAACAGAAACAGCAGTGGCTTAACAGCCAGAAATAAGGAATGTGAAGCTCTATCCTCTGAGTTTCCTGTTTCTTTAAAAGCTGGATGCGTCTTCCCTTTGTGCCCTGCTCATCAGTGCTTCAGAACTCTGGCCGTTTCCACACTACACTGTTATAGTGTTATTATTCCACTTTCTATGGAATCCTGGGCTTTGCAGTTTAGGGAGGGGCCTTTAGAATTCCCAGCCAGAGAGCTCTTTGGCCTCAGGAAACTACAAACCCCAGGATTCCACCAGGAGGCTGAAAGTGGAATAATACCACTATTACAGTGTAGTGCGGAAATGGCCTCCATCCCCTGGCATGGCTGCCTGGATTTTAAAGTGAGTTTGAGGGGCTGGCTTGGGAGATGGAGCACAGCCACATTGTACCTAGTTGTTCAGTGGAGGATCTCAGCCAAAGTTAACAACAAACCTGCTGCTTTTACATGGGGTGGAAGACCCTCCAAGTAGTCGTCCCTAAAAGAGGAATAAATCATCAGTCCCGTTTGCTTCTCTATGAGGAAGGAAAGAGGCTCCCTGTGGCAGTCGGTGGCGTCCACATCATTGGAGCAGCAAATCTCCCCAAAGTTTCAATCTGGACTTTGAAGAAGGACTCCTGGGGCTGGACCTATTTGCGGAAACAAGGGTTTAGCTTCTTCAGAAGTCTGGACTACAACCTGAAGCAGATTCGCTGCATCACTGACGTGGGACCCGCCAGCAACTATCGGAGTAGCCATCTCGTCTTCTGCCGCAATTAGGCCATTTCCGCACGACACTGTTATAGTGCTATTAGCCCACTTTCAACATCCTGTGGAATTCTGGGGTTTGTGGTTTACTGCAGCCAAAGAGCTCTCTGGCTGGGAATCCATAGGATGCTGAAAGTGGAATAATAGCACTACGACAGTGTAGTGCGGAAATGGCCTTAGCTTGATATATTGAGCCAAACCCTGCAAAGAAAAGGCCTTGTTCTGGGCTGCTGGATTTGCACCTCCAGTCAGCCTGGGGCAACGGGCAGATGCTACGGAGAGAAGTAGGCTCTTGTACAACAGGTGGAAAACATTACTGCGGAAGATGACAAAACCCAGAATCCTCCAGTCAGCAAGACCAGCATTCCCTCTGTGTGTGTGTGTGTGTGTGTGGGTGTACCTACAGTCCCCAAACATAAAACTTTCCCAAGTTCTGGTTTTGTCATGTGCTTCAGAATCCAGGACTGCTCTTTGCCCCCTTGCCTCCTAAAAGTGTCATCAGTGGTGGGCCAGCATTGGTAGCCTTTGGGCAGATCTGCACTGCACTGTCATCACACTCTGATACCCCTTTAACCACCCTCCCTACACTCCATGGGATCCTGAGAACTGTGGTTTTGCGAGGTACCTAGAATTCTCCACCCCAGGCCGCCACTGGCGTCATTCAGAGGAATTTATGCACCTTTTGGGCTTCCATATGATATGGCCCTTGAAGCGGTATCAAACTGCTATGACGATGCAGTGTGGATACCCTCTCTATTTCCATTCTCTTCTTCACCAAAGAGGCTTTGGGGCTGGCAGAAATGACAGGATTTTTTTTTTCCTGACTACACCATTTGTCACCACAAACAATAATTCAATCTTTGCTTCTCCCCTTCTTTTTCCTATCAGAGATACCTTCACATCCCTAAGACTTACCCAGTATTTCACTTTTTCGCCACTTTCTTCAGCTGGGCTGAAAATATTTCCCTATTTATAATGGTCCTTGAACCTTTTGTACAGATACTCTGGGAGCCTCAAGTGACAGCCGATATATTATTTCTCCCCATAGGCCCTGTATTTTTTTTATTTTCAGAAGAACAATGTGGCTATATTTAATTCACTGTCTTAGTCTGTTTCCTGGCTAAACCTTCTGCTAGAAGGAAAGATAAATCCATTTTGTTGCCGTGCTATTTTGAACGCTCTGTTGTACTCAGAAGCAAAAACCAGTGTTTTCCACATTCCTCCCATCACGTTTTTAAAGAAATTATTATTAAAACAGCTTTGCCTCTGATGGAACAATACAGTTTGAATACATTACTGAAGGAGGAAAGCTCATGTACCACCTTGAAGCCGTGCTGTTCAGCCCATCTGGGTTACTCCAAGGATAATTAGTTCCGAATGTCTAATTAAGGTCTGATGGGAAAGAGAGAAAAGGGGGAATCGGTCTTTGGAATATGCTGAATAGCTCAGCTGAGGAAATTATCTTGTCATTGATAGCAAAGACAAAATTAGCATCCTAAAAGCAGAGAATCAAGAGCAGATAAGAGAAACGAGGGCCATTTCCGCACCAGAGTGTTATAGCGCTATATAACCCTCTAGTGCGGAAATGGCCGAGTTAGCATCTAAGTCTCTCCTTCTCTGTGTGTGTTTGTGTGTCCCTGTGTTTGTATGCAATACAAGTACGTCCTTTAAAACAGAGTTTGGAACTTCTGTCTGTGCTTCTTTTTCTCTGACAAACATCTACAGCCTACAATCTCACCTCAAGCTGGTGGTCTGTGTGTGCATTTTTAAGCAAATAATTCCTTAAAAATGCAGTTATAGTTATCAGTCTTGATAGTGATAGTTATTAGTCTTGAAGAAGGAGGTTACAGTTGAGGAGTCAGACAACGTCTGAAGGCAGCACGAAGGAACGGTGGGGTCCGGATATATAGCCTCTTTCATACCCTGAAGGAATGGGTTGACGAAGTCATAACCTTGACCTATGTGAAAACCTTCAGTATTGGACAAAAATGTCCTACAAATTTTATTGTGGAATTTGTCGCCGACAGGATTCTGGTCAGGTGTAGATTTTCCTTTGCTTCCTCCATTAGCCCCTGGAATTCCATGAATTGCCTGCCAACATTTATTTCTCAACAGCTTCAAAAGCAGCCTTATCCTTTCCTTTTCAGATGATGAAAACAACTGCAACATGTTGCTGGATTTGTACGCAAGCCAACTGATCTGTAGCTCCCAGAGAACCTCCCAAAGGGGCATTTCCAGAAATCATTCAGACAGCTTCAGCCTGCCGCCTCGTGAAGCACTAGTATGGAAAAGGCCAAGTGAAGAGATCATCTCTGGCACCCAGGCCCAAGAATTAACAAAGCAGTCTTTGCTCTGGCTGGGGCTCAGCGGGAAGAGACGAGATTTTTTTTGGCTCCAGGCGAGGTTTAGTCAGCTTTTGCGTTACCAAGATCACAAGTGCTGGGAGGATCAGACTGATGATGAAAAGTGGCTGCAACTGCTTCCTTCTCGAGGCTGGGAGTGGGGGGAAGAAGAAGTCATGAATCTGGGCCTCCCCCTTGCACGGGCTCAGTACATTTAGCACAACGGTCTCAGCCGAACAAACAGAAAAGAGGAAATGTCTTGCCAACAAAGGAGGACAAAAGGGGAATTCAGTTACGTGAAACTGGCAGTGTTCGTTTGTATGTGTGTCTGTGCTTTCAAGTTGCCTGTCGACATATCGTAACCCCATGAATTTCCTAGGGGTTTTCTTAGGCAAGGAATCCTCAGAGGTGGTTTTGCTGGTTTCTTCCCCTGGAATATAGCACCTGGTATTCATTGGCGCTCTCCCATCCTAGTACTAACCAATGCTGAGCCTGCTTAGCTTCCAAGATGAGGTCGGATCTGGTACCTTTAGGGTATTTAGGCTATGCTTCATTTATATTTTATTGTTGTTGTATGTCCTCAAGTTGTTTCCAACCTTTGGCACCCTAAGGAGAAGCTATCATCAGGTTTTCTGGGGGCTGAGAGTATGTGACATGCCCAAGGTCTCTTCCAGGGCTGAGCAGGAAATCAAACCCTGGCCGCCAGGGTCATAGTCTAATGCTCAAACCACTACACCAGAGCTTTCCAAACTGGGTTGGGAACATGTTAGTGTGTCACCTGCAGTGTGTAGGTGTGTCATGTGAACATAATGGTGGAGGGACCGCGTCTCCCACTGCTGTGACGGGCCAGGCAGCCCCTCCGCCTGGGCTTGACCTCGCCGGGGTCTTCCTTGGCCCGCGGTGGTGGTGGCAGAGGCAGCCCCTTCGCCCGGGTGAAGGGGCTGCCTCTGCCACCGCCATTGCCATCGCGGGCCAAGGAAGACCCCGGCGAGGTCAAGCCCAGGCGGAGGGGCTGCCTGTCCCACGGCAGCCACTGCCCCAGGCCAAAGAAGACCCCGGCAAGGGCGGCAGTGGGCCAGGCTTGGGTGGAGCGGCTGCCTCCACTTACTGAATTACTATGTCACAAGATGATGCGTGTCTAGGTCACTAAAAGTCAGCATGGATTTCTCAGAAATAAGTCATGCCAGACCACTCTTTTTATGATAGGGTTACAAGCTTGATAAATGAAGGGGATGCTGTGGACGTGGCATATCTTGATTTCAGTAAGACCTTAGACAAAGTTCCCCATGACATTCTTGCAAAGAAGCTTATAAAATGAGGGTTGGCCAAGGCTACTGTTAGGTGGGTTTGTAATTGGTTGACCGACCGAACCCAAAGGGTGCTCACCAATGGCTGCTTTTCATCCTGGAGAGAAGTGACTAGTGGGGTGCCACAGGGTTCCATCCTGGGCCCAGGGCTATTCAACATCTTCATCAATGACTTGGATGAAGGAGCAGAGGGCATGCAGATCAAATTTGCAGATGGCACCAAATTGGGAGGAGTTGCTAATATGCCAGAGGACAGGATCAAAATTCAAAATGACCTTGACAGATGGAAGAGCTGGGCCAAAGCTAACAAAATGAATTTCAACAGAGAGAAATGTAAGGTCCTGCAGTTAAGGAGAAAAAATGGAATATACAAATATAGGATGGGGGACGTGTGGCTGGGTAGCAGTATGTGTGAAGAGATCTAGAAGTCTTGGTAGATCACAAGCTGAACATGAGTCAGCAGTGTGATGCGGCAGCCAAGAAAGCCAACATCATTCTTGGTTGCTACAATAGGAGTATTATGTTTCGATCAAGGGAGGTAATGGTACCACTCTATTCTGCTTTGGTCCAACCTTTTCTGGAATACTGTGTCCAGTTCTGGGCACCTCATTTCAAGAAGGAGATTGACAAGCTGGAGCGTGTCCAGAGGAGGGCGACCAAAATGGTGAAAGGTCTGGAAGCCATGAAGCCCTATGAGGAGCAGCTTAGGAAGCTGGGTTTGTTTAGTCTGCAGAAGAGAAGGTGAAGAGGGGACATGATAGCCATGTTTGAATATTTGAAGGTATGTCATGTTAAGGAGGGAGCGGGCTTGTTTTCCACTGCTCCGGAGACCAGGACAAGGAGCAATGGATTCAAGCTGCAGGAAAGGAGATTCCACCTGATCCTCAGGAAGAACTTCCTGACGGTCAGAGCTGTCTGGCGGTGGAATCTGCTGCCTCAGTGGAGTGTGGTGGAGTCTCCTTCTTTGGAGGTTTTTAAGGAGAGGCTGGATGGCCATCTGTTGGGAATGCTTTGATGGGTGTTCCTACATAGCAGGGGGTTGGACTGGATGGCCCCTGGGGTCTCTTCCAACTCTAGGATTCTATGATTCTAAAAGGTATGTCACCAGCATAAAAAGTTTGGAAAGCTCTGCACTACACCATGCTGAATCTCTTCATTTATATATACAGATGCAAAATTAGAAATGAATTTTATAACTGAAATAGAATTACATCCATCTCATCTCAGTAGGAAAGGGAAGGGAGTGACCAAGTGACCTGGTGTAAGGATGCCCATAAGATCTACCACAGAATCCCTTGGATTTTCCCTGTTTTGAATGGATGGCATATTCAAGATACCAGATAGCCCTGACTCAACGGGATCAATGGCTGGGTAAGGTTTGTGGATATATTTACATATACAGTTGGCCCTCCACATTTGCTAGGGTTAGGGGCACACGACCCATGCAAAAGTGGAAAAATTGCAAAGATCTAAATGCATGTGTGTGTCTGTGGGAAGGGGGCTGAGGCACAGTGGGGAGAGCGGGAACCCAGGATTGAAACCAGGTCAGGGAAAGGAGAGGAAAGACAGGGAGTTGGCATGGTGCCCTCCTACTTCTTCGCACCCATTTCGTTCCTTGAATGTGTAGAGGGGGCATCAGGAGTGGATTTGTGGTGCTGAGAAATTGGGCTCTGAGCCATCCTTAGCTGGTCAGGCAGCAGCTGGTGGAGGAGAAGGAAGGTAAGAGGTGGGTTTTTTAAAGGGCTACATCGCCCAATCAGAGCTGCGGAGAGGGAGGTTTCCCCCAGAAAAGAAGCCCCTGAAGTGGGGGGAGGGGTTAGAGAAACTTGAAAATAATCATATCCATGAAAGTTAAACCCTCAAATGTGGAAAGCCAACTGTATTCATTTGGGAAATATTGTGTTATTGTCATAGGCACCAGCTGTCCTTTGCCAGGCAACGGAGTGCAGAAATATTTAGCAGACAAATGGAGATAGCTTAGCAGTTCAGTAGAACTTGCCTGTTCAGGACGAAGCGGAAGCAAAGACAGGCCTCAGTCCAAGAGTTCAGGAATCCATTGAGCTATAAGGTCAGAGAAGACGGCGAGCAGGGCATCCGTAGCACACACAAGGGCAGGTGCCAGCAAACACATACATTGTTTCTAGCATAGGGCCATCGTCTTCTGCCTTCCTTAAACAGGCTGGAGTCAGCTGGCTCTCATCCCGGGCCAATTAACTCTCAGTGCACTCACATCTGCTTTTTGACCTTCAAGGCTGCTGTTCACCTGGAGAAGCTGATTCCTGGCCCGTGACACTTACTTTTGAAAGTGAGGGAAGATGAAGAACAAGATATAGATCAAAGAGAAGGAGAACAAATCACATTTTTGCAGATTGCTGGCTTCATATAACACGTCCTGCAGGGAAAAAATGTA
The DNA here is from genome assembly GCA_948472985.1 of Iguana delicatissima. Classification (NCBI taxonomy): domain Eukaryota; kingdom Metazoa; phylum Chordata; class Lepidosauria; order Squamata; family Iguanidae; genus Iguana; species Iguana delicatissima. Next base: position 219,171 of record CAOKZL010000281.1, on the reverse strand, counting down.
TATTATTTCATACCCAAAACCCAGCAGTGGAAAGAGCACCCTGCAGATGACAGAGCAAATGAGAGCACTGGCTGAAATACACACATTCAGATTAACCAGGACGAACCTTTGGCGATGTGTATCCTTGGAAAACTCCTTTGAGGTGCCTTTTAAACACAGAATATTAAACATAACAGCTCATGGGGAAAAGCCTTTTAACAACATAGTATGTTGTTGTCATTTTTAATGGCTTTGCTGCTAAATTGCTTTTAATTGAGCTTACAGCTAAATTCTACTGTAACTTTTGCAGCTTTTCATGGTGCAAATTCTTGTATGTACCTGTTTGAACTTTCTAAGCCGTTAGCTTTGTAAGTTTGGGAAAAGGGGGAATATACCAACAAGTAAATTTATGTTCATGAACACAATTATAATTTGGTTGGGCTATGCAAGGCTACCCCAGCTGGAGCAGAGCTGCTGGAATCCCCAGCCAGTACGGCCAGTTGGATGATGAGAGTTGTGGTTCCAAAGAGCTGGTGCACACCTAGGGCGCGTTCACATCCCACAATTATAGCACTATTATTCCACTTTAATGATCTTATGAATATTGGCTTTATAGTCTGGTAAGGCACTTATGCTTTCTGGCTGAGCGTTCTTAAGTACTCTTCCCTAAGCTAAAAATATTAAAGGCCTATTCACACTTTGTTGTTTTGTGCCTTCAAGTCATTTCCGACTTATGTCAACTCTAAGGCGAACCGCAGTGGAGTAGCAACAGGGGGGAGTGGCAGGCGTTTTGCCCCCAGCGGCAATGTTTTGGGGGCATCCTGGCTTGTAGCCACCCCCCTGCATGCCGCGGCCACACCCCCACGCACTGCAGCCCCCCCTCCATGCACCGTAGCCATGCCCCTGCCACCCCCCCACACACACTCCAAGCTCCACCACTGGCAAACCTATCGCAGGTGATAGAGAAGCCTGAGAATGACGGGACTTAGAGTAGCACAGAAGAGTATAAAGAAATCAATTAACCAGGTTTCTGCAGACCGTTCCTCGTTTTTGTAATCTTTAAGTTACCAGCCTAGCACCTGGGGAATTAGAAATTGCCAGTCTTAAGAAGAGCAGCCTGGCCTGGAAAACACATAGGCCTTGGGAATGGAAAATATGCTACTGATAACAAAGGAGCCTGTACTGCCAGGATCCCAGAGCACAGAATGTAAGCAGGCCCCACTTTGGATAAATAACAGATAGGTACTAAGTGACTGATATATTTGTGGGGGGGTACTATGTGGCCATTTCTGCAGTAGACTGTTATAGTGCTGTTATTCCACTTTCAACATCCTGTGGAATCCTGGGGTTTGCCGTTTAAGGAGGGGTCCCTCCCTAAACTGCAAATCCCAGGATTCCATAGGATGTTGAAAGTGGAATAATAGCACTATACCAGTCTACTGTGGAAATGACCTGTGACTGCTCTGCACATGCTCTGATACCTGAAGCCCACCAGATTTTACATAGAAGTGATGAAACTTAGTACACTAATTTCATTTTCTTATAAAAAGTATAAACGTGTATGCCTTTCTTTGCTCTGTATGTCTGGTTTGGGATTCTCTGGACATCTCTTGGTTTCAACCTGGGTTGAATATTTTTATTATTGTTTTGAGTCTCTCGCTGATGTGTAACTTTTGGCTGTGTTGCAGCCCAGGGAAACCCGCCCATGGTTGCTATCATGGGGTTTTCTGGGGGCTGAGAGTGCATGTCGTGGCCAGGGTCACCTAGTGGGTTTTTGTGGCTGAGCAGGGAATCAGATCCTGGTCTCCAGGGCCATAATCCCACTGAGCCACTTTGGCTGCTATCCAGGGCCATAATCGAGTGTTCAAACTACTATACCATGCAGGGTCTCTCTTATTCATATGACAGAATTGTAATGCAATTATCCTACTTTAGCTGCCAAGATTACATCCTGTGGAATTTGGTGAGGCATTGGAGCATCCTGGCTAAGAATTCTAAATGCCTCTCCCTAAACTGCAAATCCTGGGATTCCATAGGATGAGACCACGGCAGCTAAAGTGGAGTCACAGCACTGTAATTGTGGAGTGTGAATGATACCCAAGTTGGGGTGGGGTGGTATAAGTACATGTGCTTATACCAGAGTTTTCTTTTTTTAAAGTTGAAACCCCTTGCCTTTAAGCCTTCAGGATTCAAGTAACTGAGAACGGGTGAGTCCATCTTGATTCTGGAGCAAATGTGTGTAAATTCATGTACAGTGTTTACATAGATTGTACAGCGACAGGACTGGTATTTTATTTTGCCTGCAGCATTTTTTGCAACGCACTTTCATCAAAATGTCATCCTGGGCCATTTTACAAGTGAGTGAAATTACAAAATGCAAAATCCGTTACCGTATCAGAAAAGGAAAAATCAACAAAGTATAGAAATATTTCAAAACACCTAAAGCACTTGGCCATGTAATCCTAATAAACATCTCCTTGGAAGTAAGCCTCATGTTAGTCTAGGGCAGTGGTTCTCAACCTGTGGGTCCCCAGATGTTCGTGGACTTCAGCTCCCAGAAGCCCCAGCCACTATGGTCAATGCTCAGGGCTTCTGGGAGCTGAAGTCCACAAACATCTGGGGACCCACAGGTTGAGAACCACTGGTCTAGGGCTACAGTACACACACACACACACGCAGCTACTTGCCCCACTAAACAGAGGCGACTTCCGCCCTACATTGTTATAGTGCTATTATTCCTGTGGAATTCTGGGGCTTGTATTTTCCTGAGGCCAAAGAGCTCTCTGGCTAAAGGCCCCTCCCTAAACTTCAAACCCCAGGATTCCATTGGAGGCTGAAAGTGGAATAATAGCACTTATAACAGTGTAGTGCGGAAATGGCCCAAGTTTCAGATCAAACCCTGAAGGTGCTATTCAAGGTGCTGAGCCATTTTGGGGACTGAGTTCAGCACTTTGGATAGTTCTTTCAAAGCATTTTCAAAGACCTCTAAAAGCCCCTCCCTAAACTGCAAACCCCAGGATTCCATCGGAGATTGAAAGTGGAATAACAGCGCTATAACAGTGTAGGGCGGAAATGGCCTAAATGTCTCTTGCAGATGTGAGCAGACGTATTTAGAATTACTTTGCAGAATTATTTAAAGGCTTTGGCAAATTGCATGGAGAAGGGGAAAGGGGACTTTTCCCTTGAACATCACCATCTAGGAAACTGCAGATGTGACCCCTATATAACCTCAAAAAGGGTCCTTAGAGTAAAGAGGATCTGATGATTCTCAGACTTCTAAATAATTTATTAGGATTCAGTCCTAGAAGATTGAGAGAGGGGGAGAGGAAAAGCTAGCAGAAATAATTTGATACAAAGGGATCAAGGAATTTGCTTAATCCCAACACTCTGAAATGTACAACATGCCCTGAATCACCACAAAAATTGTTCCGTGGCTTTTACCTATCAGGAAATTGCTTGATGGCATTTTTATGGGCCTTTGGCAGAAACTATGATTGCCTTAGGAAAAAAATACAGAATAAGAAAATGCAAGAAAGAGAGAAAGAGAAATTCCCAATGTATTTCAGGTTTATAATTTAGGGAATTGTTTTTTTAAGGCATTACAGTTTCTTCTTTTTCCTTTCTTAATTTACATGACTTTAAAGCTGCTACTGAGGACATCAAAAATGATCAAAACCTTGACTCAGTCCTCAATCAAAAGGGAGACTGTAGTCAAGAAATCAGAAGACTAGGACTTGGAAGGGCAGCTGTGAAGGAACTAGATAACCTCTTCAAGTTTAAAGATAATATCATTAAATGCTAAAATCAGAATCATCCACACCGCAGTATTTCTGATTTCTGTGCATGGTTTGAAAGATGAAAGGAAGAGAACCAGCTCATTTGAAATTTGGCGTTGGAGGAGAGCTCTGCAGATATCTGGACTGTCAAAAAAGACAAACGAATGGGCCCTAGAGCAAATCAAGCCTGAACTCCCACAAGAAGCCAAATTGACTAGACCAAGTCTATTGCATTTTAGACACATCAGGACACAACATGTTTTTGTTTTTTTGTTTTTTTAAAAAAGGTTAGTTTACGTCCTTTTCTTCCCCCAACACTTTCTGTCTCTCTCTCTCTCTCTCAATGTTTCTGATATTATCAAAATGATGCATGATAATGCATGAAAAATTGCAAAGGATTGGGCTCTTACGGAAGCAGCAGGACTGAACATGGCTTTCTACGTAAAGATATTGGTGCTGGCATCAAGTCCTGAATTTCAATCAGTCAATCCACTACTATGTCACCAGGCCCAGAATAAATGTCACACGTCCAGGCTGGAGTAGAACTCCATCGTGGTCTAAACCATCTTAATCCAGCCTTGCTCCTACCTGGTTTTTCCCTGTAATGCTAACATGGGGGGGGTACCTACAGGGGAGATGAGTGGATGAGGCACGGGAGTGTAGTTGACAGTTCAACAGTTACCTGTTTACCCTAAAACAAGCCCCATTGTCTTTGATAGGGTTGTGCATCCTATGAAACGCGTGTCAGATTGCAGTCAGAATAAAATGTCCCCTGGCCAGATTCCAAGAACGGAAAGTAGGAGAAAATAACTTGGCCAAGACCCAGGGAGGCAAATGAGGAGAAAACTGGCGGGTCTGGGATAAAGAAAAGGGTTTAGCGCTCCCCTCTTACTCTGCAGTTATACTCTGCAAGTGCTCCACTGTATTTTTGGAAGCACACAGAGAGCAAAAAAGAGAGATAGATGCTCTAGTCCATTTCAGCCCAAAAAAGAAAAGGTGGCGGGGGAAGGACTCTAGCAGCACCATGAAGAGATGATGATTTATTTTGGCATGAACTTTTCGTGGATTTCAGTCCATGTCAGATGCCGCACAGTGTTAGCACCAGAGGTATTTAAGCAATTATATAGTGACAGGGATGGGATACAGAAGGACTTGTGTCATTTTACACAACTGTTTGGAAATCTATAGCCAGTGGCCAGTATCATAATTGGCACCTTTCTGTACCCCATTACACTCTACTCCCACCCTCACCTGTAACTACGTTACTGCCGAAATAGCCTGTGGTTTCAGTATCATGCTCCATCAGTGCATCTGAGGAGATGGATTGAAATCTGCAAAAGTTCATCTTAAAAAAAAAATAGGATCATAGAGCTGGAAGAGACCTCAAGAGCCATTTAGTCCAACCCCTTCTGCCGTGCAGGAAGACGCCATCCAAGCACTCCCCTTGACAGATGGCGGTCCAACCCCTTGTTGAAAAACCTCCAAACGAGGAGACTCCACCACACTCCCAGGCAGCAGCATATTCCACTGTCAGACTGCTCTTACTGTCAGGAAGTTCTTCCGGATGTTCAGATGGAATCTCTCTTCCTGAAGTTTGAAGCCATTGCTCCATAGTGTCCTAGTCTTTGGAGCAGCAGAAAGCAGGCTTGCTCCATCCTCCACATGACATCTCTCCAAAGATTTAAACATGGCTATCATGTCCCCTCTTAACCTTCTCTTCTCCAGGCTAAACATACCCAGTTCCCTAAGCTGGTCCACATAGGGTTTCGTGGTTTCCAGGCCTTCTACCACTTTGTTTGCTTCCCTCTGGACATGTTCCAGCTTGTCAGTATCCTTCCTGAACTGTGGTGCCCAGAACTGGACACAGCATTCCAAGTGGGGTCTGACCAAAGCAGAATAGAGTGGTATCATCACTTACCTTGACCTAGATGCTATACTGCTATTGATGCAGCCCAGAATGGCATTGGCTTTTTTAGCTACCGCATCACATTGCTGGCTCATGCTCAGCTTGTGGTCTACTGAGACGCCTAGATCTTTTTCACATGTATTGCGGTTAAGCCATGTGTCATCCATCTTACACCAGTTAGTCTAGCGGTGTTGCTAGATTTCTTCCTTTGGTGACTCGTGGCTCCCATGTCAGTGGGTTGATGAATCCAATATTAGTCTTTAATGTGTGCTTTGAAAGAGCTATCCAAAGTGCTTAATTCAGTCCCCAAAATGGCTCAGCACCCTGAATAGCACCTTCAGAGTTTGATCTGAAACTTGGGCCATTTCCACACTAGACTGTTATAGTGCTATTATTCCATTTTCAACATCCTATGAAATCCTGGGGTTTGCAGTTTAGGGAGGGGCCTTCAGAATTCTCAACCAGAGAGCTCTTGGGCTTCAGTAAACTACAAGCCCCACAATTCCACAGGATGTGGAAAGTGGAATAATAGCACTAGAACAATGTAGTGTAGAAATGGTGAAAGTGTGCATTCACCCCCGCCACTAACATGGAAGCCCTCAAATATCACTGATTTCTCTTCCTTCCTTCCTTCACCCCTTTCTTTTTTACACTTGGCAAGGTAGTTGTGTAGTTGCGTTCTTTGCTCCCTGGCTTATTCTTTCTGCTGGCTGCCCCTGTTCAACTGCAGAATTTCACACCCTGATGAAAAGCAGACACCAGAACTGTTTACACATAGCACAACACCTAGCAAGCGCATGTTTATTTCAGCGAAGTCACATCAGCTTTTCAACCAGCCACTAGCTAGCAGCTTGTGTGCAAACATTAGCAGCTAATAACATTTAACAATGCTTTTATTCATTCTGGCATATATCCCACCTTTCTGCAGCAAAGCTCATGACAACAAACAGCAACACTATTAGAAACACAATGCAATGAGAAGTAAAAACAAACACTGGAAAGGCAGGATACAAAAAAAAAAAAAGCAAAGAGCAATTCCATGCAGTTACTTTCCAGCTGGTTAAAAACAATTAACCACAAGATCTTAGACACGTATGATCCAAAATCCTTTGGAGGAAAATGGGAAGTCTGAGGAGCCAACTTCCACCGGGACCAGATATTGCCTCTTCTCATGTCATGGTCTCTATCTCAGCTCTATAGAGGCTGCACTCACTATTTCTAAACAGAACTAATATTTATCTCCATCTTGTAAAACAAGCATTTGAGGTCTTCCAGATGTTTTCAGATGCCAGCTCCCTTTATCCTTCATCATTACCTGTGTTGACCAGGGCTGCTGGGAGTTATGGTCCCCAAACAGCTGGGAAGCCTCAATGGAAAAATCTTCATCTGGTGATCCCTCCATATCTAGCTTCTGGTTAGCAGCACAAGAGCATGCTTTCAGTGGTCAGCTGGCAACCTTATACAGCCGATCAAGCAGATTATCCACTGCTTTTGAGTGCTGAGTTGTGGGGAGGGCTACAGCCCCCCGGAGAATGAGAAACTGTATAGTTTTTCTCCCTACCTGCAAGATGGCAAGGTCTTTTCTAGCAAAAATTGTTGCATTTGTGAGATTAAATTTTTAAAAAGCCGACTGTGAAACAGCAAAGAGTTTCTTATGAAATGAGAGAGAGAGGCCAGAATGGCCTCCTTCCAGAATTAGGTAAAGACATTTTTATACCAACAAGCAATCGATGTGTGATTATATGTGGCCTGTCTGATAGAACATTCTGGATATTATTAATTGTGTAGGGTGTTTGAGTTTTCATTTTTGTATTTCTTTAAATTTTTAATTCCTTTTGATTATTTAATTATGTCTCAACTTTTTTATCCTGTATTTTTATATTTATATTTGTATATAAGCTTGTTTATATTTATATTATAGATTTATATTTGTATTTTGTATTCTGTGGGTTTTAACTTGGTCTTTTTCATTATTGTAAGCCACTATGAGTCCCAACCTGGGGACAAAAGTAGGGTATAAATAAGGATAACAACCGCAGCAACAATCTATTTTATCAGTCCTTTCCGTCAATCAGGTTCTGCGCTTGTCGTGCGACTGTGACTGTGTGTAGGTGACTGCACAGATCTTTTGGCCTGCAAATAGAATGCTTTTGTTTGTCTTGCTCTTACACAACCAAAGGGCTAGAAGTCAAGTTTAAGGAGCTGGATCTGTCTGTGCTTGGAGAAGAGAAGATTGAGGGGTGTCGTGATAGCCACCTAAAGGGAGGTCACATCGAAGAGGAAGCGAGGTTGTTTTCTGCTGCTCCACAGAAAGCAATGGATTCCAATCACAAGAAAAGAAATCCCACTTAAATATTAGGGGGGAAATTGATCATAAGAGATGTTCAACATTGGAATACACTGCTGCCTGGAAGCGTGGTGAAGCCTCCTTCTTTGGAGGTTTTTCAACAGAGGCTGGATGGCCGTCTGCCAGGAATGCTTCCGTTGTGTTCTCCTCCGTGGCAGAATGGGGTTGGAGTGGACGGACCTTGCGGGCCCACCCAACCTGTGTGTCTACGATTCCGTGACCTCTCACCGCCGATGACCATTCCTTAGTAAACTGTCTTTATATGTCGCAACATCCTCCCTTGTCAAAAACGAGAACTTGTGCAAATGTTCTTCACATCCTCAGTGCTGGATAATTGCGCCCCATTTTTTCTGGGCAGGGCATGGTCAGAAGAAGAGTGAACTAGTGGCCATTTCCTGCCTTAGTGGACCTTTCATTTTTGGAACGGCAGCAGCTGCCGAGCACTAATGTCCTTTGTGTTTGCTTGGTCTGATTAATTCGATCCGGCATAAGAGAGTCATTGTCACTTCCTGTGACTGCTAAGAACAAACGCTTCTTTTTCTTTTTCTTTTTCCTTAAACTGGCCCTGTGGCTGACACAGCTAAAAAAAAGTGCATAGAGGTGTTGAATATTAGTAGATATGTTGTATGTTTGTAATAGGATGGTTAGTAACATAAAGATCTGTGATGCTTTTAATATGTAATTTAGTTTATTTGGATTTTTTTCTTTTCTTTTCTTTCCTTTCCTTTCCCTCCCCTTCTTCTCACTTGCTTTGTTGCTTTTTTCTCTTCTTTGTCTTTCTTTTTCTTTTCTTTCCTTTCTTTCTCTCTTCTTTTCCTTTTTGCATGTTGTATTTGGATGCATATTAGTATGCTATGCATAATATGCATCCTATGTCTTGTTTTATTATTTGTCTTTTTTATCCTTTAATAAAGTTTATATTAATTTTTAAAATATTTTTTTTTAAAAAAAGACAGTGCTGTGAGCATTCACACCTACAAGATACAATCTCCTGAGATGCGGCCAAGCGAAATTGGTGTGGTTTACCTAGAGGAATTTCAAGCGCGAGGCGCTACATCAACAAAAATCATCGTCCCTTTCTTGATCTGCAACTGTCCGAAGTTTTTCTAAATAAAATCAAGCAAAGCGCAGGTCCGTGGTGGAAGCCAGGTCCTCAGAGGCGCGAGCCAGAGGCTGTGCATTCTTCACAGCCGCATCTCGAGGTCAGGAGTACAGCAGGAATGTGGTCTTAACCCAGATTCTGGGGATGCATGTCGGAGGGAAACTAGGTCAGGGAGCAGCAGGCGTGACCTGCTCTAATTAGCTTCTTGCTTGTTTCTCCAGCTTCCTTCTCCTGACAGTCTCGCCTTCCACGGGGTGAGTCCACAACGGTGCAGTGAGACACCTACTCAAGAGAGTCACTATGTTCTAAGGAAGTCCCTGATGATGTTGGCTCCCCTCCTGTGCTCTTGGAAACTCAGAAATAAAAGCAGAGAAACTGCTTTCCCAGGGTGGAGATAAAGCAGTGAGAGAGCCAGGTTGTTTTCTGATTCTCAGGCTGGATTAAAGGTCAAGGGACACAGTGGGTTGGGGATGGGTAGGCAGGGGACAGGAAGGTGGCAGCCCTACAGCCAAGAGCTGAAGGATGGCTGGTTGATTCATCTGGTGGTCCAGAGAGTTAAATTGTGGCTCTTTGCCTTGGATCAGCTTTCTTCGCCCAAGATCAGCCTCCTCCTGGTGCCCTCCAGAGATACTTGGATTGCAAATCCTCATGGCTATGATGTTTTGGGAGGATGGGGGATTTGATCCAGAACATCTGGGAGACACCACCTTGCGGATGGCTGATCTAAATCAACGACTCATCCCAGTTAATAAATTAGGAAATCTAATTGCTGTTGGTAACTTGAGCAAGCAAGTCCAAACTTCTAGAAAGCCCCCCTGAACCATGCATAAAAGCACCATCCAGCCCCCAACCCCAGCTGTGTGCAGGCTGAGTGGAGTTGCTGATACTTTACAATTGGTAGTTGCACTGAAGTAACCAGATGCAAGCATACGTAGGCATCTTGCCAAGGTTGAAAGCTCCACTCATGGGAAAATATGTGACGGGGCTCTTTGAAAATCAATCCGAAGAGGCAATTATAAAGCAGGTGTTTTAGAAGCAGCTTGCAATAGATTACAATTATGTAAAAAACAAAACTGTACTTGGGACTTCTGAACTGGTCTTCTACTGGGTGGTAGAGAGTGGCTTCCCCCCTTCCTGATATAGGCCATTTCCGCACTACACTGTTATAGTGTTCTTATTCCACTTTCAACATCCTATGAAATCCTGGGGTTTGCAGTTTAGAGAGGGGCATTTAGAATTCTCAGCCAGAGAGCTCTCGGGCCACTACAAATTTCAGAATTCCTCAGGATGTTCAAAGTAGAATAACAGCATTATAACGATGTAGTGCAGAAATGACCATAGTTCCAGGGCAAATGTGACTCTGGGTTTATATTCTTCTGCCACCAACACAATTCAGTTCAATTTTCAAAGTACCTTCTCAGAATGAATTGGTAGAATTGTTTTCTAAAAACAGCTATAACCAAATTAAATTTCCTTACATTTCCAAATTAAATCCACACAATTGCAAGAAAGAAGAATCATGGAGACACGTTTTCAGAAGTGACCATCCCACTCAAAACTGAATATATCACATACTTCATGGGTTCAGTTAGATGAACTTGTTGTTGTGTGCCTTCAAGTCATTTCTGACTTAGGGCTGCAACCCTATCACAGGGTTTTCTTGGTAAGATTTGTCCAGAGGGGGTTTGGCTTTGCCATACTGGCTCTCAGATGAATTATTTCTTCAGCTTTGGCTTCTAGCGGTGGTGGTAAGGAGGCTGCTGCTTCCTGTAAATCTTAAAAGTAGAAGAAAGTGAACAAGTTGGCTCCCTAAAAACCTAATCTTTTGTTTAAAGAAGCAAAAAAGTCGTGGTTGGACATGGGCCATTTCCGCACTAGCCTGATACAATGCTGTTATTCCACTTTCAACGTTCTATGGAATCCTGGGGTTTGCAGTTTAGGGAGGGGCCATGGATTCCTAATTCCTAAAGTTATTAATGAGCTAAAACCACACAAGAGAGGAGAGGCTGCAGCATTTTGTTTTTGCCTAAGCCTAGGAGACGGCAAGTTGCTGCCCCATCCTTTCCCTTCCCCACCCTGGGTTATTTGAGTGCAAACTAATGTTGCATTTTGAACTGGATTTGCAGCAACCAAGCTGAGCTGAGGACAAAAGAGGGAAGTGAGAAGAGGAGAGGAGCCTGGATGTTTTGAAAGCAGCTGATAAAGTGGGGTGGCAGGGAATTAATTGGGGCTGTCCTTGCCAAATTGGGACAGCTGGAGGGTATGGGATACAGTGGAATTGCACGTAAAAAAAGAGAGAATTTTCTGAGTGGACATGTGTGCGCGTGAGAAAGAGAGGGAAGCAAGGAAGGGATCCCTGACTGGTATCCAGTGATGTATGTAGGTCTTTTACTCCAAGTCTCAAGTCTCTACCTTCAAGTCTCAAGTCCTTGAAGATACTTTCAAGTCAACCCTCCAGTCTGGAAATCGACTTTATATCCCAACCAAAATCCCAGAATTATTGGATAAAGCCAAATAAAGTCAGTTTTAACAATTCAAGCAGAGTTAGCCCTCCGCATTTGTGATTTTGCCACCTGCAGCTTCAGATGTGGGGAGCAGGATCTGTCTTACTTTCCATTTCTGAAGTTGGATGACTTTTCAGAAGTGGGGAGCAGGATCCTTCTTACTCCCCATTGCTGAAGCTCCAAAAGCTTTAGAAGGAAGGATCTTTCCTCCTTTAGCCTGTTGTCTAACGCATTGGCTGTTCCTTTCTGAGACATGCCCCCTGCACTCTGGGGGTGGTTCTTGTCTTCTGCTCTTGGGAGAGGTTTTAGAAGGCTCCTCCAATATGCAGCAGGGACAGACTGCTGAGCAGACCTCAACCCCACCTCAAGCCCATTGCTCATTGCCTGACCCATTTGCTGTTCCCTCTAAGAAATATGTCCACACTTTGGGCTTGAGAGAGATTGTTGTGTGACCGGCAGGCAAAAAGAGATGGAAGCCTTGTTCAAAGTCAAGAAGTTTCTGGATGAATGTGTTATGTTACTGAACTGAGGGCAGCAAGTCCGTCATTAAAAATATTCAAGTCTCGAGTCGAGCCGAGTCAGTGAATCATTTATTGCAGAGTCGAGTCCGAGTCGAGTCACTGAAGTGACTTAAGTCGGACTTCAGTCCAAGTCTATTGACTCAAGTCTACATCACTGCTGGTATCATTATGAAGAAGGCTTTTCAGACGTCAGCTCATTTTAGATTTTTTTTTTTTTATCGGGCAAAATGGAGGCCTTTGTACGACCCAAAGCTTGCTGGGGTGATGCCAACGGAAAGAGCCTTTGTGAATTGGCAGGCAGAATGGCAAGAGTTGGAAGCTTAGTGCTTCAGCCTCTTTGAATCATGGGAGAGAAGAAGCAAAGGGCCGGGTCTTTCCGTGGTTAGTAGAGCAGACATTGGGCTCGAGGTCAAGAAGGAGAGAGTTGTTGGCAAGGCTCACGGCTCAGACCAGACGTCCCAGCCAGCTTAGTTCGCATCATGAGAGATAATCTTTTCATAGGATGGGGCGTCTCCTTCTTTGTCATTGACACTGGTTGCCTGCTTCTCCTTTGCGGAGTCACACACACATGTTCAAGTTACGCTTCCTTTGGAACAGAGGATATTAAAAAAAAAATGAATACCTTACATAAAAATAGATCCACTAACTACATATAGACCTACAAACAGGCTGTTTCTTTCTAGTATAACAGCCCCTAGCACCAAGAAACCTAAAAGAACTACAGTTGTCTCTCCACTATCACTAGGGTTAGTGCTGCAAGATGCCCACAAAAGTGAAAAAAAGTGCAAATATCAAAATGTGTGTGTATGTATCATATCCTGGATAAGTCACAGTCTATAAACTCCACTCTGAGATAGACAGTAGTGTTGATTTGTAGCAAGGCCAGCAGTGCGGCAAACTTTCGAACTTTCTAAGGCCATTTCCACAGTAGACTGTTATAGCGCTATTATTCCACTTCCAACATCCTATGGAATCCTGGGGTTTGCAGTTTAGGGAGGGCCCATCCGGAAAGAAAGCCAACACGATTCTCAGTTGCATCAATAGGAATACGGTGTCCAGATCGAGGGAGGTAGTGGTACCACTCTATTCTGCATTGGTTAGACCTCATTTGGAATCCTGTGTCCAGTTCTGGGCACCTCAATTCAAGAAGGATGTCAACAAGCTGGAGCGTGTCCAGAGGAGGGCGACCAAAATGGTGAAGCATTTGGAAGCCATGAAGCCCTATCAAGAACGCCTTAGGGAGCTGGGTATGTTTAGTTTGCAGAAGAAAAGGTTAAGAGGGGACATGATAGCCATGTTTAAATATTTGAAGGAATGTCATGTTGAGGAGGAAGCAGTCTTGTTCTGTGCCGCTCCAGAGACTAGGAGAAGGAGCAATGGATTCAAGTTGCAGGAAAGGAGATTCCACTTGAACCTCAGGAAGAACTTCCTGATGGTCAGGGCTGTCCAGCAGTGGAATCTGCTGCCTCAGAGTGTGGTTGAGTCTCCTTCTTTGGAGGTTTTTAAGCAGAAGCTGGATGGCCATCTTTTGGGAATGCTTTGATGGGTTTTCCTGCACAGCAGGGGGTTGGACCGGATGGCCCCTGGGGTTTCTTCCAACTCTATGATTCTATGATTCTACTGTGGAAATGACCTAAGACTAAAGCATACATAGAGTTCACAGGTTTTTTACTTTTACATACAAATTTAGGCATGCAAAGCTGTGGTTGGAGAGGATCATAAATTTAACATCACTCCACATCTTTAGACATTTCCCAGATGTGAAGTTGTTTACCCCCTTTTCATCCTTGGGGCTGGAACATACTTCCTGCCCCCTTATCTCAGATACTTCTGAGTTCTCAAAACACCTTTTGGTACTTTTGTTTTTGCCTGCTCCAGTCTTTTTCCCCATCACCAGATACATCATAGCAATAGGCAATAAAGCGCTTAACCGTTTCATACATTGGAATACACAAACAAGTGTCAAACAGATATATTGTTGCAATCAACAATTAACACTTGATAGTTTGTAGTCCTCTAGCTAAACACTATCATTGCCCCTCCCCAGCTGCCCTGCACTATTTCAATATACGTTCAGCAGATCAACTTATGACAGAGGCTGCACATCGTGACAGTCTGTGGGAAGATGGCAGAGGCATGGGGCGGGGGGAGAGAACAGGCACCCAGGCTCCAAACCAGGTCAGGGAAAGGAAAAGGGGTGCGCTGGCATGGTGGCCCTGAACTTCCTCTCCCTCACTGATCTTTTCCCTTAGGTGTGTGTGGGGGGCATTGGGAAAGGGTCTTGGGTGCTGAGAAGCTGGAGTGCAAGCAGTCGCGTAGAGACAGGAGGGGGGTGCGGCAGTGTTTTTGGGGCGTCCCAGCCCCGTAGCCATGCCCCCGTGCACCCTGGCCACGCCCCCACGCCCCCTGGCCATGCTCCCGTGCACCTCAGCCACACCCCCACGCACAGTGGCCACTCACCCCGTAGCCCTGGCCCCTCCTGCCCTCCCTCCACACACTCCAAGCTCTGCCTCTGGGCGCAAGCCACCCTTAGCTGGCCAGGCAGTGAGTGGTGGAGGAGGAGGAGGAGGAGCAGAGGTGGCTTTTAAAATGTTGTATGGGCTATTTGGAGTTGCTGAGAGGGAAGGTTCCCCTGGAAAAAAAAGCACTTGAGGTGGGGGAGGCAAGGATTGGAGAAATTCACAAATAAATCCACAAAAAATTAAACCTGTGAGTGTGGAGGGCTGGCTGCAGAAGGAAGGTCTACCAGGGTGGAATTGGGCTCCAGCCCATATAATAAGAGGTTGCAAATGCACACCTACCATGGCCAGGTTATTACAGTTATTAGGTCCTCATAAAAGCTTTGTGCAGTACAGAAGCAACCTAGCTGACAGGCAGTGCAATTAGCAGTGCAATTAGCCTTAATTAGCTCTCTGAATTCCCAAGAAGTGGTTTTCTTTGGATTTGTCACTTTCGGGGCAGGCCTGAGACATTTTCCTCCCTAAAATGGGGTGACACAGATTGGTTCCCTTCCCCTGCGGTGAAATTAATGTGAGCAATAAAGCCAGACCTGTTAGTTTGTCATACAAAGCGGAAAAATCACACAATTTTCTTCGTACCTGGCCACATGAATATGATAATAACAAAGCAAATAACTGCCAATTTGCTGCTCTTTTTGTGCTGCCCAGAATCTGCTGCACAAGACAGTCACTTTACTCTGCCTGGTTGCTTTCTTTATTTATCCATTAAACTGTTTCCATCCCACCCGATATCACGGATTTTTTAAAAAAGGAAAAAAACAGGACAACAGAGGATTAATTGGGTCTGTCCTTGCCAAATTGGGACAGTTGGAGAGTAGGAAAGGGTGACTTCTGATTATTTTGAGCAATGGGTTTGCAGGGAATTTAGAGGGGTACAAGTCCCAGTTCAGTCTTTGCATGTAGGATGCAAGAAAGAAATCAAAAGCGTTGGTGACAAACCAAGAAAGGCCCAAAATGTGGCAAAATTGCTCTGTTCGCAACTCCCTTTCTCCAGTTTTGAGAGGGAGATGCTGAGGAGGGGTCCCAAGACAAATCTGGTGAAGGGCACGTAGCCTGTGGGCTTCCCTTTGCACATCCATTGTATGGGATGCTCCCTTCTGCACTACACTGTTATAGTGCTATTATTCCACTTTCAACTATAGTGGATGTGCAGTTTCGGGTCAGCCCAGATGACCTCTGGGTGTGAGGGAAAAGCAGTTGAGAAAAGCAGTTAATTTTCCCTGCAATTGAAGTGACTCTGGGTTTGAAAGAAGAACATTAGGACACTGTGAAATAGAATGCTAGGGAGGATGAAATGCGCCTAGCTACGCTTTGCAACATTTGTAAGATTACGCAGAAGAATGGTGGGAACCCCTGTTTGTGTCAGTTTCCTTTCTTGGACATGTGATGTATTTGCACCGGAGATGTATAAATTGCTTTGAATGTAAAGAGGCGGGGCCCAGACTTTTGAGAATTATCTCACGGAGACATTGCGCACAATAAATCTTTTTCTAAACCGTGGGTCTCTATCTCAGTTCCACTACACAACCTCCTGTGGAATTCTGGGCTTTGTAGTTTCCTGAGGCCAAAGAGCTCTCTGGCTGGGAATTCTAAATGTCCCTCCCTGAACTGCAAGCCCCAGCATTCCGCAGAATGTTAGAAGTGGAATAACAGCACTACAACCGTGCAGTGTGGAAATGGCCCAAGTCACAGACGTGATGCTCAGATTTTGGGTGCTTAGGGGCTTATTTCCAGGGCTGTTTGAGCCCCGCTTATCCATTCCTGAATTACTAACTAGCCCAACATAGGAACTACTCCGTTTGTGCATTTGTGGGACCCCTGAAATAGAGGATCCGCCTCACTATTTCTTCTCTTGTCCACTATACTCTGATCCAAGAGCCAAATTTTGGGGGTCTATCCTGCCTCATTTGGAATCTAATACTGTTTTAGAAAAGATTTTTTACCTCCTTGCTGATATTGACTCCACGGTACCTCATACGGTCTCTCTTTTCACTCTGGCAGCTTTGAAGATTCGGGCCAGATATGTTGCCGATATCGCGGTTGATTGTTCTGGAGATGCGCTCACTTAATTACGGTTTTATTGTCTATGTTTTAATTAAACCAGATTTTAAATTTCCCTCACACATGTCTATTATGTGGTTTAATATATGATGTATTTTTGCTATGCTGTTTCTATATGTATTTTATACGAACATTTTGTACTGTATCGTATTTTCATGCTTTGTACGCAAATAGCCTTTGGTCTATGCATTAAATAAATAAATATACTATACTTTAACAGATAGTATAGTCTTGGGGACACCAGACTTGGGGGGCACACAAACCGGTGGGAGCCAGAGATATAGCCATGTGAGGGTAGCTTTGAGGGACGTGAGAAGCGCGTACAAGTTATTCCAAATGTTTTTATTAGAGCCTGGAAAAATTTTGCTTTTTTTAACTGTGCTGGGGTTGGAAAAGTTCCTTTATGGAAGGTGCATGTCTGGGGTTCTGGGAACTGCAGTCCGCAAAGACCTTGTGTGTGTGTCTGGGGATTGTGGGAGCTGCAGTCCACAAGTGTGGACGTATTGGTCCAAAAAGTTCTTTTCCAAGCTGTGGGTTGTCCTGAGGGAGAAACAGCGGGGACTCCACCCCAGCCGCGTCTCCTCGGGCGGAATAAAGAAGGAAGAGGCGCCAGCATTCCCCTCTGGAACGCCCCCCCCACACACGGGGCGCTTCCACAGACGAGGGCCTCGCCTGCAGAACCAGCCTCCCAGCGAGACCGAGCGCCAGCCGTTGTCGAAGCCGATCGATCCTCCGATCGACCCGGCGGCCTCCGCGGGGCCGTTGCTAAGGGAGGCCTGCTTCGGCGTCCGGAGGGGGAAAGCGCTCCCAGGGCGGTTGCTAGGGGGCGGGGCGCGCGCCCGTTGCCCGGCAGCGGGGCCCGGGGGGCGGGGCCTGTTCCCCCGCCTCCGCCTCCTCCGCTGGAACAGCTGGTCCCGTTGGGCCATACCATCGCGAGCGACTGGAGGGGGGAGGGAAGGAGAAAAGAACTGTTGTCTCAGGGACGAAGGAGAAATGAAAGCCGGGGGGCGTCGCCGTCGTTAACACAGAATCCCTCCTCGATCCGCAAGGGGGTCGGGAGGCTGTTGGCCCCGCCCGCCCTTTTCGTTCTCTTTCTCGCCTCCTCCTTTTCCCCCTCCAGCTGCTGGACGGGTGGTCCGGCCCGGCCCCTCCCGGCCTTGGCTCTCCGGCTCCCCTCCCCCGGCGACGGCGCTGCAGCGGAGGCGAGGACGCGACGCCTGAGGGGCGCTGGGGTGACGATGGCGCTGCTCCCCTCCCGGACCCCCCTCCTGCTGGCCCCGGCCCGAAGGGGGCGCCCCAAGGCCCGCGGCGGGGCCCAGCCCAGCGTCAGGTGAGGGGGCGCCGTGCCTCTCTCTCTCTCTGGGGGAAATGCCCCCCTTGGTGCAGGGCGGGGGGCGGGGGCACTGAGGGAGCCCCCCCTAAAGGGGAGGCGTATCGAAGGCGGGTCTGGAAAATTAGGGGGGTCGAGGGAGGGTCCCTCTTTAAATGGGGTGAGGGGTTTCATTGTAGCTGAGGGGCGTGTCGGGGGAGTGAGGTGGTGGGGGGCGTGGATGGGGAGGGGGCAGTTGGGGCAGGGTCCCTGTTTAAATGGGGGTGCTAGGAAAAATAAGGGGTAAAGATATGGGGGGCTGAGCTGAAGGTGGTGCACCGTTGTTTGGAGGAGAAGGTGAGGGGACCCCCCTTGTCAATGTTATATATAATGGAGAGATAAGGTGGGCGGGGGGCTGGAAAATGGGGAGATTGGGAGGGGGAATTGGGGGAGGGCCGCTTTTGAAATGGTGGGAGGGTGGTGGTGGGGATAAGGGGGTAAAGGGGGGGCTGAGGTGAAGGTGCTACACGACATGAGCCCCCCCACTTTGTCAGTGTGAAAGATAATGGGGAGTTGAGGTGGGGGGTCAGGTGACCAGTGAGGCGGGTGTTAGTGGGGGTCAGGGGATAAAGGTGGGGGGCTTGAAGGTGCTACACAGCTCTTTGGAGGAGGATATGAGCAGCTCCCGTCTTTGTCAATGTTAAATATAATGAGGGGGGGTAAGGTAAGGGGATAAAGCGCCCAGGGAGGCGGGTCTAACTTGGTGGTGGTGAGGAATTGGGGGACATTTTAGTGGGGTTAATGGGTTATGATGTGGGAGAATGTTACACAATTGTTGGGGAGGAATTGAAGGACACCCCCCCTTTGCAAATGTTCAATAGTGTTGAGCTGGGGGGAAATTGGGGAACACGTTTAAATGGTGGTGGGTGTTAGTGGGGATAAGGAGGTAAAGATATGAGGGGTGGCTTGATGGTGTGACACAGTTGTTTGGGGGAGAATATGAGGACCCCCCCCTTGTCAATGTTAAATATAATGGGAATCCAAGGTAAGGTGATAAGGTGTGCAGGGAGGGGGAGTCTGACTTGGTGGTGAGGAATTTGGAGAGGGTCCTTCTTTAAACGGTGGGAGGGTGTGAGTAGGGGTAAGCGTTTAAGATGTGGGAAGGGGCTGACTTGAAGATGTTACACTATTGTTGGGGAGGAATTGAAGGACCACCCCCTTTGCAAATGTTAAATAAGCATTGAATTGGGAGGGATTGGGTGAGGGTAGATGTTTAAATAGTGGGGATGTTACTGGGATAAAGGTTAGGTTGTGGGAGGACATGAGTGGAGGCTGACTTGGTGGTACATAATTTTTTGGGAAGGATTGAGGGGTCTCCCTTCTCCAGGGTTAAATGTTGTTAGGTTTTTTTTGGAGGGGTAAGGTGGGTGGTCTGACCAGGGGATGATGGAGAATGGAGGAAAGGAGGTTGAAGAGGGTCCTTCCCTAAGTATGCCTAAATATGCTGAAGGCTCCAGATCCCATTGGATCCTGAAAGGTCAACCCTGGTTAGTACTTTGGTAGAGGGCCTTCAGTGTAGGCTACATTTGAGAGAAAAGCCGTGGCACACTACTTCTATAGAGATGTAGCTAAGTAGCTGATGTAAGATATTAACAATTATTGTGTCTTATTTATATTGGTCTAAATACCCTAAAAGGCATCAGATCCCGCTGGATCTTGAAAGCTGAGGTGTGTCAGCCCTCGTTAGTACTTCAGTGAGAGGCCTCCAAGGAACACCAGGTGCTGTAGGCTCTATTTCAGAGGAAGGAACTGGCAAAGCCACCTCCAAGTAGTCCTTGCCTAAGTAAACCCTGTGAAATTAATGGGGTCACCCTAGGTTGACAGGTGCCTTGAAGGCAAATACTCGCACTGTAGTGGAGACAGTTTCAGGTCAGCCCAGATGACCTCTGGGTGTGAGGGAAAAGCAGTTGAGAAAAGCAGTTAATTTTCCCTGCAATTGAAGTGACTCTGTGTTTGAGAAGAACAATAGGACACTGTGGAATAGAATGTTAGGGAGGATGAAATGTGCCTCGCTATGGCCTTGCCATGCTTTGCAACATTAGTAAGGTTACGCAGAAAAATGATGAGAACTGTTGTTTGTGTCCATTTCCTTTCCTGGACACGTGATGAATTTGCATTGGAGATGTATAAATTGTTTTGGATGTAAAGAGGCGGGGCTCAGACTTTTGAGAATTATCTCACTGAGACATTGTGCACAATAAATCTGTTCCCTAAAACCATGGGTCTCTATCTCAGTTCCACTACAACACTTCCTCCTTAAATGGTAGGTATGTAGCCCAGGTACTCCCTGCTCCTTGCCTCCACCAGACTCTGATTCTTGCACAAGCTTCACTCGTGCACAACCTCCTCAGTTGGTTTCATTGCACGTGCAGAAGTGTGTGTGTGTGTGTTAGTACCGGCAGGAGGGGGCCTGGGTTATGTGTACCAGTGCAGTGACTGTGCAAGTGGGGTGGGTGAGAGGGCGAAAGTGGAGGAGAGAGCAGGCTCTGGATGGGTGGAGAGTGCATGTCCTGGTGCGGTGTTACACATAGGGTCAGTTAAAGGCATGGGTTGGTCATGGGACAAAGGCAGTAATGCCTAGTGGAAATAAGGACAAGGGTGAAAAACTGGATTGTGCAGTGAATGGCATTTGAGTGAAGGGTAGGGAGAATGTGGGCAGTTTGGAGTAGATGATTAGGTAGTTTAGGACATAGGTGTGGAGAGCAGAAGGCATACCCAAGAATGGGAAGGGTGTGGGTGGAAATCTGGAGATATGGTTCTTTATTGTTTCCTGACTTCTGTAAAACTTCATTGGCTTAATTGCATCTCTTTTTTTTTCTTTTTTTTAAAAAAGGCTTCTTAATTCAAAACAGGCATAAGCACAGCAGTACTTCACTTAGCCTAGAAATGGTCTAACTGATTCAATTTAGGATTGTAGACTAAATTTCCAGACTTCTGCACTACTGTACAGACTTCTGAGTCTGCTCAAGGCCCATCCCAACAGGCCCTGAATGTTTCAAGATCCTAAGGAGGCTGGGGAGGGGGAAAGATGGAAGACTGAATGGTTTTGAAAATATGGAAATACAGGAACTCTGGGAGGCAATAATTAGGGTATGTTATGTGTGTTGAGGTGTCTGTGTTGATTATGGTATGTTCTGCTCATGCCTCGGGACTCTACATGGTATTTTCTGAAATTCTGTTGTATCACCTTGCCAACAAAGGCAGTGGCAAATGAGAGGCTGAGTCAGAACAGAGATTAAAGTATGAATGAACAGATGCAGAACTGAAGATGGAAGACTTGTGAGACTTGTAGGTCTTTGAATGGTTCATGGGTAGGCGGGTATAGCCTGTTCAGTCCCTAAAAATGAGAGATTGGCACCTCAGAATTTCCCATCCTTCTGATGAGGTGTATAGGGTAGACGACAGAGGGAAGTGGAGGGGCTTGTCTTTTGTGTGTGTGATGGCTTCAGAAATCAAGGAGCACACTGGAAGGATTGAAGCTTTAATAAGGAGCTCGTACTTGTTTATTTATTTATTTATTTGATTTATGCCTCGTCTAACTCCTGGGATGAGATCCAAAGCAGCCTTTGTGATATGCATTTTGCTGGCGTCAGTTTGACCTAGTTGTT
This sequence comes from Iguana delicatissima, assembly GCA_948472985.1. Classification (NCBI taxonomy): domain Eukaryota; kingdom Metazoa; phylum Chordata; class Lepidosauria; order Squamata; family Iguanidae; genus Iguana; species Iguana delicatissima. The sequence goes on along the minus strand of CAOKZL010000281.1, from coordinate 197,479 downwards.
TTTTGAGGAGGTGTTGTAGAAGAGGAGGTATGCTTTAGGGAAATGTTATTCATATTGACAGGATGCAATGACAAGCGGCCTCTTTAAGAAGTTATGTTTGTTTCTTCCCCATCTCTTGGTTGGCCAGTGGAACAATACTGTTTAGAGAACAGTATAACAAACTGTAATATGCTGCACAATTAAATTATTTAATATACTTGCAGAAAGATGGTTGAAGCTCTCCACAGCTAAAACAACAATTCCATTCATTAGGGGGTAGAAAATAAATCTCACATACACTGGGCTTCAGATTCTAGGTATGAATAAATATATGTGCATGTAACACACACACACACACACACACACACACACACACTCACACTCCTCCAGCAGTGTAAATGTCTTCTGTTTCTATTCAGTCTCTTTTTGTAGCAAATGCACAAAACCGGAGTGAGATGCTGGTTTCTTAAAGGGTGTGTGGTGGTACGTGTGTGCGCATGCCTCTTAAGCCCTCCGAGGCAGGCACAAAGAATAGTGGCCTTTCTATTTGCAATGTATTTACATGGCTGACTGTGTGGAGGTTAAATTCCTTTTCCTTGTGCGGTGGCAAATTAAATTAGTCACAAGGGGAGTGAGGGGAGATGGCTAGGAGAAGAAATTTGCTGCAGGGCTCTCTGCTGCAGCTGTTTGTGGAAAAAAATTGTTAAATTCTTGGTTGGCTATAATAAAAAAAAAGAGCAAGAATTCAGCTCTTTTTGTTTTATGCTCTGGTGACTGTAAGCACTTTTTGGCTTTAAAAATGGAACAAATGGCTTCTACTGTAGCTTATTACCTTGCAGAAATTAATGACCTTGGAAACTGAGCTACAGATTTAGAGCTGCCTTGGGAATTTAGTTATTGAGAAACATCTGTAAGCGCTGAGCGCCATTACCATCATTACTCACATCTGTACGGCCTCCCCTAAACATGTCATCTGTTTGCATTCTCCTCCCAGCTGTCCTTGGCATTCCGTTCTATTTTCCCCCATTCCCCATTCAAACTAACAGTTCCTTTTCAATTCAAATAGAGCAGGAGGGAGAAGAGAAACCGTTGCCTCGCTGCAAATACTGTGTTTCCTGGGTTGCAAAAGAGGCTTGTAAACTGCTTAACTGATATGGACATTCTTTTCTATGTGTGTATCTGTCTTCCTCTGCTCTAGGGGGAGAAGACTCCCAAGATAACCTTTCTTGCGTTGCTCCCAAGGACTTCAGAATGATTGGGCTGATCCAGGGTCCTGGAAAGTTGGCACACAAGCTGCTAAAAGTCTTGGCGGTGTGTCAGAGGGAAGGGAAATAACATTTTCAGTGCTCCTTAAATATCATCCACCATAAACCTGCTGCATGTATACCTCTCATGAAATAAAACCATTTTTATATTTGCATTTCAGTGAGTGTTGGAAAGGAGAGATAATAAAATCGTTACTGTTGGTGGTGACAAGGCATTCAGTGCCCAAGTGTGTTATCGCTTCTTAAAATCAGTTCCCTTCCTGTTTCCTCCTATGATGTCAGGCTTGGTTAGGTCTCCCTTCCCTCAGCTGCATCTGAAAAGTCAACTTCTTACATTTATCCCAACAAAGATAATATTTGTTATCAAATTGTTCTGCATTTGATGAGGAAACCCGTAAAGCTGGATGCAGTGCCCATTCGATGAGGAAACCCATAAAGCTGGAGGCAGTGCCAATGAAAGTAACACCATTTGTAGTGATGACTTCCATAAGTGAATGAGAAATTGCTTTTTCCAGACTGATTCCGTTAATGTCTCCAACCACGGCAGACCTATCAGGAAGAATAGGCTTGAAAACTATTCCAGGTTTGATAGGGTTGTGCTGTAATTATGCACCTATGCGAATTTACTTGTGTGTAGCCTTATTAACATCAGTGGAACTGACTTGCTTGATCTGGGCTATGTGAGAATGTCCCTCAAATGAATTTCAAGCTTGCCCCTACAATGCATGGCAGGAGCTTGGACTGGATGGCCCTTGTGGTCTCTTCCAACTCTACATTTCTATGATTCTATGAGGGACTGGGACTCAGTCATGAAATGCCTCTCCATGAGGCCTTTGTGTTATTGATGTTCAGATAGGGGGACATAGAAAGAACCATGCTGGATCAGGCCAAATGCTTGTCTTGCTCAGAACCCTGTTTTCCCCAGGATGCCTGAGCAAAGCTCACAAGCAGATCACGAGGGCGGTAGGCATCTCTTCCTGTTGTTCCCCTGCAGCTGGTATGCAGAAGCATACTGCCTCTTATCTTAACAGTGTCTTATAGCCATTGTTTCTACTAGCCACTGATAGCCTTATCTGATGCCAATGAAACTCATTGTGATTGGACGTCATAACCATATTTTTGGTAGGCAAATCCCACGTCTGGAAGTGTGCTCTTTTCTCTTCAGTTTTCAACTCTTCTGCATTACAGGAGGATCCTAGGTTGCAATATTATGAAAAAGAAAGTCCCCCCCCAGCTTTCTCTGTATCATGCATAATTCTATAAGCCTCCCCCATCTTCACTCACATATTTCTTAAACTTTTTTTTTTATAAAAAAAGCAACTTTTCTTTGTAGAAAAGCTCCTTCAGCCCCTCTGGTTCCTTCAGTTGATGTTTTCTGCACTTTTTTGAGCTCTACTGTACCTTTGAGGCTTGGCCACCAAAGCTGCTCAGAATATTCAAATATGACTGCCTTGTAGTATAACAGTATTGTAATTTTGCAGCTTCTTCTTGTTACTGGACCCTGACGTGGAATTCACACTTTTTAACACCTGCTACATGTTAGCTCAATGTTTTTAATTGAGCTATTCACTACCATGGCCGCTGCCACCACCATCATCATCCCTAGACTCTTTTCTTAGTCATAAACTTACGGGCCTTCAGGTCCAACCCACTATTCAATGCAGGATTTCCAGCTAGAGCACTCCAGAAGGTAGCTGCTCAGCCTTTTTTTTTTTTAAGACATCTACGGAAGGAGACCTCACCACTTCTCTAGGCAAACTGATTCCATTGCTGAACTGCTCTCATTGTCAGGAAGTTCTTCCTGTAACTTCAAACCATTAGACATAGTGCTGCCCTCTGAGGAAGCAGGGAACAAGCAGAATAATGAGTCGTGACTAGCGTAGACCCCACATCAGTTGATATGTGAATCTAGGAATTTTTTTTCTCCCAGTGTCACCTCAGTTTACTCTTGCTGAAACCTATTTTTCTATGCTATTACACAGTCAATCAGTCTGGAGAAACCTTTCGGGAGCCCTCTACAATTTCTTTTTGCTTTTACCTCCCCAAGGAATCTGGTACCATCCCATTTTCTGAGCAGACATGATTGCCTCACTTCTTTACCTTCATCTCCAGTTCACTGATGAATGACAAGAAGCACCAGTCCTGACAGAGACTCTTTTGTAAGCTTTGATATGTTTCAGCTCAGACTTGGTACCTCCTGACACAACAGAAAGGGCAGAGCAGCCATGTGTGTTCTACTTCACTTGCAGTTTCTTGTTCATCAACTCACCTGCCACAGATGTGACACTGTATTATAGACCTGTTCTGCAGTGCATAGTCTCACCATCTGTGGTTAGAATTGTTCATACCTTCCAGGAAAAATAAATAAAAAGCATTTGATTGTTTCCAAACCTTGCATCTCGTGCCTGTGTGGGACTGTTGTCACACCATTCCTCATCTCTTTATAATACGGGTGGGCAAATTGTATCCCATGGGCTGCAGGTGAGCCCCCCCCCAGTGCTGTTTTGGTGGCCCTTGAGGCCACACAGAGGTTAATTTCTTTTCTTTCTCTTTTTTTTTTTTTTTTGCAAAAATAAAAAAATATTTCAAAAAGCTTTGAAAGAAGTAGGAGGCCCTGTTCGTGGAAAGAGGAAGCAAATGGGAAATTAGAGGGCCCTAAAATGTGACAGAAATGCCCCCTCCACACCTTGAAGAAGGTGTTTTGGTGGGCATTTGGTGATGAAAGGCAGACTTTTTTTGTGTGATGTGTGTAGGGGTTAATGGGTCCCTTTTGCCTTTCACAGTTGCTTGTTCCTGCTTTATAACGAAGCAGATTGTAAAGGAGGAGAGGTGACTGCCTGCTAGTGTTTTCACTGTCATGCGTTTTGGCACCATTTTTTCCCTCTTTGTGTCTTTCCATCCCCCCCACCTGCCGCCTACTCAGCTAATGTGCAATCTGACTTGACATGTGAGGTATCTCTGCCAACCCAAAGAGCATTTAGTCTTTATCCTAGGGTATAGTTCCTGTGTGGCCCCATTCCTCCTTGCAGCTCTCTGTGAGTTCCTCAGCTGTCACTGCCCACAAGCAAATTCTTTTGTGTGGGGCTTCCCACAGGTCGCTGTTTTTATATAAACAGGAAGAAGCTTAACCAGTGACTCCACGCTTCTGCACAAAGAGCAGTGGCTCATTCTCTCGAGAGACTGAACTTCTCAGCTAGAAGGCTACAAACAGCTCTTTTCTTCAGATCTGATGTGTTGGTTTAAAGTGTTCTGTTTGCAAAAACGAAATTGTTGTTTTTCTGCAATTTGGAAGCAGATGATTAAACAGTCAGTTTGTAATTACTTAGAAAGCAGTGCCATAATCACTAAAAGTCAACATGGATTTCTCAGAAATAAGTCATGCCAGACCAATTTTATCTCTTTTTGCGATAGTGTTACAAGCTTGATAGATGAAGGGAATTTACGAAAAAATCAAGAGAGACATAGACACTACAGAATCTGGTCCCTCTTCGGAAGAACGCTCAAAACAAGAGGACAGAGCAACAACAAGGGATAATCAAGTAGCTAAAGATATTGAACAGGAGATGGAGGGAGAAGGATTAGAAGAAGTAGAGGAAGAGGAGGAAGGTAAAGACAAATTTAGCCAGGAATCAGAAGTAGCACAGGAACTGAAGGAAAATTGAATAAAGAAGAAAGATGGCTATTACAATGCTGTAGACGTAGCATATCTTGACTTCAGTAATGCCTTCAAAAAAGTCCTCCATGAAATTCTTGCAAAGAAGCTAGTAAAATGTGGGCTGGACAGGGCTGCCATTAGGTGGATTGGTAATTGGTTGACTGACCAAACCCAAGGGGTGCTCACCAATGGCTGTTTTTCATCCTGGAGAGAAGTGACTCGTGGGGTGCCACAGGGTTCTGTCCTGGGCCCAGGGCTATTCAACATCTTCATCAGTGACTTGGATGAAGGAGTAGAGGGCATGCTGATCAAATTTGCAGATGACATCAAATTAGGAGGGGTTGCTAATACGACAGAGGACAGGATCAAAATTAAAAAATGACCTTAACAGATTGGAGAGTTGGGCCTAAGCCAGAAAAATGAATTTTAATAGAAATATAAGGTCCTACACTTAGGCAGAAAAAATGGAATGCACAAATATAGTCTCCTCTTTTGGAGGTTTTTAAGCAGAGGCTGGATGGCCATCTATTGGGAATGCTTTGGTGGGTGTTCCTGAATGTAAGGGGGTTGAACTGGAGGGGCCCTGGGGTCTCTTCCACCTCTATGATTCTAACTGCTACAAGATGTACTGGTTTGATTGTTGGAGTAGGACTCACAGAGATGGGGATTCAAATCCCGCTCAGCCATGGAGATCCACTTGAGCAAGTCACATACTTAGTGTTACAGGAGGGCAGTGACAGACGTCCCCTGAATATACATCTTACCAAGAAAACCCAATTGTGGTTGATTGGGTTGCCATAAGTTGTAATTGATTTGAAGTCACATAACAACGAGTTGTAGAAGAAATGAATAAATGAAAATAAGCTGCAGTCAGTCCTCTACAAGTGTGGGTTTCACTTTTATGGATTTGATTATTTGTATCTCCAACCCCTGCTCTATCCACCCCTGCAAACTCTTTCCAGGGAAACCTTCCTTCTCAGTGGTGCTGATTCCCTGACCTGGTTGGTCTGGAGCAATAGGAGCCTGCCCTTGGCCTGAGTTTTTTGCAGCTTCTGGTTATCAGTGGCAGATATAAGAGGCCCCAGAGGGGGTGTCTGCCACGGTTTCTAGTATAGCCCGCCCCACTTCAAGAAAGTCCTGCTCTTCAAATTGCGTAGTCCATTCATGATTCCCTGAAACCTGTGCAAAGTTTCAGCCTTGCACACATTTAGCTATAAGGTCTCTCCTGTGAGTCACGTCCCCAACAATAGGATTCTAATCTATTTCAGGTATTTTGCATCAAAGGAACGGTTGCTTGCTGAAGTTGTACAGCCAGCCTTACAGATAACAGAATAATAGCAAGTGCTTTATATATTGATATAATGATTAGGCACTGCAGACATAAGATAACAGTTATAGCCAGAACACTTCACAATGATCAAAATGGCTTTGAACACTTTTTCTTAACTTTTAATACTCCACATCACAAGGAAGTCTGGATTTCGAAACCAGACATGTGCAGACATAGAATCCTAGAGGTGGAAGAGACCCCAAGGGCCATCCAGTCCAACCCCCTTCTGCCATGCAGGAAGATACAATCAGAGCACTCCCAACAGATGGCCATCTAGCCTCTGTTTCAAAACCTCCAAAGAGGGAGATTCCACTACACTCCAAGGCAGTGCATTCCACTGTTGAACAGCTCTTACCCTTGGGAAGTTCTTCCTAATGTTTATGTGGAATCTCTTTTCCTGTAGTTTGGAGCTATTGCTCCATGCCTTAGGCCATTTCCACCCTTACACTGTTAGAGTGCTATTATTCCACTTTCAACATCCTGTGGATTTCCGGGGTTTGTAGGTTACCGAGGCCAAAGAGCTCTCTAGCTGAGAATTCTAAATGCCCCTCTCTAAACTGCAAACCCAAGGATTCCACAGGAGGTTGAAAGTGGAATAATAACGCTATAATCGTGCAGTGTGGAAATGGCCTTAGTCTCTGGAGCAGCAGAAAACAAGCTTGCTCCATGGGGGAATCATCTTCGTAAGGGGGAAGGTCCAGCTGGTAACACCCAAGAAATTCTTACTGTGGCTGATAAATGTGAATTGAGTGATGAGCATAACAGTGTTGCGATGAGCAAAGTAATTTTATTGGTTGCACTTGTGTATCAGCTGTTTTCTCATACATAGAGGTGAGAATGAAAAGGAATGGATAATGAATGGCAACAGAGATGGGTCTTATGGCCGTCATAGAGATATACTTGATGCATCACTATGTGCAGATGTGTGCCAATACAGCAGCTGTGAGAAGGTTATTAGGACTGAAGTGTTTTCTTTTAACCTTTTCCCTGTGCACTCAAGTTTCAACTCCATCTTCAGCTGTCTTTTTTAAAAGATATATTAAAGGCAGTCATGCATTAAAGTAACATATGATTTGGCTTCGACATGAATAATGTAATGCTTCAGTAAGAGATGCAGAGTTATGCAACATAATGGCTTAAAAATAATTTGTTTAATTAAAACATCTGAAACAAATTAGAGAGCAGGCCAGATAATTGCAAATAGTGAAGAATCTGTAAGGCTCGCCTGGTCCTGCATTCTGTTCATACAGTCAACAACCAGATACCTCTGGAAAATCCACAGGTGGGCAGAGCACACGAGCAACTTAATCCTCCATCTCATGTTCTCCAGCTTTGCATCCATCACTACCTCTTGTGGCTGTAGGTTACACATTTTGAGCATGTCTGTGTGAGGAGAAGTACTTCCTTTGATCTGTTCCGAATCTTGCACACTTGTCAATTTCATCTGATAACCTTGGGTTCTAGTGTTATGAGAGAGAAGGAAAAGACATCTCCCTATCCATAGAATCGTAGAACTGGAAGATACCCCGGGGCCATCCAGTCCAACCCCCTGCCATGCAGGAACCCACATCAGAGCACTCCCAACAAATCGCCATCCAGACTCTGCTTAAAAACCTCCAAAGAAGGAGACTCCACCACACTCCATGGAGGCAGCATATTCCACTGCCGGACAGTTCTGACGGTCAGGAAGTTCTTCCTGAGGTTCAAGTGGAATCTCCTTTCCTGCAGCTTAAATCTGCTGCTTCTTGTCCTAGAGCAGCAGAAAACAAGCCCACTCCCTCCTCAGTGTGACATCCCTTCAAATATATATACATGTCTCTCATGTCCCCTCTTCACCTTCTCTTCTGCAGACTAAACGTATGCAGCTCCTTAAACTGTTCCTCATAGGGCATGGTTTCCAGACTCTTCACCATTTTGGTCACCCTCCTCTGGACATGCTCCAGCTTGTTGATATCCTTCTTGAATTGAGGTGCCCAGAACTGGCCACAGTATTCCAAATGACGTCTAACCAAAGCAGAATAGAGTGGTACCTTTACCTCCCTCAATCTAGACACCATGCTCCTATTGATGCAACCAAGAATCACATTGGCTTCCTTGGCTGCCACATCACACTGCTGTTATCCAGCTACATGTCCCCCATCCACTTTCTCTCCATTATGTTTAATTTTATACCTCTTCCCTTTGTTGTTGTGCACCTTCAAGATGACTCTATCATAGGGTTTTTCTTGCAACATTTATCCAGAGGAGGTTTGCCGTTGTTTTCATCTAAGGCTAGAAGAGACAAGGTCTCCCAGTGAGTTTCCAAGGCTGAGTAGGGATTCAAACCCTAGACTCCCAGAGTCAGTCCAACACTCAACTCATTGCATCACACTGCCTTTACTAGTTGTTTTCCAAAGCAAAAGGGCAGAAACATTCTAAGCTTTCTTCACGGGTGGAGTTACATCAGTCCTCTGATTATTCTGAATGTGCTTTTTCTGTACCTCTTCCTGCTCCACAATACTGTTTTTGTGGCTAATGGCAGCTCTGAGGATAATATTGCCTGCAAGATGAAACTCTTGAGCCCCCTGATTTATTTGTATCCTCTTCACAATATGGAAAGTAAAACTTGTTAAGGCAAGAGTGTGCTTAAACAGATATTCTCCTTGTATCTGACAGTTGCTTGTTTATCAGTTGCTGGGCTGGGGTATTGGCTGACAAAACTGGGTGTGTAGGTTCCATGGGTCTTCAGGCAGAAGAAGCTGTTGTTCCTGCAGTCGGACAAAGACGCTGCTGGATTTTGACACAAGCATTCCAATCCGTATTACTACAACTGTGCTATGAGATTCAGGGAGTGGGTAGATGAAACCATCCTGTTAGGCAACGCACTGGGTTCAAATTCTCCTTGTTGCCCACTAGTGGCCTGACCTGACTGCAGGATTTTGTTTTGTATGTTTACTGTAACTAAAGATAGTAAAGCACACTTATGTTCCACTGGTTTTAGGGACAGAATAGTTCCTAGCCCCTTGGGCGATGGAGGTGATGACAAGACTGGAAGGACGTAGCAAGCCTGCATAGATGGCTTTCTACAATCAGCATAGGAGTGTCCTGGAGTAAAGGAGGCTAAGCTTTTCTCTTAGGATGTTTTGCATCCTTTCAGTTGAAGAGATTTGCTTGTTTACCTCTTCCCTCCCCACTCCTTTCTTCTTTCTTGTCATGTCTTCTAGACTGAAAGCCTGCAGGCTGGGTCTGTTCTCTATTACTGAAATATAAGCCACCCTGAGAGCCTTTCTAGCTGAATAGCAGAGGAATATGCTTTAAAAGAATAAATATAGTTTTTAATCAGATTGTTCTTAATCTGAAGTGTATCCTGCTCAGTATCTTACTGCTTTCTTTCTTGGAATGGTAACACTAAAAGGCAAAAGTTAGCCATCCGCTTATATTTTCTTCCAGTTTGAAGAGAAATCTGCTTAATAGACATTATTCCATAGACAAATGAAACTGATTACTTACGCTCACTTGTGGTTTTTTATGAAATTATTTTTGTAACTATAAAATGGCCTATCATTTTATTTTATTTCGTTAAAGCATTTAAATATCACCTCTCAATCTCCCATGGCCCCAAAGGCAATGAATAAAAGACATTTAAAACACTGAGTGCATGAATAAAACGTGTAAAATGGGCTAAAGCCGCTTTTAAAAATTCATATAAAACCACAGAAAGTTGAAACAGCCAGAGCAGCCATCCCTAATTTGAAAGACTGAAGGCCATGCAAAACAACACAGTTGCTTCTGCTCACAGGCAGGTCAAAAGGGATGGTGCTGGACCCCCCTTGGGCTGGACCCCCCTTGGGCAGGAATTCTACGGTCATGGTGCTGCTGGAAAGAAGGCCCTGCCACGCCAGTCACAATGACCATATGGTAAAGACAGAGTGTAATCTTAGATCATTTCTGACTTATGCTGATCTGAAGACAAACCTGTCAAGGGATTTTCTTGCCATAATTTGTTCAGAGGAGATTTGCCATTGCCGTCCTCTGAGGCTGATGGCAGAGTGTGATTTGCTCAAGGTCATGTAGTGAGTTTCCAGTGGCCAGGTGGGGATTTAAGCCTTGATCTCCCGGAGTTGTAGTCCAAACTACACCATACCAGCTCTCAACACATTTAATATCATAGACTACAGTTTCACCTCAGCAAAAGAAAGTTAAGCTGTAAAGTCGAAGGCTTTCACGGCTGGAATCTATAGATTGTTGTGGGTTTTCTGGGCTTTGAGGCCATGTTCTAGTAGTATTTGCTCCTGGCGTTTCGCCTGCGTCTGTGGCTGGCATCTTCAGAGGATGCCAGCCACAGATGCAGGCGAAAGGAGCAAATTCTAAAAGAACATGGCCTCAAAGGCTGGAAAACCCACAGCAACCTACGAAAGTTAAACTGTTGATGTAACGTGTATCAGGTGAAGCTCTCTTTAGGTATGTGTCCTGAAAAAGAATAGTACTCTTTCAGGTGTAGTCATTTTTTTTGTAAAATCCAAGGAAGGTGTACGCTGTTCTCATGATGTACTTATAAATATTCTAATGAAATAATTTCCACATGAAACTTTGAACATGTTTGGACATAGCATTTAAACCAAAAATGCTAAATCAGATGACATTATTTAACATACTGGATTTTTTTTCTGTAAAATCTTTCAGAAATGTTTCCAATTCTGCTTTTTCCAGAAAACCCACTTCCCTACTCACTTGTTTCTTGAGCCATTTAGATCAATGCTACAAGCTTAGGAAGAGATGAAAATTAACTGGAAAATTTCAGTTACCAGGGCATTTGCTTATACTGAAAAGCAGGTTATAGAAAAGAAGGCAATTGAAAACTTCTGTTGACCCAGATAGTTGCTCTAATCATGCTTGTGAGCTTTTGAACCCTCAAAGATATTTGCTGTCAGAACAGAGGTCAGCTTGGATGGGTCCTTGCATGTCCGGACTTGCCTGCTTGGCCAGCTGGCATGCCTTAAGAGCAAAATCAGGCATAATTTGTCTGCTGAATTATGTTGCCTTACATTCTGCCAGAGGGAATGTACAGCAGTTCAGATCTGGAATGAAACTTCTTGTAGGTTGTTCCAAGCAAAGGCCATTTATCAGGACCCCAGATGCCAAGACAACACTGGGTCTGGGTTGGTGTGATGTGGGGTCTCAGTATGAGATGCCATGCGCAGACATAGGTTGGTGAACTCACAGTTGCAAAATGGTGTTTTGTTGGCAGCTACACTGCGCTTGTTATAATATCTGTATTGCCAAGTGTAGCAGAGTTAAAAGCAGATGCTTTTAATTCCAGGATGAAAAAACATGGGAGGCTATTTTCACTCCTTGGTGGGTATACTGAGAAGGGAACTGGCAGGGAACTGTAGAGGCAAAAAAATAGTAAGAAAAAATGAGTGGGCAGAAATACTGTGAAAGGAACAAAGTCTTTTTTCTCCTAACAATATGGGAGTACTGAGTGTCAAAACTGCTGATGTTTCATTGCCAAATGACAGAATGTCTCACCAAGTGCTTTCTTCTATCAGTCTGGAGAACTTTTCAAACATCACTTCTAACCGTCTGTCCTTTCTCTTTGCAGCTCTAGCCGCCTCCGACAAATTCAAAGCATTCTGACTCAGAGCAGCAAATCCCAGCCAGATGGAATACTGTGCATTTTGGGTAAATTTTTTTAGTTGTTAATATATATATTGTCAGTTTGATTGAAATATGCAAAGTAATCCAAGAGGCCTGTGACCCTTTAGATTTTCCTTCCATATTAGAAGTATACAAGGGGTGCGCACATATTTGGGGAAATGTGGCACATCCATTAGTAGCTGGAACATGTCAGTGCATCAAATCTGAAAAACTCTTGGAAAAGAGTGGAATGAAAAGTTCAAGGAAAAGGTCATCACCATATAGTGGGGAAGGGCCTTTGAAGATATATCAGAAAAAAACAATCGGTAACTAATGTAATGGAAGTTCACAATTCTTACTATATGTCTGTCTTTTAATAATCATATGGGACATAGGGCGTAATAGCCCAGTGGAAGGGCAACATTCTTTGCATACAAAAGGTCACTTTTCAGTCTCTAGGATCTCCAGATCTCATCAGGTGATGAGAAGTCTATCTCTGCCTGAAATCCTGAAGAGCTGCTGGAGCCAAGCAAGACAACACTGGAATGGATGTACAAAGTCCTCTAGCAGGTATAAGGCAGCTAGATGTAGGAGGAATTAGAGATGTTCCAAAGCAGTCACAAAAGAGTACCCAGCTGTTTTTCATCTGTCCTTCCAGCCAGCCACCCAATCTGCCCAGCATTTATCTTGGGGCTTAGAATTGGTGTTCCTTATGATTTTATTCTTTGAAGTTTTCTTAAAGAGGACTTTAGAAAGATTGTAACTCCTAGGCTGTAAGTCCCAAAGTGATTAGTGTGGTGGAAACCAAATGAGTGTTTTCCTGTTTCATGGTTGACAAGGCCCCACCGCGTTGTTTTACATGTAACCCCCTTCCCTGCCCACTCTTGTGAAGTCTCTAGTGCCTTCAAGTTGCCCACAGCAGTTGCAGAGAGAGCAGCCACTTTAGGATGTCTCCCCAGGTCCATTGTTAACAGAGGGAGAAGTCCTTCCATTCTTGTTCTAGGACTGGATATAGTATCAGACCTCCCCAACAGTTCTTTGTGTACTGAACACTGATACGTGTTACTGCTATAGCATAAACTTTATCGGTGGTAAGCGATGCAGCAGATGCTACACAGCAGAGAAGCATTCCAGTCCTTTCACTGGTGGAGTCCAGCACCCCCTCACAACCAGTGATAGAACTAGGCCCCCAAACAAATTCTACCACTGGCTGTCCCTTGGCTGGTCATCAAATAGAATCCCGAAGATTACATAGTACAGAAGCAAACAAAGAAATTCAGAGTGTGCAACGTGTGATCCGTCTCCCCCGAAAGAGCAATGAGAACTATGTGAGCACGTAACAGGAGAGAAAAATTCACTCCCTAGTCTGTTTTTAACCTTCATTTCTTTTCCCAGTGTAAACTGCATAACAAATGCAAAAAAATTCCAGCAAGATCATTAATGCAAGTTAACTCTTTCACCCCATTCAACAGCTCTTAAAGTTTGACCGTGATGCTAACAAGATCTCCAAAACCCATCTGCCTGAAGGCAGAGGCCTAGCTCAGTACAGTTCCCATGCTCAACTTCAGGAAGTGCTCCCCTGTTGGGGCCTCATGTTCTGGCTTGGGTTACATGGGTGCCCTGGGACCCTTTTTCCTGGCCACAAAGAGTCAGAGAGTAGATATTAGTCACCTGTTTGTCCTTGTCAGCATCCCCATTTGTCTTAGCAGTTGGAAGCACACGTTTATCATTTCCTCTTACAGTTATTGCATTTATTTGGTTTATTACTTCAGCCATGCCAGATGTTCCAGCTTTCCCCCAAAATCTAGGTTAATGAGAGGGTTTTATGAGGTAGCTGTGGTATAGTCCTTAATGTAGATCTTAAAGTACCATCCAAGACTCTGAGGCTTGGCCATATGCTTCTTGAAAGACTCTGAATCCATACTGCTTAGGATTCAGCCATGCTCAGAGCAGCCTTCATTGCTGAGAAAATATCTCTCAAGTGGAAAGAACATACCTCCAAATACTGAAAGTTGAATCATTTAGCTGGCTGCCTTGGCTGTTCTTGAGAGGTTTATCTCTGAAAATGGAGGCAACCCTGAAAATTTTTAAAACAATCTGGTCTTGCTTCCTGCTCTGCTATGAGTAATGCTGGTGGTGAAAAGAGATGTAATGAGAGCTATTTATAATTTGTCTTTCTTGTCCTTTTCCCTCTTGCTAAAGCGGATTATTAGAAGGCTTGTTCCTCTTCTCTTTCCCCTACCAAGCAAGCATTTTCTTTTGTTTTGAGCTGGTAAGATTGAAAGCAACATACATTTATTTGCACATAAACTTTGAAAAGCTTTGAGAGCATGCCTCATGAAAGTGCTATCTGTCCTAGGCTAGAAATGTGAGGGTTGCATGAGCTGGAGCTCTGGAATGCATACTTTCTCAGAGTACCTAGCTGCTAACCATTGTGGTTACAGGATATTATCCATCTCTGAGTCAAGCAGAAATCTGGTTAGGGAAAAAGACTGAATACACAAAAAAAGAGAATAAGAGGCACCATTAGAAATGATTATCCTAATAACAGGAAACTGTTTACAGTATCTGATAGCAATCTTGCTCTGGTGTGGTTGAGATGAGGTCTGTACTGTCTAGCTATGGTGACTGTTATGGGTTGTGCCACTTCTGACTGTGGTTTTCAGGGTGAAATCTAGGCTTTGCAGAAGGAAACCTTGTCTAGGACCTGATCAGTTGGCTTAACCCAAAACTTGACTTCTTCAAGTTGTAAAATCACTTGCAGAACATGATGGTTATGATATAAAGCTGTGTGGGGACTGAAGTAGATCTCTTGTCTTCAAATGCTATGAAATAAAAGCTTGGTCTTTCAGAAGTTACATGAATGGTTGCCTGGTGTGTGAATATTCCTTTGTTAAATGTTCCATATGAGTGACTATTTCCATACCTTCAGTGGATGAAGGGCTACCCATGGAACTACATAACAAAGGTCAGATGACCTGGCTGTCCAGATCCCTTGAGCAGGCTGGAGTTATCAGGGCAGATACTTAGCTAGGACCAAACCCACTGAACCTGGTATAATTTACCTCTGAGTCAATGAGCATGAGATTGTGCCCCTGATTTGAGACTTAAAAAAGGGATGTTGACAGGCTGACACCTCTCGAAACAAAGGCATGTCTACCTACCTAAGCTAAACAAATGTATTATCCACATGTACACATAATGTGTAGAAAACAAAAAGATTCTTGAACCTCAAGTAGTGTATGTAGCACCCCTTCCTCATGAATCATTTTAAAATTGCTCATAACAGTATGGTGTAGTTTTCACATATTTCCATGCCGGAAGGAGTTCATACAGCATACCAGAATTAATTTTCAAGGTTGTCAGGCTGTGAGCTGCATGCATGCGGAGATTTGTTTGTTAAGTATTTGTATCATGCCCTATATAGTAATTGCTCAGGGCAGCACACTGGAGTTGCTTACAGTGTATTAATAGATATGTTCCAGGACTTGGCCAACTCTTTTGTCCAAGAACTTCCTTGCTATGGGGAAACATACAAATATACAGGGCTGCAGTATCAAGAGGAGAGGAGCCACTGAATATCCAGTGTTACAAGAAACAAAAGTGAGACTGAGCTGGTTGGCAAAGTCTGTGTTGCTGCAGAAAAGAGAACCTTGCACACATACATATACATGGGAGCATTTAGTTGTAGTTGCCTTATGCTGATAGTTTTTAATGCTTTTATGACTCATATATCCTAATTTAAAAATTTCCCTGGAGGAGTTGGAGATGACTAGGTGAACCAGCTGTCAACTAGAAGATCCTTCTCACAAACTACATATTATGAGAGAAGGATTCAAATTGTAAGAGGAGATTCTAAATTCCTAATGTTTCCCCCTAAACATTAGGAAGAACTTCTTTACTGTCAGAACTATTCTGCTGTGGAATGGACAGCCTCTTCTTTGGAAGTCTTTAGACAGAGGTTGGATGGGTATCTCTGGGGAGTGATTTAGTTGTGTATTACTGCATGGCAGAATGGAGTTAGACTGGCCCTTGTGATCTCTTCCAACTCTAGCATTCTATGATTCTATGCTCTTAGAGCATGTAGATTCTCTAACTTGCTTAACTTTGCAGGGGTATCTGAGTGGCCTAGTTTCCACCCCCTTGCCCGCCCATAGCTTCCCTGAGCCTTCATCTGGTCCCTGCTTATAAATCTGGATTTCTTGGCAGCCCCTGAGCTGTATCCCAGCATAACCCTGCGTGAAAGCCTGGACTGAACAGTTACACGGAAGCTGTGCAGTTAGCGCTCCAGCTATAGGAGGCAGCCAGCTGCCAACTGTGATCCAATCCTCTGTGGCTTTAACCCTTTCTCATGGGCTCAGTGAGATTTAAGTAAATGTTTAAAAACAGTAGGCGTTGTGTCTCAGTTATTTGTAGAGCTGGCCCCATTTGAAACTAATCTGTGATAGTTTCTTCCCTTTAATAAAAAGCCCCCAAATGATTGACTGCTGCAGTTTCTACAAGCTTTTTCTGAAAAACAGGGAAAAAAGGACCAAGCTGGGAGTGGTCTTCTCCTGTCCCCTGCGTGTGGCACTTCTGTTCCCTTACTTTTTCTTGTTTCCCCCTCCCCTTTTGTTTCTCTGAGTAGGAGCTATTGTTGTCCATTGCCTTGCAGCTTTCCGAGATCCCCAGCTAGAAGATATTTCAAAAGTGTTGTAATCAGCTTCTGAGTTTTTAGATTCTTGGGTGAACAGGTGCCTGAAACTTTGTCACCCACCAACCCTGAGTAGCGTGGTTGCCATTTCCCAATTTTGTTACTGGCCACTTTATTGTGGTGAGTAAGTAAGCATGTGTTCCAGCTGACCAGGGAAGGATATTTTAAAGTAATTATTGACTATTAGTTTCCCTTGGGCCATAATGTGCTTTATAGATTATAGTATAGCAAAGCCTTTAATTGTGTAGATCATGAAAAACAATGGATTAGAGCAGGGGTGTCAAACTCAATTTCATCCTGCGGCCACATCAGCATTATAGTTGCTCTCAAAGGGCCAGTTGTAGCTGTAAGACGGTGTAAATGTATCTGTCTTTTATCATATTAAGTAAGTGCCTCTGTGTTCAGTTATTACTGGTTTTTAAATTGCCTTCCCTCTGCTTCAACTTTTCTTTTCTTGGATGTTTTGGGGCTACTTGATTGTAGTTTATGATCCCTATACTTCTATAAAGTAACATAGAATTGGTCAGTATATCCTCAGTGTGCCACTTTCAGCTCTCCAGACCTCTCTATGCCTCTTTCTGCTCTCCCCCCATGGCTCTTTCTGCCCCCCTGCCCCTCTCTATATCTGGTGAGCCCGATCCCCACATTGCAGGCCCCCGGCTGCCACTATTCTGAAGAGGGGCCCAGCAGCCAGCACTCATGATCTACTTCTACTTCTGACTGTTCCTCTGTCCAACTCTCATAAACCTCATGGAGCATTGCCATGGTAACCTGTGCCAATGCTGTGATGTCGAGACTTGGACAGAGGAGAAGTCAGAAATAGAAGTAGATCGTGAGCGCTGGCTGCCGGGCCCCTCTTTAGAACATCAGAAGCCAGGGGCCCACAATGTGGGGGTTGGGCTTGCCAGGCGGGGGGACTGCCTCACCTGCAGGAGAGGTGTGAGGGTCACATGAAATGGCCTGGTGGGCCGAATTTGGCCCATGGGCCTTGTGTTTGACACGTGGATTACAATATATGCTAGCCTATAAGAGTCATCCCCCCCCCCGAAAAATACTGTTTGAAATCGGGTACATCTTATACTCCAGTTTGTTTTACAAGCGGGCAAATAGTTTTTGTCAGCATATAAATGGGGGCGTCTTATATGCTGGCAAATACAGAACTCTTAAAGAAATGGGTGTGCCACATCATTTGATTATCCTGATGTATCCGTACTCAAGACCAGAGACTACCGACAGGATAGAATATGGAGAAACGGAATGGTTTCCAATTGACAAGGGGGTCAGACATGGCTGCATTTGCTCACCCTATCTGTTTAACTTGTGCGTTGAACATACATGTAAGGCAGGATTAGATTCGGAGAAATGAGACATGAAAATTGGAGGAAGGAACGCTAACAGTTTAAGATACTTCTGGCGGGGATAGCAAATCTTAGAACGATTACTGAAGAAAGTCAAGAAAGAATGTACAAAGACAGGCTTACAGTTGAACACTGAGAAAGCAAAAATAATGACCACAGATAATCTACATAACTTTAAAGCAGACAATGAAGACACAAAAGTAGTTCAAGATTTTCCACACCTTGGCTCAGTCACCAATCACAATGAAGACTGAAGTCAAGAAATCAGAAGACTAGGACTTGGAAGGGCAGCTATGAAGGAACTAAACAAGATCCTGTAGTGTAAAGATGTATAATCTGAATACTAAAGTTAGTATTGTCCATGCTGGTGTACAGCGGACCCTCTGTATCTGGGGGAGGGTCCATTCTAGGACCCACTATGAATGGCAAAAAACATGAATGTTTGCATCCCATATTATTAAATGGCAGTAACTTGTGCACATCCACTTCAGTGGGTCTGGTTTGATGTTGCTGTCATTTTACATATTGGATGTGATGCTCTGCAGCCCCTGAAATTCTCAGATCCGGAGGTCACATATACAGACGGTCCACTGTATTTACAGTTTTCTACGCATGGCTGGGAAAGCTGGATGGTGAAGAAGGCTGAAAGGAAGAAAATCAGCTCATTTTGGACTGTGCTGGAGAAGAGTTCTATAGATACCATGGTCTGGTAAAAGGACAAATAAATGGAGCCTAGGGTAGATGAAGCCTGAATTCTCCCTAAGCCAAGATGACTAAATTGAGACTGTCATACTTTGGACGTACCAGGACAAGACATGAATTGCTGGAAAAGTCAATAATGCTTTTGAGCAGAAGGCAGTAGGAAAGAGGAAGACCACATAACAAGTGGTTTGACTCAATCAAGGAAGCCAGGGCTGTGAGTCTGCAAAACCTGAGCAGGGCTGTTGATGATTGGGTGACTTGAAGGTTTCTCATCATAGGGTTACCATAAATCAAAGTTGACTTCATGGCAGTTAACAACAACATTCAGGCAAGCAGGTTAGTAGACCTATTTGCAAAGCTGTGTATTTGATAAATCATTACATCATAATGGACGCTGTACTCATGAAATCAAAGGTTGAGATTTGGATAGGTGGCAATGAAGAAACCGGATAAGATCCTTGAATGTTAAAGACATATATTGAATACCAGGGTCAGATTCATTCCTGCTACAATATTCCTGATTTGTGTGTATGGTTTTGAAAGCTGGACAGATAAGAAAGCTGATAGGATGAAAATCAACTCTTTTGAAATGTAGGGTTGGAGGAGAGTTCTGCAGATCCCATGGAATGCTAAAAAATGACAAATAATGGGTCTTAAATTGAGCCTGAACTCTTCCTAGAGCCCAAATGGCTAAACTGTATTGTACTTTGGACATATTGTGAGACAACATGACTCATTGCAAAAGACAGTAATGCTTAGTAAAGTGGAAGGAGATGGAAAAAGAGGAAGACAACATTACTCGTGTTTTGATTCAGTAAAGGTGACCCTGGTTTTCCAAGACCTGGGCAGGGCTGTGGATGATTAGGACTCAAAGAGCTCTCATCTTTAGGGTTGCCATAAATTGAATCTGCAAGCGTAGGCTTACTTGAATCATTTTGGCCAGATTGCAACAGCATTTCTTTCCTCAGTGATGCAACATTTGAGCAAATAAAATGTATGTAAAATAATGTGCTGTATTCATGGGTGGCATGTAATTGAGATTGATACTGGTAGCCAGCAACACTACTTTGACTACCGTCATTAAGCCTTTTGTAGCCGGAAGCTATTATCTCTCTTTCTCCGGTGCTTAATCAATTGCTTCCCATCACCAACAAGAAAAGAGAGCTCTAACAGTGACATGAAATGCACCCTCTTTCTCTCTCCTTTCTTCCCTCCCCTTTTTGCTTCTGCTTTCCATTTATGACACAGAAACATGGTTGATGTTTAATCTGAAGTGACATGTTCCAGGTGGGGCTGGATTACTTTCAGCTTTCGTACCAATCAAACGCTTCTCATGTCAGCACAGTTTGCCTTAGGTATGGTTTTTCTGATGGATGTGTTCTGCAAAGCTGAAGGTTATTTCTTAGAAATCTGTCAGGTCTCCCCTGCCATGACTCAGGGATTTGTGCAATAATTCCTTATGAGCTCATGTTTTAATCACAATCCTTGCCATTGAAGAATTGGGTCAGCAGATTAGCTTATTAGAAAGCTTCGCTCAACAGCATGAGAGGAAATTTTATTTTAGAAGCAGCTGTGTAAAGCGGAATTATTTTTTTAAAAAAGCATCTATGGTTTATAAATGTATGATACCCCGTTCTTGTCCATCACAGCCTAGGGAATTAGGTCAGTGATGGGATAAGTAGCAAATACTTAAACACAGGAATTTGGTAGCTAACAGAAGCAAGCAGGGATGCATATTATGTCTTGTGTAATGAAAGAGAAGTTATTCCAGGAGTCCGATTAACTGAGAGAGCTGTTATAATAGTTGCTTACAAATGTAGTCAAATAGAAAGGGAGCTGTACATAAGGAAACAGAAGGAAGAATGAATGTTCCACGCCAACCCTTGCAGCTGGTGGACATTTTGGAGCTTCTGGACTTGCTAGGCCTGGTAATATAAATACAAGGAGCCTAGCCTATCCATCTGCCATAGTCAGCAGTGAAGTATCTTCTGCTTCAGCTTCCCAGGCCCAGCAACAGACCTCTGGGATCCTTGGCTGGAAATCGCAAAGCTTCGATCTAGATTTCTGCGTGGGGTTCACTCCCAGCTTGGCCTAGACAAATCATGGTTTACATATCTTTACTCCACTCAAGAATGTAGGTTCATGGCTGATTATCTATGTAGCTCAGGGTACTGATACCTGATGATGGCTAACCCATACCATGAAGAACTTCAAACCCATCTTTTTCTTAATGCCCATCATCTAGTAGTTCAGGATAGAATCTTAAGAAATGGAGGGAACTCTTTTGAGCATTGTCTTTAGTATCTGCTGGGAGACTGAAAAAGGACACAGCTTATTTTGACCTTCAGAAAAGTCAGAGTACAGAAAAAAAGAGATTCCACTCCCCCACCCCATCCCAAAAAGCAATGGCTTCAACAAAGGCATAGAGCATGTGAAGATTCTTTAGCATCCAAACCAAAAAATGGACGCTAAAGTAAGGCTTGACCTTCATCTGCCGTGGCAGCATCATTTTCAAAATGACTTCATTGTGCTGTTCATCTGTTTTCTAACAGTTCCTTCTGCCCTAGAAAGTGTCCTCTCAGGCTACTTAGTTGACTTTGGCCTCAGATTTCCCTTTCTAGGCTTCTCCTTCAGATTAATGTATCATAAAGGGATTTTAAATATAGTAATCCTCTATTATTATAATTATAATAATCCCCAAACTGTTTGGTGGCCAGTGGTCATCTAGCATAAGCAGTCTCTGCCCTTCTGGTAGGTGTGCCTACAGGGTTAGTTTTGTGACTTAAATACCTACAGGGCTTTTTTCTTTATATTGCTTGGGGAGCATCTTGTCCACAACATCAGACTGGAGTGGACCAAGACCAGGAGTCAGTACTGCATGTTTGTGGCACTGGTCAGACAGTTTACTAGCAGAGCCGTTGGAACAACCTACTTATATTTGTAGTTGTCCAAATTTCTGTTTATATTTGGCTGTGTAAATTTGTTCCTGAGGGTGATTGCTTGAACTGGAGTAATGATGATAACAACAACAACAACAATACTAGTAACTATTTCATAGCACTTCTCCCTGTGCATTGAGGCAGGGAACAGCAAAGATTAAAATGCAGCAACAGATTGGACACATAACAGGAGTCTAAAAATAGGTAACATTAGTTAAAAGAACATATAAAACCTATGCATATTTTTTAAAAAAACATCAATTCACACTTTAAAATCATAATTTAAAAATCATCTGGATAGGCCTGCTGGAAGAGACTGGTCTTTACTGCTGTTTTAAAAGCAGATAATCCTCCAGCTGATGAATCTCCCCCAGCAGGTCATTCTACAATCCAAGGGCAACCAACGAAAATATGTCTTCTTGGTAACAGTTGTGTCAGCCTAGTTTTGGCTGAGTGAAGTAAATGCCCCCCAAGGGACCTGAGTATACAAGGTGGGTTGTATGAGAGAAGGCAATCCTGTAGGTAACCCAGATGCAAACCATGTAGAACTTTAAAGATATCAACTAACACTTTGTACCTTGCCTAGGAAACTACTTGGCAGCCAGTGAAGTGATTTTAATATAGGTGCAATATGGTAACTCTTAGATGGGCCAGTAGCTGTGTTTTCAGCTAACTGAAATTTCCAGACTTGTTACAGAGGTAGCCCAATGTACAGGGCATTATAGAAGGCTGACCTTGAGGTTACTGGTAGTTGGTCCTTAGGTCAATACTACACTTTAACAGCTGAAACATGTAATAAATTCTTTTCCTTAATTTTTTTAAGCCCCACAGACTCACTGAGAAGCCAGCTTGGAGGGCTGTGATATTGAATATGAGAGGGACCAAGGCTTAACCAGTTTACTCATCAGTCATTCTCAGAGTTTCTGTTCGGAGCTGTTTTTACCTCCACAGAAAAGAAGATGGCGATTGCCCTCCTGTGGGGGGAAAAAGATTGGGATGTGACTTTAAATGTAAAAAATAGTTATCAGGGTAAGGCTCAAGCACCACCTCACAGCCTCTCAAGAGCTGCTTTTAGTTTTGGCTTGAAAATTGGGTGAAACATTCAGACACATGTGTACTATGTGGAGTTTGTCCTTTTGTTGAAAAAATAATGCATCAGACCATCTCTTGCTTCATTTTGATTGCACAGTACTATAACATTCCATATGTTGTATATTGGGAAGTGTGAAAATTCCAAGCAGGTCGAGACCTTGAAGAAGAGAGACCAATGTTCCCCATACATTATTTTGATTGAAGCAGATAATGCATTTCCAGGGCCATTTCTGCACTACACTCTTATAGCGCGATTATTCCACTTTCAACATCCTATGGAATGTTGGCCAGTCGGCCCCTCCTGAAACTGCAAACCCCAGGATTCCATAGGATGTTGAAAGTGGAATAATCGCGCTATATGAGTGTAGTGCGGAAATGGCCCAAGTCTGCAGACCTGACAGTAGTAAAAACCATTTCTTGAGTTGATGGACAAAGTTTGCAGTTAATTTATTTGTGTGTTGCTTGGCTGCAGTACTTGAGTGGAATGAATGTGGCCTGTCACACATCTATGCTCACTGGCCTAGGAAATAGGGTTGAATGAATGGTCAAAGTAGCGATATTTGGCCATTCCAGTTTGGATGCTGCTTTAGCCATGGTCAAATTATTTAGCAAGTCAGAAATACTCATTTATCATCTTCATTTATGCCGCATCCTTAATGCTTTCTTGTTTTTGTTGTAGTTGTAGGTCTCTGGGCCAACGTTCTGTCTTGCAGTCAATTAAGCTGCACGCTGTTCTGAAGGAGGTCATGACATTTCGAAAAAGGACTGAATTTTCTTTTAAGCATTCTTTCTCCAATTAGAATTCAAAGTATATTGAGGCTGTAACTTTCTGGCCAAGCCTAAGAGACTTAGGAAGAGGCTGTGTTGCTATTTTCATATTTTAGTCTCTTCCTGAATCATAATTAGTTATCTTGAGACTTGGACTCAAAGAACTAGTAATGTGTTTTTCCCTGGATCTTACTTTGTGTCTCTTCTCGTTCTTCAGGAATTGATAGCCGATACAATGAAGGCTGCCGGGAGCTGGCAAACTATCTGCTCTTTGGCTTGTATAACCAGAACAACAATGAATTTGAGCGGTCAGGGTTTCCTGAAGAAGTCCTTGATGGTAAGATAGAAAGTGCTGTTTATTTTTTTTTTAAATGAACATATAAGGGAGCAAATAAGGCAGGTGGTCTTTCACTTTTAAAAGCACTTTCTCTGAACTCTCACTTTGTGCTGTTTGTGAGGCTTGAATTAAGTGGTTTCCTCTCCACTTGAGTCTACTATTCAGTTAATGGAGAATTCTTGTAAAATATAAGACAATTCAATATTAATACATACTGGTAATGTGCTGCCATCATATCCTAAAATATTTTCTTTCTTGATTCACAAAGCTCTTGATGAATAGACCAAATAAACTGACTAATTTTATGAAACAGTGTATAAAATAAGTTGACTAAAAGTATTTTCATATATGCCTGTGTTACGGTTTCTTATTCTTTACCCTTTTTGTTTTAAAGTATCACCTTGAATATATTCCTAATCTAAATCTGTGCCTACTCTGCCCTCTTCTCCTGCTCCTCTATAACTACCTCCCACTTTTAAATCCTAACCCTTTCTCTTCACCTGTTATTTCTCCCTCTCATGTTTCAGCCTGCACACCTTTTCTGTCTCAGCATTTGGCATCCACAGTGTAGTAGAATGCAGACTTTAGTATTCTGTTATTCTCATCCTCACCTCTTTTTTCTCATTCCTTGCCTCATTTGCTCAAAAATACAGTTATAATACATGTTACCATAATCACTGTAAAATACAAACCTGAACAGACATGTGAAACAATCTAGCACTACAGTCTTGCTCATGGTTCTTTGATATAATGAAGGAGAGGTCAAAGGGCAGCCCATGGGAGCTTTTAGAACTCTTAGTGTGAATGGAGAAGGTGTTGTCCAAGGCTGAGCATACTTAACTAATTCATACACAAAGCCAGAAGTTGGTGCTTGCACGGAGACATACGTGCCTGCTCCTTGGCACACAAGTGTCCCATTGTACTGTTTCATGAATATTTCCTCTTCCCTTTGCAAGTTGGGTATCACATGTGATTATATACATGGTAGCATACAAGCTTGTTACAGGACACTTTTTCTACACCCATCTGAAAAAGAGTATCATGTGCAGAGTGGCCTTCTGTCTTTCCTCTTCCTCTTTCCATAAAAGAGGAAGTGGCAGAAAGGCTTTAAGAACTGGGATTTCTTTTGACTTATTTTTCTTTTCCTTCCTCATCCCCTTTTCCTTTTGCATTGTGTCTTTTCAGTAGTAAGCCTAAGGACAGGGGCTGTCTTGTTTGTTAGTGGTCTTATATAAGCCAATCTGGGAACCGTTTTTTTAACTGAATAGAGAGGAAAAGCATGCCTCAGAATTGTATGAGGAAGATAATGTGATTATCATTTTAAAAAATATTACTTTTAGATTTTTAAAAATTGATTGTTCTCTAACGCTGGACTTCTTATTCCTATAGATGTGATCCTACTAATTAAACCAGACAGCGTGCATCTGTATTGCAACCCCGTCAACTACAACTATCTTTTGCCATATGTAGCATTTTGGAGAAACTTGCATTTCCATTGCCTGACTGAAAATGAGGTGAGTGAGTGAAACGCACACTTGGAAAGAATGTCGTTTGTCTGAGACAGTCCCACATGTGCTGGAGCGATGGAAATTTGGCATTCCTATCAAGAACTTTGGATTGGTGGCATATCTGTTGCTGCTGTCAGAGAGGTGTGATCTCTTACAGTGGGATACAGATGCAATAACTTGCCTACAGCTATCCTGCTGTTTTGCAGGGGGGAAATGCACACGAGATATCCACAAGTGAAGGCTTGTCTTACTTTACATTGTGATCCTATGTGTGTGCACTGCAAGCATGCATTTGGTATGTTAAGAGGTTAATTAAAACAAATCAGTCCCCTTGGTTACATTTCACTTATAATGTCTGCTATTAGAACATTTTTTGAGAATTAAAAATAACACAAGACACCAAATAATTGATTTTTAGTCTTATCCATGCTGATGGTTTTGTTGCAGTTCTCCAGTCAGTCTGGGCTAGTGCCTTTGAACAGGGCCACAGAACAAGCTTTGAGGCTGCAGCTGGCACAAGACAGATGGCTGCCCTGGCTTCCATAGCAACTTTCTGTTGCCTTTTTGGCTGCTTCTAAATTCCCAGGCTGGTGTGTTAAAAGAAATCCTACTTAAAAATAGCTTGGCCTGCCAGAGTAACCTCAGTGTGGCAGTTAGGCAGGTGTTCATCGTTTGAGGATGGAGTGAATCACTTACTGGACTGGCAAAACGGTTGTCTAGGGAGCTGCTGAGAAACAGGTGTCTAGGGAGTTGCTGAGAACATTCAACCTCTAAGGATCCAGGTAAGCTGAAGAACAACTTGGTCGTCTCTCATTCTGGATCTGCTTGTATAAGATAACCTTTCTGGAAGAAATGATTGCAAAATACTCTATATGCACGCATGGGGTTCCCCATTGCACGTGAATAATATTCTACTGTCAAGAGAAAATAGAGAGACTTCTCCATGTGCAGACCTCCGCACAAGCATAGAAACTGCTGAATTACAGCCTGTGTTTCATTCAGAGAAAGCCTGATGCTTGTTGCAGTTACCTTCAATGAAGAATGTTTTACATACGATAAAATGCTTTTG
Organism: Iguana delicatissima; assembly: GCA_948472985.1. Taxonomy (NCBI): domain Eukaryota; kingdom Metazoa; phylum Chordata; class Lepidosauria; order Squamata; family Iguanidae; genus Iguana; species Iguana delicatissima. The sequence goes on along the minus strand of CAOKZL010000281.1, from coordinate 171,168 downwards.
CCTTTGGAGTCTGATGGTTCTGAGTTGAATATGATTTATTGGAGAAAGAGCTATTGAGCCAATAGATTAAACCACCTACAGAGGTGTAGAAATACCCACTGACTTGGGCGCTGCCCTTCTGTTGTTATGCTGCCCTCCTACATCAGCATATCTTCTATTACTCTCTGGATTATGTAGCCTTTGACTGACACTCCCTTGAAACTGGACAGAGCTATTCATTTTTGTACTTGTACAGTCCTGGTTGTGCACATTGGAGACTGGAAATCCCACAGTGTCCGCTTAGCTTCTTGTGGATTCTATTCATCTGAGCCAGTGCTTCCTCAGAGGGCCAGTGCAGTAGAAGAGCGCCTGTTTTGCTTGTCAAAATTCCCAGTTTCAATACTTGCCCTTTCCAGGCAGCCCTGGAAAAGACTCCTGTCGGAAATCCTAGAGAACCACTGGCTGTCAGCACGGACAATGCTGAGCTAGATAGACCAGTGATCTGACTTGGTATAAGGCACTTTCCTGTTTGATGGACAGAATGTTGCCAAGTGGCTATGAAAAAGAGTGGTTTGTATTTTTTTTAAAAAATAGCTGGTGCTGGAAGACATTGTAAAGCAGGATTATTTATTATGGAAATGATGAGACTGTAACAGCCAAGCCTGGGAGCTTTAGCTATTTTTTGGTCTTTGAGAATTGGCTTTAGTGCTTCTGTGAAAGGAGCAAGGGATGCTGATCCACTTGACTAAAACGAAAGGAAAAGGGGTAGGAAGTATGGAAGCAGCTGAACTTGTAAAGGAGCCAGGCCATACAGTGAGAGAAAAGGCTTCTTTTCAGATCACGAACACCTCTGCCTAGCACCTCTCTGCCTTGGGAGAATGCCTGAGTCCAGCAAAATACAGAAGGCTAATTGGGCAGTTAGTCTGCTCTGTCAACCACTTTAAATTAATGGCTGCATTTGCCACAGTTTCTGCTTCAATCAAGCTTACTTACCTTTTACCATTTTATTTTCACTTTAGAGGAAATAATTGTTTAGCACAAAGGGTTTTATAAGGACTCCTTGCGCTCTGACACCTCATTCCTTCTCCTGTTCCAACAGCCAAATGCCTGGAGCAGAATGGCATGGTTTTCTCTTCTGCTGAAGCCTTATCCAGACATAATTGAAACCAGGTGCCTGTGTCTGTTCACCATCACAGAATGACTCCATGGGGGTCATATTAATCTAGCAGTGGTTCTTTGTTTGGAAGATCCTTAAATCAAGGGTTTCCAAATACTGCGCAGCTGACCTCATGAAAGTATAGGATCTGTCTTCAGATATTATTTTATTTTATTTCATTTTATAAAATCAAATAAAGATGCTTTCTTTTGGACACTTAAAGAAATAACAATTTCTGAGTCACTGCTGTTGTATTGCTACTGCTGCTGATGGTTGCTAGTATTATAGCATTATCATTGCATTCTTTTGTTAAGTCCCTCCAAAAGACACCCTTGTTTTCCATCAGTTCTTTTCTGTAACCAGTTCCTTCCCATAATCCTGCCCAACCATCCAGCCATGATGTCTTAACCTCTGGCTTCTTGGAAGCTGAGGATGTGTGTAGGAGCAGATGAAAAGCCCCCTTCCTAGACATTTGGGATGTGACTTTCAGTACATAGCTGTTGTCTTATTGAACTTGGACCTTTCCTAGATGACTACCTTATTCGTCGTATGGCAAGGCAGACTCAGGCAAGGAGTTGCACTTATTAGAAAAATTACTGTGATGGCCTTTTTCCTGGTAAGAAGAACAGCTCGTGGGATTTCTGTGTTGCTTCGGATAAGTGGATCTGTAACTTGAGTATCCCAAATGCAGGGTTTTCAAACAAGCAAGTAGCATGATTAAATGAATCTTCCACTGAATGTTTTACTTAAAGCCATTGCACTGATGTGATCGTGCAAATAGAAAATTCCCCACATCTTTGTACAGAGCTTTGAAATATTGATGAATTAACAAAGTTCTTTGCTTTCTTTCTGATTCATTAGTATGAAGATGAGGAGGCTGCTGAGGAATTCAAAATTTCCAGCTTTGTAGACATGGTTCGTGATTGCAGTCGAATCGGCATTCCCTTTAGCTCACAAGGTAGGCTTGAAAAACAACCAGTTGATCGGCAAATATTCAGATAAACAGAGCTGTAGCTGTATAAGTTAATGTCTATGAACATGTTTAGTTTGTACTCTATTCATAGTGTGGATTGGACAGTGGAGACCTCAGGTCAGAGCCGTGAAACTTGCTGTGGAACATTATAATCTCTTTTTCTCAGTCATCGCTCCTTCATGGGGTTGTTTAGATAAAGCAGAGACAGTCCTGAGCACCTTGGAAAAAGAATTGGATAAAAATGTAATCAAGAAAGAACCATGGTAGCTGTTGTTTTATGATAAGTAGGTTCTTTGAACGGGATCCATGACAAGGTGGAAACAGCTCGATTTGTCATGTGGATATTCCTAAAGTGATTTGTAAACCTCTCTCTAATCAAAGAAATAGTGTCTAAAACTGTTCACTCTCAGAAGAACATAGAGGAACATATTAAAAATACACACAGATTTTCATCAGAGGTCCTGAAGAGTTGGATTCTCATTTGATAAAAGGGTTTATGGGAGAAGTTGGCATAGACCAAGAGTCAGGGACAGTGCGGGAGAAGGCATATTATGGAGCAATCAGACTGAAGTACCCAGCTCCTAGATAAAATACTGACTGGAATTGTTGCGAACACTACCTTAAAATCCGTGGAAGAGAGATGGCATATAAATGCAATAAGAATATAAAGTAAATGAACAATGAAAGAATGGGAAGTTCTAGGACAAGACTATCATGCTAATATTACTACAGTGTAGAGAAGGCCCTTTGGGTCTGCATACAGACTTTTACAAAAATCTTGCCTTTCCCCCTTTGCGCAGCAGCTTTCCTAACAATGCGGTTAACAAAAGAGACTGCAGTTGGACATGGCTCTTAATTTTTCTGAAATATTTCCTCTGATCCTGAGCACTGTAGATCAGAGGCCTGTGCCGTGTGTCTTGCAGGGATGATAGTGCCATGAGATGGTGGGGAAGAAGCACTAACCTATCTTGTGACACATACAGTTAATCTCCCGCATGAACTGGAATTTTGATGCAGGTGGTCCATTGCATTTTCTTATAGTTTATCTCCTCAAAAAAGTGGGGTGGGAGCCAGGAGCAGAAGAGGAGAGTCCCACGACATTGCTGTCTCTAGTCTTTCCAGTGTGTATCCTGGGTGTGTTCATTAAGGAATATACTTGCTAGGGGTTTAGTCTATTACATGTAGTCTGAAATAAATGTTAATTGTGTCCTTAATGTGCTTCCCTATATTCTGGGGACTTAGATTCAGTTTTGGACTGTCTTTAGTCACGCTTCATTTGAATGTGCTATTTTTTAAAAAATTGGGTATTGCAGTTTGATTTTTAGAACAATATGCATTGACGGTGTTCACTTTAATAATCTTTCATTGAAAATTCTTGTGCATGTTTCCTCTGAAAATTGAGCAGTTGGGCCCCCAAAATAAATTGCTTTAATCATAGTGCATACTGTTAGAAAACAAAAGACCCTTTTTTAAATGAGAGCCTCCTTCGTATAACTCTCTTTTATGTTAGAGAAGCAACAGCTCTCTCCTTGTCATGCTGCTTTCCCTTTTTAGAACAGAAAAGATTGGACTCAGATTTCCTGTTAATGACGCAAGCCCAGGGTAAAATGCAGAACAAATTTGATTTGTTTTCCTAAGCATAACCCACATATAAACTGTTGCAAGAAAGCTGTAAACCCTTTGCTTTTTCAGTTATTTAAAATAACTTTTGAAAAGTGCAGAATATTATAGTCACATCAACTGAGGTTTTCTTCACCCAGCCAAAGACCTTCCCTGGTGACCATCCTAGTCATAATCCGATGGCACTTAGTCAGCATCATTCCATTATTTTTCATTTCTCAAAGGAAGGCATTTGGACCCGTGGTCTAAACCAAAAAGCCTTTGGGTATTTTTGAGTAAAGCCAGCTGCTTTTGGTTAACAGTGTGGGAAATGTAATCTGAGTTTTTGCATCTGCCTAGTCAGGAAAAGCGTGGTTATTCTTTCGGAAGTTGAGATTTCTTTGAATAGCGTGTTCTGCTCTTGTGAAAACTGATATGCTGCAATGTTTGTGGCATGGCTTTCCTCTTTGCCTTGCTCTGTCTTTCGAAATATCCCTGTGACATTGATGTTTAATAGAACAAAGTTTAAAATAAATTATTAAGAACCATCTGATTCAGTGTGCTTTCTAGTATACTGGTACTTGAGTACTGGTGTTGCCTTCTCAGTTGATCCTTCAGACGCCAACGAAAGAACAAAAGGCAGCATGGCTTTCTAAGGACAAATAGATGGTGAATGGAGATGGCTGGTTGCATTTTGTGACTGGAACTATTAACAATATGAACTGTATCAATATGAACTGATGAAATAATCTCTATCCATAGCATGCATAAACTGAGCACTGACTTCCTACAGTCTAGCAAGGTTTTCCTTTTTCTTTGGTGTCTCTGCCTGAAGCTGTATAAGAATGTCAAAGGAGGTGGGTTGCAACTGAGGAACCCTTCAGTCTGACTTCAGAATGGCAACAGTGAAGTGGAAGCATGTTTGTGCAGAAAGAGCAAACAAGCCAAAGTAGTGGCTCCGGATAAACAATTGCTGTTGTACTGCATGTTGAAAAGATCCATCATGATTTTTTGAATTTCATGTTTATTCGTTTTGGGGAATACTTCCTGTTTAATAACTGTTTATTTCAGCCAATGCAAGCAGCTTCTTGTTTAGCTCTTGTGCTGAGCTTAATATCAAACGCGTACATGCACACACACACGTACGTATGTGCCCAGACCAGGCACACTTACTCTTAAGATCTTCTGAGCATATTGACTCACTAAAATGGACTATCCTTTTACTTGTAAAAATATATTCCCGTGCTTCCTCTGTGCAGAAAGACTGCATCCAAAACACCTCAGACTAGTCCGAAGGACAAAAGAGGACCTCCATCTAAACTCCAGATGTATTCTTTATCATATCTAAAGATATTTCGGAAGCCAACGGAATGGCAAACCAAGAGAACCTTGTTTACATTAGACAAATGATTTCATTGATAAATGTATAATGTTGTTGCATTACAAAACCTGAGAAATAACAATCCCCTCCTGCCCCTCAAAAAGAAAATATTTCATTTCCCCAGGTCATCTTCAGATCTTTGACATGTTTGTTGTCGAGAAGTGGCCAATAGTACAGGCCTTTGCCCTGGAAGGAATAGGCGGAGATGGGTTCTTTACAATGAAGTACGAGGTAAGAACGTAAGGGTTGTCTTGGTGAATAATATGTGGCCTGGTACCTTCTTCTCATTTGGAAGCTGACAGGAAGGATATTCTTATTCCCATAGTGTCCCAGAACCACTGCCCCCTCACTGATTCCCGTGTGGTGCCGCTCAACTTCAAACTCCCTGTATAGTATTCTTAAACTGTGATGAAATTTTGATTTGGTACATCTGGCTTCTTTTTCTTTATCTGAGGCTTCTTGTCTTGCTGTCTTTCAACACGTCATTCCTCTTGAGAGGATTGCTGAGTAATTTTGCAGTTTCATTCAGATTTCAAAATAGCCATTGTTATTCTTTCCTCCTTTTTAGACTCTTTTTTAAATCGAGTTTGGAAAAAAGCAATGAACAAAATTATGTAAACATTATTGTTCTGCATTGTTATTGTTCTGCAAGATTATTTGCGTAGTTACATTCCATCTCAATTGGGAACTTAATTGGAAAGGTCTCGGGTGGATCCAGAAAACATAATATGCATTTAATTGTTGTTTTATAGGTTTGCTGAATACTCAGTAATACAGAGGTACCCCCCTGTTCATGGTACTGTTCTCCAGATATAATGCCATATTGTTAATGTTAACATCTGAAAAGAGTTGCTGTGAATGGACATTGTTGTACAGTACTGCTTTTATCCAGATGGAAAGAAGAGCAAACAGTATCTCTTTATGTACTTTCTGCTAGTGTTCTGGTTTCTTAATGCACATTTTGGTGGCCAGACCATCCTAGTACTGCTTGCTGCTCATTTTTAATAAGAGTATGGTCTCCACATGCCCCAGTTTCTAGTAGTCTTAAGAATGGGAGGTGGAGAACTCTTTCATTCATGTTCCTTACAATGCATGCTCTTTCTTTTGCAGTTAATGGATGTCAGTGTGGATCTGTGGAAAACTTACAGCAAAATGGATCCTGTTTCTTTGGAAAGTTTGCTCTATGAGGTAATGTGGCTGACATCTTTTTGCTTTTAGTGAGTCACTTTACAGAAAGCAAACCCACGACATAAGACGAACATTGCAATCACATGTTAGGATTGTGGGAAGAAAGCTGGTATTTTGTGGTTGCTTGTGCTCTGATTTTCAGTTCCTTTTCAAATATATTTTAACTAAAACAATTTGCTCTGGAGCACTTAAACATTCTAAGTGCTTAGAATGATAGTTTTCCAACTTTAAACCATTAGGGGACCCTGTAACATTTTGGGACATCTTGGGTAAATTTTCATCTGCAGACAGTTCACACAGCACAGTAGTCAGTCCTATTATGTGTCATCATTGACTTGTGTGAAATGAGAGCACACTCTGAAGTATATATACCCAGTCCTTTTCTATTATACATCTTGCAAGAGGAGATTGGTAGTAGTGTCTTTGTCCATATAGTCTGATGTTCTGATTAAGAATCTTCCAATAAGCATCTCAGGAATCCCATAGTTCCTTGGAAGACTCAGTCGGTGCATCTTGTATCACAACCTTTGCTCAGCTTAGATGCTCCAATAAACTATATCCTACTGTGACAGGTCTGAGCCCCAGTGCATCTTTGGTTTGCATGTTTCCCCCTACACCTCTTCTTTAGTTCAGTTGTGTGGAGGAGATCTGAAACATTCACTTTTGTGTTTAGTTACCTACAGTCTATCATTAAGCTATAGTTAAACTTAACAGAAATTTGTCTCAAACAAGCTTAGACACTCATGGTTTGCAGCTAGCTTGTTTCAAAAAAAAATATTTAAAATTAAGAACGATTTATTGGATTTGGAAGGGAAAAAACGTGATCAATAGAAAATGGAGAATCAGAAATGGTGAGTTGTAAGAATCCAGGGCTCACTGATGTTTGTTCTTGTCACAATGAGCTATGATTTATCATATTTGAACTAGCTTATTTTGAGCACTGTGATTTTCTTAAAAGCCACCTGGGATGACTTTTGTTCAGGCCCTGTTGGGATGAGTAGAATGTGGAAGAAAATGTCACAAACTACTTTAGTGATTGATCCCTCTGATTTTTCTCCAACATACTGCAGTAACCCCTTTTAGATTAGTATGTTGGGGTTAAGGGTTGGGATCAGATCTCTAGAACTCATTCTTTTGCAATTTTATCTTCTTTGTTTTTTTTCCTGTGGTGGTTCGCATACTTTCTGCTATTTTTTTGAATCCAGATTTCCATATGAATCTTTATTTGTAGATTTCAATAGTATTGCATGAGAGAATCACTGTTTTAGAGAAGGCAGAAAAAATGGGCCTAGGCTGACACATAGTGGTCATTGTTTGAGTTGCCTGACAGGGGCCAACTTTTCTTTGGTTTTAAAAGCGAAACAGCCCTTATTCCCACAGAGCTGTTTTTGCACCTTAGTTGGAGTCACACGTGATGACTCTTACATGAAATATGGCTGTACAAATGGGCAGGCAAATATTGTTTAGTTGTGAGAGATTTAAATATACTCCTCATTCCAGAATACGTAACATTTTGCTTTAACTTGACTGTAGCTCACTTATTGCGCATGAGTCCCTAGTTGCAACAGTTCCACTGGCTGCTGATCTGTTTCCAGGCCAGTTCAAAGTGCTGGCTGTGACCTATAAAGCCCTGTATGGCTCGGGTCCAGGTTGACTGAAGTACCATATTTGTCCATTTGAGCTTGCCTGTGTTTGAAGATCTTCTGGAAAGGCCCTTCTCTCTCTCCCACCACTGTCACAGGTCCATTTAATGGAAACACAGGCAAGGGCTTCTCAATGGCTGTTCCCAGGTTTTAGTACTCCCTTCTAGAAAGGTCAGACTGATGCACTTCTTCCTATCCTTTTGTAGATAAGTGAAGACCTTCTTGTTTCAGCAGGCCTGTGAAAGCTGACTGCTAAGGGAGAGAGGGGCTTTCAGAATGTGCTATACAGTCGGCCCTCCACATTTGCAAGTGCCTTTCACAGATTTGATTATTTGTGAGTTTCTCCAACCCCTGCCTCCCTCACCTCAGGCACTTCTTTTCCAGACGAAAATTCCTTCTCAGCAGCTCCGATCAGGCTATGCAGCCCTTTAAAAACCCTCTTCTAGTCCTCCTCATCCTCCTCCTCCAGCGGCTGCCTGGCCAGTTAAGGATGGATCACAGCCTGATTTTTCAGCAGCCCAGGCCCTCTCCTGGTGGCCCCCTACACCCAAGGAAGGAGATGGGCAAGAGAGAGGAAGTGTAGGGCTACTGTGCCAAGCCCCCCTTCCCTCTCCTTTCCCTGACCTGATTTGGACCCTGGGTGCCTGTTCTCTCCACCATGCCTCAGCTCCGTTCACACAGACACACACACACACACACACACACAAACATTTTGGTATTTGTGATTTTTCTGCGTTTGTGAGGATCCTGCACCCCTAACTCCAGCAAATATGGAAGGCCAACTGTACTGTTTATTTGTTGTTTTCTTTTTAATGGTTTTTAATAGCTTTTCATTTTTGTGTTAGTTTAATTATATATTTCATTTTTATATGACCTTTTTTAGCTGCATCTGTTTTTAACTTTTATTAAAGTACCAGACTGGGGAAAAGGTAGAAAATATATATAATGATGACATATAATGGTGGTAACAGCAACAACAACAATTCTGGTGCAGGAGGTTGCCCTCCTTTGCCATGTGAGCATGTATGTGTGTAAGCAAGAGAACTTATGTGAGAGAGGTGGTTAGGAGAGATTATTTTTTAAAAAACCTATTTGGTAGCTGCATACTACCTTTTTTCTGGGCTGGTGTGCACATCTGTCAAAATGAAAACAGGAGGCAGACAGCTCCCAGGCCATTCCCCTCTGCTCTCTGAGAGCAAGAAGATTTGGTTGTTGGCACCAAACTGGGATATATGGGGTCTTGCACTAACGAAAGAAGGGCCTGCTTTCCAAAGGAAAGTTCTACTGTCAGAGTGTGATTGAAATGAATGGAAGGTGTGCAGGAATACACTTGCTGTTTTCTTTCAACACATGTGAAAAAGCAGTCTTTGTGCAAGGAACTGAATCTCAAGTTAGTTTGTCTCAGAGTTTTTGGTGGGCTGTTGTGAAATAAAGGTTTCTTGCAAGTCACCCCTTACCCCTTGGAACAGGGAACTTGAAGCAGGAGCAGGCAACTGGTGGGCCTAGGAGCCAGTTTTCTGCCCCAGATCCTCCAGGGTCATATAGATAGCCCCAAATGCAAAACTAATAAGGGAACTGGAGAGGGGGGAAGGGAAAAACCTGCAAGCGGGAGGAGGGCAGAATATATATTTTACAAGCATTTGAAAGATGGTAAAATAAAATAAACAAGAAACACAGAAAGAACTGCACAGTTCCATAGACTGAAAAAATAACTAGCGTAACATTTCTTAAACTATTTTGAACCCCTTTCCAATCTCTGAGCAATTTCCTTACCGTAAAGGACTCAAAAATCCCTAAACTAGATGGATACCATTTTCATGCTTTTACAGACAATTCAGTTTACACAGAGGAGGAAGTTTCTTAATTTAATGCTCCCCTTGATTAAGAACTCCTGTTTTCATTGGCTAGGAGCAAAGCATTGATCAGGACAAAAGAGTTTTGTCAATCTTGGTGAGAGTTCAGGTACTGGACTTATCAGGATAGGAGTTTAAAATTTCCACTCTGAGGGGGGCAGGTGCCCAGACAGTACGACCCTCAAAGTTATTTCATCTTGTGTACGTAAAGGGTACCTTTGCCCCTAAAGCTGCTATGATGTGCTCAACCATTCATACCTTAGTAGGCGATCTCTAGCAGGGGAGACAATGTGAGATGCTTAATCATACAGGAGAAGCTTTATCATGCCTCATAGATATCTATTGGGTGAAGCTACGCAGAGTGGGGAGAAGGGTGAAGAAATCCCCCCCCCAATAATTCTACTCCCAATGAATAGAATTCCCAAATTTTTAGCTTTGGAGAGTGAAACACTGATAATGGTAAATAGCAGGAATTCTTACATTTGCTGCGTTCACATTCCCTTCATAGCTTTGGCTTCCTCTTTTCTTTATATGCCTAAGATGTATTTCTAAATGTGCAAGCTTAAAGTTAAGTTACAGCAACGCTAGAATTCTTAATTGGCAGGGCAAAGCCCTCATTTTGCCCATCCATAACTACACCCTTCTTGTGCCCCTGAACGCGGTATTTTCTTCCACAAGGTTTGCAAAGATGACACTGGCTCTGTCCATCTGAGTTCTTAAAGGGCCGGCTTTCCCTGTGTATCCCTGTTTGTGCTCTTTGTTGACTGTCTGAGGCCTTGCTCCGTGAACTCCTGTTGACTGAAACCTGATGACTGTCCCACCGGGAGCAGGATCTTTTAGCTGCGGTGCTGTTTCTGCAGAATTCCTCTGAAGTCTGTGGTTAAAACCTACTTTAGCCCTTTGAGTCTAACTAAACTTTTGATCTTTTGTTTCTCCTCAAAGCTCTGCTTGTTGATTTCCTACCCCCTTTCTCGATTGGAATTTATGTTTGATGCCACTGTCGAAATGTGTGTTTAATTTTAATTCATTGCTCAGCTGCTATATGTTTGTGTTTTTAACTGTCTGTCCTACTCTAAGCTGTTTTCTCAGTTTTTAAAATAGCAAGGCAAACTTTTTAAAACAAATGCAGGAAAAAACCCTTTTGTAAAGCCTTGTATAACCTGAGCCTTTCAAGATGTTTCATATTTCTCTTCAGACAGTGGGTTGCATAACTTAACCCTTTCCATCTTCTAAAAGTAGGACTTTGTATCTGCAGTGTATTCTTGGCATTTTGTGTGGCACAAATGGGCACATTGCGTGGCCCAGATGATGCAAAGTAAATGTCTTTCTAAAGAGCATCAAGACTGATAGGAGACCTGTTTTCTCTCTTGCAGGATTTGATGACTTTTGAACATCAGTGGACCAACTTCTTTGCCAATTTTGACACAGAAATTCCTTTCATTCTGGAGCTGTCAGAATCTCAAGCAGGGGAGGTAGGTGTGTTATTTTTAGATGAAAGGGGAGCTTTGTTTTCCATTTCCAATTTCTCTCCACTTGTCTTATCAGTATGCAAAGAGCTTACTGAATATCTGATTCCCTAAAGTGACCCAGTTTCAGTTTTACCCCTTTCTTGATTTTAGAAATCATTTCACAGCCAGAAAAACTGGCCATGAATCTCTCCATATAAAAACTGTTCAACTGCAGTTCAGTCAAAGTGTCCCTTGTGCAGATATTACAGGTCCTCCTGTTGGTCACAAGAGCGTACAATATGAGATCCAGGACAAAAGCCAGGCTCAAGGGTCTGGGAACTGAAACTGCTTGGAGGGAAAGAACAGTACAAGTCTGGAATAAGTTCTGTATATTGCAGAGCCAGTGGGCAGTCTCTAGTGTTGACTTCTGTGTAACCCTAGTTGTTCAGCTATGGTAATTAGAAACAACTTCCAGGTGACCAGGCAGAGGAGCTTTTTACAGACATTGTTCTTTTCCCAGGCCAGTAATTTCCTATCTTTAACGTAGACTGATGATGGCGGCGTTGGCAGGGTGCTTTTATGTAGAACTAGCGTATATACCTGGGTGGTGCCCGGGATTTTATTTTCTCATACGTAATACCCATTAGAAAGATCTGAGATCCTGTGTGTCTAATTCCCCACGCTGTCTTGTCCAATACCTGTAACTTTTCCCCATATTTCCCAATCCAGTCTGTATTCAGAGTTATTAACATGCAGCGATTGAGTTCCTGAGGGAATACACTACCCTCTTCCTTGCAGTTAGGCCTCGTCTCTGTAGCAGCCAGCCTATTCAAGACAGACACAGTTGACTGAGGCCCAAGAGCTCTCTCGCTGAGAATTCTAAAGGCTCCTCCCTAAACTGCAAACCCCAGGATTCCACAGAATCTTCTTAGGCAACCAATCATATGAGGTCTTCACCTGACACAGATGAACGAACTTTGACTTTTATATCTTAGATTACCATCACCACTATTCAGGTTGCAGCAGCATTTATGCAAAACTGATGGAGATATCTCTCCTGTGTCCCATTGTTATGTATGTCAGAGGTAAGGAACTTGGTGCACTCTAGATCTTTGGGCTACAACCCCAATAAAGCCTCACTGTTGTCCATGCTGACTGGGACTGATAAGAATCTAGGAAGTTGCCTAATTCAGACCATCAGTTCGTCTAGTCAGCTCTCCCAGCTCTGACCTGCAGTAACAGCTCTGCAAGGTTTCAGGCAGGATTCTTTCCTAGCCTTGTCTGGAGCTCCCTGGTCTTACCTTGTGGTGGTCTTGCATCCAAGTAATAGGAAGATAGGAAGCTGCCTTATCTAGCCCAGTATTGCCAGTTCCAACTGGCCAGGGTTACAGGCAGGGTACTTTCCTGGCTGTGCAGGGAGATGTGGGGATTTGAACCTGGGACTTTCTGCACAAGACCATAGGAAGCCACCTTATACTGAGTTGGTCCACCTAGTCCACTGTAGTCTCTGACAGGCTGCAATGGCTGTCCAAGATTGCAGGCAGGATTCTTTCTTAACCATATCTAGAAATCCCTTATCTTTCTAGTGGTCACTCATCCAAGTAATAAGTAGGCCTGCTTAGCTTCTGAAATGACCCAAGATTAGGGAGGTACAGAATGGCATGGCTGGTAGGAATTGTAATCCAAAATACCTCATCGACAGCTGCTTACCTGCCCCTGGTATGTGCAGAGATGAACATTCTGAAGGTGGATAGCATTTGTCTCCTTGAGCTCCACAGTTTTAAGTTATCTAGGAGATTCTGATGGATCTTGTGACAGACTTTGATTACCTTCACCCGTCTCCCAAGCTGGTGCTAGCTGTCCAGTCAGATCTGTGTGTGCTAGTACGAGAATGGTTTTATTAGGGGATGCAAGTCTTCTTTGTTTCCCGCACTCCATTTAGTCCACATTACTTGGAGCACTATTATATGAATTATGCTCAGGTACTTTCAAAAAATCCTGCAAACTCCAATTTGCCTCTGCTTCCTCAAAAAACAGTCAATATTGGACATGAACTTTCTGAGCTGGGAAGTAACAGAAGCAAAAGCACACCTACTTTCTTTCTGTACATGAGTAAATACTTCTTCTTTTTCAACACCTTTGAGGATTGATTTTTTAGGCAGAGTGAGCCTTGTACAGTGTCCTGGACTTTATATCTGTTGTTTGTTGTACATTTTTGTATGCGTGTCTGTGTGTTTAATGGTTCATGTTTTTAACTGGTTTTAATTGTTATAGTTTATTCACTTTTTAACTTGCATATTTTGTGAATTTTTAAATATTTTTTTAATCTGTTGTAAACTGTTTTGCATCTCGAACTGGGAAAAACATGGGTATAAGCAAATATAAAAATAAATGCATTAATAACAACATAATACAATATTTTGGTGATTTGACTTTAGCTAGCCACATTTGAATAACATGAGGGAATATTAAATTTGTCAGAGAAATTATATTGCAGTTATAATCTGTAATGGGAGATATAGCAGTACTATATGCATTTGACTTCTTCTGAGTTTGGTTGTTGACATTTATAAGCTCTTTTTGGAGCTTACCTAACTTTGGAGACTTTGGGATAATCTTAAGAAAATCTTCTTTTTCTTTTCCTCTCTAGCCATTCCGAAGTTACTTTAGCCATGGAATGATCTCAAGCCATATAACAGACAACAGGTATTCTTATCTTTTTTTTTCCTTCCTGTGGATCTTGAGAATAACGTATAACTCTTCTCCTAGTTCTGAGTCATTGGTTACTAATATGTATGTTTGTGTGTTGTTTGTGATGCCAGTCCCAGCAGACAGCCATTTGTCCTGTTTGGCACCCATGCTTCCAAGGAGAATCTGAACTCGGCCAACTTCAGTTTCCCTTCTGAGGGGCATCTGCTTCGCAACACGGGCCTTGGTGGGAGCACTGCCAAGCACATGGTAAGCAGAGCCTGGTGAGATTTTAGTAAATCATACGGCTGCATGGCACCAGTTCTCAGTTCACAAAAAAAAAAAAAAAAAAAGAGGCTGAGTGTTTCCTCTGAAGAAGGGCAATGCTCTATATGCCCCTCGTGTCCCCTCAGTCCTGAGTGATGAAGCCATGCCCATATGTTTCTGGAATGAGAATAGGGAACTTCCAGTCATCCAGAGATCACACAGCATTCTCCACCTTCCATATCTCATAGGACTGCCTCCCACATATCCTGACAGCCCAGTATAAAAAGGCTCTTTAGGAGAGGGGGCAGTGAGGGAGCGGATTAAGTCCTGGAGATCCAGCTCTTCCCCTCTCCCTCCGAGGCCAGGACAGTGGCCCTTGGGACGGAGGGAGGGCCTTTCATCTGCTTTTGGACCTAGGCCTGAAGGAGCTATGCCTGCCAGAGCTGTGGCAGTTGGGATGAGGGGAGGGTCTTTCATCTGTTTCTGGGTCCAGGCATGATGGAGCCTCTTCTTCTCTCCCTCCAAAGTCAGGGCAGAAGCAGTGAGGGAGGGCCTTTCCTCTGTTTCTGGGCCTAGGATAATGAAACAGTACCTGCCTCTTGTTCTCTCCCTCCGAGGCCAGGACAGTGGCCGTTGGGGTGGAGTGGGGGTTTCTTCTGCTTCTGGGCCGAGGCATGAGGGAGCCGTGCCTGCCTCTTCTCTTTCTCTGAGGGCAGGGCAGTGATGGTTGGGATGGAGGAAGAGGCTGGCATCTTCTTCTGGGCCTAGGCATGGTGGAGCTGTGCCCGCCTGGAGGTAAGTGGGGAACAGGGGAGACATGGTAAGATGGCTACTCCGCATCTAGAGAATGCAAGGAGTCTTCTTAAGTTAAAAAAAAAATACAGGAAAAAAACTTCCAGAGATGTGGAAGTGGCTGTGGCTCTTGGGCTGCTGCTTGCCCACACGAGTTACTCTAGCCAATAATTAGTATGCATTGTGTGGGTGACACTAAATGTCTACTTTAACTTGGACTTCAGGCAAGACAATCTCAGGAGTAAGAGTAGTTTCTTCTAAGACACATGTCTCAGCTGACACACCAATTCATTCCCTCTCTGAGCAACTGCTTGGGTTATTTGTGCAGCCTGTCCTGCATACAGGCTAAAGCTACAGCTGCAGAGGACTGCCTCTTTCCTCTCACTGCCCTGGGGGTATGTTTGCCTTTGCTGCTTAAGAACAGAAAAAGAAAGGCAAAACATGTAATGGTGAATGGATAAAATGGACAGAGGCAGCGACAGCAGGCACGCTCAAGCAAGGAATCCCGCAAACTTAATGTGAGCTAACCCCTGTTAGATCACATCAAGGTGGACCCCTGTTACCTCAGCATCTGTGTTCCACAACCAGATTCTTCTGGGAAGCCCACAAGCAAGCTGTATGTTCTTGGAGGATGAACAGTGGGCATCTGATGGTCCCAGGGGTGGATAAGCAGAAGCAGCAGTCTTGAAGCCTGAGATTTTAGGGGCCAGAAGGGTGGGGTGGAAATCAAGGAGCTTAACATGAGATGTCTGACTTACTCTATGGGAAATGGGAAGTGTGTGTGTGAAGGAGCCTTAATTGTGTTGCAAAATAGAAATTCAGAAGACAAATGGATAATAAAAATAATTCTTTTATCTATTCTATTTAAAAGAGAAAATAACAAACATAGGTATTTATATAAAGACAATATACAAAAGGAAAAACATAGTCAAAAAGTTAAAATGACCGTGAGCAATATAGGCAAGTAAAAATAGAAAAATACAAAATATATCAAACTGCAAAATACCACAGTAAAGCAGGATCAGACAGGATACTATACCATGACAAACAGCAACACAGAGCAGATAAGCTCACTAAAGAAAACACTACTTTTATAGAGGTTTCACAGCTGCTGCAAATAATATTTACTGCTGGAGGTCCTGTCTGTCTCACTAATACACAATTAACCCTATAGTGATTGAAGTTGTAAGTCTTGTTTATATTCCAACAAATTGTGGGTCTTTAAACATTGCAGCTCTGATTTGAACAGGTGGCAGGTAAGAGCTGTAGCAAATTCTCCTAGAGCTAGACTTCGGGTCTAGGGCGCCCTCCAGAAAGGGTCAAGGTCAGGCATTTGCAAGGGTCAGCCCCTCCTCCAAGAGCACTGCTGTTCTTTGCACAGAGATCTCAGGATGCTCCGGTGTGAAATACGACAATTTGCAAGCTTGCTTTGGTTAGGGTGAGGCCTTTCCAGTCCGTGAATGATTGATGTTGATCTTGAGGATTTCACACACAGGTGTTCTACAACCATGTTTTCTGAGACCTTATTGAACTCTGTGATACTCTTATTTTACTGTCACCCACCTGCATATTTTGTGTTTTACTGGCAATTAGGTAGTGCAGTGTGTCTCTCCAAAAGGACCTCTGGCTTGCTCAAGGACATATTTCTTTGGGGCAACTCACACTCCTTACCTTGGTAAGTTCCACATCAATTGCTGTAAGTTTATTTTCTTTGAACTTCCAGCCTGCTTCATTTATAGAGCTTGTTTGACACCCAGATGTTTTGGAATATATAAAAACATGCGCATGTCCAAATAAAAGTGAGACAAAAATAGACCCTAAAAATGGCAGTAGTTGACGTCTTATGTACCCAGATGTCCTTTTAAAGCCTGCAGTACCAAGTGGTTGTGATTCCTCCCCTTCCAAACTGTTCCATTTGTGTGTTGAATTCATAGAATCATAGAATTGGGAGAGACTACAAGGGCCTTCCAGTCCAAGCGGGAAGACACAATCAAAACATTCCCAACAGATGGCCATGCAGCCTCTGCTTAAAAGCCTCTAAAAGTGACTCCACCACACTCCTACTGTCAGACTGCTCCTACCTTCATGAAGTTCTTCCCGATGTTTAGGTGGAATCTCTTTTCCTGAAGTTTAAAGCCGTTGCTCCATGTCCTAGTCTCTAGAGCAGCAGAAAACAAGCTTTCTCCATCTTCCTTATGACATCGCTTCAGATATTTAAACATGGCTATCACATCACCTCTTTAATATTCTTTTCTCCTGGCTAAACATATCAATGTCCCTGCTTCGTAGGGCATGATTTTCATGTCTTTTACCATTTTGGTCGCCTTCCTCTGGACATGTTCCAGCTTATCAATATCCTCCTTGAATGTTGGTGTCCAGAAGTGGACACTGTATTGCAGGTGGACTCTGACCAAAGCAGAATGGAGTGATAGTATTACTTTCCTTCACCTAGACACTATGCTCCTATTAAATACAGCCTCAGCAGAGACACTGTGACACTCAACAGCGTGTCACAGTATAAAAAAGCCAACATCTCCCATTTATTTTGGCTAGCATGGTAAAACACCTTTTTATCCCTAACAAATATTTGTTTGGGATAAATGTATTCTGCAAATATACTTGTTATCAAGGGCAGGCTTCCCCTGACTTTCCAAGGAGAAAGGTGCTCAACAACAAAAGACACTGCCCTGCACTTGCAGTGTAAAAAGCAGCCCGAGTCTTTGTGCCTTTCATTTCCTTAATGACAGCAGAAGTGAGAGACTTTTCTTTCAAGTCCTCTGTATTTGTGGGAAGCTTGAGAAAGTCAAGGATTTCTCCCTTGTGCTCATGTTGGAACAAAGCAAGAAATGGCATGATTTTATTTACTGTTTCCTGTGCTTTGGAGAGCAAACGAGAGAATGGGGACACTCTGGCTTCATGTCCAGTTCTTCCCAAATCCAGCATATCTGTTGCCTGGGTGACCAGTGGTACCTGGAAAGAAAGAGAGACAAACATTAATTTTGATAGTGTTGAAAACAGCATGGAATAATTGTTGATATGTATGAAATATATGATCTAAATGTAGTAGAATACAGATATAAAAGTTCTCACTATTCTCAACAGGCAATGATAATGAGACGGAAAAGAAAGCTGAACAAGTGTAAGTTGATTTTTAATTTTTCTGTCTATATTTCACAGTCTGTTGTAAATTGCTCTTTGCCTCCAGTTGATGCCATTAAAGTGAAAGCAAATTTCTGTCAGTATTTTCTCCTGCAGTGCATCAACGAAGGCGTAACACTTTTTTTAAAAAATCAGTCAGAGGGGTTTGGAGCATCACTAAAAACTGTGGATGCTCCTGCTTACTTATGATACAGTTCAGCTACAAAATTGCTTTACCAAGAAGAAGTGGTTCAAATTCTACTATTACTGTAGTTCTTTGAAATTTAACTTTCCTGCCCTGTCCTAAAGGAAATTCATGATTGTATTAAACTTAGTCTAGTTTTTGGTTAAAATACTTGTTAATCATCATAATTAACATTTTATTTGCTTTATTTTCTAGTAAGCTTCTGTCTCAGATCTATGCTGCTGTGGTAGAAGCTGTCCTGGCTGGTATAGACTCCTATTCAAAAACATTGAATACCAGTAAGGTACTAAGATTCCTTTTTATTGTAGAGACTGTGTTGTTTGCTGGCATTGATATCAGATCAAACTAACCAACTGACAAGTGAAAGGCTCTTCTGCTTATAACATAGGCTTGCAGTATAATAATCATTCAAAAAGCTATCTCTGAAGAGAATTTGAGCCAAAATATTCTGCATCCCTTCTCCTTAGTCTTATGCCTTTATTTTCTTGTCAGATCTTTTCCAGCATATGGTGATCCTAAGTCAAACATATCACAAGGGTTTCTTGGCATGATTTGTTCAGAGGGAGTCTGCCTTTGCCTTCCTCTGAGGCTGAGAGAGTGTGACGCCCAGTTGGTGTCCATGGCTGAGCAGGAGTTCAAACCCTGTTCTCCAGAGTTGTATTCTGAAATTCAAACCACTACACCACACTGGCTCTAGTTAAAACTGTGAAAGTATGAGTGAATGTCTCTCAGTGTTTTTGAAAGCCTTGACACATTTTTAAAAAACTTTCCAGTCTGATGGATTTGGGCCATAGCCAAAACATGGATGCTCCTGCTTCCTACTATTATTATTTAATTTTCTTCCATTTTATGGTTCTGGCTCGTTTGGGTAGAGAATTAAGGAAAGCTTGAGAAATGCTAGGGCATCTTGCCATCCCTGGAAAGAACAGAAGGAGATAACCTGTGCAGAAAGATGAGGGAGGAGACATCAAGGGGCCCTGGAAATACTCTTCTTCTGAATAACTGTCTCTTGTTCGGATGTACTGCTTGAACAAAGAAAGATGTTCTGTCATTTTTACTCCCAGTCTTTACTGTGCCGCATAACATTGGGGCTGAAATAGTTTTGTATACACTACAGGCAGGCCTCAGATATACTAAGGTCTGTTCTACGTACATAATGTGACCAGGTTCACTCTCTACCTTCTGTTTGGTGGATGATGAAAAGAATATGATCAAGTCAACTTCAGTTATTAGACCTGCTAAATTTTTTGTTTGCCTTACTTTCAAACAAATGTCAGTCATTATTTTGTTTCATGTATAACAATAATACTGGGATTCTTCAGATGTAATGTAGGTCCATATGCCAGAGTTGGAGATATAGCCTGATGTTCTTTGTCGTCTCCATTTCTCTTTTCAGGCAAAGGAAGTAGCAGAGCAAAAGTTCTTGAGTATGCTTGATGCCTTTGAACTGACATACTTTAAAGTTCCATTGCGGTATGTTTTGGGGGATTTATGAGATGAGTGTTTTCACTGACTGTGAGATCATAGTTATTGTTTGCATGTAGGGTTGATTTTTAAAGACATGGGATGGTTTCTGTGCTTGCAAACTGCATACCTGTGATAGGCCTTGCCTAACTTCACCGTGGGATTTCTCTGATCAAATGGAAAGGTCTGTAAACATTAGAGATGGAGCCCTTTACCAGTCTTGGGGGTAGTGCTCTCTCTATTCTCTCAGTATGGTTGTGTGTATGTGTAAAATATGTTTAGAGGAGTTGTGAAAAAGTATTGCAGGCTTGGTAGAGTCTCTCTCTACCTCATCACTTTCAGATATAAGTGTTACCCCAAATTTGAATCTGGTAATTTTTCAGGCAAGGTATTAGTCTTTTAAAAGGCTTAAACTTGTTTTGACTTTGTATGGTCTTCTATTCAGCAGGCCCAGAAGTTTACAAAAGAGATGTAACTTGTTGTATAGTTACAAGTTCTAGGTTTTCTTGTGGCTGTGTACAGTGTCTAGCATTTTCTTCCTGCTCTGAATCTTTAAGACATGAAGGTTAGTGAGAAGCAAATTTACAAGCGAGTCAGTTTGTTTAACTTGAATTTGCAAACATACCCCAAAGTTAGCCTTCCAGTCTCTGTGTTCAGGTAACCTTGGAGACTGGGAGGCTAATTTTGGAATATGTTTGCAGATTCTTGTGTGGCCTGATATCATTTTAAGGAGGAGACACTTTTCCTCTCTTTGGTATTCTGCTGTCTTCAACTTGGACCTGTCTGTACATTACAAAAGCCTTGTGTCTCGAGTGTGTTCTGAAAATACACAAGATACCTTTCCAAATATTTCTCTGCTTGTTTAAGCAGATGCCTGTACAGTTGGTGTCAATTATAATCTCTTTCAGAAGCTCCGCACTGTCAGGATTTTTAGGTACAAGCTGAGTAGTAGGCATGTATGCTCATTGCAGCACAGCCACTAGGTCGAAGAGGAGTCTATGTTTGCAGTTGGGCTCACAACTGCAGCATGATTCAGTAGGGTAAATTTAAGTGGATCTTTATTTTGGTAACTATGTTTTTTCTTGTATTCTCCAGGACATAACAGTAAACCTGACAAACAATAATTAAAGTGCAACCAGTTTTTAAGTCTTATTAAATCTTAAGTGCTAAAGGATGTCTTAAATATCTTTAACATTGCTTATGGAAGTGTACAGGAGTTACCTATTACAGGTTAGGTAGGGCAAACAGCACATTATGGGGAAGCAAGCTGGTTGTTCCTGTTACATGGAGTAGCTTCAGGGGGCTGTGAGTTTTGAGGGGAGGAGAGGAGGGTGCTTTGTCCTTTCCTTGCCATGGTCATTTCACCTTTCCCACTGCATGCAGTCTGTTCCTTACCCACCAGTGGAGCAGGCTGAGGTATGTGTTGCCAGAGTAAACATATACCTGAAGTGCAAGGGAGAATGAAGCAGCATGCTGATCAAATTTGCAGATGACGCCAAATTGGGAGGGGTTGCTAATAACGCCAGAGGACAGGATCAGAATTCAAAATGACCTTGACAGATTGGAGAGCTGGGCTAAGGCTAACAAAATGAATTTCAACAGAGAGAAGTGTAAGGTCCTACACCGAGGCAGAAAAAATTGAATGCACATATATAGGATGGGGGAAACATGGCTGGATAACAGTATGTGTGAAAGGTATCTAGGAGTCTTGGTGGACCACAAGATGAACATGAGTCAGCAGTGTGATGAGGCAACCAAGAAAGCCAACGCGATTCTTGGTTGCATCAATAGGAGTATGGTGATCAAGGGAGGTAATGGTACCACTCTATTCTGCTTTGGTTATTTTGCTATTCTCATTTGCACTCCTGTGTCCAGTTCTGGGCACCTCAATTCAAGAAGGATATCGACAAGCTAGAGCATGTCTAGAGGGGGGTGACCAAAATGGTGAAGCGTCTGGAAGCTATGAAGCCCTACGAGAAGTTGCTTAGGGAGCTGGGGATGTTTAGTCCGCAGAAGAGAAGGTTAAGAGGAGACATGATAGCCATGTTTAAATATTTGAACAGATGTCATGTTGAGGAGGGAGAGGGCTTGTTTTCCACTGCTCCAGAGGCTAGGACAAGGAGCAATGGATTCAAGCTGCAGGAAAGAAGATTCCACCTGAACCTCAGGAAGAACTCTCTGATGGTCAGAACTATCTGGCTGTGGAATATGCTGCTGCCTCAGTGAAGTGTGGTGGAGTCTCTTTCTTTGGAGGTTTTTAAGCAGAGGCTGAATCGCCATCTGTTGGGAGTGCTTTGATGGGTGTTCCTGGATAGCAGGTGTTGGACTGGATGTCCCCTGGGGTCTCTTCCAACTCTGATTCTGTGGTGTTGGGACAGAGTTCAGAGCAGAAAACAGAAGTGAAGAATGGTAAAGAGGCAGCAATGTGTGAGGCATCTCACCCTGACTTTTCCACTCTAAATTGCCTACCCACAAAGCTACTTCTCATCTTAGAATCCACAGTGACCTTTCTATGTAACATAGTTGCCCCCTCAAGAGACTGTCATTCTGTGAGTACAATCCTTTCCCCTCTGCTTCCTTATAGCTCCAGAACGGATTTTCGGATTCAAGCTGTGAACAACCACGGAAGGTCAGTTCCTTCCTCCTTCTCTTCCAAAGGACTGCAAATTTAAATTTTATCTGTATTCTGTTCTCCTTGGCTTTAAAAGAAAAGTGGCACAGTGTGAATGAATGATGTGATTTCTTCTGGAATACTTGTGACTTCAAGGTGGGTCACACCTCAGACTACTTAGTCCTACATGCTCCTGCAGGAGCACTCTGAAACAGATCAAAGACAGTGAAGCAAGGTAAGGTTACCAGCTGCAGATGATATAAAAGTGGTTGGTTATATAGAAACATATTTTTGGTAGTATGTTGAGATACTAACAAGATTATGATTTTGGATATGTCATATAACATTTCAAAAGGCTTGTCACATTGCTACGTGAATAACCACTTTTGAATGGATAACGTCTGACTTTATTCATACTTTTCCATTCTTACACCTTGTTTTCTATACTGTTTGCTGTGAGCTGTGATTTAGCAAACAACTTTTTGTGGTTTTCCATTTCATTTGAATCAGAAAACGGGGTTTCCCAACATAAGAGGAAGAGAGAATATTAAGCCACAGTTTAAAGTTGTTTTAAATATCCAGATTTATTCCAAAGCTAGTAATCATATTTCTTTGTTAAAAATGAAACTGAGATTTGAGGTTTCTTGTTTTACTTGCTGCTGATCTAAATGGAAGAATGAATATGCTCCATGCCTGAGCACAAAGCTTTTGCACTATTTAAGCATAATAAGTCAACACGTGACCACTCAAACAAGGCCGGTGTACATCATTTCAGATCTATCCTTTCAGTCCCAAAGGATCACTCCAAAGAAGCTCAACAAACAAACAAATAGCAAGGTTCACATCAAAAGAATCTGAAAGCCCGTTTTTGCAAATTGGTTCTTAATTAGGGGTGGGCAGCTTTTGATTTTTCAGGTGTTGTTGCAGCCAAGGATAGCCACTGATGAAAGATCATGGGAATTAAAGTTTGAGATAGAAGTTCTACAGCTGCCCCCATGTTACCTGTTCTTCTGCCTTTTTGTTGATCAGCTTTCTTTTTTCTTGTTGACAATGAGTGCTTTATGTGTGGTGACTGGGCTCTTTCAAACTGTAAAGAAAGACATCTAAAAACATGTGTTTGCTTTTTTGCTTTTTTCTCCAGAATTATTCCACTGGATAATGAAGATAGTCTCTATCTAGTGAAAACTGTGAGTTGAAATTTTCTGAAGAGTCATACACTTTCCCTAAGTGAACATATGTTTATGATTTCTCACTGGATTATTTTCACAGCTTATTGCCATGTTCCAAAATGTCCAGGAGGTTCCAAAAATCTGAAGGGGACAGCCTTTTGAAAATCCCTCTCGGGATTTTGAGGCAGATGTAGATAGAAACCGGCAGGTTGCAGGTTTCAAAATGTAATCTCTGTAAGACTAGGACATTGCCACCACCACCACCACCCAAAAGAATTTGGTCCCAGCTATGCTGACCTTGTAGAATCAATAAATCAATAAATGGCTTTTGGAGGACTTCCTTCCTTCCTTTGGAATAACTCAGACATAGAGCACCTGCTTTTCATGAGAAAGGTTCCAGCTCCAGCCCTTGGTAATCACCAGTTTAAAAAGACCAAGTAGCCAGTGATAGGAACAAGATTGCAACTGAGATACAGAAGAACCAGTACTGGTTAGATGATCATTGTGGGAAACGTAATATGTATTCTGGCCCTTGACTAACTAGCATAGGGGAGAGGCATTCTCCATAGGCTCCTCCCCCAGACCATTGTAAGCCACACACCCCGTAAATGTGCAGGCTTCTGCATTCTTTTAAAAACAGTAGGTCATTTGCCTCCCCCACTCCAAAGAGTTTGAGGGGCATTTTCTCTGTCTTTTCTGGAGGTTCTAAGCTGGGTCCCTAGAGAATCACTGATGCTTAACAAAATTTCCAGCCCCTGTCCTCATTCATGTTTGCAGTACTTATTGCTACACCCTCTCTGTCTAAAGCCAAATTCTGTTGACCACTGAAATCTTGTGAAATCTGTGCATTCTGATTGGGAAATGCTGGGTGTTAAGAATGGGAATTTGACTAAAGCTCAGTTGTCCTTTCCCCGCCTGCTTTGCTACAGGTCTCCATGACTGTCTACGACATTCCAGACTTACTGGGTGGAAGGGGCTGCCTGGGATCAGTTGTCTTCTCAGAATCCTTCTTGGTGTCACAGATCCTTGTGAAAGAAAAAGGTACTTTGCTGGTTCAAGTTTCCAGCACAAAACACATGATGAAAAATGCTCTGTGAATTAAATGGGAGATGTATTGGCTTGAAGTTACATGAGCAAACTCTAGTCTTGTGAACTCTTCCTTCTTCCACTTCCTCCTCCATGCTTGATTTTTTCCTAGTTTGCTGTTACCCAAAGTTGGGAAGGCTAACAGATAGTGTGGCCAACCTGTTTGGTTATAAAATCTAACTGTGGTTTACTACAAAAGCCTGAGCCTAGAGGAGTGTGAGGGAAGCTGGAAATGAGCTAAGGGCTTTTCCATGCAGTGGCCAACCGTGCTTCAATATTACATGTGAACTGATGGAATGATTTCTCATGCTAGCAGATGGCTCCATTCCAGATTGATTAAAGGAGTGAAAGAAAGAAATTCTTCCCTAGTGCTTACTAGCAGATGGCTCCATTCCAGAATGAAGATTTCATTTTCTCATTTATTGGGAGACACATTAATTCCTTACTTTACTTTCACAAGCTTTTCAAAGTAAAATTAGATTGCTTGAATTTCCTCTGAGGCAAGGTGGTCATTTGGGAGTTGTCTCCTTGAGTGCTGCATTGCATGAGCCAGCAGATCCAGGCTGTCACCCTGGCCACCTCATCAATTGCAGAGGTTTTGGAACCCCTCCAAAACCTGGCTATTACAGAGCTTGCTGGACCTGAAATCCCTGAACTGCTAAGTCACCGTTACATTGCTCATGTGAGGAAATGAATCTCTCAAGTGAAACAGCCCCACACTGGCACTTACTCTGTTTGTCCTAAGTTGTACATGCAAGAACTCCTGCTCAGTTTCCTGTCCTTTTCCATCCCATCTCCCTGGCCTTTTCCCCTTGAGAAAGAGCTCTGTGAATCCAGATAGTGCTTTTTATGCTTGCGTGTAAATCAATGCAGGAACTCCTCCTAATGCTCGCTAAGTTCAGAGCCAATCCCATGCCCCATAGGCAATCTTGGAGGGTCTGCTGCTAAAGGAAGAATACAGTCACACATCCCAAAGAATTTTAGAGAGAGGTTAAGAAAGTAATTTTTTTGGTCTACAGTTTGCAGAATTTCTCCAGTCAGGTAGCTGCTGTGATTGTCCACCCAAGTGGTCTTCAAATGGTGGGGGAGCAAAAGGCCCTTTCCTCTTGTGGAGAGTGATAAAAGCGAAGAGAAAACTCTGTAAACATGATACCTTCTTAAAACACTGCCAGGTATATCATTTGAAAGACAGCCAGGCTCCTTCCTTGCATGAATCTAATCCAGGGTTCGTTGTACAATATTTTAGGAAGGAAAAATTAAATTTAGAGAATGTTATCTTGTAGATTAATTTAAAACACAGTAAGTTTGTTTGCGTTCTGAAAAATGCTGCTTTGAAGCAGATCCAAGAGGTTGGGAATGATCTCGTGTCTGGTTTGCTTGACTTTACTGCAGATGGCAGCATTAACACAGAAACCAGCTACATCGTCCTCACTGCAGCAATCCCAAAATCAGTTTCTTGGCTGGTAAGTACAGTTTCCTGCATTTTTCTTTTTTAAAAAAAAATGAATGCTAGAGGCCTGTTGCCAAACTAAACTAAAGTGATTGTTGGTTCTGGTTATAGGTTGAAGATAATGAAGTGAAATTGTCAGAAACGGCCCAACAAATCCTGAAGGTTTGTACTGATACTCAGTCTGTTAATTAAGCTTAACATAATACTAGTACCATGGTTCTGTTTCTAACACTGCAAGACCAGACAGCGTTAACACATTGTCATCTTGTAAGTAATGCTGTCAGAGGTCTAGCCATTAGTCCTTTTCTCTTCTAAAACGTTTTTGCAGAGTCTGCAATTTAGAGAAGGATATGGTGTATGTGCATAATGAGGAGGATAAAAAAAATTCCAGTGACTTCAAAGCTGTTCTTTTTGGTGGTACACCAGTGTTCCCCCAACCTGATAGTGCAGCGGTTAAATCCTGGTACTGCAGCCACAGTTTTGTGAGTTTGATCCTGCTGGGCTCCAGATTGACTCAGCCTTCCATCTTTCTGTAGGACGGCAAAATGAATACCCAGCCTGTTAAGGGCAGTTAGCTAGAATACATTGTAAACTGCTTAGGGAGTGCCTCACGCTGATAAGCTGTATAGAAATATAACTGCTGTTGCTAACTGCTGTTGCTATTGGTGTCCTCCACATATGCTGGACTACAGCTCCCGTTGCCTCGCATAGGTAGGGTACCAGGAGTGGGAAGGTTGGCATGAAATATAACATGATCCAAATCTGGATATCAGAATGTTAATGGAAAAATTGTCTCACTTATGAAGCTTTTGTTGCAGTAGTTATCTAAAGCAGGCTCATGTTTACAAAAGAAATCCATTAACAAATTCACACCCCAGAGTCACTGGTGTTTCAATTTCCCATCTGTTCAAGTTCAGTATACAGGCAATTTTGCATGTAAACATTCCGCCCTCATCCCTCACTTTATTTATGTCCCACCTTTTCTCCAGCCTGGGACTCTAGGCATCTTACAAAAAGACAGAGAATGCAATTAAAAACAATAAAAGTAAGCATCCCACTGTAAATGTAAATTCACTAAATGTCACACCTTATTTCATTTTTCTAAATATATTCTAGTGTTCTAAATGCCTCCTCCTCTCTAGGTTTGCCCACTTAATTGATTACAAGATGGTTGGAAGCTTTCTTGTCATATTTGAATATGCCATGTGAAGCATTCCTTGGCAGTTCTCAGAGTAATAATGAATAACTTATGTAGGGCTGTGTCCTACATGAATAACTCATGTAGGGCTGTGTCCTCTGAACATTTTGGAAGCCACGTTCCTCAAAGCTCACTCTACCATCTCTGCCTTCCGCTTGTCCCAGATTGCTTTTAAAGCTGTTCTGTGCAGAGGTCCTTGCAGTTCAGCCTGCTGCTGAATGCAAAGATCTGTGATTAGAGTAAAAATTGTATAGCTAGCATTAGAAGAAGAATAGAGCAATATGTATCTCACTTCCTCCTAAAATGATGGTCAGAATCATACAGCCCTCTAGATGTTGCTGGATTGCAAGTCCCAGCATCGTAGCTAGGTGAAGGATGCTGGGAGTTGGTGTCTGGGAGGCTACATGATTCCCACATTGTCCTAATACAATGCACCAGATAGTAACTTGAAAACTAAGACCTCCTGTTTTCAAATGACCTTGGGGTGATGCAGCAGACTTGGTACAGTCACCACCATAAATCCAGAGTGGATCAAGGAACCTTCTGTCCTCTCCAAGTCCTGACTGATGGGAAGGGAAAACATCATTAGCTTCAGGATGTTATCTTTCTCTAAGGCTGTACGCTCATTTCTCAAGATGATCCATGCCCTCTCACTGTCAGTCACTTAGTCATTTTGAAAACCGCTGCTGTAGGGTTGATGAAGTCAGAAGAGGTGTTAAGTTTCATTATTTGGAAAGACAACATCCTTCAGTAGCAGAGCACATGCTTTATACTCTGCAAGCACCATGTTAGTCCTTCTCATCACCAGTCATGGGAACTTTTTAATTGAATACGCCAGGGACTATCTGCCATGGAGAGATTCTGCAAATCTCAATATTCCTTGGTCAGCTAGATAGGGAAATCATTTGAGCAGAGGAAAGACAGCTTGTTAGGTTTCTAAGGGATATCATGAACTAACCTAGTACGGAAGAAAAGTGTCTTTAAAAATACTTCTTCTTGTTCAGTAACTCTGTTGCCATTCTTTGATCTTACAAAACTATTCCTGGTTTAGCAAGAAGAATCTTTCCTGGGTGTTCTTCTGACAGGAGGTGACGGTGCCTACATTGCTTCCAGCAACTCACTCTGTCGACCAGAGGAAGGTGAGTAACCTTTCTAATGATGCGTGTAGCAAGCTATTGAGGGAGGCATATGTATGCTCATGCATGCTCTTGTCGATTTTAATTTTTTTGCTCATTGTGATTTCTGTTTGCCATACTCTTTGAATAATGTAGTGTCCAGGACTTGAAGAATCTCCCAGACTAGATTAAAGTGCCCTAAAGTGCTTTGTATGTATGTATGTACACATATGTGTGAGTGTGAGCCATTAGTATGCCCTCTCTTTGCTGGACAGCAGTCTTCTGAAATTTCTGAACCCAGCCTTTCAGGTGTCACAGTGAAAGATCCCCCATACTGTTGAAAACCAAAAAGTGTAATAAAGGCCAAGATCCATTAATGTGCTTCCATGTCCCCCAATAATATTTGTATTTAGTGCTTCTTAATGTTTTTTTTTCCCTCCCATTGTTTTGCCAGATGAATTACTTTTGGCTGTTTTACTCATCATGATAGATGATGAGTAAAATCCTCTCAAATCCTCTTGATAGGTTACTTGTCTCTCTTCCGTACAGACTAAACTGCCTTTTGCTTCCAGCTCACTATCTGATGTTGCTGCCCATGGTGATATTTCCTTGAGGGAGAGCAAATCAGTCACTTGGGTCAGTAGAGTCACTGAACAGCAGAGCCGTGAAAACTCTCTCAGAGCCTTCAGGTTGAGTCTGTCTGCCATGCCACAGTGGCTTGCTGGCTTGAATTTGCCCCATCTGGTGTGTTGTCTGATGTATTCTTGACAGATCCTTTGTGCACCGCATCAGAGATCTCCATTTTTATCTCTTTTCCCCATAAAGTTTTAAAAAATTAAGAATTCCATAGTGATAAACAAATTAGTCCCTACCACCCAAGCACCAAAATTAACAATATAATTATAGCTGTATATCAGGTACAGACATGTATGTGTGTTGTCACATCACCTGTAAATAATCTATCTATTACCTACCTCACTACTATATATTTGTATATAATGTCTGTTATTAGTTGCTGCATTTCTGTAATATATTATCTGCTATTCCAAAAGTTCTAGTTGAGTATTTGAAGATCTTCAAAACTAAATTCTTTAAAATACATTAAAATTGACACCAAGTTGCTCCAGAGTTGTCCTCCTTTATTTATCCTCTCATTGTACAGAAACAGAGTTTAATTTTTCTGTGCGTGCAATTGACAATATTCTGTTTAGATATCTGAGAAATGGGAGTCCTTGGACATTTTCCCCAGTTCTGGCAATGTCAGCTCTTGCAGCTCCTACAAGGATTATAACACGATCCCTCATTTTTCTTGGTAGATAATGAGAAGAGTACAGCATGTCCACTGTTTACAGGTTCCGCTCTAGGAACCTCCACATAAAACAGAAAATGCAAAGTGTTGTGTTCTGTTTATAGTCAATGGACACAGTGGGCGCGCACCCTCAGTAGCATGGGTGCAAGCACAAATTGCATCCATTGACCGTAGTGGGACACAGCACTTCGTGTAACCTCACATCTGTGCATGCCAAGGTTGCACCAGCAGAGGGCACATTGTAATAACAATTCTTTTGCAATTACCTTTTGTCCTGTTATTTTACTTACTGTTTCATTACTTCATGCCAAAGAAGTCTAATCTTTTTTTCCACCCAAATAGCAGGGATTTCAGATACGTGATCATTAAGCTTGCATTATAATCCTTTCGTTCTCATGCCTGCTTTAAAAGTCAGCCATTGAAACACAACCACTGTTTGTTTATTTTTTTGCTGTCCGTATACTTTTTGTTCCAAAAGACATCTTCCTCAAAATAAATTCTGAAACAGTAGTCAAAATAAATTCTGAAACAGTAGTCAAAATATTAATCCTGCATCTGGTGGTTTAAGGCAGGATTGGGCAAAGCCCACTGTGCCGTGCCATCTGACAAAAGCAAGCCCTTAAAAGAGGCAGTCACATCCTTTAAGGATTTTTTTTTAACTAATAAAACAACCATCTTCTTGAGCATCTTGATACATGTTTGCAGTTTCTTCTGTGGATTTCATTGGGCACTCCTCAGTTTCTAATGAAGAAAAATGGCTGGCTGTGGCCATTTATACAGATCTTTTAGGGCAGTTTTGGAAAGAGGGGTGTTGAAGCACTGGAAAGATGGAGGCGCTCTCCAAGGTCCTGAAAGGTTGGTATGGGCCCCTCACCACTGGAAGTTGCCCACCCCTAGAATGGTTTTTGTGTGTGTGTGATTTGGGCTTTTTCTTGAAAAAAAAAATGAAAAGGTCACCAGAAAGTGAAAACAAACGAAAATATATTTTCTGTGTCTGGTTACCCTTTCTAAAATGACAGTGGTATATAGCCATGGGGGAAAAACAGTAATTGGATTTCCATAACTACATATCAGCTAAATGATGGGGTGTCTGCTCCATCGTTTTATGAGAACGAGTAAATAAAACACTGTAAAAGAAATGTTCCTGCATCATGGCAGTATTGCCCTTAACAGTACTGAGCACAAGGATGTGTTGGCCCAATGTCTGATGAGCTGTCTTTTTTAGAAACCATTTTGTATCTGAGAGCATTTTTTTTTTTTTCAAGCAGAAGAGTGGTGTTAGATTGTGCTGCATGGACAGCTTTTAACCAAAAATTGGCTTCCACTTGTCAGAAGCCTTGGCTGCAGTAAACAGGGGAAGCCAGAGAGGTCTGTGTTGCTCATTTTTGAAAATGGTGATGAGTTTGACTTCACACATCAGCTGAGAGGAGCTGAATTCACCCGCCCCACCCCCATTTTCTGGCTGATAATCAAAGTGAATTGTGGCTGAAGAAAACTGCCTAAAGTGATGTGGCACCTCAGGGTTCAGTTCCTCTGATCACTGCAAGTTCTTTTAATGGACAAAGATTATCCTCCGAATGCTCCTGTACACTCTTCATACATGAATAGAACAGATCCAAATAAACAAATGTGACCTTTTTTGATCACAGTTATTTCGGCCTGTGGTGGAGTCGTTGGGTGGCAATCTGTCCAGAGTTCTTTGATTGTATATTCCTGCATGGTAGGGGATTGGAATAGATGACCCTTGAACTTCCTTCAGTCTCTATGACTCTGTCACCCAGTGTCGTACATGGTACATGGTTCTTGTTGCACTGCAGTATAACAAAGGATTTGCCTGATTAGTTCTGTACAGCAATCCCAGAAGATTTCACAGAGCACCTCATCCCTCCTTTTCCCTTTAATTTGCAGGCAAACTCTATTTCTTTTCTGAGGGCCTTCTGTTCTGCCATCCCCACTACGGAAGCATCACCATCTCCAAGACCCACATGACATCTATCAGTTTCTATGATGGAGTAAGTGCTGCTACTCCCTTCCACTTTTTTGTCCTGCTCAGAATTCAACCCAAGCATAGGATGCATATGAGAATTAACATTATCTTTTAAAAATAACCTACTAAACCAAATGTTAGATAGCTGTAAAATCCAAGTAATAGCATTACTCTCTGTAAGTGATATCAGTAAGATATTTTTCCTGGGATGCTAGAAGTGTAAGGTGCGTATTTACTGATCTTGACAACTCACTTTGCCTCCCTGATAGAAAGACAGAACCAATGTTCTTCAGCTCGGCCTGGAACCCCAGGAGCAAGGCTCACTTCCATGGCGATCTTTGTACAGTCAGAAAGTGACTATAAGGCCTAAATAAGTAGAGCCGCGTTGAAGAAGACAGTTAACTGAGATAAAGAAAATTTTGCAGTTTCCTAACAATTTCAAGTTAAGTTAAACGTGTACAAAAACATTCAGAGCCATGCTTTGAAACACCTTTATGTTTTCCACTGATAAGGTAGCTGCAGAACACCAGAGAAAGATACAAACATTGCATGTGATGTACATAATTTGGAAATAGTGTTGCTCCTTATTGCTGAATATGACTGTCATAGCCTTCTGTTGCTCCATTGCTGCTACTGCTAATTTTTGTAAGAATTCTGTATGAAGTGGGTTTGATTACTTGTTCAGCATGGAACCCTGTTCTACCAGAAAGAATCCCCTCCTGGCACTGTGTCATTAACCAAACTGCTGAATTCAGTCTACTATCAGACTCCATTCATGAACCTAAACAGATTTTTTTAAAAAAAAAATCCCCTCCACCCAGACAATGAAGGAGTTAATTACAAATTTATTAACTGCAGCAAGGCTAATTATATCAAGAAAATGGAAAACGCGAGAAGATTTTCAAATAAAGGATTGATATAAAGAAGTGTGGAAAATTGCGATCAATGATAAGTTCACATGTCGAATTAAATTTAAAAAAGGAATAAAGAAGAAGAATGACTTTGAAGCAATATGGAAAATATTTGTGGAAAAGGCTTTAATAAAAGAGGGAGGTGTCACACCTCCAGAAGAAGAATTACAATTTTGGAAAGCAGAGTAAGCTGAAATATAATTGGCTCTGGGATTGAGTTCACATTTAGGGTTACGGTTTATGGTTAATAACTGGATCATATATAGTATTAGCAATAGGTTAAATATAGTTGAAAAGAATAGATTTAACAATGAAATTACTATAGCAATAATGAGTGTAAAGAGAATGAGATTTAGATACATGAAATAAAAATATATAATCAGTATGATATATAATATGTTGAATAAGTATATGATGACAAAAGATCTGGAGAGAAATAGTAATGTAAGCTATTTGTGTTGGAATTTTTCTCTTTTTCACCTTTACGTTATTCATATGGTGTTTTTGTTTTATTCTATTATGTATTGTTCCTTTTTCTTTATAATAAGAAAAAAATCCTCTCTGTTCACCTTTGCCACACTTAATGTAGCTGCCAATGAAAACCTTAACCATGGCTGAAGCGTGGAGATGGAATTTATGGTCTAAGAATGAAAGTGGGCAACTGGCATGTTCTTGACCTACAGTGTCCATCAGCCCCAGTCAGTCAAGAGTGAAGGATTTAGGGATTTACAGTCTCAAAACATGATGGTCGCTATAGCTGTTGCTGAAAAAGTTGTGTGCATTGTGCTCTTGGAACAGGAGAAGACACTGTATTCTTCCATCTTGAATCCTTGATTATATCACTGCACAAGCATTTGGTGCATTGTAATGTGAAAAACAATGCATAATGGAAGGGGCTTTCTTGAGTTAAATTTGAAAAGAACTTGAAGCTAAAGAATCTGAGCATCCCATTTTGTTCCTCTCTGGCCTGACTGCCCTCTTTGTCACACTGCGAGCTGTGTTTGGGCCTTGACTTCCCTTTTATTGTTTGCTTTCAAGACACCCAACTTCTATAAATTTCTAGCTATTTATGGGGCCCAGGCTATCACTTCTGAAGTGCTGCCAGGCATTCTGTGGAAAGCAAAAACCTTGAAAGAGCATTTGTATTGTTTCACTGACCTGGCAAGTCATGAGGCAAAGGAGCTAAAAATAACATAAATGAGGCGGCCGTTGGCAATTGTTGGGGACATCGGTAATGTAGCAATAATGCAGATATACAGGAAAAAGATAAGCATTTTAACCTCAAAGTAAATAAGCATATGTGGCTGTTTTCTGTATATGTTGCCTACTTTCTTACATTAACTATTTCCGTTGATAGCTATCCAGGAAAAGCATGCTATTGTGGAAGTGACCGTATTGAAGTTTGCTACTGTGTGCCAAAATTCAGTTTACAGGAGGGGCTCTTGAGCTCTGCAACGCTGAGAACTATTTTATTTAATCTTTTGTAAAGAGTATTTCAAGATCCTTTGTTTTAGGTTGGCTAGATGTGTGG
Source organism: Iguana delicatissima (assembly GCA_948472985.1). Lineage (NCBI taxonomy): Eukaryota > Metazoa > Chordata > Lepidosauria > Squamata > Iguanidae > Iguana > Iguana delicatissima. The sequence goes on along the minus strand of CAOKZL010000281.1, from coordinate 137,027 downwards.
CAGTTTCATATCTGTTCCTTTCCAGAGATTGTGTGGCCTAGTTCAGATGGAATACTTAAAAAAAAAAAATCCAGGGGTGGGCAATCTGTGTTCCTCCAGATGTTCTTAAATTACAGCTCCCATCATCCCTCAAAATTGGCTTAGCTGGCTAGAGCTGATAGGAGTCGCGGTCCTACAGTGGCCCAGACCCACCACACTTTTAGCGTGGAATATATATGTATGTGTGTGTGTGTATATATATATTACACTGTGATTTTGCATAATCCCATGGTTGCACCTCTGATTGTGCAAGGCTCTCCAGCCTTTGAGTTTTCCTTTCAGACAGCAGTCAAATAGCTCCCCATCCACTAGGTCCAAAGTGGAAGGTTGGCCATGGGCTTGCAGAAAAATTGGCAGCACTAGGGACTTTACTTACACAACCTCTGAGAATGTGCAACCTGCTTGCACAATGACTTTTGTGCTACAGTAAACTCCAACAGAATTCCAGCTAGACTCTGGAGGACTTCAGGTTGCCCACTTGAGTGTTGTGAGTGCACATTATTTCTTCCCGTCTTGCTTGCTCCTTGCTCCTCATTTGATATTATGGCCTGAAGTTAGAAACATGAGAAACACAGCAAAACAGTGTTTCTTGACCTAGACTTAATTGGAAAACTGTGTTTTCACAACCCTGACAATTTCACATTATTATACTTGGGGAAAGGAAGGAAGATGCATGCTGATACAATACTTTTCTTGTTTAATAAACTCTTTTTTATTAGACTGATATCACTGCAAACGAATTGGGACTTAGTTCATCAGTGTACAGTGATCTTCCACTTTCACAAGGGTTCAGGGTACAGAGCCCTCACAAAAGGGGAAAAACTGCAAATAATTCTACCCCTTTTCCCCTCCCATTCCCTTCCAGGGTTCTCACCCTCCATTATCTTGTGTTTTGCCTGGGCGCAAATGTGCACCAGAGCAAAATGCATGGGAATGGGAGAGGGAGCTTCAGAGGGGAAAGGGAAGGGGCACGCACGTACCTCCCCCCATTCCCTTGCCTCGGTTTTGCCTCAGTGCAAGTTCTTCAATCGTGAGGGTGCGGGGCAAATGCATGGGAATGGAAGGGAGAGCTCCGGAAGGGTCAACACATGAAGGGCCTCTCCCTACCCCATTCACTTGCCTTTTTCCTGGCCACGCTTTCCTTCCTTCTCCATGCCCACCAAAATGCAAGGGAACGGGGAAGAAGAGAGAGCTAGGCACTCATGAAAGTCAAACTTGCAAATGTCAAGGGAGGACTGTATACTTCACCGTTCTTGGCAATTCTGCCTGTGTGATTCCAAACTGGGAATTGAAATGTTATTGGGGACTGTGGAATTGAAAAAATATGATCAGCTTATGGGGTATGCTAAGGACCACATGACATAATCTTGGAGGGTTGATTGAATGTTGACAAATGATCTTCACCTGTGACTACAGGCTGTTAAGAGATCTTCTGTGCCATGAAACGTCCCTTGTGGATATTCACACATAATATATAGTGGGACACAGAACAATAGGGTTGCCACAAACAGTATTGGGGTGACTTCTTAATCTTGTCTACCTTGAGGATGAAGACTGTGTGTCCTATCAACAGCATCAGGTAGAATCCAGTGCAAGTGAAGAAAGTGAGTGAGATTCATTTGCTTATAAGCCTGTGCTTTTCTTCAGATGTTTTTTCTTGGGTTGGAAAAACCCCACAAAACTTTATAGGAAAGCTCAAATTGAAATAAAGTCTTCCGGGTTAAAAAAAAAAATTCAGATTGGCCAGTTGGTCCCCACTTGGGCTTGGCAGCTAGGATAGTGAATTGGTGGTGATTGTTTCTGTAAATCTCAAATCCACTTCATGTGTCTGAATCCAGGACCTAGCCATTTACACACTGCATTGTCTAGTCACATTCTCAGCACAGGGGTCGATAATGATATATTTCTTCTCAAGCTATAGGGAGCAATTCTATTTTAGTTGATCTTCAGGAATAGTTGGGTTTGTTGAGGAGACATATACTAAAGTATGTTCATGGTGATGGGCAAATTTTAGATATATTAAAGATTTTTAGAGAGAATTCTCTTAGACAGTCTTTGACCATACAGTTTACCTTCAGAAATTTCATTGGCTGATCTTAAAGGCTCTTCTTTTCCTCTTTCTAGGATTCCACCAGTGTTGTAGCTGCTCTCCTTATAGATTACAAAAGTTCCCTGCTTCCTCATTTGCCTGTCCAGTGCCATACCCCAAGCAACTCGCTGATGATCGCACTTTTTCCGAAGTCAAAGCTTTATAAAGCTTTCTATGCAGAGGTGATGCTAACAGATTATCTTCCTTTATCCCAAATGCAAAGATGCCCTTTGATTTTTGCATGTTGTAGACAGTGTCTATAACAGATGAAGATCAGTGTATTGTAATACGGCCCACTGTCCCTCTCCTGTGTTAGAAATAATTTGGTTTTCCTGGATATGAGTGAATGATGAACATTCTTTCTGTCATTGCCTGTTGTTCTTGCCTTTTATGTCTCCTTTGTGACTCAAGCTGTTTGGTAAGTTCACAAATGCAGGTTAATCACTCACTGAAGGCAGCATCAGCTGGCACTTGTGAAAGAGCCCTCTCAGCTCAAATGTTACTGATAGCACCATTTTGTATTGCCTCCAGTCCCATGGCTGTTTGGTGGGTTGCGTATATATTTGATTGGGCTCTGTACTGAGCAAAGGATGGATGTGAGAGGAATCAGGTAGGGAAGACAGGCAGCTTTTTACTGTTGAACAAAGGTTTATGTTGAAAAGATCAGATGGTGTTTAATCTGTGAGACTCTACCTTTATTACTCATTGCCAAAAGACATGGTTAGTGTCATACTCAAGAGGCCACATGTTAAAATGTCTTTGTGATGTGTCTTCAGGTTAGCTCTTTCCTTCCTTCTAAACTGTTCCAAGTTCATTTGGTCCTTCTGTCTTAACACTTCGATTTATTAACGATGATAACGTAATGCTTAGCTCATCTGGGAATGACAGTTCAGTATTTTTAAATGTCTTTGGTAGAGAGCATTTTTAATTAAAACTTTTTTAATAACCTGCATCCAAAGAATCCTGTTGATAACCATCACAGTGATTCACCTTCCTGAACAAATATTACCTTTAATGGAATTTTAAGTTACTTAAACATAGAATGAAATAATCCAGTTTGGATTTTGTTCTTCATTGTAGGTTTTCTCTGTCTGGCAACAACGAGGGAACTCAGGAATAACTTTAAAGATGACCCAAGATGATTGCCTGCCTGCAGAACAAGAGAGATTGTGAGCTAGTGGCTCTTCCTTCCTCTGTAGAATTGCATGACCCAAATGAGATCTACAACAAAATGTTGCATTGTGAAGTACTCTTGTTCAATATGCCAGCCAGCCATGCCGTTTAAAAGATCACTGTATTCTGTCCTCCACAGCAGTTTTCTGTTATTTCCCCAGCCTCAGTCAGCACTGTGGTCTAAATCCAGTTGTTAATCCTGACTAGCTTAGACCTACTGAGTCAGTGGAAACTTGGAAAGTTAACACTTTCATAAATAGCATTGTTTCTTGGCACCCCTGGTTGGCTTTAGACCTCTGTGCCCTCTGAGTTTGCCTGGTCTCCACTGACTTGCTTTTCTCTCTCCTGCCCCCTGTTTTTTGGTATTCCTGTAATCCATGGAGTTGCCCCAAACCTGCTGAATGCATTCTTCTTGTGTATGAATAGGGCTGCGTTGGGTACATAAGGATCTGTTCTGCAGAATAAGTCCACTATTAGTATATAGGTTGCTGTGTGTACTGTGCAGTTCCTTTCTTATGTGTGTTTCGCCCTTAAGCAAACCACTCAGTATTGAACTTCCCAGTACTGTATGTGAAGTATCACACTATTCATGTGGAACCTTTGTTCCCCCTTTCTCTTCCTCTGACCAATTTCATTTAATCTCTTGTGGAAGTAGTGTTAGTAATTATCTTATAACAGAGGTTTGACTGCCTCACTGGTCTTCTGCTGGTGGATTGGGACCTGCAGGAAAATCTCTTCCAAACCTAAGGTGGATCACACCAGTTAAGTGCTGTGCCGTTTCCTTTTGATTTTGCTTTCTTTTTAAAGAGAAGCAAAGCTTGGGAGAAAGGGTATTAGGACGAGAAGTAAGTTAATCGTTTAGTAGAAAGCACCTTTTTTCCTGTTAAATCTGTTAAGAATCTCATAGCTCTGCCCTTTCCATTTTGAAAGGGAGGAGAACAAGCAATGTTTATGTAAGAAGGTCAGTGATTCTATGCCACTGATCTCCATAGCTGGGTTTCCATCACGGCTGTCCCATGATCCAGACTGGGCAGGGGCAAGGGGAATGTCTGATCCTGAAAAGACATGGTCACACACACACCCTACTTAGACCATAAGATACCAGTGGTTGCAATCTGAACTTAAGTGAACCACTTCAGCAGCGTCATGACCATGCATTGCAGAATGGGGTGGAGGAGGAAGAAGGAAAAAGGGGGAAGCAGGGCTGGCAGAGAGGAGTTTGTGAGATTGTGACAAAGTTTGTTAATTTATAATCTACAGAGGAAGTGGGGCATCACAAAGGCCCTCCAACACAAGCCCTATTGAAACCAATATTGCTCCTCTATTTCTGTGGGGTTCATACAAGAGATTTTCCCACCAGAGTGTGCATTTCGGGAATGCCAGGTTGGGGTTAAAGGTGGATACAGGACTAAGTTTCTGAAATGGCCATCTCACAGTTTGGCAGTAATGTACATTGTTTGAAAAGACACCTAATGGTTTCCAGGTTTAAAGCAATCATGATTTAAAGTTGGCTCCTTGTTCTAGGCATTCCAGCATGCAGAAACTATTCAGTGTCTTGACTTGTCCTCCCGGGGAAAGATGGAATCAGTTAAGAATATCCACAAGCCTCCCAGATCTGGACAGGTGAGGTTTTCAAACAGATTCTCTGGGTTCCCAGTCACATGACTTGTTTGTAAGTTGTGCACGCCTGTCTCCCACTTAATGTAGGCAAGGAGAGACCCAATCCTGGTTTGATACTTATTTTGAAGGAGTCCTTAGGTCACAGCTGGCCCTTTCAGACTTCACGGGAAAACATTTAAGGCACTAAGGTGGTTTGTCTGATTCCAGATGCAGGAGGGGAGGCTGAGGTGGCTGTACCTGGGTGTGCAGCTGATTTTTAGAAGAACTATGTGTGTGTGTGTTTGTGTGTGTGTGAACAGATCTCATACTGAATGGCTTCAATAGTTAACATACGATTGTCAGACATTCTCTACCCCATTCATGAAAAAATAAGTGTCCTACATGGTAGCAGACAACACTGTCTTTTCATACTACTTTCTCAGATTCCTGCAACACTTTATGGTCAGCAGTGTGAGCCGCGAGCCAATACTGAGAGCTCATCTCCCACTGTTGCTACAGGAGTCCAAAGCCATTCCTGATAACGATGCAGAGAATGACAAGGTAGGGCTGTCAGTATATGCTCAGCACCATTTTTCTTTCAAAGATAATTTGTGTGCTTTAGCCTTTGTTCTTTTGCTTCCAGAACTGAGTATAACCAGGTGGCATAGAAATGCATGCTAGGCTGTACAGACCTCCCTCCATATTCATGTGTTTGACCTTCACAAATTTGATTATTAGCAAGGTGCCCACATGCCTACCATCCCTTCTCTTCCTCCCATTCCCTTACATTTTGTTGGTCATGGAGAAGGAAGGCAGAGATGCCCAGGCAAAAGGCAAGGGAATTCTTTCTCTGCCTCCAGAGCCCTCCCGTCCCATTCCTTTGCCTTTTGCCCTGGCGCAGAGAATGCCCACTGAGGCAAAAGGCAAGGGAATTGGGAGGAAGGCAGGCGTGCACCTTACTTCCCCTCTCTGGAGCTCCCCTCCCATTCCCTTGCCTTTTGCCCTGGTGTGGAGAAGGAAGGCTCGTATGCCAGGGCAAAAGGTAAGAGAACAGGAGGGGGAAGCATGGGAGGAAGTTATTTGAGGTTTTCCACTTTCACAAGGGTTCTGCACCTCAAATCCTCACAAAAGTGGAGGGGCCGCTGTATTCTAGGAAATTTGCTTGATTTGTGTCAGGGCTGTGTCACCCATGATTTCTTTGTATGAGTGTGGAAGCTGGGTAGCGATAGAAGCTGACAGGAAAAAAATAAATAAATTTGAAATGTGCTGCTGGAGGAAAGTTTAGCAGATGCCGCAGAGAGCTAAAAAGACAAATGAATGGTCCTAGAGCAAATCAATTCTGAACTGTCTCTAAAAGCCAAGATGGCTACACTGAGGCCATAATCATGAGATCATGTGACTTGTTGGAAAAGAGGATAATGTTTGGTAAAGCGGAAGGGAGCAGAGAAAGAGGTAGGTCACACTGGAGGTAGATTCATTCCACCCAGGAAGCTACAGCACTAAATTTGCAAGACCTGAGAAGGGCTAGGGTTTGACTAGGGTTCTTGAAGATCTCTTTCATAGAGTCAACAAGTCAAAGTCAACTTGATGGCAGATAATGAAAGGTCACATGAAAGTATGACCAATGGGTATTATGCAGCACCCAGATCCCTTTTTGTGGCTCTTGATTCTTGCAGGACACCCCCAACAAGTCCCCAGACCCTTTTAAAAAATTCACACTTTGCTCCTCCCTAGTGTACGGTGTTACAAAAATTCTGAGAGAAGCTTGAACAGGAGTGGGGTTTCTTGTAGTATAATGTGATCTTGTGGTGCTGTTCCTAGGATGTGAGATTCCCAAGGAGCTTTGAACTGGGTTTTGCTTAATTCCCACCTTCTAGCATCTTAAAGATGGATAGTGTGATAATAATAGTGATAATGTAATCTAACTCTTCCTTCGTTTTTGAGGTGGTGATCACCATCTTGACAGGTCTTCCAGGATGTCGTTCTGGTGATCTTGCTTCTTTCCTGGTTACTTTTAACAAAGAATATGGAAGGTTAGTGGAGTTTCTCTTCTTCAGAAATGGGTGTCCTCCTGAATTTGTGATATTTAGTCCATGGAATCTTCATAATGGGAGCTTCCAAGGAAGAGGAAGAAGCAGAAGAAATAATAATTGTATTTATTACCCTCCTCTCCCGAGGCTTGAGGCGGGGTACAGAATAGATAGATTTAGAAGTCATAGTTAAAATACACATAGAACAAGAACTATAATTAAAATATATCATAGTTAGAAGTACAATTAAAATACAGTTAAAGTATGATTAAAAATACAATTGAAAGAACAATTAAAACTAGACTTGGTAGGCTTGCTGGAAGAGATAAGTCTTTTGTAGTTTTTAAAATTCAGCCAGCATATTTTGCTGCGGAATCTCTTCTGGCAGGTCGTTTCACAGTGTAGGGACAGCCGACGAGCAGGTCCTCTGGGTGACCATTGCCAGTCTAGTTCTGTCCGGTTTAAGTAAATGGCTCCCAAAGGACCTGAGTGTACGGAGCGGATTGTTATGGGAGGAGGTGATCCTGCAGGTACCTTGGACCCAAACCATGTAGGGCTTTAAAGGTATTAATCAACACTTTGTACTTTGCCCAGAAACTAATTGGCAGCCAGTGGAGTGTGATATGTTCACTCCTCACTGTTCCTGTAATAGATCTGGCTGCCATATTTTGAAGCAGTTGGAGTTTCTGAACTTGGTACAAAGGCAGCCCAATGTAGAACGCGTTGCAGAAGTCCAACCTTGAGGTTACTAGCGTGTGCACTACCATCTTTAGGTCATCCAATTCTAGAAAGGGGTGCAATTGGCTTATCAGCTGAAGCCATCACATCTATCTGAGTTGACATTTGGAGGGACAGATCCAGAAGCGCTCCCAAACGGCTAACATTGTCTTTCGGGGGAGTGTGACCCTGTCCAGAACTGGTTGACACACCTCCAATCCCAGATGGATGGAAGCCTTTTATCCTGCAGTTACCTGGCCTCACACAAAGAATTTTATGGGGGGAGCAGACAGTGTCAAATTCTCTTTGTACCCTCCTCATATTTTTCCACTTCTACTTCTGTTTTTTTTTAAACCAGAAAAAAAAACAGGAGGAAAGAGAGAATAGTTGTCCAGTGCTGTTTGTTTGCTAGGGTTTGGAGCCGTTTGCCCAGAAGCACAACAACTGTCACCATTGCTTTTTGAGGCTCCTGCCACATTTCATAATATTTCAACCTTGAGCTTACCAAAGGATGATGATGGTGAAGATGAGGAGGAAGAGAAGGAGTGCCTTCAAGTCCTTTCCAACTTATGGCCATTGCTAAGGAGAAACTATTACAGAGTTTTCTGGGGCTGAGTGTGTGTCATACACCTTAGGGCCCCACGTGGCCAAGCAGGGAATCGAATCCTGGTCTCTGGGGTCGTATTCAGTACTCAAACCACTCCCTCTCTCTGGCTCTCCCAGTGATCCTAGAACATTTTCCCTTTGTTCACATTCCTGGTTTAAGCAGATGGCAGGCAGAGGTAGGTAGTGCTGAGAACAATATGGATGTAAAGAAACTAGCAGTAGCCTTGACTCCATTCTGTTCACAATACCTCTTAGGTGGCTTGTTTATCGCCAAACCATGGACAGCCCTGAATGTTTCAATGCAGCTCACTTCCAGAAGTACTTGGCAAGCGTGCTTGAATCCCATCACAACCACAGTGCCCGCCTCTCGTCATACAGTAGGAAAAAAATGAGACTGCTGCTGGTTCTGCAAGGGTAAGAGACTTCTTGTGGCTTCTAAGAGGTCTGTAGAGTTTTGCTAGAAATTTCTCATCCTGCTGTTGCTTTAACAAAATAAGTTTACCACAAACAAATAACCTTAAAATGTAGGCTGTAAAGATGCATCTTTCATTTAATAAGCCACAGGCTTTTAATGTGCCCCACTAAGAAGAAGCAGCAGCTTCAAGGTGCTGAATAGAAAGTTCCCTGGCTTTTTCCTTTACATCTAAAAACATGCTCCCACCCAGTACATTTTACCCCAGTTAAAGTGGCCATACAACAAAGGGCTTCCTAAATTGTGTGTGCTCTGGTTAAAATCCCTCTCCAAGGGAAATGCTATTCAAGGGCATTTATAATCCAGACTTGGAGGTTGTAACTAACACTGTAAAGCTTTCCGAAGTCTGCTCTCATAGTGCTGTTAACCATAAAACAAGCCTTGGTGGATTCTCTGGAAAATTTCTTTGCAGCAGCTAGTAGTAATAACCTTTGGCCTTTTGTCAATGAGACGGACATAGCAGAAACCAGGAAACCCACCCATTGCACTTTTGTCCTCCTTTGTTTTCACGCAATGCAAGTTAATATGCAGATGGAAAACAATGTGGGGTCATGACCTGATGGAGAGATCTCTCTCCTCCCATCCATCCCATCTGCTCTGCTTGAGATGACATGCAGTCCTCCCAGAGGGGGTCTCCTAGACCAGCAGCCATACCCTGTCAAAGCAGGGCAGTGGAGACTTGATTTGAAAAACAACAACACTGCTCTCACTTCATTGCCCCTCTGCCTCATCTTGCTTCTTCACTGTGCTGGGAGCATGCCCTGAGCACCTCATAAGCATGCTGGTTGAGGCCAAGGTCCTCTCTCTAACTGAAAATCTGGTTTCTAGCAGTGGACAGGTTGTGTGCCTCCAGGAAGTTCACAACCAAACATTGAAGGCAACACCTCTTCCCTGCTGTGCATCTGGCATTCAGATGTGTTTGGCTTCTGAACTTGCAGTTCTCTTTAGCTATTGTGGCAAATAGTTTTTGTTTGATCTTTCGTCTTTAAATTTGTCTAATCCTTGTTTTAAAAAGCTGTCTAAGCTACGTAGTCTTTACAGTGCCTTGCCCAAATTCATTCCAGAAGTTAATTACACTGTTTGTGTGATGAACTAATCTCTTGTATCATTCATAAACATACTGCCAATCAGTGATATTGTATGATCCCAAATTTTAGTGTTATGAGATGAGGAGGGGGGAGTTCATACTCTTCAGCCCTCTGCTCCTTAAAAGATCTACTGGAAAACCCCAAAGTGATTCTATAGCTGGGATGCCTTTCTGTTTCTGCTGTTGTCTCTAAAACTGATTGCCTATCTTCCCTGGCCCTTACAAGCCTGCAGTGACTTTCCCTCTGCACTCAGATTCAGTCCCTACATAGAACACTTCTCTACCAGCTCTCCTGCCATCACCAAATTTGGGTGGGGAGTGGCATCTTCCAGTATACGTCTGTCTGTCCTGAGCTACCTGGGACTCACCTGAAGATCTTAAATTGTGAGCCCTGTCTGTCTAGACCACATCAACTGACAGACAGCATGTTTTTGGTGCAGAATAAATGTTTAGGACCAGCCTGTTCAACCTCTGTGTTTGTACCCAAGGGAGGCCAAGCCTTGTCTTATCCAATACCAGGGATTGCTCTGGTATGTCAGTTGCATAGCTGGTTTTTACTTAGTGAGCTCTGTTGTAAGCAGCCACAACAAGAATCAGTAACAGCATACATATACAAATTTTGCAAAGTGTTCCTCTTTGCATGGCTATTTCATTGGAAGGTGAGGAGGTCTGGTTGCATAAGTTGCTAGGGCAGTGCCATTTTTTTATTTCTAAGAACTGTAACTCTCTCTCACACACACACACACTCCCCTCTATATCCATCAGAAGGTGACAGCATAGTTCTTGCTTTGCTGTTGTCACTTCACAACTCTTTACTTTTTGTTCTCTGCAGATACACAGATGTTATTGACATTGTACAGGCTCTTCAGACTCACCCCGATGCTGACGTGAAGGCCTCTTTTGTCGTTGGAGCGATCACCACTTGCGTTGAGCCACTTAGTTGCTACATGGAACACAGGTACGCCTTCCAAGTCCCTGTGGCTACAGTGTGGGAACTTGTTCACGTTGCTGTGGCTGGAGAGATGGTCTAAAGTTCTGCAGGCAAGGAATCTAAATCCTATAGTTAGTTAAATAAGGAGAATAAAGTAGATTTCTTAGATGAAGAGTAGCAAGGAACCACTTCAGTTTTTAATAGATCTGATCTTCATAGTCTTGAGAATGAAAGCAACATCTTGGCCAGTAGTCCTAGATCAGAGGCGTTGCTGCTGTTTCTGTTAACTTTAGTTTATACTGTGCCATTTCCTCAAAACTAATACTCAGAAAGTTGTACAAATGAAATTCCGTCTAATTAAAACATGCACCTGATCAACATTAAAATGAAACTAAAGTATCAACAGCAACTGTTGAAAATATTTAATTAAAATTATAAATAGCAATTTAAAAACCAGTCAAATCTCAAAAGGCTATCGGGGCAAAAAAGCCAACAGAAGGAAAGCAAAGGGGAAGACATTCTAATCTCCCTGAGAAGGAAGTTCTAGAGGCTAGGGGCGGCCACTGAGAAGAGCCTCTCTTGTCTCTGTTTTATTCACATATACAAGAATGAATAATTTCAGTGACTTTCTTCCCACACTGTGAGTGTATGAAGGTTTCTGCTAGTGTGAATGCTTTTGGGTCTTTGTTGGGGGAGATTCATTTGCACAGAAGTACATGTGGCTTTTCATCATGTGAAAATGTGTTTTTAGTCAGGAGATGTGTTTACTGCTCAAAACCTAGTATTTTTGTGCAGGATACACAGTTTTTGGCATGCAAATACAATTTTTTGCATAGGAAACACATTTTCTGTGCAGGGATTAGCATGACTTATGCTCTTTGCCAAAATTTATGAGATATAACTAGTAATGCACAGAAGTATTGGGAGGTTTTGTGGGAAACTGCCATGTGTTTTTCCCCAGTGAGGTCCCAAATTGTGAAAAATTTTGTGACTGTTTCCCTTTTTTGTTTTTCCCCTCAATGGGATATTTTGAGCATCATGATGCCCTTTTTTCTCCAAGGATGTTAATGAGTATTTTCCTGATTCATATCCTAGATTTTGTAGGATATAGTTATGGAGAATGGGAAAGAAAATACTGTAGCCATATTCATAGATTGTCTGCTGGAGCACCAAACACCACTCTGAAGATGCCAGCCACAGATGCAGGCAAAATGTCAGGAGAAAATACTAATAGAACACGGCCTCAAAACCTGGAAAACCCACAGGCGCCATAAATGTCTCCAAGCCTTAAATGGCATAATGCAAGCACTTTGTGAAGATGTTAAGTTTCTCCCTTCCCAGTTACTGACCTTGGCAAGAATTAAGAAGAAATCTGGATTATTTGCTATAAAGTGGAGCTGCTTGCAGGGAGCAGTACTGACAATAGACCGACAGGCAATTGTACTCATGTGTTATATCACCCAACCAGCAGCTCTGAGAGAGATTTGTTTAAATGTTACAAAATTGTCTCTGCCTCTTTGACATGCCTGTTTGTTCTAATCCAATTTCATGCTGCATGGAAGTGTGCACAGATTCCTTGGAACCTCAGAGTTTAGCAACACCACACTGTGATTTTATATGCAGCCACCGTGTCATGTATGGGAAACTATGCCCTATGAGGAGTGGCTTAGGAAGCTACGTATGTTTGGCCAGAAGAAGAGAAGGTTAGGAGGTGATGTGATAACCATATTTAAATATTTGAAAGGCTGCCATACGGAGGAAGGAGCAAGCCTGTTTTCTGCTGCTCCAGAGACTAGGACATGAAGCAGTTGCTTCACACAGTAAGAAAAGAGGTTTCACCTAAACATTAGGAAGAACTTCCTGACAATAAGAGCTGTTTGACAGAGGAACACACTACCTCCGAGTCTGGTGGAATCTTCTTTGTTGGAGGTATTTTAAATAAAGGCTGGATGGCCATCTGTTGGGAAAGCTTTGATGGTGTATTCCTGTGTGGCAGAATGGGATTGGACTGGATGGCCCTTCGGCTCTTTTCCAGCTCTTTTGATTCTATGACTAAGCAGAAGACTTTTTTATTGGACTAGCTTCTGAGAGGAGATATGGAAACAACATGCTGGTAAAGCCGTCCATTAACAATCCATTTGCCTGCTCCCTCACTTAATGCCTCACCATTTGCATTGATACCAGCAAGATAAGATACTAGTCCAAAGAGATGGTCTCTAGCATTTTCAACATACTGGATTCCCTACTGTACATGACACGGAGATGCAACTGCAAGTGCTGTTTTTTTTCCTCCATTGCCATATGACTTTACCATACTTTTCTCTAGTTTGTGAATCTCTCCATAGCTCTCTGTTGGCTGTTTTCATGGTTATCTTTGCTTCATTGACACTCCAAATGGAGTTGCTTCTTAGTTGCTCTTAAGACCCTTGACTCAGGACAGCGAGTCTTAAAAACAAAGTTAATGTTCAAAACGGCATGAGAAGCAGGGAAGAAGCAGAACTGTTTTAATTTGGTTTTATTTATTTATTTATTCATTTATTCATTCATTCATTCATTCATTCATTCATTCATTCATTCATTCCAAGAAGTAGGCAGTTCATAAACTTCTAAGTGATGACTTATAAAAATTCTCTAGAATTTTGTCATGTTGCAGTGTGGCTAAATGAAGTCCCACGCATCCATCTTTCGTGATGATTTTTTGGTCCTCGGTGGAGGAAGAGATGTTCAGTAAATGAACTGGTGCAGAGGGTTCATGCTGTGTCCCTGATTCTGATGATTTAGAATAGTAGGAGATTGCTGAAAGGCAATGACCCAAAGGGGCACAAAGAATGGGAAATCACCTGGGCAAAGTCCAGCCGAAAACATCTCTTGTTCAGCCTTCATCAAAGTCAGTGGCATTTGCGTAAGGGCACAGCTGTGCCCCTTCTATTTCACTTAAGCTGAGTGCAGTTTCTGCAGGAGAGGAGTTTATGGAATCTTGCTGGTTGCTTTAGAACATTTTCAATACTTAAGCATGAAGGAGAACCTGAGCTAAGCTGATGTGAGGCCACCAGACAGTGATTGTTTCACATACTGTAGCAGAAAACTACTTGTATTTCCATGTCGATGGCATTCACATAACTCAGTGAACACATCCTTATCCAGCACCTTGGAAACCAGTGCTTATTTCGGATAATTTATTGATAATTGAAAGGATAACAATTTGATCACAGAACTTGACCCTGGCTTTAGGCTTTGGGTTCATATTCCACCAGTAGAAGTGTCTGTTCCTACCTTCCTCTCCATTTGGTGTGTGTATGGGTGTGTACGTGTATGGGTGTGTGCTGGAGAGAGTGCTAGTGGAGTGCCTAGATTAATGTTGAGCATGTGTTTTGTGTGTTTAAAAGGACAAATTTTATCCCCGGCATCTCAATAGTAAAGGACTTTCCTAGAAAACAGGTTTACTCAAGGCCCTGGAGAATTTCTGCCATTTAAAGTGGATAATCCTGGGTTTGATGTAACTTTACATGCTTGGAAGCACAGCAGACACCACCTGCCTGAGATCTTAGCACTAAGATTTATGTGTTTGTTCATTTTGTTTTTTTGCAGGTTTCTTTTCCCCAAGTTCCTGGACCAGTGTTCCCAAGGTAAATGCGCTTCAAAACTCTCCTACTGGGAATAAAAATGTAAGCCTTTAAGGCACTGTGGTGGGGGACTGCTAACTTGAAAGGGGTTGATAGCCAGTCATGTAGCAAGGTTGAAAAAGTGTGACAGGTCTATGCACTGTGGGAAGTAGGTAGTACTTGATTTGTCATGCATGGCTGCAGGTCTGAGCAAAAACCAAGGAACACAAGAAACAGGCAAGGTAATTCATAAAACTCTGAGGCTAAATCCTTCCAAAAATCTTGATCCATTTCCTGTTTGGTGTTTCACTTGGATGCTCAAAACATAAAAGAAGTGGGAGGACTCAGCATCCTCAAAAGGAACAGGGCCCTGATTTTTGCTTTCTTCCCACTGAGTGAAAGCAGTGAGTTAGTTAAAGTGTACCCAACAGTTAAATTTTAAAATAAAAGATTCAGTCTGATATAGTAGGTATATGTGCAGAAAGTGTACACTTGCTTCATATTTATATTTTAGAACTTAAAATTGGTTCTGATGACCCTATGTTCTCAAAACACCTGTTAAAGTAACAGCTTGCCCATAAAAGTCCCAAATGAGAGCAGTGATCTGGAGAAAAAAACACTGTGACCTCCGAGGCAGTCTTGGAGCAAAGCAAGGAAGCTTTGAACCTGTCTTTTATGTTGAGCAGTCACCATTGGATGCCTGAGTACAGCTAGATTTTTCTTCAGGGGCGGTGGGAATTTCCCCAACCACAAAACATCAGGTGGCAGAAGGGACTTGTAGCTCACCTCCCAGCCATCTTTATGCCTTTCTTGGAAGGGACCGCTTAACAGCTGAGGTGGCTTCAGGAGGAGGCAGGTTTAGTGGTGAATGCTGTCCTTTAAATTGTTGGCCAACTTTCTTTTTGCAGGTCTAGTCAGCAACATCGTCTTCACAAGCCATACCTCCGAGCAGAGGAACCCGCTTCTCGTTCAACTGCAGAACCTCATCCGAGCCACAAACCCTGCTGTTTCATTTATCCTAGCTGAAAATGGGGTTGTGACAAGGTAAAAATGATTTTCCCTGTATGCTGTGATCTCACTGACTTCAAGGAGAGGACTCAAAAGTCCCATTTTTTTAATCGGGGAATTTTAAAAAGTGAGAAATTTCTTGTACTGTCTCTTGGGTGCCACTGTGCAACTCTGATCTTTTTCATATTGTCAGTTCCTTTTCTACGATCACGTACTCTGAAACAGTGATTCCCCAAGTGAATTTTTCCATCAGTCTGATCAAGTGGCTGGACACTGCTATCTCTCTCTCTTTGCAGAGTTCTAGGAAAAGACTTCTAAAAACATTTTGAGTCTTGAAGGAATGTTCACAGCTCCTAGCCCTTGTCATGCGTTATGCATGTCCAGAATTCAGGAAGTTTAGAAGCCAAAAACAACAGATCGTGGAATTGGGAATGAATGAACTGAAAAACTTTTGTTTGGATGCATTTCCCATTTCTCTGATCACACGTTCATTTTGACCTGTGTTCACATCTGCATGGGAAGATGGCAAAATTTGTCCAAAAAGTAGAAATTGTAAAGATTTTTGTGTACAATTTTTCTGAGATGAATTTTGTATACCCTTTTCCCAGAGTCTACAGCCTTTGCAAGTGTTCTTTCCCTCTTATAATTTGCTTTTATGTGCGCTTCCCAAGCATATGGTTTTTTTGTTAATTTTTTTATGTTGCAAACTAGACTGCAAAATTCTGGAAAAAAATATAGATAGAAGTTTGCAGGTGCATTTTGTTTTGTTTTCAAACTTGGTGGGTCCAAATTGGTTTGGTCTGTAGAAAAATTTGGACCTGACCAATTTCTCATACAACTCTTATCTGCAAAGAATATTAAAATGGCAAGCCCAAAAGCACCCAGTCTGCATACATTGTAATGGAAAGTAGGGAGCAGGCCTAAATGTAATGTTGCATCCCCACATGAGGATGCATCTCTTCACGATTGCAGATGCTTGGGGAAATATGAAAATAAAGACTGGTGTTTTCTTGTTTGCTGTAAATAAAATGTTGATCCTTCTCCTCCTAGGAATGAAGACATTGAACTTATTCTCTCTGAAAATAGCTTTTCGAACCCACAGATGCTGACAACTCGCTACTTGACATTTCCTGGCTGGCATGTATCTCCTTTTGGCAAAATTTTCAAGGACAACATACTTTAAGAAAACATTATAAAGTAGCATTAGATTTATTAACCCATCCATCTAATCTCTGCAGCTAAATCACTTCGTTTATGAAATGTGGAGATTAGATGCTTTGAGGAAATCATTCAATCCTTTATTGTATTAAAACTTTTAAAAATCCTTCTTCCTTATGAATACCAAGGCAGTGAATAAATACAAGAGAAGCAATAAAATACAGTTAGACAATTGCATTCATGTAATTAGTTTTTGTTTAATGCCACTGAAAAGGTTTGTGGTTCTTGAAGTTCAAGACAGACAAAAAACGAATATTTTTATTTCAGGTTTCTGCTGCCCCAGACTTTTTTTCCAACCACCTCCCCAGCTGTTCTTGAAACATAAGGGCAGTGATAACCGTGACAGTGTCTGGCTATTTTTTGGAGGTTTTTAAACAAGCTGGATGGTCCCCTTGTCAGGAGTGCCAGAAGGGGGTTGGATGGGACGGCCCTTCTGGTCTCTTCCAATTTTGCGATTCTGTTCTGTGATTTATTCTGATCACCTTCACACTGTGGGTGGGACTACCTGAGTCAGGAGAAGTGATGAGTAACTGAGTATGGATTTTTAAATGTTTTTTTTCTCTTCCTTTTCAGGTATGATGGCAAATTCCGGGCAGGTTTAGTCTTTCCTCCAATGGTTCAGATCTGTGTGTGGTTTAACCGTCCTTTGGAGAAAACACGATTCGTGGCCAAATGTAAAGGTAGATAGCAATTTCAGTAGCATCAATGGCATTCTATTTCTGAAATCCTAGTGAAGCACTTTTATGAATGGCATACCACTTCATCTCAAGTTCTCTCTTATATGCCTAAATAGTCTTCCGAAACTTTCATCTGCCTGTAGTTCTTCTCAGAGAAATTCCCAAGTTCACATCCTCTTGTGTGCTCAGAACAAATTCTGTACATCAAGGGAAGAGTTCCCGTTTCTTAAAACTTAGTTGTGTGTCCTTTTGGCATCATGAGCTAAGCTGTCCAATTGAGGAATGACTGCAGACTTCAGCATCTCAAGAACCTTAGCATTCATTTGTAGAGAGAGCAACTTCTAGTACTCATAGATGTGACGAAAAACATAAAAACATGCAGACAAGACCTAGTGAAAAGTCTGATGGGGCAGAATGGGATAAGTAGCATTGCCATCGCAACTCTTAGATACCACTCTTTTTGAGATTTCTGCAGTGGAGATAACTGAGGATCTGTTGAATTTGATGAACAGGGGGTGTGAGCTGAACCTGTGCAGATGGAACCTATAGCTTTGTAGAACTCGGAACCCCTACCTTGAACACTGGGTCCTTTCAGAAACATTGCCTGAATAGATCTGAATTTACCCCCATCATCCTCAGGGCTAGGAGCAGTTCAAACCAAAGCAGAGTTTCTTGGAAACTTCTGCATCAAATGCCAGATTTTGGCATGAGAGGCAGAAGTAGAGTTTCCAGTGTCTGTTTCATTTTTTGGTGTCCCAATGACCTTCTCCTCTGGAGTGGGTGAGTGATAGCAGGAGCAGAGAGCTTGTGGCAAGCAGTAATTTTTGAGATCTTGCACCTGACGGCTTTACATGACAGCAGTGTCAGTCCAACACTATCTCACTCTGCAGTATTGCAGGAAATGTAGAATTCCTCCTTTTCCAAACCCAGCCACTGAACATGCATCAGTTTAGTAGTAACAATAGAATCTTGAGGTGGTTGTGCATATGCTGCCCTCGTTATAATTTTGAATTATTTTCTAACTATTGTCCTGTTTTATAACAGAGCAGCACAACTATGGTTGGTTCAGGGGCCACATTTCTGTCACTGGGACTGTTCAGGGGGCCCATGGTCTTCCAAAAATGCCCCCAAATGGAAAAAAAGGAAGCTGCTTCCTTCCAATGTCCACTTCCAGCATTGAAAAGCTGGCTTTGGGGATGTTTTGGGCAAACAATGGACAGCTGAGGGTATCTGGAGGGGTCAAGGGTTACAAAAGGAGATCTCGGACCACAGGAGGACCCAGGGCTGCCCTTTGCCAAACCCTCATGTGCTAAGTGATGTATTACATTGCTGTGATCTTTGTAACAATCCTCTGAAACAGCTCAGCGATAATCCAAGTTTACCCATGGGGTTGCTGAGGTGTTAAGAGAGTGTTGAGATGGGGACTTGCTGACACTCACCTCGGTCTCTTTTAAAAGACAAATTTTTAAAAAGAAGCCATCAGTTTCTTGCATCCTTGGAGAATGTGACATGCTAAGCCGTGGAAAAGAGTTAGCCTTGTTAACACAGAAGTCACGTGTGTAACCTCCTTTCCAGTATAATGTATTACAGCTTGTACAGAATTGATTCTTTGGCAAAATATGTATTGCAAATTAGCCTTGGGGTTCCTTGCACCTTGCAGCAACCATAGCTAATCCAGAAGCCTGGGAATAATCTCCTTTTCTCTCTGTGTTCTGCATTTTAAACAGCACTGAAGTCCTCCAATAAGCCAAGTCCTTTCTCTGGAAACATATACCACATTCTGGGCAAAGTAAAGTTTTCAGGTAATAGCTAAGCCCCTGCCCCTCTGGGGCATGCAGAGCAGCATTTGTTCTTTTTAAACTTCTTTGTTTGTTTGTTTTTTGTCTGTAGAAATCTGTGTCATCTTCATGTTTGGGTTAAATGTAATTAGCAGCCTGTGAACTTCAGAGGGCTCTGGCCTGTATTCCAGTGCTAGACACTGGGAAACAAGTAACAGTCAATATTCTTTGCATCCCTAGTCTGAAAGGAAGTATTGAAAAAGTACTGAAAGCTGCAGTCCCCAAATGCAGAAGACAGGAACTAAGAAGGCGCTGATAGTTTAAGAAGAGTAGAGATCAACTGGAGACATCAATCTGTTTCATACTGAGTTAGATTTCCATCCAGCCTGGCACTGCCCACCTCTAGCTTTCTCGATTTGGCAGAAACAATCCTGATTAATCTTCTGTCATCCCACTTTTCCAGATGTTTTTCCAGTGTCTCGGTTTCTCTCCTTCCACTTTCTCCCTTTGTCCTCAGCTTATTTCCATTGTTGTGAGCTGAGCTCAGCAAAGGGGAGAGGAGAGGCAGGGATGAACACTTGCCCTTCCCATCTAGTTCAGGCAAAAGCAAACTGCTGGCAGCCCTTCCTAGCTTGTCTGTTCTTCCTCATTAAGAACTTTTGTCTTTCTGACTGCACTCTGCTATTGCTTGGCTACACAAGTCCTGGTTTTTATCTGTGAAATACTGGAAAGTATGGTGCTGTGCATTGCTACTGTTAGCAGCTTTTTATTGTTTTTGCCTTCCCTTGAGGGAGCAAGGGCTGAACCGGGGATCATCTGCACACTAACACAAGTCTGTTTTAGATTGTACAGCAGACCCTCCTTACCCACAACCTCCGCAGCTGTAATTTTCAGTTCATGGGAAGTATTACGTCTTATACACTAAAGTGTCCCTGCGCATGCATCTCCTGCAGAAGATTCTTTTTCTCCATTTTTTTCTCTTTAGTTTGGACTGTATTTTTTTCTCTTGTGATTTTTTTCTTCCTTAGGCAATATACTTAATTTGATATTTTTAATAGATTTTGTCATTGCCTCTTGTTTTTCCTTTTCTATGAATTGTAGTTATTGTATTTCATAGTTTAATTTCAGGAGCTGTATATTCAGGTCAGTTTGTGTATACGTTATTCTATGAGTGTAAGGAACCTAGTACCCACAAAACCTAATTAGGAAACCTGTGTACACATATGAGAGAGAGGGACCTCAGTAAACTTTGTTCAGCGGGCGCTCATGTGCTTGCTTGAGTGGAGGAGCAGCTTGAGTGCCTTTCATCCAAATAAAAAATGTTGTGTTAAATACCTCTTTCCGTTTGTCTGCAACAGATTCAGATCGGATGATAGAGGTGTGCCACAACACACCTTCAAACTCCTTAAGTCTGGTGCCTGTTCAGGAAGGGCTGACCCCGTCTCCTCCTGATTCAAGAAACGACAGCCGAGACCACAGCGGGCCTCAAGAGTGCTTCCTGGTATTTGTCGGCTGCTCCCTCAAAGAAGATGAGATAAAAGATTGGCTGAGGCAAACAGCAAAGCAGGTGTGTGTCCCAAGGAGCATTCCTCTGTTCCCTAGGCAAAAAGAGTGGCACCTTTATTACTGTCTTTCCAGTTACACTTTGAGTAGTAAACATTTCATAAGATTGATAGATTCCAATCACTCATTCAGTTGTATCCCACTATTGCCCCCATAGTGGGACTCAGAGTCAGCTAACAAGTTATTAAAAACAATACAGATTAGAATAATACAAAGACATAAATTGATAGTATAAAATTCAAAGACGTAGCTATGTTAGCCTGGATCGGTGTGCAAAAAGATCTTGTAACATCTTTGAGACTCACTGAGAGAATGAAGTTGGTAGCACAGGCTTTTTGGACTATGAAAACTTATGCTGACAACTCCTTTCTGTCAGTTACAGTTAAACCATTTGTAAAATTAAATCCATTAAAATTCATTTAAAATGATATACAAAACAGCACAATGCACCATTAAAAGCCCATGGCACAGTTCGTTTCTAAAAGCCCAATAGAATAAGAATGTTTTCACTTGCAAGTTGAAGGAGAGCTGGAGGGGCATCCTATCTCCCTCCCCAGCAGGGATTTCACAATTTGGGAGCATCCACCAAGAAGGTCTTCTCATTTGTTCCCACAGAATAACCCAGGGAAGGTATTGGGACAGAGGAATCATAGAATGATAAGAGTTGGAAGAGACCCCAGGGGCCATCCAGTCCAACCCCCTGCCATGCAGGAACACACATCAAAGCATTCCCAACAGGAAAGAGCCTCTCCAGATGATCTTAAAAGTCTAATGCGTTCACATAAGGAGATAAGGTCCTTCAAAATAGCCTTTTCCCAAGCTGTATAGATTCATAGAGCAAGAGGGGTCTGTAAGATTGATCTAGTGCAACCCTCTGCCAGTGCTGGGATCCAGAGCAGGGATAGGTGGCCTGCATGTAACCTCTCTCTAAAAACCTACAATAAAAGGGAGCCCACCTCCTCTACCAGTTCTAGGCTTTTTTCTTCTTTGTTTCTTTCCCAGAGGCATCCAGCAGGTTTTAAACACAGCTTTGGCCAGAAGTGCCACTCTTAATGGACACCTCATTTCTCAGAAGGTGCGCCTGTGTACATTCACTATTGTGGCAATGAGGCTTTTGACAGACTTGAATAAAGCAGAAGTACCACTGTGCAGGTAACTTGGAAGCTCAGCTCAGTATGCAGTTTCCTAAAATAAATATCAATGCCATTTGCACATAAAGGATAAAATTTCTTAGAGTGCTGACATTTTAAAAACATTTTAAAATTCATAAACAGCATTTGAAACACCACCATAATCTGGCAGCAGTGATTCAGATAATTAGTGTTTGTCAGCTCCTCATATTACATGAAAATGTACATCTGGAACCTTAATCAAGTTAAAAGCTGGATTGCTTTACTCTTGATGTATGTCGTATCCCTAAAAAGGAGTTATGCTTTCAGATGTGTGTTTCAGTGGGGCATATTGTATAAAAATTTTAAAAACATCATTGTAACATTTGATCTGAAGTTCTGTTAAAGGATTCAGTTTAATCAAACAGGACTAGGATTTGGTTTGCTGAGCCTGGGTGCAAATACTTACTCAATCAGAAGATGCTGCTGGGTGCTACCTTCTCACCCTCATCTTCTCCATCAGGAAAGTGGGAATAAGGACAGGCTACAAAGAATGTACAAGGAAGCTATGAACCCGGACATAAAAGCCACTGAAGTTTGTTACCTCAAACGTATGCAGGTTTGTAGTCTCAAAATTGCACAGGTATTAGCTGGGATAGGCCAAAATCTTCTAACACAGTCTGCGTTACATATGCTTAGCTGTGTAGCTGAGGAGCTAAGAATGTTAGTGACTTGCAAAGATCCATAACAGGACACTGGCAAGAGTGTACAGTGTACACTGGCCCTCCTGAGCTGATGTGCGGATGCCGAACAAGATCAATGCATATCGACCTTGCTGTACATCAGTGACAGCAGCCCTTTACTGGATACAGATCTTATGGAACTGCCCACTTTTAGTTCCTGCAGGTGTAAGTCCACTTAACAAATAGGTAAGTTCCTTGTAACAGGGGTTCAGCCATTAGGACCATGTCAGTTTTTTGAAATAAGGTTTTTCAAATTGGTTCCTGTAAAGTTGGAGAAAAGACCCAAGACAAGGGGAGCAAGAAGTCTGTATTCAGGAGAAGAAGTCCCAGTTGCCCGAATTTGAAAAGAAAAAAAAAACTGCTACAGATGTTGTTATGCTTTCAGAGTGAAGACAAATTTAGTGACACATTCAGAGAAAACGTTCTTGTATCTACTTCACTTTACCAATTCCAAATAGCTTAAATGTGTAGCAATAAATAGAGTCTGTGTTTCCTCTATCATTCAGATTCACAAGATTTCTAATAAATTTTATATCCCTGGAGCATATTGTTATAAAACATAACAATAGACAATTTCCCGATTAAAATTTTTATTGCTTTTCAGATAAATGGGCCAAAGAGCAAATTAAGGCATAACTTCACTAAAAGCCAACTTGACTAAACTGAAGCTATCATATTGAGACATATCATGAGGCAGCGTGACTCAAAAGATGATAATGCCCGGTAGAGTGGAAGACAAGGAAAGAGGAAGATCCCATTTCAGGTGTATTGGTTCAATCCAGGGAGCCCCAACTGCCCAGAGTTTGCAAGACCTGAGCAGGGCTGCTGGTTTCTTGGAAGTCTCTCTTTCATAGGGTTACCATACATCAAAGCCAGCTTGACAGCAAATTATCAACAATAAAACGCTTTTCTCATTCAGATATGTTTTAACAAGTAGACTGTGCCCTCACCACCCGTTCAGTCACAGAAACTGATCATTGATCATGGTTCTGGCACAAGTTAACAGCTGGTTTGTCCATATCCCCTTGAGGAAATAGGGCCCTAACTTTACCAAATAAAATAACCAAGGAATATAGGCCTGGATCCAATTCCTGATCCTATATAGAGCAGATCCGTTGAATCAATGGGTAAGTCAGCCTTTGTTCTGTTTACTCAGTATGTGTACTCTAGTTAAGACTAACAGTTGGGCTTAGGCCCACTGTTAAATGATCCTTTGGCATTTCTCTGATCCAGGTTCCAATCCCTTTCTTGTCTGTCTTAAATATACTACAGTCTTCATGTTCAAGGCACTAAACTGTGTCTGTGTGTGTGTGTTTTTCTGCTCTCCCCATCCCCAACACAGAAGCCACAGAGAAAAGCTCTGAAGACTCGGGGCATGCTGACCTCACAGGAGATCAAGAACATTCACGTAAGTAGGAGCCACTGGATTTCAAATGCTTCTTCCTTGTTCAGTGCTGGAAGGGCAGTCTCAAGTGTTGGCAGGTCCCTCAGATCAGCAGGCAGTACTGAACAGCATTAGGACACAAGAAAGCGCGAGGCAGACTCACAGTACCCACCTATCTCCAGCCTCAGTGTTGCCCTAACCTGGTGCTTTGTAGATATGTTGGACTGTAACTCTCATCATACCCAGTCAGCAGAGCCAGTGGAAGATTCGGAGCAAAGTCATCCCTGCAAATTCAGTATGAATCTGGGACTGTCCTCTGCAAAGAGATAGTCAATCCATTTGAAAGGTCCACCTGCCCCAGGTTCTTTTCTGGAAGTTTGTTAGCAGGTTTAGATGTCCTTCCCACCCAGTTTACCCAGAGTTTGATGTTCGCCGTCTAGAGAGCAGAAGTCAGTGTGTTGCAGGGGCAATTCCTGCTGTAGTGGTGTGGTCCTTTCCCACCTCTTAGCCTGTCATGAAGCATATGCAACCAGTGGAGAGCAGAGTTGTGTCTGGGCCTGTCTGTCTTATTTGTACTGGCCTACTTCATCTCTTGGCCTCTAGGGCTCAGTGTATGCAGTTCAAAATTTTGGTTGAAGCTTTGGTAAATCTCTTAAGAATGACATCCCCCTTTTCTGCAGCCTTAATACTTCTACATTTATGAGGACCACCAGACCTTTTAGACAGGAATATCCCAAAAAAAGCTATTTTAAAGTAGCCCTGCCAAAGATTTTCTGTGCTGAGCACTTTTGCTTAGCTGTGTATAATTCTGAGATGTGTCCCGTAAGCAGTTCTGACGCAGACAGCTGAAACACGAGTGCTTCTGTTAGTAAGAAGGAAGCAGTTCTGAGCAATCTGTTTGCTTTTTCTGCAGGTAAAACGCCACTTAGATCCTCTTCCAGCTGGCTACTTCTATAATGGGACACAGTTTGTGAATTTCTTTGGGGACAAGATGGATTATCATCCATGTATCCTTTTCCTTTTCTTTGTAAAAATCATTTCATTTTTTTGGAGTGTAGTGTTCATTTTATCAGACTGTTTCAAGCTGTAACCACTACAATATGTGTCATTTCTAAAAGCAGTTGGGCAACTGTAAGTAGTTGACTTACAGAGGAGCTATAATGTATGTATATTGGCATAACTGGTGCTGGTCATGAAAAGCCCCTGTACATGCAGTCTCTCTTCTCTTCTCTAGATCAAAGTACATGATACATGTTAACATATACAGATTTTTTATTAATTTTTCACATCATTGTCAGGCACCATTGTCAATAATACAAATATAGTTCCAAAGCCAATCCAGTTAAACATAATGCATATCAAAATCAAGTTACAGTGTGTCATTCTGAAACAACATACATTTTAATGGGGCCCTGTAGACAAAGTTCATTCCTGAAGCAAATGTGATAAAGGGATACCATCTGATTTCAAACTTGTCCTCTATAATCTCTTCTCTTGCCTTACAAATTTTAAAGTCAATTTTTCTGTCAAGGGCTATGTTGAAATGAATACATACTTAGAAGAAGTGCTACCTCAAGTTGGGTAAGACATCTGTTTGGCATAGCACAGGCTTTTCCTTCTCTGTATGTCTTGCATTCATTACACTTTGTTTTGTAATTGGTTGCTAGAAAATTAGCACTAGTTTAATTAGTAAGTCTGATTGCTGAAGCATACATATCTGAGGTTAATCACAAAGTATATGCATTCCCTTTAAGCCCTGGTTAAGTCTCAAGAGCTGAATTTACCACCTCCATTGGCCGGCTTGCTGTAACAACTCATTACTTGTTCTAAAACCCCGGTAGTGTTACAAATGCCAATGTGTTGTTTGCCTTTCAGCAAGCACAGTTTAAAAATACTGGTTGGCCTTGTAAGTGGGCAGAGTCTGTGGGGGTACATCCTGGGATACAGCAGTGGCATCCTGTTAGCTTTTCCTGCTGGACTCAGCTAATTGTACTTCCTGTCAAACAGCTTGGCCTGGGTCTCCTAAGTTAGCCTGATGCCATCTACATATTGGAGGACTCTCCTGTCTCCAGTGCAGAACTAAAATGGAAAAACTATATATCCTATGGGAAGAGGTGCCATTTTGTCCTCCTCCTCATGCAGAAAATTGGGACCAGCCCTGCATTAGGTTACACTTGGGACAGCCAGGTCATGGGATCAGATTCCTTTTAGATCAAATACATTTTATCTATCTGTCTATGTTATATCCCTCCTTATCCCCTTGCACAGGACCTGAGGGGAGGGGGCAAATATGTATGGCATAGCAAACTGCCTTGTACTACGTCACATTTGTCCATCTATCCTAGTATTGTCTAGTCCAGTGGTTCTCAATCTGTGGGTCCCCAGATGTTTGTGGACTTCAGCTCCCAAAAGCCCCAGCCACTATGGTCAATGCTCAGGGCTTCTGGGAGCTGAAGTCCAAAAACATCTGGGGACCCACAGGTTGAGAACCACTGGTCTAGTCTGATTGGTAATGTTTGTCCAAGATGTCTGGTAGTGCGAGTTCTTTCCCATCACCCATTACCTGATCTTTTTAACTGGCGTTGCTGGGGGTTGAATCTGGTATCTTCTGCATTTAAAGGATGTATCCTACAGCTGAGCTGAAGGATGTGAATCTAGATCCACGCTGCTACAAGCACTGTCATGTTTGTGTGTAGCTGCTCTTGGCTTCAGTGAGGATTGTGCAAATTATCCTATATTAACAGATTGAGGAATGGGATGATATTTTGAGTTTTCCATCTGGGGCTCTCCTTTGGACCCTCTTCCAGAAGGTGCCTAAAGTTACAGTTTTGTTCTGTTGGATTGGTTTCCACCATTCAGAATTTCTTTTCCTTATTAGTTTTGCATCAGTAATGGACCAGTTCATGAATGATTACTTGGAGGAAGCAAACCGCGAGATTGAAAAGTACAACAGAGAGCTGGAGGAACAGGAGGACCATGACCTCTTTGAACAGAAAACCTAAGTGAAGCACCCATCAGTGGTATTGAAAAGACACAGAACCGATAAAATTCTGGACTGCTAACGACCAAGAAATGCTTTTTGTCTTTGCTGGCTAAGAGAAATTTAAAAGTGAAATAGTCCATCTGCAACTGACCTTTTAATATTTATGCATGTAGGGTTTGCATCTTTAAAGAAAAAAAAATCTGATAACTATTCAAACAGCATTTTAAGTGCCACTGTGTTTCCACATAAGCCAAGCGCTATAATCTTGAACTTATAAGTGGAAATATAATATAAGATTTTATGTTTCAGTCATTTAGAGAACTGTATATCCTAGGCTGAGAAGCTGGCCTTGAGTGTGATTCATCTGATGTCCCACAGTTGATCTTGTTTGTATTCAGATGTAAGAAAAATATTCATGGTTGTTGTGCACTTATGTGTCCTAAAGCAAGAAAAGAGGGAACACACGTCCACTTGAACATCGTTCTTTATTAACTTGATGGTTCATGATTGTGTTCCCGAAGCAAAACCGCTGAAGAACTACTCTTAGCCAACATGGTGTCTTTGAAGGTGTTCCTAAAGTGAGAAATGGGAGGACACAATTACTCTTGAGATTTGTCCTTCACCTTCGTGGTGGCTTTGAAGGTGTTCCTAAAGCAAGAAATGGGGGGATACATCTGCTCTTGAGAGTTGTCTTTAACCAACATGATAGCTTTGAAGGTGTTCCTAAAGCGAGAAATGGGGGAACATGTCTGCCCTTGAGAGTTGTTCTTAGTCAACATGTTGGCTTTGAGGGTGTTCCTAAAGCAAGAAATGGGAGAACACATCTGCTCTTGAGAGTTGTTGTTAGTCAACACTTTGGCTTTGAAGGTGTTCCTAAAGCGAGAAATGGGGGAACACGCTGCTCTTGAGAGTTGTTCTTAGTCAACATGGTGGCTTTCAAAATATTCCTAAAGCGACAAATGGAGGAACACGTCTGCCCTTGAGAGTTGTTCTTAGTCAATATATTGGCTTTGAAGGCGTTCCTAAAGCGAGAAATAGGGAACACGTCTGCTCTTGAGAGTTGTTCTTAGTCAATATGGTGGCTTTGAAGGTGTTTCTAAAGTGAGAAATGGGGGAACACGTCTGCTCTTGAGAGTTGTTCTTAGTCAACATGTTGGCTTTGAGGATGTTCCTAAAGTGAGAAATGGGGGAACACATCTGCCCTTGAGAGTTGTTCTTAGTCAACATGTTGGCTTTGAAGGTGTTCCTAAAGCGAGAAATGGGGGAACACATCTGCTCTTGAGAGTTGTTCTTAGTCTGTTGGTTCTGAAGATGTTCCTAAAGCGAGAAATGGGGGAACACATCTGCCCTTGAGAATTCTTCTTAGTCAACATGCTGGCTTTGAAGGTGTTCCTAAAGCGAGAAATGGGGGAACACGTCTGCTCTTGAGAGTTGTTCTTAGTCAACATGGTGGCTTTCAAGGTGTTCCTAAAGTGAGAAATGGGGAACACATCTGTTCTTGAGAGTTGTTCTTAATCAGTCTGTTGGCTTTCAGGGTGTTCCTAAAGCGAGAAATGGGGGAACACGTCTGCCCTTGAGTGTTGTTCTTAGCCAACATGCTGGCTTGAGGGTGTTCCTAAAACGAGAAATGGGGAACACATCTGCCCTTGAGAGTTCTTAGTCAACATGCTGGCTTGAGGGTGTTCTTAAAGCGAGAAAGGGGGGAACACATATGCCCTTGAGAGTTCTTCGTCAACATGCTGGCTTTGAAGGTGTTCCTAAAGCGAGAAATGGGGGAACACGTCTGCTCTTGAGAGTTGTTCTTAGTCAACATGGTGACTTTCAAAATATTCCTAAAGTGACAAATGGAGGAACACGTCTGCCCTTGAGAGTTGTTCCTAGTCAGTATATTGGCTTTGAGGGTGTTCCTAAAGCGAGAAATAGGGAACACGTCTGCTCTTGAAAGTTGTTCTTAGTCAACATGTTGGCTTGAGGGTGTTCCTAAAGCGAGAAATGGGGGAATATGTCTGCTCCTGAGAGTAGTTCTTAGTCAACATGGTGGCTTTCAGAATATTCCTAAAGCAAGAAATGGATGAACATGCCTTATTATGAGACTTGTTCTTAGTCAACCTGTTAGTTTTAAAGGTATTCCTAAAGTGAGAAATGGGGGAACATGTATTCTCTTAAGAGTTGTTGTTAGCCTGCATGGTGGTTTGGGGTGGTGTTCCTCTAACAAGAAATCAGGGAACATGTATACTCTTGAGAACTGCTCCAAATATGACAGTTGTAAACAGAAATTCAGTGTCTTGGATTTCTTACTTTTAATCAACTAGTTCTTAAGAGTATCGTGTCAGTATGCTTCAGACTTCTGAAAGATCAATGGGAATGTAACAAACCTCACTTGGAGCGACATGATGTTCGTAGTGATGTATATTACCATATCCTATACATTTTTTTTGCTCTATAGCAAGTTGAACAATCAATTCTAGTACATTGCACATGAAATAAGGAACTTGGCTCCCAACATTAGAGAAGGCTATGTCCTTTTCAAATGTGAGGCATGTTACTTTCATGCCCAGGGGAGAATCTGCATAGCCATAGCTCTCTTAAAGACTTTTTCCCTGGAGTTTCATATCTAGTGGTCCATGTTGTTTTAATGCTCTGTACTGGAAGTTTCTCCTTATGGATTGTCATCTTAATGAGCATCACTTCTTGCCTTTCACAAGCACCCAAGAACCAACAAACTCTGACATAGCTGACCGGAAGTGTACCTGCACCATAGTAAAAGTGTATTGTGGAAATTTCTAGTAGATCATAAAAATAGGAAGCCTTATTGGTGATGTAAAAAAAAAAAAGTGTCCCCAGCTGAGCACAGTTGATTGCTGGTCTTACAGCTTCCAGATGACACTTCTTTTTTTAAAAAAGAGACCCCAGCTTATAATTCTAGGTGGTACAGCTTAGGTTTTGAATGTTTTAAGGTGGCTTCATAATGCCTGTAAAGCTTTTTGTTATGACTAAGTTACCGTTGCACTCTGTTAGGCTCTTAATAGGGGTAAAGCGATTTCCTTCAAACTGTAAGTCAGCTGTTTGTGACTAAAGATAGTTTGAACTTTCTGTGGGGTAGTAATGCCCATTGTTACAGGTAATAGAGCATCCTTTTAAGGATCGTGGATTTATCTATGCATGGTTGTACCTTAGTTATTCTTAAAAATAATACTGATAGTGCCTGGTAGGATAAATGTAGCTAGCAATTAATTTTTGAAGGAGCAATTGGCGTGTTAAGGCTGCATCAGTTTGGCTATAATGTGGAAATACTAGGTGTCTTTTGCGGTGGCCAAGTTTTCATGTGGCTTCAGCACCATGAGTTAGGGAGCCTCGTCTGGCCTTTCCCTGTATGTTCTCAAGTGACAACTCGGCTACAACAACTGTGCCAACATCTGAGCTCCCCTTCCAGCAGGGAAAAACAGAGTCTTTCCTGGGAAGGTGGTCTTGCACAGGTTGGCACAGTTGCATTGTACGGAGTGGCACATCCCTGGCAGAGACAAAGTCTTGTCTTAAAAGCCCTGTGCCTAGTCCATGGCATTCCTTCCTCTTCAGGCTTCCTTTCTGAATGGAAAAGCAGCCAGGGGCAGGAGAGCTCTGTGTACATGTCAGAACTCGAGCAGAATGCTTTTTCAATCAACACGGGGATATTGTCCTGTCGGAAGCAAGACTTGTTAGCTGAGGACCACTCCTGCTGTTGCTTTGATTGTGGGAGGTGGCTGGCAGGCAGCCCATTCCTTCTTGCTGCTTTGGGTTTCACCTCTTGAAAGTCTAAATTTTCTGCTTATAGTCTCTCTCTAGATTTGTGTTTTATTGATATCGTTAAATCTGGGGGAAACTAATCTGTTGTTTGCTTTTACCAGGAGCCCCCAAGGTAGTTCTGCGTGGCATTTAGCTCCGAGCACAGTGGAATTCCAAAGAAAATATCTATCTCAATCACAGAAGCCACTCAAAAATTATATCTGGAGGTATCCAGAAGGGTAAAAAGTCCAAAATACTAGGGAGATATATCTGGAGGTGTCCAGGTATTTCTCAGCAGGATCCATTAGGAACATGACCCAAGGCTTCTGTTGATGTCAGTGGGGGTTCCTGGTGGATTATTCCAAGGTATTCCTGGGGGAGGGCGAGGAGGCTGTTCTTTTGTTTTCAGCCGGCGTAATTTAGTGGAAACCCTGATTGCTCCTTTCCTTTTCTTAGCATAGATTGTCTAATGATCTGCAAAAGCCATATATATCTAGGAATAACCGCATTGCTACACAGCGCCCAGAAGTTGAGAGAAAAAGGCACGTGTGTTGCCTCCTTTGTCTCAGCTTCTTCCTCGGTCACGAGATAGGTTTTAAGTGCAATTGTTATTAAATAGCTGAAAAGATTGTAGCTTACTTAGCTCTGCTAAACTCTGACACTGACAAAACTGGGAACAGCAATCTACAGAGATTCTGAAAATCAGGCTGAGGAGGGTTGATTTAAACAAGGTCTTTTTCAACCAAGAAAAATTACTTTAGTGAAGGACATCCGTTGCTGGATGCACAATTATGGGCTGCCCAAACACAGTTTGCATTGGGATGATGCTGAGCATTCTCAGTGCCAGCTTTCACCCTATGAGGCTCAGTGGCTCACAACACAGGCAGGCCACCTTCTTCTTTGCCACTCTGGCCAGTCTTCCTTCATGACTGTCTCCCCTGGTTGTGCAGATAAATAGACAGACCCACATCTTCAGCCTCTATGTGGGAATGGTTCCTGATAGGGTGAAATCTGACACATGGAATGATCCAAAGCAGCCCTTTATCTAGCAGCCATAGGACCATGTGCTGTAGCCCTATGTGTGCTGGTTCCCTTTAGACCCCCACTCAGAGGGCAGAGAAAGCATCAGCGTGGTGCATTTCAGAGCATCTGCTCCCTGTTGTGTGGACAGGTGGGTGCCTCCAGCATCTTGAGTTGATTAAAAGGACCGTCATCAAAGCGAGCCTGGACGGTGGAGTCCGCAGAGCCCCCTGCTCTGTGTTGGTGCTCCATTTCTCCCAAGATGTTCCCCAGGGTACCAAATTGGGCACTCTGGAAGGTGCCCCAAGAGCATCCCAGGAGGCCCCTTGACTACCCGTGGCTGGCCCCAAATGGGTCAACCTCCTGTGGAAGCCCTTTCGGATGCGAATTGTAATTCAACCATTATCCTGTGAGACTCAAGCAGGAGTGAGGGAACCCACAACCTCCTCAAATCTAGTTTGGTTCCAAAGATGGCCAGAGTTTTAGCAGAGTGCCATAGCAAGGGCACGGTAGAGAGAATTATATGCTGTACTGCATGCTAAGTGAGAACAATAACCATGTTATACTATGAAGGCCTTTCACCACTTTGGTACTACTTTGACGTATTCTATTTTGGTATGGACAGTTGTTTTTGATTACCTCAACTTTGTTAATGTTTAACTGTGATTTTCTTTTGTTTTCTGAATGGAGGTGGGGGTGGAAGGGGAACAAAATAGCCAAAATATTGAAACTGTGACAGTAGGATCCTGTTCAAGACATATTTGTAGTGCCTTGTCTCTGGCGCCATCGAGAACACAACACAAATTGTACCTGCGGATGGCACCATGGTTCCTAACACTAGCAACCCTCTTTTGAAGGGACAAAACCATTTTGGTGAAAGGACTCTAATCTTAGCAAACAATATTTAGCACACATGGTTAAATTCTGTTTTTGTGTCTTTTTTGTTTTATAAAATAAACTCTTTGAGGACTAAAAGAAAATGGAAAAATACTTGACCCTGTCGGTCTGTTGAAAGCAATTGTTGATTCAATTTTGGAATTGTTTCAATGAACCGGCAGCATTTTTATAAGTTGGAGGGGGCAGGGAGGGGCTTCTTCTTTTTTTACAAGAAGGGTGAACTTGCATTGCTGATAAATATCTAGTTTTGCAATTTTTAAGCTACTGTAAAACTCGAGAAAAGCACCGTTTCTAGCTGCAGATATTCCAAATCAGAAGTGCCATTAACACTGTTCTTCTCACTGTTGTCGTGGGGCAAAAGCGGCAACAGTGCCAAGAATCCGGGCCTTCCTCGTCTTTTCGCGGAAGCGCCCAAAAACGAGTCCTCAAGGGGTTTTCTGTGCTTGCTGACCTTCCCATTAGCAGCCTGTGTGGTTTCATATCACCTGAGAATGAGTGTGGTCAGAAGTCGCTGAAGTTATACGAGGGGAGGGGAGGGGAGGGAGGGAGGGAGAGGGGATGATGAACTTTGGGGATAAAACACTGGCAATCCAAAGCTGTGCTGTTAGGACAGATGTTCAGCCGACATGGGGATAGTTCCATGTCCTCCTACCGTTAGCTTGTAGTCCAACCTACTGCGGTGACACCAAAACCAACAAATTTAAGTTTGTTTCTGATGGAGGACACAGTGTTTTTGTGTAACATCTAGTTCCACCATCAGCTGAGGACATGGAGCGCAGGGCTCCTGCACAGCTCCCAGGTTGTGAAAGAGAACATCCTCCCTGCGTTGTGCTTTGTTTGTTTTTTCTGCAAATTCTCAAGTGTCCCCAGCAAAATGCCTGATGGCAGCATGGATTAGAATCAGGATGCTTCAGTGTTTCCTATGTTCTTTTCTTCTCAGATCTTGTTTTTTCTGAATTTTGCACAGCTGATAAGCTCTGGAATACCATCGGGTGTCCTTGAAAGGGAAAATTGTTAACTAGTATAGAGTGGGGAGAAAAATGTGTAAACTGTGAGTTGTTAGAAACTGCGTTGCTAAATCTAATTTTTAGATGGTTAAAAGTGTACCTCAGAAAACTAGTAAGAAATGGCTTTGTCCTTTACCCAGTTCTGAAAGGCTTATGTAACAGTTTTTCTTAACCAGGTGCCAAAATTAATTTTTTTTCCTACTAGTTTTCAACTTGTTAATCTTTGCAACGTTCAGTAAAATGTGTTATTTTTTACAAAACTCTACTGTAACTTCAGTTAAACTGAAATGTGTGATTGAAGCTTTTTTGCTTATTTGTATTTATTACACTACTTGATTCAGTAAATATATAAAAGTACCTTTCCCTTTATTTTTGTATTATTTTACACATTTATACCTGCTGTTTGTGATTATTGTTTTTTACACTTGTAACTTTGATGGGATTCTAAAAACCAATAAATTATATCCATCTGTTGACTTCTTCCAGGTGTTTGTGTTGTGTGTACATCTTGGACCTCTGCGGATTGGTCCCCTTGCTTCAATTAGCCTGTGCTCCACTGCTTTCGAAGTCTGTCTTTATTGCATGTACCTCTGTAACCCCTATGAGGTGTTGGTTTGGCCCAGTGGGTGAGGAAACCCTAAGGAAGGGGCTGTACTTGCTGGTTGAGTTCAGAAAGAAAGGGAGAGCGTGAGAGAGCAGCTGAAGTTGCCACGACTAAGGAGTCAGCCCTTTTCACCTTGAATAAGGCAGTGGGAATTTACAGTTTTGCATTTAGGAGGGAACAGAAGGGTAAATTCTTGGTACAGGTTGAGCCTCCACTATTCCAAATGCTTGGGACCAGAAGTGTTCCATATTTTGGATTTTCTCCCATCTCAGAATATTTGCATAAACATCATGAGATATCTTGGAGATGGGACCCAATTCATTTATGTTCCATAAACTGTTGGAACTTATATAGATCTGTTTCATATGTGCTGTAGTCAAGCCAGGTATCATCCATCCTGTATCTCTGCATTTCTCAGATGAGACCAGTTTGCCTTTCGAACTTTCCATTCTGTTCTTCCCAAGAGAACATGACAAAAGACCTACAAGTGTACTTCTGTTGTCTGTCAATGTGAAGTTTACAGAAGTGATCAACAATGTTCTTCAAGACCTCCTCTTACTTGAAGAGTTAGAGGCCCCTACAGACAATTTATCTGGTTATGAGAAATCATTGTCCACACTGTAGTTTCCCAAACTGACTACACAACAGCTGGAGGCAGCAGGATTTCCCACATGGTGTCACGGGTGATAGCATCAGTACAGCCATTTTGGTTGCCAGCCAGAAAAGGAGATAGGCTGTGAGAGGCGAAGAGAGACCTGGCCTCTTTTGGCAACTATCCTCCCTTCCTTAGCAGACCCTTCACACACACACACACACACACACACAGAGAGAGATGCTGGAGGGACGTCACATTTAGCTGTGTCCTTACAGAGGACAACGGGCTCTTTGCCCTGCTGGCTGGCACAGCCGTCTTCTCCCACCTTGTTTTGTCTTATCTCCTAGGCAGAACTGATGAGCTGCCAAGACCAGCTTTAGAAGCCTGCTACTGCAACTGCTGTTAAATTGCTGCAGGAGATAAAAAGGTGCTAATAAAGCAGATCAGGTGAGAGAAGGGTTTGGGAGGGCATGGATGGTGTTTGATGGCAGATACACACACCCCTTGAAAGAGATGACAGTACCATCACTGCTAGCAGTTTGTTTATTGAATGTGTACCCCATGATTCTCCCAGGGTAGGATCCAAGGCAATTTCCGGTAATTTGAAAGATTAAGTTAAAATAACAGTATTATTTTTAAAAAATGAAGAAGTTAAAACACATTTAAATCACAATTACGAATAAAAGGCAAGGAATACAGCACAGCACACCACCTCACACATATTTCCATGCTGGGAGTTAGAATTTCCCAAGGTTTTAGCCCTTTGGGGAAATACTATGAAAACCAGAACTGTTAGGAATGTGGCTTCTTTTAGCAGAGTAGAAGAAAAAGCATACCCCAATCTCCATGCTGCTTCTCTGAACTGAAACTAACTAAAAAAACAAAACAAGGCAGGCAGTTTCAGGCTACAAACTTAGAAAAAATTACTGATGGATTTTGTCTACTATATAAAAGTCAGTGTTTGTCAGGCGAAGACCTCATATGATTGACTGCCTGAGAAGATTCTATGGAATCCTGGGGTTTGCAGTTTAGGAAGGGGCCTTTAGAATTCTTAGCCAGAGAAGTCTTGGGCCTGGCCGGCTGCTATGGAGATGAGGCCTAGCAGCAAGGAGGAGGGCAGTCTATTCCCTCAGGGACCCAACCTCTGCATGTTAATTTGTATACCGATTGGATTGCTGAATATGGGAAAAAGTTACAGATACAGGACAAGAGAGTTTGGGGAAATAGAGACACAGGATCTCAAATCTTTCTAACAAGTATTACCTTATGAGAAAATGAAATCCTGGGCAACACTGGGTATATATGCTAATTACATATACATTGGAGAGCCTGGATCCTAACTAGCTAATGGACAGATAAGACAGTAGCTTCATTCTTGACTCACCATTTTCTTGGTGGAGATGTGAAGCATGGTCAGAGAGATGGAAGCAGAAGCAAAAACACTGAAGAAGAGGGAAAGGTCTGAGCAGTGGGGTCATTTATAAAACAAATGACCCTAGGAACTATCCTGGGTGACATGATCTGGTTGCATGGATACCAAAGGGATTCATGGGCATGCATTTAAATCACCCTGGAGCAAGTGGTGAGTCTTTAGCTGAGAAAGAAGAAGGTTTTGTCATGCAAAGGCAAACAAAACTCTATGCCGACAAAACTCTATGCTTTAGAACAAGAGGACAGGGGAGACAAAATGCTAGAATTTTCCAATAATACACACTACTGCTCCATAATTTAAATGACAAAGGCCCTGCTGAATTAAAAAGAAGGTCTTCATCTGGTGGCCAAAAAGAGCAGGGGAGGGGCCAACCAGGTTTCCCATGGAAAGGCGTTCCATAGCTTGGGAGCAGCCAGAGGGAAGGCTCTCTCCCATGTCCCCATCAGACAAGCCTGTGAGGGTGATGGAAGTGAGAGGAAGCCCGTCTCTGCAGATATTAGAACTCAAGCTGGCTTATGTAGGGAGAAACAGTCGTTCAGATAGTCTGGACCCAAGCCATGTATATACCTCAATGACGTTTTCTGAGCCTGTTCCAAGATTTCAGTACTATTCAAAGCATGGGTCTCTGCCTCTCAAATACCTTTGGTACCTTGGGTAGCTCCATTAGAGTTTGGGATAAATCTTGGTGTAGATTCACTGCCCCAATAATAACAGAACCTTCAACCACCACTGCTATATACATCCTCTTTCTTTTTTTCCTGTTGTTCCACAGCTATCGTCTTGATCGGACCTCTGGCTGGGTTCAGAAGCAGTTTATTGTGTAATTGTCAGGAAACTGGCTCTGCTGTGGGCTTTGCTAACATTGAAATGTGGTGGTACCAATTGGCATGGCCCTGAGCCTACTACCAAGCAGGTTGTTAAGCCAACCCTATATGGAATTCTTACCAAAACCATCAGAGATGTTGGGCCAGAAAAGGCTATGACAGTAGTGCAGACTCAGCAGCGATGAACAAGGACTGTTTCCAAACTACACATTTCACATTTATTCTTGGTAACATAGACCAGTGTTCCAGTTGATATCT
This sequence comes from Iguana delicatissima, assembly GCA_948472985.1. Classification (NCBI taxonomy): domain Eukaryota; kingdom Metazoa; phylum Chordata; class Lepidosauria; order Squamata; family Iguanidae; genus Iguana; species Iguana delicatissima. The sequence continues at coordinate 99,820 of CAOKZL010000281.1, read as the reverse complement.
TTATCCACAGTATGCGTCAAGATGTTTGAGAGCATGTTCAGACTGCTCCGTACATGTGTGGCTTAATTTGAAACTCCTAAGAGCTGACAAGAGTTTCAATTCTACAGACTGTTTAATTGCATTTCATAAATTTTACCTTTTTTTTGTATTAAGTTAAAGCTAGTGCTTCTTAAAGTAACGTCTTGAATCCTTCTATTTCTTTCCTGCAACAGTATTCCAGGGACCAGCAGCCAACAGCTTGTGGACCAGCACCAGTCCATGGACCTTAACTATAACTAGTGCTGGTTTAATCTGTATTTGTTTTAACATTTGGTAAGCTGCTTTGAGTCACCATGTTGCAGAAAAGGCAAGATATAACAATAAGAAGAAGTCAATTAGTCTGATAAGCAGTTATTTCTGAATAGAAAGAGCCTGGACAGAAACTAGCCTCAAATTCCCCCTTATTCCCATTGATAGATCTGATTGGGATCCCACTGTCTGCACATACTCTCATTTTTTTATCCCTGGCCTGAGTCTTGGAAGAACAAAGAAGTTCTGGGATTAAGAGCCTTACCCATAGCTTCCATTTTTCCAGCAAGAAACCTTGCAGTGGGGTAGGCACATAGTTCCCTTAGAGCCCTGAAGATCCAAGGAAGCCTGGAGGGCTTTATCCTGAAGAGTCCCCTGAACCAGAGGCAGTACCTTCAACATCAAATGAGAGGATGACATCCATACTCGGAGACTCATGAGAGAATTTGACCGCTACTTTGACCGTTGTCCCAGCAAGCCCTGTATAGACATCTCCCTCCCATACTTTGTTCTGTCCCATCTTGAGGTCTGTCCTTGAATGTCCAATGACATGAGCGCTGTAGGCCTTGGGCATCTTGACCCGGAATCTCACCCAGCTTTTCTCTTGTAGGATTCCTGTTCTGGGATGGAGGAGGACACAACCCCTTCTCCATGAGCTGTAGACCTTGGGGAAGGGCAGCCACTGGGGGTCAGTGAAGCAGCGGATCACGTAATCGCATATGTGGGTGAATTCTTCACCTTCTCCGTTCCTCCCATACAGGCCTACCCTATAGATCCCAGATTCAGGGAGGAGGACAGAGACACTCACCTTGTTACATAGGTGGGTTATGAACACGTATCGTTCCATTGGGTATGTTTTATTTGTCACATTGTCCTTGTCCAAGGTGGCAGTGACTTCGAAGCTTGGTTGTGTGTGGAAAGTGATATTGCATTGTCCTTTTAGGGTGTTGATAATGGGTGAGGTGTGGCTTGGGTTGGAGAGCCCCTGCCACTGGGAGCTAATCCCAGTCCCACAATGTGTGCTGAGGCCAGACGGGAAGAGTTCGTTCTGGTTAATGGGGCCAGAGCAATGGATGAGGAAATTGGCTGTGTTCTTGAACTCACCTTCAGATAGACCCTTGATGAACACAGAGAGTCTGTAGTAGCCCAGAAAAGGACAAACGACATGACAACTGAGTTTTGACTCTTCTGATTGAGAAACTAAGCACTTCCTGCTCAAAGTGTCATCTAAGTCTTGATGGACAAACTCATAGGTTGCCAACAGCGGCCTGTAGGTCTTCAAAGCTAACATCAGCATCCCTCTGGTAGTGAGGATCAAAGCTTCTTCCCAGTTGCACCCCTCAATCCCAAACTCTCTTGCCTTTGGATGTAGCCCCCAGAAAGAGAAAGGGTTCTTTGGTAATAATTCTTTGCCATTGGATTCCGAGCACTCGATTTGGTAGGAACACACCCAAGCGTACGGCTTCCGGGAACCAGAAGGGCGAGCAAAGATCTGCAGGTCAAAGAGGCCCTCAATAGGTGGGAAGACTCTCAGGACCATCTTTTTCTCAGACATAGTCAGCATCCCGTGAGACTTGCCTATGTCTTCTTTGATGTCATTGTGGCACAACTTCAAGAGCTGGTAAGTGAACTCAGTTGAAAGGGTACTTGCTAAAGAAACTTTTGCTTCCCCTTGATCTGGAAAAAAGAAGGAAGAAAAAGGAAAGTCATTGATTTGACTCACATTTACTTCACAGCGTCTTTGTATACCGGAAGGCCATTTTGAAGGCCACTTTGATGTCTTTTCAACAGCTGGCACCAAAATTGTGCAGCTTCCTACACAAGAAACACACTTCACAACCTTAAAATTTAGGGCAGAGAATGGGCAACTGTGCGGGCCAACTTCTCAACCCCTGACCTCTTTGTGGGGTACAACCCACTCCACGTCAAGCCCAAATACCTCCATTTTTGTTTGCAGTCCCTCTCAAAATGGTGGCCAGAATGGATGCCATCACACTTCCTGATACCATTTTGAGAAGGGCTGCGATGTTACATTCAAATGATTTTGCATGTTTTCGCGTTGGGGTAGGGGGTTCTGTATGGTTTGGGGATAAAATTTGTTGAAATATCTTGCCAAAATTTAAAAATGTTTTTGGGGCTGGGGGATTGAGGGAACTGGCAGCCTTTGGAAACCACAGAAGTGGTACCTAGGGGCCATATGTAGTCCACGGGCCTCATTATTCCCATCCCTGCTTTCAGGAATCTTTGGCAACACCACTTTAATTTGTAACTGTAGTAGACACCCTCCGCCTCTATCTTGCTTTGAAACTTTTGTTTTATTCATTGTTTTAATACATTATTTGGCTTGTGCACCTCTCAGCTGCGTCAGAGATTGATGTCTTTGCAACTGCAACAGAATGCATTCAGAATTTCCTATCCTTACCTTGCTGATTTAACAGCTCTGTATGTATTATTTTGCTCATAATTATATTGCAATGCACAAGACTGAGGGAACTGAGGGTTGCTGAATGCTAACGTGAAGTTTCCATGAGGGAAGTGCAAGATCACATTCTTAGCTCCCATTCTACTCCGTCATCTGAAAAACCTATAATGTGAAGTGAGACATTGCCCCATTTCCAATACACCTCTGAGGCAGAAACAATAAGAAGATAGTGAATACTGCATATTCAGCAACAATAGTTTGCTGGGGGCTGTAGAGATCAAATTGCACTTAATAGGAATCCCAGAACTCCTAACATTAGTCCTGACTAGAGCAGAGCAGGTAAGGTAAATTGGTAATTTGGATTTACCTTTATTGGTAAATTGGATTTACCTTTATGTCAAATCACTATTCAATAATCGTGTTAACATCAATAGGACTATAGTGTCTTGGTCAAAGGAAGTGATGGTACCACTCTATTCTGCTTTGATCAGACCTCACCTGGAATACGGTGTCCAGTTCTGGGCACCACAGTTCAGGAGGGATATTGACAAGGTGGCATGTGTCCAGTGGAGGGTGAGCAAAATGGTAAAAGACATGAAAACCATGAAGCCCTATGAGGAGAGGCTTAGGGAGCTGGGTGCGTTTAGCCTGGAGAAGAGAAGCTTGAGAGATGACATAGTAGCTTTCTTTAAATATCTGAAGAGATGTCATACAGAAGATGGAGCAAGCTTGTTTTCTGCTGCTCCAGAGACTAGGTCACAGAGCAATGGCTTTAAAGTTCAGAAAAAGCAATTCCATCTAAACATTAGGAAGAATTTCCTGGGAGTAAGAGCAGTTTGACAGTGGAATGTGCTGCTGCCTCAATGGAGTGTAGTGGAGTCTCCTTCTTTGGAGGTTTTGAAGCAGAGGCTGGACGGCTGTCCGTCAGGAGCGCCTTGGTGGTGTATCCCTGTATGGCAGAATGGGCTTGGTCTCTTTCAGCTTTATGACTCTATGATTCTAATACATCTGCTCTAGTTGGAGCTAACCAGCGGATCATCATAGGAAAAGTTACGTTTTGTCTCCTTATTGTAGGATCCTAGCCACACAGACATACTTAACTTTTCATACCCTTGGGTGAATCTGAGAGGATACTGATTTCTGGAAGTGTCTTCTCCTGTCCCCTCCCCTCTCCTGCCCTCTTTATGTTGTTATTATTATTGTCAGCTTCCTTCACTGTCCAGCTTTCACAACCATACATAGAAATCGGAAATACAATAACATGGATAATTCTTGGAATTTAATCGTATATCCTCACCCTAGAGGATCTCATCTAGTTCTTTCATCGCTGCCCTTCCAAGTCTTAAGTCTTCTTGTAATTTCTTGACTGCGATTTCTACTTTGATTAGTGATTGATCCACAGGGTAGAAAATGTTTATTCCAAGGTCTTTGTTACTCACTTTAAAGTTATGTAAATAATCTATGGTCATTAGTTTTGTTTCCATAATATTCAGGTATCAGTAATCCTCAACAGCATCCGACCACCCCAAGAGGCCATCTTGATAAGTGGTATTAAATTACCGAAGGTTATCAATGAAATCCAAAGCTTGGCTTCTCCAGTCTTACCTGTTCGAAGCACAGAGGTGTCTGGAGACAGGAGGGTGAGCTGCAGTTTAAAGAACTCTGGCGTTTTGTAGACTCTGTCTTCAAAAAACTCCAGCGAGATGGGAGGTTGGAGGAGCTGCCATTCTGGTTGATCGGGCCAGTGGCTATGGATGAAATCTTCTGGGTCAGTGAGGAAGAAAAAATCATCATGCCTAGAAGAGAGAGAGAGAGGGTGGAAAAACCAGAACACAGAATAAAGTTCTTGTCAGTGAGATGTTACAACTACATTCCAATACGGTTCCAAAGGATGGAGCTGACATAAAGGAGTTGATCTCTTATCAGCATTGATTTATGATGAACCTACCATTGTTTTCTTGGGAATTTTTTCCCCTGCCATGTAAGGTGATTGTTTTATTGCAAGTCATTTTTAAATGAGCTTTTAACTTAGTAAAATGGATTTTAATTTTAAATTAATTAACTTTTAAATTAAGTAAGATTATTTTTAAAAAAAAATCCTACACTTTGTCTGAAAATACCAGATATGCTCATTTTAAAAAAAGCCTTCAAGCAACTTCAACGTTTAAAGTAATCCAGCATCACTGATGAACAAAAGAACAAGTGAGAACAAGGGAAGATAAAACTCACAGTCCACTAGGCCAGAATCAAGACATGATCTATCTAGTTCGCAAACACTTGATTAAATAATAATAATTGTCACAGACCAGGAGGCAGCTTCTCCAGGTGAGCAGTAGCCTCGAAGGAGGACAAGCAAACACAACCACACCAGGAGCTAGTCAGGCTGAGATGAGAGCCAGCTGGCTCTAGCCTTTTTAAGGAAGGCAGAGAGTGGTGGCGGCCTAATACCAGAAACAACTGGCTACAGATTCCCTGCTCACTGTCTGCCTGGATTCTCTGGCCTTTGGACTGCCTGCTGGATTTCTGAACTCTTGGACGGACTCTGGACTACGCTTCTGCTCCACATCGAACAGGCAAGTTCTACTGAAGTGCTAAGGCAACCAAAGTGGTAGAAGGCCTGGAAACCATGCCCTAGGAGCAGTGGCTTAGGGAGCTGGGTATGTTTATCCTAGAGAAGAGAAGGTTAAGTAGTGACATGATAGCTATGTTTAAATATTTGAAGGGATGTCATATGGCGGATGAAGCAAAACTGTTTTCTGCTGCTTCAGAGACCAAGACACGGAGCAATAGCATCAAGCTGCAACAGGAATAGAGATTCCATTTAAACATTGGGAATAATTTCCTGACAGGAAGAGCAGTTTGGCAGTGGAATAGGCTGCCTGGGAGTGTGGTGGAGTCTCCTTCTTCAGAGGGTTTTAGACAGAGTTTGGATGACCATCTGTTGAGAATGCTTTGATGGTGTATTCCTGCATGGCAGAAGAGGGTTGTGTTGATTCTATAAGGCGGTTAAAGTGGGATGCAGACAGGCAGGCAGGCAAGGTGTGGAGTGGCATGACCCAGAACAGTCTGCCTGGATGCCATCACCTGGATGCTGACATTTATTAAGACACAGAAAACAACACATTAACCCTTGAATTCCTGAAGCATTCCTAGCTCTCCAAAACCAGGATCAGTTCTTACCTCTGTCTGACTCTCCTGTCTCTATTTTATCTGCCGCTGTCCCTGGGGCATCTTTTCCCCGATCTGCCTTCCCATAGACACAAGCCTCAGTTTTGTAACATTTCCTGCCCTGTCAGCATCCCCCTTCACAGCTGTGATTGTCTGGTACCAACCAGGTTTCCTCAGCTCCTCCCTTCACACCCTGCAACTTTGTTTGATTTGTCAGACCTTAATTGGCCTGGAACAGAATGAATCAGGGTCCTCAAAGCATCACAAATATCCCAAGTGACTGTTTGGTCCACCATATTCTGAGTTTTCTATATTTCTGCCTACATACTGAAAACACACAAAGATATGTGTTCTTTCTCTCACTCCCTCTCACACACACCAGAGCAAAAGTGTTCCACATAATATGATTAGACCTTACAAATGCCACAGTGATTCCATTATTCAGTATTGCCAGAAAGAGACAAGTCCATAATGCATCTAATGGATAATAATTTAACACGGTTAATAATTTTTTGAAGTGACTCATTATTTACTTTCCATCTAAAAAATGTACTGAGGAAGCTTGAGTAATTACATATAGAGCCAGCTTATAAAATCACCAAGGAGTGAGAGATTAATAATTTTTTTCAGAGAGTGATCCAGATATCTAATTAATACAGGGGCAGACGGGGGGGGGCATAGATGTTCCCACCTGTTGGTCAGCTCAATTGGGAACTCTTTACAAATGTCGGAAGCCTGTGTGGCGAGTGGTTCACTAAACACTCTCCCCATGGATATGATCTCCATATCTGCCAACTCTTTCTTGAGAGGGTAGAAAGAGAAACCACTAAATAAGGATATGATAAAAGTTTTATAAAATTATGAACAGAGCAGAACAAATTTAATAGACAGAAATGTTCTAGTCACCTCCTGTCTAGAACTGTGAGCATTAACTAGTTCATAGAATCGTAGAGTTGGAAGAGACTCCAAGAGCCTTCCAGTCCAACTCCATTCTGACATGCAGGAAGACATCATCAAAGTATTCCCAACAGACAGCCATCCGGCCTCTCCTTAAAAACCTCCAGAGAAGGAGACTCCACCACACTCCAAGGAGGCAGCACATTCCACTGTGAAACTGCTCTTACCTCCAGGAAGTTGTTCTTAATGTTTAGATGGAATCTCTTTTCCTGAAGTTTGAAGCCATTGCTCCATGTCCTAGTCTCCAGAGCAGCAGAAAACAGCCTTGTTCCTTCCTCCATATCCCCTCAAATGTTCAAACATAGTCATCATGTCACCTGTTAGCTTTCTCATCTCCAGGCTAAACATATCCAGCTCCATAAGCCTCTCCTTTTAGGGCTTCATGGTCTCCAGGCCTTCTACCATTTTGGTTGCCCTCCTCTGAACACAGTCTAGCTTTTCAATATTCTTCTTGAACTGTGGTGTTCAGCTGATTGGCAGTGTTCAGGACCAAGGCCTTACTGGGACAAAGTATAATTAACTTCTGGAACTCACTGCTGCGTGATAGGACATTGGCATTCAGAGGGAAATATAAGTGTGCACTAAGTGTTACATTCCAACCCAAAGAAGATCAGAAATCTTCAAATAGAGGGCATACTTGTTGTATAGCTTTGCCATGGTCTCAACCATCTACTTCCAACATTACAGATTGGACTGCAGGGCCAGGTTGATGTGAAATTTGGGCATGCTGTGCTCTCTGCTATTTCCCAATGACCTAACCCACCATTCTTTCAAAAGCTTTGCAGTCACCCATTTATGTAAGGCACAGAGACCACAAAGAAGAAGAATAGGTTGCTTACCTGTAACTGTGGTTCTTCAAGTGGTCACCTGTGAACTCACAGAACTCACCTTGCCTCCCCTCTCTTTCAGGTCCCTGCCCTAAATTTCTATGGGTGGACTTCAAAACTGGTGAACTAGGACAGGTATGGTAGACAGGAGAGGCAGGATTCCTGCCAAGTTACTCAGCCCTGGAGTATTCCAGTTGAGTTACTGCACAGGCATGAAAATCCATTTGTGTGAAGACACAAATGACCACTTGAAGAACTGCACTTACTGGTAAGCAACCTGTTCTTCCATTCCAACCTGGAGTAGATGTGGTTTTGGTTGTATTTTGCTGCATGGCCAACACAGCTATGCCTGAATAAGTTCCCCTGAAATCAAAGCCTCTGAGATCTAATATCTTGGAGCAGCTCCTTTAAAGTTCAGACTAAAACTCAGAGCAGGTTCATCAGAGTCACCAGCTTCTACTAGATTAAATGGACCACCCATTTGGCAAGACAGTTCTCACATTTTTAGTAGGTGATATTGAGAAATGAGAAAGAGAGTGAACTTACCTGGGGACAAAGAGTCTCTTTTCCACATCCAAAAGGCCAGCCCCCCAGCAGGCGTCCAAAAGGAACCACTGGTCTTCCAACTTCACAGCATTCCACATATGGTTGGATTTTTTCTGCAGGTAGCTTTGACCTTGGCTGTATCCAGCCCCTCTACCATGCCCTGAAACTTCAACACAGGTCAAGCCTGCTTCCCTTTAAGATACAAAAGAGAAACACTGATGATGGGCACAACTGGGAAAACAACCCGATGGACAGTGAAGACAATTGGGTAGAGTTCACTATAATGACTTGTTGTGGTCTTCTGGGAGGTCTGGTTGGGTGATGTCACCTCCCTGAAGCCTCTGGCTGAAGCACAGCCAGTGGTCATCTGGCCATCCCTCGTCGTGTGTAGGTGTGTGAGGATGCCCTGGCACCAAGTGTGTAGGGAGGAAGGAAGGTACCCCATGATGCTTGATAGAGTTTTACACTCTGCCAATGTGTGAAGAACCAGCATCGTGTAGTGGTTTGAGCAATGAACTATGACCCTGGAGACCAGGGTTTGATTCCCTGCTCAGCTACGGAAACCTACTGGGTGACCTTGGGTAGGTCACACACTCTCAGCCCCAGAAAACTGTCAGAGGGATGGTGGATGATGGGAGTTACACAAAAATCCCGGTAGCACTTCCCTCCAGCACTGAACTCTGGCAAAAAGACAGTTCACCAGAGTCAAGTGTTTAAAAATCATCATACAGCAGAGTTTACTCACACAGCCTGAAGCATCCCAGCAGAGTGTTAGACATTAGCAGCAAAAACTTTGAAGCCAGGAAAAATACACCTTAGAATAACCATAAGTTGGAAATGGCTTGAAGGCACACTGCCTCTCCAGTTACCCACGGAGTTTATAGAGTTAAACTGATGATATGTTGGCTGCCTATCCTGATTTTGTAATGGTACCAGAAATGTTTCTGTTCAGAATTATTGGCAAAGAATTGGATAGTAAATATAGACTGCTTCTTCGATGCATGATAACCCCAAGAAAGTCGCTCACCCAAATTTAGGACTAAAGCACTGACTATACCAGTGTGGGTTGTTAAAACTGCGGACTATTTCCAAGTTTCCAGTTGACTTGGATTTTCAAAGACAAACCAATTGAAGATTTCGTGAAAGACTGGAAACTGTTTATGGATTTATTTTGAGCAATAAGAAACTTAACAATATATCAACCTGGGATCATGGTTACTAATAATCCTAATAAGCTGAATTGAGTCAGACCTGTAATGGTAGAATAAGACACTTTCTATTAATCAGTTTTTCTTTTTCGTTACAGTCTGGGAAATGAGTCAGAGGTCTTTTGCATTTTGGTTAGTTATTGTAGGTAGGTTGTGTTTATGGTAAGAGTTGCATTTTAATAATGTGTTTCAGTAATGTGCCTTCATTTTTGGTTTAGTTTACTTTAACTTTCACCATTTCCGCACGAGGTTGTTATAGCACTATGATTCCACTTTCAACATCCTATGGAATCCTGGGGTTTGCCATTTAGGGAGGGGCCTCGTGCGGAAATGGCCTTAGTTTTACCTTTAGTAATACATCTGTATTGTTTATCAATATAGTCTGCCCTCCGCATTCCCTAGGGGTTAGGGGCACAGGGCCACTGCAAAAGTGGAAAAATTGCAAATATCAAAATCTGTGTGCTTCTGCGGGAGGGGAGCTGAGGCATGGTGGGGAGAGAGGGCAGCCAGATCAGGGAAAGGAGAGGGAAGGGGGGCTGGCTTGGCATGCTGTCCCTAGACTTCCTCTCTCTCACCCACGTCCTGCCTTGGATATGAGTGAAATTGGAAGAGGGGTCGCGGTGCTGAGAAATTGAGCTGTGAGCTGTCCTTAGCTGACACGGCTGTGGCTGGTGGAGAAGATGCACCAGAGGTGTGTTTTTAAAGGGCTGCGCGGCCTGATTAGATCCACTGTTTGTTTGTATTCCGTCCTTGTTGTTGTTTTTAAAAAATGATGTGGTTGGCTGCCCACCCTGACCATCAAGGTAAGTTTTGCCAGACTAAAACCAAACCAAAACATTGTTACTGCAGTCTAGGCCTACCCAGAGATAGCACCCGATATCATTTTGATATCAAACCATTCGGCCTTCCCCTGCCACCCCACTCCACGTGTTTGCGAGGCCACCGGACAAGCACGCAAACAGGCACGGCCGATAATTGCTGGACATTCTGTCCTCCACCCAGGCAGGCCAGACACAGCCGGTTCGTCACTTCAGGGACCTCTCTGGCAAACACCTCATTAAGTATGCACGATACTAACAAAGGCTTCCTGCCCCGAGCAGGCTGCTGGACAAAGGTTGTGCCGTCCACTGGTAAGTGCTGTGCATTTGCATACTGGCCACACTATTGTTAATTCAGCTCTGATTCCATCATGCAAAGTTGTGACCTTTCTGAGACATTGTCTCATACCCAAAACTCATTGTTTTCCCCGAGTAAGGCACAGCCTGCAGTCCCAATTCACCCTATAAAAACCCCTGATTCCGAGACCTTCCTCGGATCGCTCCTGAGTTTCATCCCGTCTTGCTGCTGCTTTGCCTGGCGAGCTCCCCTCAGCTAATCGAGCCGAGTTTCTTCTCTGCACCCCCGGATTCTCTCCCGAGGTCCAGGACGACGAGACAGGTGTCATATCACCCATTTTCCCTGAAAATCTTTATCCTTAATTCAATCTCTAATCTCTTAGTTAGCGGTGTGACTGTGGTGTCTTTAATATTTATTTGAATGTAATAAAATATCATTTCTATTACTTTAAGCCCGTCTGGCTGCTTGACTGACCTGACCCCGTAGACGCTGGGTTGCAAGATCCCGCTAATTTACCCTGCCTCTCACTAGCTTAAGTGAGTGCTCCGGCTAATTTTCCCCAAAATTGTGTTTTATTGTTTGGTTATTTAGGTGTCCCTCCCGGGACCCCCAGTAAACAGGGTAACAACACCTACTTGCACATTTCATGATAAAGGTGGGCATATCCAGAGCAGACACCTCTCCCAGTCTGGAGGACCTGTTCGGGGGTGTGAATCTTCTCTGATAATCCCAGGAAGCCATCCACGTCATATTCTATAGTAGAGGAAAATGATGCACAGTTGCAATTTGAGTCAAACACATCAACGCCCTTTGGTACCTTTTGAGGTCTGAGGTTCTTGGAAGTATACAAGTAGATTCCTCCGATAATTCAAAGAAGCAGGAGTTACTACTGTTCTTTCCAAGGTCACAGGCAGATGGTTCTGGACTCCCCAGACACCCAACAGAAAACCTGCAAGCGGGTTATCTCTACTCAGTGTAGGAGATTCTAACAAAGCTGGCCTGGATGGAGAGTAGATCCTGCCCTAAATGTTACATCCTTCTCCACTGGGTATAGGAAACAAGCCACATGGGCTTCTCTTCTTAGCATCCCATGAGAAACGTGTTGACTCAGAAGCTATGTCCACACTACACAGTGATATAAGTTCCACATAGAATCATAGAATCCTAAAGTTGGAAGAGGCCCCAGGGGCCATCCAGTCCAACTCCACTCTGCCATGCAGGAACCTACATCAAAATACTCCCAACAGATGGCCATCCAGCCTCTGCTTAAAACTCCCCAAAGAAGGAGACTCCAACACACTCCATTGAGGCAGCAGCATATTCCACTGCCAAAAAGCTCTGACTGTCAGGAAGTTCTTCTTGAAGTTCAGGTGGAATCTCCTTTCCTGCAGCTTGAATCCGTTGCTCCTTGTCCTAGTTTCTGGAGCAGCAGAAAACAAGCTCCCTCCCTCCTCAACATGACATCCCTTCAAATATTTAAATATGGCTATCATGTCCCCTCTTAACCTCCTCTTCTGCAGACTAAACATACCCTAAGCTGCTCCTCATAGGGCATGGCTTCACTTTAGCTATCAAGGTTCTTTCTTAAGGAGTCCTGGGATGTGTACTTTGGGGAGAAGCTTGGAAGGTCCATCCCACCTCTGTTCCAAAGACTTCTTTTCATGTCATCAGGAAGATTGACCCAAAGGCTGCTACCCTGTATAGCTCAGCATAGCAGAGGAGGTCCAAGTGGGAACTGATGCTAGGCTGAGCCATACACCACCTCTACCTGACTTACCTGAAAGTCTCTGAGGGTCCTCCATTCACATGGGCATTCCCTGCTTCGTGGAGAGCAGGCAGGATCACAGAAGTGTCTGACTACATGCCTACTTGTTGTTGTTAATTGCCATCAAGTCAACTTTGGCTGTTTCCACACTAGCCTGTTATAGTGCTATGATTCCACTTTCAATACTTTATGGAATCCTGGCATTTGTAGTTTAGGGAGGGCCCTGCAAACCCCAGGATTCCATAGGATGTTGGAAGTGGAATAATAGCACTATAACAGTCTAGTGCAGAAATGACCTTTGACTTACGGTGACCCTATGAATGAGCAACTTCCAAGTCCTTCTGTTATTGACAGCCTTGCTCAGACTCAGGGCAGCTGGGGTTTCCTTGATTGAGTCTATTCATCTATAACGCAGTCTCTTTTCCCACTGCCTTTCACCTTCCCAAGCATTCTTATCTTTTCTAGGGAGCCATGTCTTCTCATGCTATGTCCAAAGGGCAACAGACATCTTGGCTTCCCAAGAGAGTTCAGGCTTGATTTGCTCTAGGACCCATTTGTTGGTCTTTCTGGCAGTCCATAGTATCTGTAGAATTCCTCTCCAGCACCACGTTTCAGCTGAGTTGATTTTCTTCCTATCAGCTTTCTTTAGCGTCCAGCTTTCACAATCGTACATAGATATTGGAAATACAACGGCATGGCCAGTTTAAGTATTCAATGGTATATCTTTATGCATCAGGATCTTTTCTAGTTCCTTCCAAGTCCTAGTTTTCTTCTGACTTGTTGACTGCAATCTCCATTCTGATTAATAACTGAGACAAGGCGTGGAAAATCTTTCAGTGTCTTCATTGTCTACTTTAAAATTTATTTAAATAATCTGTGGTCATTATTTTTATTTTCTTAATGTTCAGCTGCAAACCTGCCTTTGCCCTTTCTGTCTTGACTTTCTTTAATAATTGTTGCAAGTGTCTGCTCTTTTCTGGTGGTAGTATGGTATCATCTGCATATCTTAAATTGTTGGTGTTCCTTCCTCCAGTTTTCACACCTCCTTCTTCCAAATCTAATCCTGTTTTGCATATGGTATGCTCAGCATACAAATTGAATGGACAGGGTGATAAAATGCAGCATTGCCTGACCGCCTTGCCAATTGGAAACCGTGCTTGTCCTGACAGTAGCCTCTTGTTCCACATACAGACCACACATCAGGACAATTAAATGTTCTGGCACACTCATTTCTTTAAGAGTGACCCATAGTTTTTTATGATCTATCCGCCATGCCCATAGCCAGAGACAAAATGCTTACAGTAGCACTGTAATTTCACATCTGGTTATGGAGTTGTGGCCAGACACTTCTGCAATCCTACCCACTCCCTGTGAAGGACAAAATGGCCATGTAAGGGATTTCAGGGGCTGCTTGGTAAATTGTGGGCGGGTGGGGGATTTTGAGTGTTGTTGAGGGAAGGTGGGAGGGAATATCAACTCCCACAGCACCCCCCAAAGAGACATCCAGATGCATAAGGGAAACTTTTGTGCACATAGCTCCCTAACAGGACACCTGCCTCTGTCTGCTTTTCTCTTTGATTCAGCCAAGTGAGCAATAAAAAATGCATACACTTACCAATATTGTGGCACAGCCACACCCATATAGCTCGTGCCTTCTCCAAATGACTCTTGGCCTCCTCAGTAATCAATGGAACAATGGTTTGGATGGACTTCGGAGCTGGTTTGGGTTTCAGCTAAAGGCAGAATTGTGGACAATCAGCATAAGTGCATTTCCTAAGATCAGAAACCATTCTTGTACCCCACTGTCATTCCTATTTGTTTGCATTTGTAGAGAGCAGCTTTCTCAAAATGGTTACCTCCAGCTCCTATCATCCCTAGATGCTGTGGGCAATGGAGCCCCAGGCCAACCCACAATGGTGGCTTTCATGTCAGCAGGGCAGTGAATCCGTTCCTGGTTTTAGCCCCAAGCTTTAAGCTATAGCTTTAAACCTACTCGAGTTTTGCTGTTATGTTAAACTGATCTTGTCAACACCAGCTTATGGCAACTCTATCATAAGGTTCTCTTTGGTAAGATTTCTTCCAAGATTTGCAATTTGCCTTCCTCTGAGACTGAGAGAGTGTGACTTGGCCAAAGTCATACAAGGGGTTTCCATGGCTGAACGGGCATTTGAACCTTGGTCTCCTGGAATTCTAGTCCAGCACCCAAACCACTATGGCAATTTCCACACTACACTGTTATAGTACTATTATTCCACTTTCAGCCTCCTATGGAATCCTGGGATTTGCAGTTCAGGAAGGGGCCTTGAGAATTCTCAGCCAGAGAACTCTTTGGCCTCAGTAAACAACAAACCCCAGAATTCCACAGGATGTTGAAAGTAGAGTAATAGCACTATAACAGTGCAGTGCGGAAATGGCCTAAATCACACTGGCTGGTTGCTCTCCAGGGTGCTGAATCCTATTACCCAAAACAGGCTCAGAACTTTAGGCAGCCTCTCTAAATTTCAGAATCACTGTCCCGCTGAAAGCTGACAATACCAAATGCTTGGGGAGCTGAAGGCTGAGGGAGGGTGTGAAGGGAGGAGCTGGCCAAGGGGAGTCGATGCCAGCCAGTCACAGCTCAGGAGATGCACAGGAGAAAAGATGCAAAACTGAGGCTTGTATCTGACCAAGGCAAAGAAGGGGAAGATGCTCTAGAGATAGGAGAAAGCTGACACAGAGACAGGGAACAGATTTCAGAAAAACAGGAACAGATGGAATAGAGAGAGGAGAGAACTGACTCTGGATTTGGGGAGCTACGAATGATTGAAAAGCTCACGGGATAACATACTATTTTCTGTGTCTTAATAAACTTCCACTTAGTATTCTTTGTTTAAACTGTTTCTGGCTGTTTGTATCAAGCCTGAAAAAGAGTCAGGTTGTGCTTACAACAATGAGCCCACAAAACAGCACAGTTCACAACAGAGTGAATCACCTTGAGGCCCAAGAGCCCAATCCAGGAAAGGATTAAAAGGGAAAAAGCTCAAGTTTGTTGGAAAATCCTAGTATTCTCTCTCCCCACACTCTTGTTCTAGGACAAACGGGGCTTAGCTAGCATAGGGTTAATTTTGCCTTTGCATGTAAAGGCCCTCTGGCCTCTCACTTGAAGTCTCAACTGTTGTTCTGTGTTATTTAAAATGATTGGCTCAAGTATCTAGACCAGTGGTTCTCAACCTGTGGGTCCCCAGATGTTTTTGGACTTCAGCTCCCAGAAGCCCTGAGCATTGACCACAGTGGCTGGGGCTTCTGTGAGCTGAAGTCCAAAAACATCTGGGGGCCCACAGGTTGAGAACCACTGATCTAGACCATGTGACCCAGGATACACCCTGGAGTCAGTCAAGGGCCTTCCATAGAAGACCACCCCTCTCTCTCCCTCTCTCTCTTCCCCCCCTTTTTTGCAATCTTGCTTCTAGCAGTTTCCCTCTGCTGTGCTAGCCTCTCTACCAAGAAGTCGGTGAGTTAAGAAGTAAGCTACTATCTTCCCTAATCCTTTTGTCAGTTAGTTAGGATCTAATTCCTCCAATGCATATGTAATTGTAAAGTTTATTAGTAAATCTTTTAAGTTTGGAACCTGGAAGTTCCTGCCTTGTTTTGCATTCAAGTCAGCCTCCAGTTCAGGGAAGCCACACAAAGATTGGGACATGCTTTTTCTGCAACTCTGCTAAAAGAAGGCTAATTCCTAACAGCTTTAGGTTTCACAGAATTTCAGCAAAAGGCTAACACCTTGGGAAACTCTAACTCCCAACAAAGGTGAGCGACAGGAAGTTAGAGTGGTAAACTGTGAGACCAGCCTAGCAAGGGGATCCATCACAGAAGGTGACCTAATGACATCTTGGGGACTGGACCAGGCCTATGATGGAGCTAATCAGTCATTTCATTTCTCCCAGAAGCTGGCTAGAGAAGCCCACAAGCAGGACTCAATGGCAACAGTCCACTTGGGTTGTTCTGCCTTTAACATTCAATGGCACAATACCTCTGAACATTGAAGTCATGGCTGATGCCCATGGAGGCTGGTGCAGGAGAGGACAGGGTCCAGCAGAGGGTTCAGTGGTGGTAGAGCCAACTCCATCCATCTTCCTAAACTCCCTCCTCCTGAGCACCCACTGCTGATTGACAAGGGGTTGGAGGTTGTTTGCACCAGTGACTGATCAGTGGGTTATGAATCCACTCCAGATTTTAGTCAGAACTTTAAAGGAGCATTTCAAGGTGCTGAACCTATTTTTGGGAGGGAGGTATGATTGGATCACTCCTTTAAAGTTCAGACTGATGCCTAGGGAAGGTTTGCCACCCTATTGATATTAAAGTCACTAGCTTAGGTGGACATTGCCAGTCTGACCAAAGAGTGGGACCACCCTGGAATCCAGGAGATTTGGCTTCCAACCTCAGCCTTAGTGACTGAGTGATTCAGATAGAGCTTTAAATATCTGCTTGAAAAGTTTCATCCTTTACTGTGGAAGCCTATCTGCCACTTTGGTCAGAAGTGTTGATGCCAGACCTTTCAGATATGATGAGGGTGGTGATGATTTTACCCACCTGACTGCTCACATGAAGAACATGGGCATCGAGCTGTCTAAAAACCTCTGGGTTGGGGAAAAGTTCTCTCCATGTTTTTCTCTGAGTTGTTTTGGGGCTGGTGGAGGCAAGAGATAAATGTCTTCCTTTCATGTATCCAACGCCTGCTTTGGAAGGTCTAGGGTGAGAATCTAGCATCTTCTGTTGTGCCTCAATGGCCTTTTTGGAGTCTGACACCTTTGGACCTCCTTTGTTGTTGCTGCCATCAGCTTTCTTGGCCCAAAACAGAAATATGTCCTTATTCAGGATATCTTTAGGGGTGTTTGTGCTCATTTTGGAAGACAAGATTTCGTGGGTTCTTGGCTCCATTGCTTGTTCCTGCCATTGTGTTCAGTATGTTTTCCACAAGGCTTCTCCATGGACCAACCATGGAGACCTTCAGAAGGGCTTCCTCCCCTGGGAACATTGCCATTACAGAAATCTGTCTCTTGCGTAAGAGACAAGATGGTGCCCATTTGTGGTAATGCCATTTCCTCCCTCTGGTTCAAGCTCTGCATGTGTCCAACTCTTTTTATGTCAGGACACCAGCAGTGGAAATTGCTGTTTGCTGATGATGGGGTCAGGGGCATTCTGATGTCCTTCTTGGGCTGGGAGATTTTGGTGTGGTTCTTGTCTGGCTTCATTCTTGCCAACTGCAAATGGGATAGCACAGAATCATTGAATCAGAAGCAAGTCTTTTGTAAAGCTATTGGGCCTTGATTTCTCATTCAAAACCAACACATTTTAATTTTTTTTGGATTACAACGGGATGACTCATTGGAAGATATTACTTCTCCAGCCACTGTGAGGATGGCAGCTAAACTCAGAGGGGACAAGGGAATCCAAGGGGATGGTATATGATGTCATTATCCCTGCTAGTTATAAAATCCGGGGGCTTTTGGCTCTGCAAACCTGGGCTTTGCTGCAGCCAGCAATCTGGGAGTGACTGGCATGGGCTGACACACACCCACGGAGAGGTCGCCAGAATGGAAAACCAGCCGGTAACCTTATCTTATTTGCTGAAAGCTTTCTGGCTCTCCGCTGAAGCTTAATGAAGAGCATGGAATGGCTGGTGAGGATTCTGACGCTTTTATGTATTAGGCAATTAGACACACAAGGTCAGCACTTTATTATAGGAGGGGGCTGTGGGGAAAGGCACTGGTGTGAGGTTTTGCTTGCTTGTTTGTTTTTCTGCCAAGTGAATTGGCAATGCTTGAAACAGCAGAGTGGGAGGTATCCATCTGCAAACGAGGATGCATGCTGCCCTGAATTCCACACCAAAGCTTGGGAATGTTACCATTTTGGATTAAAACTCCCAGTATCCCCAATGGCCATGCTGACTGGGGATTGTAGGAGCTGCAATCCAATGCACGCTGCCTAGAAACCACAAAGCACATTGCCTTGAATTCCATGCTAGAGCCTGAGAAGGTTACTTTTTTGGACTACAACTCCCATGCTGGCTGAGAGATTCTGGGAGCTGTCGTCTGAAAAAGGAACATTCCCAACCTCTTCTTCCTTCAGAGAAACAAGGCTATCATAGTAAAATATCTTTTTAAAAAAATATTCTTAGCATGCATTTATGCACAGAGTTTCTATCCTGTCTTTTTGTCAGATGGCCTGAAGCCAGCTGTTTATGAAAAACACTAGAACATGACAGCCAACAGAAAATTAAAAATAGCACTAGAAAGAAACCAATTAAAACTTCACGTAAAACAACATTAAAAGCCATTGAAAAGGATCACCAGTCCAATGAAATCTTTATACGCTGTGCCTGTTTCTTCAAATCCTTTCTTGGACAACATTATCAGAATGGGTCTTACAACAGATCCATCAGGCAGGCCAGTATGATAATGTGAGTGGATGAGTGGCGTGAACTGTGTGTAAATGGGGTGTGTGAGAAAGTAAAGAGAAGTTCCAGCAGCCGGCAGGTTCCAGTAAGCAGTAAGCCCATTCCGGGTTTTCACAGAGACCTCTGATGAGCTCTTCAAGGTGCAGAACTTAATTTGGAGGTGGGATTCAGCACCTCAGATAGCTCCTTTAAAGTTTGGATGACTGCCCGGAGCAGAATCACCGCCCCATTGACAAGGAAGCTGCCGCTGCGACAAGATGATAAACTTGTGACAGATGCAAGATTCAAAATGGTGGCTCCTAACACAGATTTGTCTTTGCCCATCCAGCAACACCACCAAAAGAAATCCCAATAGAATACGTATCTCTTCTTTTCTTCTTCTTCTTCTTCTTCTTCTTCTTCTTCTTCTTCTTCTTCTTCTTCTTCATATTATTATTATTATTATTGTCGTCGTCATCATTATTATTATATTTATTTTAATTATTATTTCAGCTTTTCTCTGCTGGATAACAGTATAACAGTATATGTGAAAGGGATCTAGGAGTCTTGGTGGACCACAAGCTGAACGTGAGTCAGCAGTGCTATGCGCCAGCCAAGAAAGCCAATGCAATTCTTGGTTGCATCAATAGGCATATGGTGTCAAGGAAGGTAATGGTACCACTCTATTCTGCTTTGGTTAGACCTCATCTGGAATACTGTGTCCAGTTCTGGGCACCTCATTTCAAGAAGGATATCAACAAGCTGGAACATGTCCAGAGGAGGGCAACCAAAATGGTGAAGGTGTCTGGAAGCCATGAAGCCCTGTGACGAGCGGCTTAGGGAGCTGGCTATGTTTAGTCTGCAGAAGAGAAGGTGAAGAGGGGACAGGATAGCCATGTTGAAATATTTGAAGGGATGTCATATCCAAGAGGGAACAGGCTTGCTTTCCACTGCTCCAGAGACTAGGACAAGGAGCAATGGATTCAAGCTGCAGGAAAGGAGATTCCACCTGAACCTCAGGAAGAACTTCCTGATGGTCAGAGTTGTCCAGCAGTGGAATAGGCTGCCTTGGAGTGTGGTGGAGTCTCCTTCTTTGGAGGTTTTTGAGCAGAGGGCAGATGGCCATCTGTTGAGAATGCTTTGATGTGTGTTCCTGCATAGCAGGGGGTTGGACTGGATGGCCTCTTTGGCCTCTTCCAATTCTGTGATTCTATTTTAAATATAGTCCAGCTAAGACACACTGGAGATAATGAGAGCTGCAGCTCAAGACACTGGAAGCCCACCAGGTTGGGAAAAGCTGGAGCACACAGTACTTCCCAGGCCTAAGTTTACTTAATAGGAACTCCATTCTTCTTCTTAAGGCTATGTGTGTGTGAGTGAGTGTCTTGAAGTTACCTGTCAACTTACGGCAACCCCATGAACTTTATATGGTTTTCTTAAGCTAGGAAGACTCAGAAAATATTCAAACTCCACCATGCAGGCTTTAATTCAGAGAAGGTTTGCCATTACATTCCTCTGAGGCTGAGAGAGTATGACTTGCTCAAGGCCACCTAATGGGTTTCCATGGCCAAGTGGCGTTTCGAACCCCGGTCTCCCAAGTTCTCTTCCAACACTCCAACCGCTATGCCATGGTGACTTTCTATCATCTCATAATCCTAATAAAGCTCTCTGTAATGATATTTCTTGTACTTCACTGCTGTGTGATTCAGGGTTCACTGTTGACTGTAACCAGAAGTTACTTTATTAGCAACCATGTACCAGAATGTTGGTCCTGTGAAAGTAATCATTCTTGCACATGCATGGAATGCTTTATGAGTTCATTGTCACCTTAACCTACAAAAACGTCTTTTAACAATAAAGGGTCCTTCTCTTTGCTCATGGAAGAAACAGTTTTGACTGCATTCTTCCTGGGGTATGGAGAAGTCCCTTTGGCCAAAGCTGGGGACCTTTCCAGGCTGATTCAGGGTTCACCCACAATCACATAGAATACTCAAGAGTACTCCACGTGGACTTAATATTTTGGCCGGGCACCACATGTTTTTTGCAGGTTCAGGGGTAACCCTGACAATTTTGGAGTCTCTTCCAGGGTACAAACCTAAAAAATAGTCCTCACTGAGCCCAGACACTAACTCTTCCCCTTCACTGTCCCTTCTCTAATTAACTCTATAATTCTAACAAACTTCGTTCTCTAGTTGATGCATATCTCAAGGCCATTTCCACACTAGCCTGTTATAGCGCAATGATTCCACTGTCAACATCCTCTGGAATCCTGGGGTTTGCCATTTCGGGAGGCAAACCCCAGGATTCCAGAGGATGTTGAAAGTGGAATCATCGCGCTATAACAGGCTAGTGTGGAAATGGCCCAACTGATGAACTGTAACACACACCAGCCTTTTGAAAATCTCATTCAAAAGACCCAGCCAATCAGCAGTCACTCCCAGCATTGCGTCCTCTCACCCCCTCCGAACAGATTACTACACAACACATACACAACTGTGCGTGTGAGTATGTGCCTTTAAGTTGTGTGTTGATTTGTATTCATCCCACAAATTTCATAACGTTTTCATAGGCAAAGAGGTGATTTTGCCAGTTCCTTCCTCTGAAATATACCCTACAGCATTTGGTACTAGTTGGTGGTCTCCCCTCCAAGCACCAACCAGGCCTGACCCTGCTTAGCTTCCAAGATCAGACAGGATCTTGTACTTTTAAGGTATTTAGGCCCCTGTTTTCCTATACTTGGTCCCAACAGCTTGTACCTATAATTTATACAAAATTGTAACCAAATATTTTCTTCCCCCCCCCAATCATTTCTGTTCTTTTGGGTTCCCCCTCTTTTTTGTTGCTTGTAGCTCTAACTTCAGAATCAAATCATATGATTTAACAACAGCAGCCAGAACAATTTTTTTTTTAAAGCAACCATGAATTCTTTTGGAACTCTGTGCTTAATTTATTCGTTTTTTCAGTGTAATCCACCACAGTTCTGAAATATGACACATCCACTGCAGAGCATGGGAAAATTATTTTTTCAGACTACATCACCCAGAATTGCTAGCTGGCAATTCTGGGAGATAAAGGCTTTTTTTACACTAATATAACACTGTGAATCCACTTTAATTGCCATGGCTGTGTGCTGTGGAATTTTGGGATTTTTAGTGTGGTGAGGCACTAGAACTCTCTGGCTGAGAATTTTAAATGCCCTTCGCTAAACTCCACATCCTAGTATTCCATAAGGTGGAACCAGGAACCATAGCAGTTAAGGCTCTATAACCATCTCAACCCTGTAGAAAGTCTTTTGCACACTTTAGTGATAAAAAGAATACTTGCTAAGTTTCTTGTCCACAGTGAGAAAGGGCATCTTGACTTGTTACAACATGAAGAGGGGGAAATGGCCAAGTGAGTCCCCCTGCCACTTTTTAGAACTTCCTTGCAAAATTTATATATTCCATTACTTCTTTGCAAAAATTTTAGCAGTCAGCACAAATTGTACTCTTCCCTGGATGAAAACTTTTGTTTTTGTGGGCAAACCCAAGTTTTTTATGGAACTAATTTTTACCAAAAAAAAAAGTCCCAAATAGTAAAAAGATTTTTTTAAAAAATGAAAAAAGTTGCAAAAACTCTCATAATCACGCTCGGCAACCAGAACACTTTTGAAAGCATTCCTTTTTGCATGTAATAACAAATTAAGCACACAGTTACATCCCTAGCACATGCTGGAGCTTAGGAAAACTACCCTTTTGGACAACAGCTCCCAGAATTCCTTTGGTCATACTGGCAGAGACATCCTGGGAGTTGTAACTGAAGGACCTAAATGCCAGAAAGATATCAGGTCCCATTCAATTTTGGAAGCTAAGCAGGGTCAGTCCTGGTTAGCATTTGGATGGGATGCCGCCGTAGGCTACATTTCAGAGGAAGGACCTGGTAAAACCACCTCTGACTAGTCCTTGCTTAAGAAAACCCCATGCAATTCATGGGGCCACCATAGTTCAACAGCTGACTTGAAGGTGAACTCACGCACAAAGTTGAAGTAAGCACCTTGGCTGAGCTCACACCCAGAATTATTACCAAGGAGAGCTGTAAAAATACACAGAATAGGAAGTGTCCTTCTGCCTTACCTCCTAGTTTCCTCCTTAAATGTCCCAAGGAATTTTCCTTCTGACTGCTCACTGCTGGAAACAGGATACCAGTCCAGACGGAGCTGCAATCCAGTTTACTGGCCCTCTCTTTGTAGGGTGTGCTTTCCACACAAACTGCAACAGGCGCTGTGCCGCTGCTGAGGTCGGGCAAAACACAAGGTCCTTGCTGATGTCCCCTTTTTGTATCCAGCCTTCCTCCCTCCAGGGCCTTGGCCGTCCTGAGCTTCACCTCCTCAGTGCCAACGGATCTAAAAATATTACAAAGCGCCGAAGAACAAAGCGTGGATTTTTTTCCCCAGAGAGCCAGCACTCCAAGGGACTGATAGCAGCAAGATTATTTTTTGAAAACATTATCAGGAGCTGACATTCAAAGGTGCAACGGCTCTCTGGGAATGATCAATGAACACTACAGAATCCAGGAAAGGGGTTGAAGTTTTCCATTGGAGGGGAAGGGGAACAAAGGCAGGAAAGGTTGGTATGTCACATTTTGTACTTTTGCAGGGTAAGCTAGGATGCTGCTGGTCCTGTGCGTTTGGACCTAGGACAGAGAGAATGGACAGTTAGGCCATTTCCACACTAACCTCTTGTAGTGCTATTATTCCACTTTCAACATCCAATTGTTACCCCATTGGCATACCCTACCCCGGGGACTATACATTTGATATCAGATATGCCCGCCATGCCAGAGAGGTTGCCCCGGTGGGCACATAGGCAAAGAGGTCGAATGACCAAAACCAGGTCAAGACCAGGAAAATTCCCAGTCGTGTAGCCCAAGGAGATCTCAGGCTATACACATCCCCATAAACAAAGGGTCCTCAGCCAAGAATAGCCAACTTGAGGGGATTAGCGTGTTTTCCCCAAGTTGAGCAACTTTAACTCTGGAATATCCTACAAGGCAAGGTCCATCTACATAAACCCATACTGCAACCCTACATAAACCAATACTGCAAACGACCAAGCTGCCATTGTTTGGCATTCCTTCCTTTGTTGCGGCCATTGTTCTTCCCGGGAGAGGGCCTGCCCTTGAGGTACATTCTGTCCTATAAGTAGTCCTAGTTTTTGAGGGTCTCTTTGGAGAACTCCCCACCACGCTGGCAGACCAGCACTCTTATTAGTAGTGATCCCTTCAGCTGTCTCTTCGCTGAGCTCCGTTCTTCTCACCACTTCCGGGACCAAAGACTTCAAGATAGGTGCGGTATCACCGCCTCTACATTCCCTTTGCTAGATTCCCTATCAATTTTTCACCTCTTTTCCATCTCAATAGTCCTTGTGTGCATGAGTGAGTGAGTGCACTGGTGCGTGATAATATATTCATTTAATAAAATTCATTTATTTAGTACATTTGTCTGGCTTTTCGCTTGGTCTGACCCCATAAAGCTGGGTAAAAGATCCTGCTGGATTACCCTGCCCCTCATTTTGCTAATGGCAGTGCTCCACTAATTTCCTCAACCTTTATAACTTGAGTGAATCAAGGTGTCCCCCATAGGACCCCCAGAAGTCACAGGGACACAGCTGTTGTTTTAACTATATGCTTCATGAGAGCTCATTGTAAGAGCATGAGATAGAACTATCTTAATTAATTCATGAATATAAATGTACCTGTTCTTCAAAACTAGGGAATGAGCTGTGAGCAAGTTCTGAGCAGGTTTAGAGAGAAAGAGTCTGACTTTACCATAAGTTCGGAGACAGCATCCAGCAGCAAAATTGGTAGTCCAGGTGAATGTCAAGGGTTTTAGAAGCATAAGCAAGGAATTCCGCAGTAAGCTGGGCTACATCAACTGATGGAATCAGTTGGCAACAACAGCTTCCTCCCATTTGGGCTTCTTTTTATATAGGCTCAGCGTCTTACCCATCTGTTGGCCTGATTAATGAGTCCTTACTATATTAACACTCCTGGGCTCTCTCTTTTCCACTTATGGTGGCTGCTGTAAGTGTGGCTCCTCTCATGTCTCTGGGGTGTGGCTGTTGGGAAAGGCTCTGTTTGGTTCTTGGGACAGGAGCATGACACCTACCTGATTGGAATCCTACATCCTAGGAGATCCTACTCATAGGAGAAAGATCAATAAGTGTCGAGAACCACCAGCACCACCATTCTCCCATAGCTGCATTGCGTTTGATATACGAACATTTTGGGAGCACTATGCTAAATCAAAAGAGGATCTAGGAGTCTTAGTAGACCACAAGCTGAACATGAGTCAGCAGTGTGATGTGGCAGCTTAAAAAGCCAATGCGACTCTGGGCTGCATCAACAGGAGTATAGCGTCTAGGTCAAGGGAAGCGATAGTACCACTCTATTTTTCTTTGGTTAGACCCCACTTGTAATGCTGTGTCCAATTCTGGGCACCACAGTTCAGGAAGGATATGGACAAGCTGGAACATGTCCAAAGGAGGGTGACCAAAATGGCAGAAGACCTAGAAACCATGAAGGCGTTGAAGGGATGCCATGTAGAGGAGGGAGAGGGCTTGTTTTCTGCTGCTCCAGAGACCAGGACAAGGAGCAACGGATTCCAGCTGCAGGAAAGGAGATTCCACCTGAACCTCAGGAAGAACTTCCTGACGGTCAGCGCTGTCCGGCGTGGAATCTGCTGCCTCGGAGTGCAGTGGAGTCTCCTTCTTTGGAGGTTTTTAAGCAGAGGCTGGATGGCCATCCATCCAAGGGAGTGCTTTGAGAGTGTTCCTGCATGGCAGAATGGGGTTGGACTGGATGGCCCCTGGGGTCTCTTCCAACTCTACATTTCTATGATTCTATAAGCCCTACGAGGACCAGTTTAAGAAGCTGGGTTTGTTTAGCCTGGAAAAGAGAAGGTTAAGTGGCGACATGATAACTATGTTTAAATACCTGAAGCTATGTCTTATGGCAGATGGAGCAAGCTTGTTTTCTGCTGCTCCAGAGGAAAGCAGTTCTGCCTAAATCTTAGGAAGAACTCCTTGATAGTAAGAGCAGTTTAACAGTGGAATACACTGCTGCCTCCAAGGAGTGTGGTGGAGTCTCCTTCTTTAGAAGTTTTTAAGCAGAGGTTGGATGGCCATCTGTCACAGGGAGTGCTTTGATGGGTGATCCTGCATGGCAGGGGGTTGGACTGGATGGCCCCGGGGTCTCTTCCAACTCTATGATTCTAGGTCCCATGTTCCCCAGCCATTCTACAGTTTGACTTTCCAAGAAAGAGTGTTCAAAATAGAGTTAGGAAGAATATTTGTGATTCTCTATTTTCTAGGTTGAAAAAATGGATTAGGAAACTCCACTGAGAAAAACAATAGCACCACAAGACTTCTGTGCAGTTTTCCTTGGTACTCAAAGGTTCTGAATCACTGTGGAGGAATTATGTTGAAGAGAAACATGAACAGGATATTTTTGTGCAAAATGCAGGTTTTCTGTTGATAGAAAGGGTCTCCTGAACAAATAATACTCTTTCATGGGCAAGGAAGATGCTTTCTTTGCAAAATCATTCCTCTGCAACGCTTTGCAATGGGGGTATCAGATCTCTATGACTCTGGGAAGACCAGGGTTTGAATTGCTCCTCGGCCACGGAAACCCATTGGACAATCTTGGGTGAGTCACACTCTCTCGGTCTCAAAGGCAGGCAAAGGCAACCCTCCCCCATAAATTGGAAATGGTTGGAAGGCAAACAACAACAATTTCTTTCAGCTGACATTTCATCTGCCACCTGCTGGTTAGATAAAGAGAAGCCTTCTAGATAGAAAGGGAGTCATTTGGAATCGATAGAGCCCATTGCTGGGATCCTTGCTTTTGCTGTTGTGGAATGTTAGTGGAGCAGTCCTATACAGTTAGCCCTTCACATTCACTCGGTTTAGGGGGCACAGGACCCTTGCAAACGTGGAAAAATTGCAAATATCAAAATATATGTTTGTGTCTGCAGGAAAGGAGTTGAGACATGGGCCATTTCCGCACTAGGCTGTTATAGTGCTATGATTCCGCTTTCAACATCCTATGGAATCCTGGGGTTTGCAGTTTAGGGAGGGGCCCCCTGCATGACCTTGAGCCAGTCACGCTTACTCAGTGTGACAGATGAGAGATCAGAGGCCAAGGAGGAATTCATCTTGCCAAAAGCAGAGACCGTACAGCCAATACCTGTGGCAGAGCGATCTATCTTGCTGGGGTCTCCGCCTTCTGAAAGGCAAGCTGAGACAGAGACTTTACAGCCAGTGCCAGAGGGAGAAGGGGTCAGTGATGATTTAGGGGAATTGGATTCGCCTTTGCTCCTCAGCCCGCAGTCACAGAGGAGGCAAAAGAGGGTGGCTCAGAAGGAAGCAGTTTTGCTGAGACGAGACGCTAAGCAAAAAGCAAGCTAAACGACAGAGTTAAATAACAGGAAGAAGAAGTTTTCTTAACTCTGTCGGCGTAGCTTGCTTTTTGCTTGTGGCAAGTCGCTACTCAAGCTCCCTGAAACCTTTGCATTCTGGCATTCTTGACTTCTTGGGCAGACTTCTGGCATTCTTGACTTTCTTGGGCTAACCTTGACTTCAGCTTCCAGCTTGGCATTACTACTAGTTTGTTAGCTTTGAATGCTCCTTACTGCCTCCTCCTCTTCCTTGACAAGTACTATCACTTTACTTCCCTTGCTGGCTGATAAGTGCAGGCTGGGAGTTAAACCCTGACAAATCTTGCCAAGAAAGCCCCATGATAGATTGACCTTAGGGTTGCTGTAGGCAGTGTAGGCAAAAACAAATGGAAGGCATGCAATAGCAAGACTCTGTTGAGGAAACCACAGCCCTGAGTTTGCACTGCAAGACCTGTGCTGGGCTGGTGTTATTTGTTCTCTAAAATCCACGCCTGACAACAGACTGGCTGCCACTTAGCTTAAATACCAAGATGCAGATTTCCTCCTACATCTCATTGTTGCTGAGAAAAGAAAATTAGCACAAAGGTTACCGAAGGTTACACAAAATTTACATAGACTAAAAAATATTGCAACCAATTTAAGTTTTTCCTCTAGGCAGAAGGATTTCTATATAGATAGTTTCAGAGTTTTCTTTTTAAAAAAATCCTTAAAGATGTGCCATCTGGTCAATCTAGTTAATGCACAGCTGAGAGAGAAAAAAAATAGCCAGGGCCTAGAGGCAATGTGTGGATGCCAAGATAAGTATGTTGGGGAATCTATAAATAGTTTGGGAAAGATCAATCTAATGTTGGAAATACTGGCAGCAGCATTCAGTGGTGTTCCAGCATCCTGTTCATAACAAGTTGTCCATGGACTAACCAGGTTGCTTTGGATTGTAATGGGGGAATCACATTCAAAAGAAGGGAAATTTGGGACAGTGTTGTCACACCAAACAGGCAAAGACCCTTCTAGGTTTGTGCCTGGCATGCCCAAAAGACTGATCACCAGTTGGGTGTCTTCCAACAGAGTCTTTTATTGATTTACTGTACAGTAAAGGTTCTGAAGTCTTGGGCAAATCCAGAACCCAGACAAAGAGTTTATAGTCCTTTAAATATACTTTTACTAGCATTATTTGATTGGTTACAAGTTTAGGATCCACGGCTTGATTGGGTCCCCCAGACCAACCTGTTTGGCCCCTCCCTAAACTGCAAATCCCAGGATTCCATAGGAGGTTAAAAGCAGAATCATGGCTCTATAACAGTCTACTGCGGAAATGGCCTGAGTAGTTACTTCAGAAGTGTATTACCTTATTGGCACACCTTTCTTCCTTTAGCTCATACCTTTAACAGTCTCAGATCAGACTGACAATTTGGTCTCTTCTTCTTAGCCTATATCCTTTATCTACTAAGAACGCTTTGATCGTCCTTGTTAGAGATAACCTAACTCTTCCAGCTCATGAGGATCCTAAGCAACTTTTGGTCTACTGCTCAGTAACTGCTTAGACAGTTGTTGGCTTGTTTTCCTCTTTTCAGGCCCTTTCTGTGAACCTCTTGTTGCAGTTTCCATATTAACTAATTCAGCAAAGCTAATAAAAATAATATTAATCAGTTTAGTAAAGCTGCTTTTCATTTTCTATAACCTCCATTGCGTCAGCGTGACTCACTTAGCAGGAGAGGCAACATTTAGGCCATTTCTGCACTAGGTTGTTATAGTGCTATTATTCCATTTTCAACATCCTATGGAATCCTGGGGTTTGCAGTTTCGGGAGGGCCTCAAAGGCAAGATTGGCAAAGGCCCCTCCCTAAACTTCCATCCCCAGGATTCCATCGGATGTTGAAAGTGGAATAATAGCACTGTAACAAGCTAGTGTGGAAATGACCTTAGTCTCGTATACCTAGAATCACAGAGATTCAAGCAAGCCCCTCTCCTGTGGGAACACACAACTAAAACACTCCTGAGAGATGGCAATCCCACCTCTGTTTAAAGATCTTCAGAGAAGGAACCTCCACCCCACTATTTCCACACTACACAGTTACAGTGCTATCATCCCAATTTTAACCTCCTATGGAATCCTGGGGCTTGCAGTTCAGGGAGGGGCATTTAGAATTCTCAGCCAGGGAGCTCTTTGGCCTCAGGAAACTACAAATCCCAGAATTCCACAGGAGGTTGAAAGTGGAATAACAACACTATAACAGTGTAGTGTGGAAAGGCCCTTAGAGACGCTTTATTCCATTCTCAAACAGCTGTCACAGTCAAGAAGGTCTTCCTCACATTGTGGTGGAATGTCTTTTCTAGTAATTTGAACCCGTTGGCTCGTGGGGCAGCAGGAAACAAGTTTGCTCCATCTTCTCTACGACATCTCTCCAAATATTTTAAAATGGCCATTATATCATTTTGTTATTGTTTGCACAAAAGACCATGTGTATTTCTCACCTACACAGAGATTGGATGGCCATTTTGGATGGAATGTTTCAGCTGGGTATTCCTTCATGGTAAAAGGGGGTTCAACTGGATGGGCCTTGTGGTGCCTTCCAGCTCTAAGATTCTATGGCCATTTCTGCACTAGACTGTTATAGTGCTATTATTCCACTTTCAACCTCCTGGGGAATCCAGGGGTTTGCAGTTTAGGGAGGGGCATTTAGAATTCTCGGCCAGGGAGCTCTCTGGCCTCAGTAAACTCCAGACCCTAGAGTTTCACACGAGGTTGAAAGTGGAATAATAGCACTATAACAGTGTAGTGCGGAAAGGCCCTATGATTCTGCACAGGTATAAGAGAGCTTGCACAGCCCTGAATAGGATACCACCCTTGTGCAATGCCTGAGAAAGTACAATTACTTGCATAACAGCAGTTATGCATAGGCAAACACAACAGGAGTCTGGCCAATCCTGGTGTGTGTGTGTGAATGTCTTTATTTTGGTGGTGGTGTGAGAGCTGCTATCCATGTTTTTTGTTGGGTTCTTTCAGTCTCCGTTTTCAGGGTGGCAGAGCTTAGATGCAATTAAGAAACGCAACAAACCACACATCCAAAGTGCCGGCTGGGCGAGCGTGAGGGAGAGGTCCGGCTTTTCTGGAGGAAAAGAGTGAAGAGGGAAACCGCATCGGTAGTGATGGGAGCAACTGAGGTCAGGCAGAGTGGGTGCCGTTTGGCCTTGGGGTGACCTCCGTTGCCCTCCCGCTGCGCTTGATGCGTTTGCATCTGACATCTCCAAGATGAGTCGGAGTTCCTAAGGGTAACGATTTTGGAATTCCACCCAGAGGGAAACCTAAGATGAGAGCGTACAGAAAGAGCCCTGACAGAAACAATGAAGTTAAGTGTTGTACAATTATTTGTACACACGAAGCTGTCTTACAATGGGTCACCCCATTGAGAGTGGCATTTTGACTGGTGGTGGATCGTCAAGATCTCTGTCAGGGCCAGGTTCTCCATTAAAAACTTGAGGCACAGTGCCTAGGGCCTACAAGAAATTTATGACCTATGAAAACAGGGTTAACAAATTGGGAGGAAAACAACTGGGGGAAAAACAACATTTCAAGATAAAAGATATTTTATATTTGCATCCCTAGTGGTACATCAAGGCAAAGCAAGGAGTCGAGTACGAGAGGACCTAGGGCCTACAAAAAAATTAATGTGGCCCTGGTCCCTAGCCATTTCCGCACTAGACTATTACAGTGCTATGATTCCACTTTCAACATCCTATGGAATCCTGGGGTTTGCAGTTTCGGGAGGGGCTGGCCGGCCCCTTCCTAAACTGCAAACCCCAGGATTCCATAGGATGTTGAAAGTGAAATAATCGTGCTATAACAGCGTAGTGTGGAAATGACCCAGGTCTTGTTAGTTTTAGCCTGACAGCCTCCCACCCTACCCTGTTCACAGGCCGCACAAGACCCTCGTCCCACAGCGATCGGCTAATGAACGGGCCAAGTCATTCCTTGACTCCTTATTCAATTTTCTAGCTGAAGCAGACATATTGGCACCATGTCAACTCCTGCTTTCTCCTCTCATTAAACAAGAGAAATGTCTTGCGTAACTGGTATTTTATGTCATGGAGAGGTCAGAACCTGGTTGCATTTCCTTTTTTAAATGTCTGTTCTCTTCTCCTGCTGTTTCTGTTTGGGAAGGCAGGATAAGGGGGCCGCTATGGATGGGAAGAGAATTTGAAATATTCCTCCCAAATGGTTATAAAAAAATCTTTCTTGAGTGTCAAGAAACTCCAACAAGAAGGATCCCAGACTGCCAAGAATCTTCGCAATTTGGGACTTATCCTACACAAAATTTGTGCACGTTCATTTTGAGAAAGAAAGAGCATTTTCTGTGCATATTTCTGCACTAGAGTATTATTTTTGGTGCAGAAAATGAGGCTTCCTGTGCAAGTTTCCTGCTCTCTGGGGGAAAAAAAAATCAGACTTTGGGCAGAGTAAACCACAAACTGAAAGTAGTCTATGAAAACTCACAGCAAGTGGGAAATTGCTAACTTAACTTGTGTCCTTCAGGAAGAAAATTAGGGAAAAATTACATCCCTGTTGGCCTGTTGGAGTTACCATGGCAAGTAATAATATATATTGTGCCCTCTCTCTCTCTTTCACTTGCTCTGTTTATTTGTTACAAGCAATTTTTTGGATCCATTCGTCTAGGTAAGGATGGAGTTTTGCCTCAGAGTCTGGCAAATAGATTCCAAGTGAGCCTGCAGCCAGAAACAAACAATTCATTAGCAGTCACCGAGGCATCTTTTTGGCCATTTCCGCACTATACTCTTATAGCGCGATGATTCCACTTTCAACAGCCTATGGAATCCTGGGGTTTGCAGTTCTGGGAGGGGCCAGCCGGCCCCTCACGGAACTGCAAACCCCAGGATTCCATAGGCTGTTGAAAGTGGAATCATCGCGCTATAAGAGTGTAGTGCGGAAATGGCCTTTGTCTCAGCCATTGCCACATCCATTCTCGCCCGCCAACAGGAACGAGAATGAGAACCGACACTGAAGACAATCTAGTGTGATTCCCAAACTTCTCAAAAAATAAAAATGAACTGGAGATAGATGACCTTGCTGTTGATAAGAATCAAGGGAAGGCTTATCAAGATGAATGCTTTGAGGACTTGTCACCCATAGGATTGACTGGCTAATTGAATGACGGAGTTTATATCCCCCCTCTTCCAAAGAATGGAGAAACAAGGCAATTCAGAAAAATAAAACGGATACAGATAAAAACAAGTACAAATTTTTTTTTAAAAAAGGTGTGTGTGTGTGTATGAATATGTATGTGTATATATATATACATATACACACACACACACACACACACACATATACATATACATATATACATCTTCACGTCATCTGTCAGTTTATGCTGAATTTCATAGGGGATTTTTTTCTACAACGAACACATAGAGGTGGTTTGCCAAAAGTATTATGTAAAAAACCTTGCAGATTAACATTATTAAGATGCAATTAAACTAGATATGCTATTTAAAAAACTACAAAATTAAAAGAAATGTTAAACTCACCAAGCTGGTGTCCTGTTCAGCAGTTCTAAGACTGTAACATGGACTTAAGATCTTGGAACTGCTATGTGTTCACATCTACAGTTGCTGATGACCAACTGTTATACCCAAAGCCTACTGTTTCAGACAGGCAGCAAACCAACCAAATTGCTCCCAAGGCACAAGAGATCAGGGCTCTGGGGAAAGGATGTCCTAAGCTCTCCCTCAGTCAGGGCTACCTTGAGAAAAGCTGCTGAGCCTTGATCCCGAAGAATCATAGAATTATGGAGCTGGAAGGGACCCCAAGGGCTATCCAGTCCAAACCCATTCTTCCATGAAGGAATACACCATCAAAGCATTCCCAACAGAAGGCCATCTGGCCTCTGTTTAAACACTTCCAAAGAAGACCCCACCATACTCCACTGAGGCAGCAATGTATTCCACTGTCAGACTGCTCTTACCATCAGGAAGTTCTTCCTAATGTTTAGGTGGAATTTCTTTTCCTGAAGTTTGAGGCCACTGCTCCATGTCCTAGTCTCCGGAGCAGCAGAAAACAGGCTTGCTCCATCCTCCATATGACATCCCTTCAAACATTTGAACATAGCTATCATATTGCCTCTTAACCTTCTCTTCTCCAGGCTAAACATACCCAGCTCCCTAAGCCGTTCCTCATAGGGCTTCATGGTTTCCAGGCCTTCTACTGTTTTGGTTGCCCTCCCCTGGACATGTTCCAGCTTGTCCATATCCTTCCTGAACTGTGGTGCCCAGAACTGGACACAGTATTCCAGGTGGGGTCTCACCAAAGCAGAGTAGAGTGGTACCATCACTTCCCTTGACCTAGACACTGCACTCCTATTGATGTTGCCCAGAATCTCACTGGCTTTTTTAGCTGCTGCTGAATCTCTCCAGCTGCCTGTTCTCAATACTTCGTCAACCCAGGGGAGCACGGCAGATGTCATTTCCCTGATCTCCAACACCTCAGAAATGCTTCAGTCAGATTTTTGGAGTTAACCTGGCCAGTTGTTACTATAAAAAAGAGCTCCATCATCACAGTTTCATTGATGATATAGAATCTTGACCATCTGTTTTTTAAAAAAGAAAGAAAGAAAAACAATACAACACAAGTCTGTTAAAAGCCCTTTTTCCTAAAAGAGCAAGTTAATTATTTAAAGTCTGCTGGGATTTCCCCCCCCCTTTTTCCAAAAGTCTTTTTGTCCCAGAGGAAGGACAACACGAGTGATGAATCCACTTTCAGCTTGTGTATAAACAGCCACAAAACACTGGAAGATTATGTGAAGAACAAAAAGACATGTTTCATCTGTACTTTAGGAAGTTAGCAGCATGTTTTTAATCTGAATTTGTTTCTATCTGTATCTGTGTTAATCTTCTAAGGCAGTGGTTCTCAACCTGTGGGTCCCCAGATGTTTGTGGACTTCAGCTCCCAGAAGCCCCAGCCACTATGGTCAATGCTCAGGGCTTCTGGGAGCTGAAGTCCAAAAACATCTGGGGACCCACAGGTTGAGAACCACTGTTCTAAGGCACCCTCAGTCCCAACTTTGGGGAAAAGGTGAGATATTATATATGAATTTGAGTTCATATGGATCATTTCTGATTCTACAACCGGCTACAGGAGAGGCGTGAAGTTCTAGCCTAACAGAAGAAGTTTGAATTGTGATGACTTTCTCATCACACAGAGGTTGAGGTCATACTTTGGTGTGCAGCTCCGCATGTGCGTTTCTGCATCTTTCCCTGAATTTGGCAACTCTCATGCCCTAATAGGGGGTCTCTCTGCTTTCGTGTACTGTTGGGGAAGGAAGGGGCAGGGAGGCTATTCATATCATAGGCCATTTCCGCACTAGCCTGTTACAGCACGATGATTCCACTTTCAACATCCTCTGGAATCCTGGGGTTTGCAGTTTCGGGAGGGGCCGGCTGGCCCCTCCCGAAACTGCAAACCCCAGGATTCCAGAGGATGTTGAAAGTAGAATCATCGTGCTATAACAGGCTAGTGCAGAAATGGCCATAGAGAAGCAGCTGATCTCAGTTTGGTTGGGGAGAGAAGAAATTAGGTGCCCTCTAAAATGATCCCGTTTCCTTCCTGCCATTGCTAAGAGCAGTGTGATCTTCAAGATCTGGAATTGTCTGCCACCTCCCTTCCTTTCCCATCAGTAAGTAGGAGCAGCGGTGACTCCTCCCAGGACTCAACAGTCACCAGGTGACAGGCGGTTTTTTGGATGAAATGCAAAGGCAAGAGAATAGAGCTCTGTGCCACATCCAAAAAAGGACTTACACATGTGCTAAGCTGCATTTATGTGGGCAAAAGCCATTAAAAGGATGCTAGCTGGCATGGGCTAATGGGCTTACCCCTTGCCACAGTGTTTCTGTTGCTAGCCACAAAGGTTTTCTCAAAGGCCAACATTAAGAAGGACGGAACTTGTACTGGTACCTTCTGTGTTTAATTTCCTTCTGACTTCACTGTCTACATCCAACACTGTCAGCAGGCTATACGTCCCCATACTTTGATATGGTTTAATTAGCAAAATATGATTTAATTGGCATAAATATAAAATATACCCTGCTCTGGCTGCATGGTTGTGCTGGCTAAGAGGAAAAGCTGGCCAAATATGTGCATTACTAATTAGGTCGAAAAAGACTTCAAAACGTAGCCAGGTCGTAGTCAGGAAATCACCAGGACGCGCCAGCAATAATGGATTTGCAGTTAGCCTGTGATGACTCAACCTTTAAGAGACAATAGCATCTGAGATGTTCCCACAGGATGGCTGTGGAGCTCCTCTCCCTCTCACCAAGCAAACTTTCCTTTTGTCCCTATACCTGTCTAACAATTACAGAGCTATAAAAGATACCATTAGCCCTTTGCCACCTAACACTAAGGCCATTAATTCATTCCGGACCCCTTTGTTCACCCTTCAGACCCCATTGGCTACTGTGCCAGAAAGCTATTAACATGCTCACCTTCCAGGCAGAAAAAGCGTGTTTAAATCCCAGTTTTTGGCCAGTTAGTTTGCAGTATACTGCTTGTTGGTCACCACTCTGCTGCTCCAGTTCCCGACTGTGTACTGTCTTCGGACCTGCGTCTAAACCACATCACCTCTTTGGTGCTACTTGTCCAAGCTTGGTCTGGGCTGGCAGCCAGGAGAAGCTGATAACAAACACAGGTCAGAAACTCAGCAGTAACTTAAGTGGTCAGTTTACTTAAGCAAGGAAACAGCTTTGCAAATGAGAAGCAATAACGGTTCCAATAACATCCATAAATCAAGAGGCAGGCAAAAACAAACACAAGTTAAAGGCAGAAATACAGGCAAGGGCAGTGAACAGAAGCACGGATGGGAGAAATGGTCAGTTGATTGCTGACAAAAGCTAGAGGGGAAAGTTTCAGTTCTTATAGGTTCCAGGGTGAGCGTAGCTGGTGCCTGATTAATTGGTGCTTGGTATAAATTCGCTGAGAATGACGCAGGAGCCCCTTTTGGTGTCTACGCTGGGCAAAGGTAAGTATGGCTAGATTGTTCTCTGTTTCTGAATGAGCAGGGCTCCCTGCTGGGGCTGAAACTTCTGTCCCTGGGGCAGGTAGTGGTACTGTCTGCTCTGCAGGTTCTGCTGCAGCAGTCTCTGTGCCAGGGCTCAGAGCAGGTTCTGCTGCCTTTGAGTCTCAGTCTAGGTCCTGGAAGCCCATGACACTCCTGGATAGGTAAATATCACCTACTTCATCCTGAAAATCTCACTATCCAAAACTTTCCTCCCTTTCCCTCAGTTAGCCTTGTGTGACTGCATGACGCTTGGATCTTACATGTGTGATTACAATCCCCCCAATAAAACACATTACGCTTACTTTTTTGGATCTCCAGCTGCTTCTGCCCTGCACTAGTAGTGATAAACATAGGTGTAAAAGATTTCGTAAGGTTACCCCCCCACACACAGCCCTCCTCTTTGAGCTACTATTCCCCACTGTTTCACAGAGGTACTGGCATCATGGAGGGACCCCTGAGTCACCCACATTTTGGGGTAACAACACCGCCATTCCTCTAACCATATGTACTGCATATACACCTGAAATTCCATCTAATACTTCATGTGTCTGATGAAGTTTCTTGTTGTCCGAGGTCCAGTGCTGACCCAAGGTCTCTCTTCTCAGGCTGAATCAGACCCTTATCAATCACTCAATTCAAAATCATGTTTACGAAAAAAAGCACATTGCACACACACTCCCAACACACACACAACAGACAAAAATATTGGTGGCGCTGGGCTTCCTGCAAAGTTTTCTTCCTTGGCAAGGTTTCTGCGAAAGAACTCATGCTTTGTGAGTAACTGGAAATAATTTGGTAGAGCTTTTGAGAAGCAAAAGGGAGGGGTGGGTGGGTTTGAGATCAGCAGCCGTGGTGCTGATGTTGTTTCCGTGGCAACCAACTTAAAAGGATGTCTACCTCTCTCCTCCTCCTCCTAAAAGAACCTCCATTCATAACCTGGGATGGCATCCAAACACCCAAACCAAGCAATATAAATGAAACCGCCTCCTTTCTGATGAGCACAGCTCCCCTCCTACAGCTGTCTGAGTGTGATTACTTTAAACTCCAGCTTGATTGGAAATTAATTGTTGCAACAATCAAATAGCTACAGTAAATCTCTTCCCTTTGAGATGGGTATTAAATCAAACTGAGGGGTAGTGGTCTCCACTCTGAGCTTCACTGAAAGGGGATTGCAGTACAGGGGCTGCCAGCGGGCATTTTGCCATTCCACCAGTGAATGTGTGCTTTCAAGCTCCCCCTCGAGGGCACCACAGCTGCCCCTCCAAAGCCAGGCTCTGGTCCTGGCTTGACCCAGGGCACATTCGGTCTCCATGGCTACTTATAACACGGGGATAACACAGCTCTTGTTACCAGCAGTACTACTTGTGCGTCACCCACCGAGTCTTTCAGGAGGAGTAGCAAGGAGAGGCGAGAGAAGAGGTAGCTTCTGCCCGCCTTACTCATCTGGGTTGTTTCCTTGAGGCAAAACCCGAGGCAGGATGACTGTGCTGCAGAATCCTGTGGGCACTTAACAGCTATGTTTTTCAGGATGCAATGTTTGTGGCAGAGGCTGTATCGAGAAATATACTCAGAAGACCGGAGGAGGGCAAATGTCGTCCCCATCTTCAAGAAGGGAAAAAAGAGGACCCAAATAATTATTGCCTGGTCAGCTTGACGTCAATACCAGGAAAGATCCTAGAGCAGATCATTAAACAGTCAGTTTGCGATTACTTAGAAAGCAATGCCGTAATCACTGAAAGTCAACATGGGTTTTTCAGAAATAAGTCACGCCAGACTAATATTATCTCTTTTTACAATAGGGTTATGAGCTTGATAGATGAAGGGGATGCTGTGGACGTAGCACGTCTTGATTTCAGTAAGGCCTTTGACAAAGTTCCTCATGACATTCTTGCAAAGAAGCTAGTAAAATACTGGCTGGACTGGGCTACTGTTGGTGGATTTGTAATTGGGTGACTGACCAAACCCAAAGGGTGCTCACCAATGGCTGCTTTTCATCCTGGAGAGAAGTGACTCGTGGGGTGCCACAGGGTTCTGTCCTGGGCCCAGGGCTATCCAGCATCTTCATCAATGACTTGGATGAAGGAGTGGAGGGAATGCTGATCAAATTTGCAGATGACACCAAACTGAGAGGGGTTGCTAATTTGCCAGAGGACAGGATCAAAATTCAAAATGACCTTGACAGAATGGAGAGCTGGACCAAAGCTAACAATTTCAGCAGAGAGAAACATAAGGTCCTGCACTTAGGCAGAAAAAATGCAATGCATAAATATAGGATGAGAGACACATAGAGTCTTGGTGGACCACAAGCTGAACATGAGTCAGCAGTGTGATGCGGCAGCCGAGAAAGCCAATGTGATTCTTGGTTGCATCAACAGGAGTATGGTGTCTAGATCAAGGGAGGTAATGGTACCACTCTATTCTGCTTTGGTTAGACCTCATCTGGAATACTGAGTCCAGTATTGAAAAGCTGAAGCATGCCCAGA
The DNA here is from genome assembly GCA_948472985.1 of Iguana delicatissima. NCBI lineage: Eukaryota > Metazoa > Chordata > Lepidosauria > Squamata > Iguanidae > Iguana > Iguana delicatissima. Next base: position 61,126 of record CAOKZL010000281.1, on the reverse strand, counting down.
AGAGGGTACCAAAATGGTGAAGAATCTGGAAGCCATGCCTTGTGAGGAGCGGCTTAAGAAGCTGGGTATATTTAGTGTGCAGAAGAGAAGGTTAAGAGGGGACATGATAGCCATGTTGAAATAGTTGAAGGGATATCATGTTGAAGAGGGAGTGGGCTTGTTTTCTGCTGCTCCAGAGACTAGGACAAGGAGCAATAGATTCAAGGCGCAGGAAAGGAGATTCCACCTGAACCTCAGGAAGAACTTCCTGACGGTCAGAGCTGTCCAGCAGTGGAATATGCTGCCTCAATGGAGTGTGGTGGAGTCTCCTTCTTTGGAGGTTTTTAAACAGAGGCTAGATGGCCATCTGTCGGGAGTGTTTTGATGTGTGTTCCTGCATAGCAGGGGTTGGACTGGATGGCCCCTGGGGTCTCTTCCAGTTCTGATTCCATGATTCTAGGATGCCCTCTTTTGATTGGCAATCTGTTACTATTCATAGAATCATAAAGTTGGAAGTTCCTGCCATATAGGAATAGACTATCAAAGCAGATGGCCACCTGGCCTCTGAAGGAAGGGAGGGAGGGAGGAAGGAAGGAAGGAAGGAAGGAAGGAAGGAAGGAAGGAAGGAAGGAAGGAAGGAAGGAAGGGAGGGAGGGAGGGAGGGAGGAAAAGGAAGGGAGGGAGGGAGGGAGGAAAAGGAAGGAAGGAAGGAAGGAAGGAAGGAAGGAAGGAAGATGCCACCATACTCCAAGGCAGCAGCATATTCCATTGTCCAACTGCCCTTAACATCAGGAATTCCATCCCAATGTTTAGGTGGAATCTCTTTCACTTCAGCTTGAATCCATTGCTCCCTGTCCTAGTCTCTGGAGCAGGATATACACCAACCCTACAAGTGAATGGAGATTCCTGTAGTCTTTTAAAGACTAAGATATTGGCAGAGCTTGGAAGAGCTATTTTTCTTGGTGTGCAGCTCTGAGAATGCTCCAACTAGCATGGCCACTGGGTGGCTAAGAGATTTTGAAACTCATAGTCAAGAAAGCAATTCTTTCTAAAGGCGAAAAGTTGGTTAATGGCCTAAGCTTTTATGGATTCAGCAGGGGTGGAGAAGGTGTGGCTCACAGGACCACACTTTGTGGCCCCTAAAACCCCCTAGGAAACCTCTGAAGACCCTTGATGAAAAAAATAAATAAATCAGAAAAGGAACAGTCAAGTTTTTGGTCCCAAAACCCACAAAACATGGTGGTTTGGGTCATCTCAGCCCCCAACATCCCTCATCACAATCCCAAACTCCAGGGGAAAAAAAACATGCGTTGGACATTTTAAGGTCAGATTCTGGAAATGGAAGTGACGGGATATCATTTCTGGTTGTGCTAGGAGCAAAAATGCAGTTGGGGGGAGTGAGGTGGGAGGTCAGGAGAAGAGACCCCAGCCTTCTTCAGCACTGGACAACTTCTGTAAATAGAGTTTGTGTTTTTGTTTTAATTCAGTTTTGGCCCCCAGAATTGCTATCGTTCTAAGGATTTGGTTTGAGACAAAATGTCTGTGGTGGCAGCACTGAGGTTAGACAGAGGGAAATAAAAGGGAATAAAAGTGGTATAAATCCTCATATGAACCCTGAGGACACTTAGACTGACCCCACAGTTGGTGTCATCCTAGGGGGAGAAGAGGAAGTCCTTATGGGTGGGAGAGCTGGGAATCAGGGAAAGCCCTCACACTGAGTGTTGGCAGAGAACAAAACTTTAAAAAGCCTGTAATTAAGGAATATAAACATTCGTTTATCATCAGAAGTCTGCTTATCAACAGTTTTGAACAAGTTGGAGAACTTGGTTTGTTAAGATTTTCACAGGACTTTACCGTATTCTTACTAGCACCACTTGCATAGATTGATTGACATCTGTATATTTCACTTCTGTTCACCACATTCTTAATATCTGTGTTTGTATAGGCTGATGAGCATTTTTGTATATTAGTTCTTGGTGTATTAATCATTTGAAATACTGTTGTATTGTATTTATAAATTATATTGGTTTAAAAATGGTCCTATGACTGTGCACCTATATTGTTTAATTACAGGCTTTTTTTTTTTAGTTTTGTCTTTTGCTTCTCGCCAGTTTGCTGCTTAGTGGTTTCCTTGTTTGTTTGTTTGTTTGCAGAGAGCACCAGGAAGGCTTCCAAATTGGTAGGTTTAAAGACACAGATAAATTGGGAGCTTTAAAGACACCCACATTTAGTCACAGCAGTGGGATTGCCTGAGAGGAATCCTCACAATGTGTCAGAGGTGAGATATAAGCAGAGACCCCCACATTTGGTGTAGGCAGCCATGGGATATAAGATGTCATCCTCACAGTCCATCCCTGTCTTGAGGGAAGGTTGTTCTGGGCCAGATACACATTCTGTTTGGCTGAATGTCTATCCAAACAGCCAACTCACATCCAACCACCGAGGCAAATGACAACGGAACTTAGATAGAATAGAATCACAAAGTTGGAGGAGACCACGAGAACCATCCAGTCCAACCCTTTTCGGCCACGCAGGAATGCACAATCAAAGCACTCCCTAGGGATGGCCATCTAGCCTCTCTCTAAAAATCTCCCAAAAAGGGAGCTCCACCACACTCTCAAGCAGCAGTACTGTCAAAATGCTCTTACCGTCAGGAAATGCTTCCTCATTTTTAGCGGCAATCTCTCTCCTTGTAATTTGAATCCATTGCTCCACATCCTAGTCTCTGGAGCAGCAGAAAACAAGCTTGCTCCGTCTTCCATATGACATCCCTTCAAACTTTTAAATGTGGCTATCATGTCACCTCTTAAGCTTTTCTTCTCCAGGTAAACATACCCATCATACCTTTGGGAAGTTCTTCTTAATGTTTAGGTGGAATCTCTCTCCCTGTAGTTTGAAGCCATTGCTCCGTGTCCGTAGTCTCTGGAGCAGCAGAAAACAAGCTTGCTCCCCTTTCATATGACTTTCTTTTAAGCATTTAAAGAAGGCTATCATGTTCCCTCTTAATCTACCCATCTCCAGACTTAATCTACCCTTCTCCAGACTAAACATCCCCAGCTCCTTAAGCTGCTCCTCACAGGGCTTCATGGTTTCTAGGCTTTCTACCATTTTGGTTGCCCTCCTCTGGACACCTTTCAGTTTGTCAATATCCTTCCTGAACTGTGGTGCCCAGAAGTGGACACAGCATTCTAGGTAAGGTCTGGCCAAAGCAAAATAGCATGGTACAATTACTTCCTCCAACCTAGACGCTATACTCCTATTGACGCACCCTAGAATGGCATCGGCTTTTTTAGCTGCTGCATCCCACAGTAACTGAAAAAGGAGACAACAAATGGAAAGATGAGTGGCAGGATGAGATCTGACTGTCTGGACAGACACACAGTTAAATACAACGTATGTTGAGGCCAGAATGGTTTAAAAAAAAGAGAAAAGAACAGAAATGCATGGACAAAACTCTTTAGACAACAGAGGAGAAGAAAACCAGAGGGAGAACATCCGGAAGGCATACCAATAAAATAAAGATACAAGGAGTCATGACTTCTCAGTTGATAACAGGTCTATATAGAATAAAAATATGATTTCTGTTAGCGCAACAGCTTTTGAGACTGGACAGTCTAGACCGGTCAGTTATCCTGAGAATGCATGGCGTGTGCGTGCAGGTAGAATTTCAAGACCTTCTATGTAGAGTTTAATTTTTTAAAAAAGTTGGCTCTGGCTTCCTGTTACTCAGGCCTTTGCTCTTACAGTTTATATTTTCAGCCCCCTATCCTCTTACCTTTAATTCATAGACAAATCACATTACAGTGAGCCATGGCTGCGTCTCGTGAACGCACAACAAACTCTTCCAAATTTGGGTACAGTTAATGGAGGCCATAATCCTGCCTTGAGGGGAAAGAACATGAAATGGGGCCAGGGTCAACGAGCTCATGAAGAAGATCCAGGGAGCTTCAGACCTCTTCCAAAACAACAACAGGGAACAAAACAATCTCTCAAAAATGGATTCATGGAAGCCCCCCTTGAACATTTTAAGGAATCACAGAATCAGAGTTGGAAGAGACCGCGGGGGCCCTCCAGTCCAACCCCCTTCTGCCATGCAGGAAGAGACCATCAAAGCACTCCCAATGGATGGCCATCCAGCCTCTGCTTAAAAATTTCTAAAGAAGGAGACTCCACCATGCTCCACTGAGGCAGCCGATTCCACTGCCAGACAGCTCTGACCGTCAGGAAGTTTTCCCTGAGGTTGAAGTGGAATCTCTCTTCCTGCAATTTGAATTGTTCCTTGTCCTACTTTCTGGAGCAGTGGAAAAGAAGCCCGTTCCCTCCTTGACATGGCATCCCTTCAAATATTTAAACATGGCTATCATGTCCCCTCATAACCTTCTCTTCTGCAGATTAAACATACCCAGCTCCCTAAGCTGCTCCTCATAGGGCTTCATGGTTTCCAGACCCTCCACCATTTTGGCCGCCCTCCTCTGGACCTGATATCCTTCTTGAATTGAGGTGCCCAGAGCTGGGCACAATATTCCAAATGAGGTCTAACCAAAGCAGAATAGAGTGGTACCAGTACCTCCCTTGATGTAGGCACCATATTTCTATTGATGGAACCAAGAATTTTGTCAGCTTTTTTGGCTGCTGCGTCACACTGCTCATGTGACTCATGTTCAGTTTGTGGTCCACCAAGACTCTTAGATCCCTTTCACACACACTGTTATCCAGCCACGTGTCTCCCATCCTATATTTGTGCCTTCCATTTTTTCTGCCTAGATGTAGGATCTTGCATTTCTCTCTGTTGAAACTCGGGGCTCAGATGAACGTAAGCACAGCCATGTAGAATTGGCACAAAGTCACCCCCATCCCAGTCTTATAATGACCAATCAGAAACTCTCCAAGCACAATATAAAAGAGATACCATTTCCTGTTTCCTGCCTCAGTCCAGGACCTGTGGCAGGATCAGCTGGGACTTGAACTAAAGGCCTCCTCATCCTGTTTCTGTCTCCTCCAGGACTGTGGCCCTTTTCACGCAGCATTTCTGATGCGAAAGGGCCCCTTGAGCGTCGCACACATGTGAGAAGTGGTTGACGCGACGCACTCACATTTGCGTGACGCTCAAGGGCCTGATGTGGACCGCACACACATTTTTTCATTTTCGGCTTGAAGTCAAAAATGCTGCATGGTTGCGCATCGCTCCAGGGCCCCGTGCGCACTTACCTGCCGTGCGGAGCCTCGGGAGCCGGGCCGGTCGCGGTTCCTGTCCAGTGCAGGCTGGGAAGGTCCCAGGCTGCACTGCGAAAGGAAGAGGCAGGGCTCTCGCGTGAGCGGGAAGTTCGCGCGGAGCCGAAGGACCCCGGACGCGAGAACCTCTCTCCGGAGGCTGTTCGCGCGAGCCCCGCACCCCAGCACCGCAAAAAAGTAAGGTGCAAAAAGGGTTTGTGTTATCCTCTCAACTTCACCTCTCCAGACAGCCCCATTAGCTCTACCTCTTGTGGTTAACTGCCATCAAGTCAGCTTTGACTTGTGGTAACTCTATAAATGAAAGACTTCTAAGGTTTCCAGTCACCAATAGCCCTGCTCAGGTCTTGCAAATTCAGGGCAGCCATGGCTTCCTTGATTGAGTTTATCCACCCGTAATGTGGTCTCCCCTTTTCCCACTGCCTTCCACCCTACCAAACATTATTGTCTTCTCCAGTCAGTCATATCTTCCCATGATGTCTACAAAGTTGAACAGTCTCAGCTTACTCATCTTGGCTTCTAGAGAGAATTCAGTCTTGATTTGCTCTAGGACACATTTAGTTATCTTTTTTGGCAGTAGCTGCAGAACTCTCTTCCAACACCACATTTCAAATGAGTTGATTTTTTTCACTGTGTGGCTTTCGTGATACACAGAAATTGGAAATGCAATGGCATAGACAATCTACTTTTTTAAAAAAGAATCAATTCTCGTACTTATTGCAAACAGCTCTTCAAATACTGGTTGTGATTAACCTTCCTTTAAAAAAAGTACATTTCATCCAAGTAATACGTCGTTACTCTTATCTTTTATCCTAATCATTTCAATAACGTTATATAATTTCTACAAATCTCATCTCTTAACTACTAAGATAATATAATGAAATCTATAATACTATCAAATCGCCACCTAAATAATTCTTACTTAGTATTACAAATTCTTAGATCTTCTGATATTAATCTTCTATTGTATATTCTACCTCTAAAATTAATTAAACGTTATATTATCGTAATTACCTTAAACCTCTAATAAAACAATACCACAACACTTTAACCAAAAAAGTAACAATTGAAAGTAATCTAATATTACATAGTATCTTACTCATGCTATATAAAACTAAATCATATTATTATTTTAATATCTTAAAACTCTGTTGTCATCAATTCACCCTCTGCTTTGTTTAAATAGTCAAAAGTTTCTATTCAGATAAAAAATTCTCATTCATTTGGTCCTTTAATCTACTTGTTAAATTTATCCATTTCTGCTATTTCGGGGCATGGACAACCTTGACTTTGGTATTCAGTGATATATCTTTACTCTTGAGTATCTCGTCTAGTTCCTTCATAACTGCCAAATCCCAGTCTTTTTTCTGATTTCTTGACTATAGTCTTCATTCCGAGTAATGACTGGTATAGGTATAGGAAACCTTTAGCCATTTCCGCACTAGACTGTTATAGCACTATGATTCCACTTTCAACATCCTATGGAATCCTGAGGTTTGCAGTTTAGCGAGGGGCCAGCCAGCCCCTCCTGAAACTGCAAACCCCAGGATTCCATAGGATGTTGAAAGTGGAATCATAGTGCTATAACAGTCTAGTGCGGAAATTGCCTTTGACTCTGACTGTAGCTTTGCCTGATCAAGCTATAAATATCTCTAAGCCAGCCTTGGTTTGCTTTTCCCTTGACCGACAACCACAACCTGGTCTGGCTTGGGTGGTCTGCTAGCTTTGCTCTAGGTGCCCTTCAAAGGGCTTTTTCCTCCTCCATCTCCCTTCCTATCCTTTTTCACTCTGCCAGTTTTTCCCACTGTTTGCTGGCACCTTCATTCCAGAACTTTTCCATAATTTCCGTCAGGATTCAAATGGCACGAATTCAATTTCAGTTAGAACTGGGAAAATTGTGCATTAATTGCAAGTTTCCTGTTCTTAAAGATGTGTGTGAAATGGATACTTTGCAGCGTTCCTCTTGGTCCAGAAATTTCAGTTGGTACAAATTACAGTTGTGTGAGCACTGGGGGGGGGTGCTAGACTGTCACATCACCTGACACACGATGTCGCACCAAGTGTACTCGGCAGAACATTTTTGAGTGCAATTTAATGTGTCGACATTGTTCTGTGAAGCTATACATAGTTTGGATCCAGGTTACAGGAAGGCCTCCCTTCATCCCTAGCAACTTGCCTACACCTTAAAATAAGTATTGGAGTCCTACAACTAGAGGAGTGAGGCTGGCGGACATGAGACATAGGGCTTTCTTGGTGTTGGCTCCTGACAGTGGCAGCTGGTGGTTTCATTGGCCATTTCCACAGGACACTCTTATAGCGCGATGATTCCACTTTCAACCTCCTATGGAATCCTGGGGTTTGCAGTTCCGGGAGGGGCCGGCTGGCCCCTCCCAGAACTGCAAACCCCAGGATTCCATAGGACAGTGGTTCTCAACCTGTGGGTCCCCAGATGTTCGTGGACTTCAGCTCCCAGAAGCCCTGAGCATTGACCATAGTGGCTGGGGCTTCTGGGAGCTGAAGTCCACGAACATCTGGGGACCCACAGGTTGAGAACCACTGCCATAGGAGGTTGAAAGTGGAATCATCGCGCTATAAGAGTGTTGTGCGGAAATGTTCATCGTCAATGGGGCAATGAACCGCATTGGAGTCGGCCTACGTTTCAAAGGAACTATCCAAGGTGCTGAAACTTACTTTCAAAAGAAGGTTCAGAACTTCAGACAGCTCTTTTGAAAGCCCTTCCATTGACCCCTTGCTCGTAGAATTGTTTCCCAACAGATGTCCATCAGGCCCTATCATAGTAGCCTTCAAGCAGAGCCTGTGTGGGCTTTCAGATGTTGGACTGCTACTTTTACCAGCCCTGGTATCACAGGCAACATTCGGGAACGCTGGCAGTTGTAGATCAACAACCTCTGCACATTGCCAAGAGTCCCACTCCCTGCCCTGAAGTCTTATCTGTGTACCCTGGACTGGAATTAAATTAGGGTAATATTGGATGCGATTACATATTTGGTGTCATCTTGTTTCAGTGGTTGACTTTATTTCTGTCTTTTTTTAAAAGGGCTATTTGATCATCTTTTCCAGTTTTAGATTTTGGTGTACACCATTTTGGAAAAGTTTCCAAAAGGCAACCTATAAATCTTTTTTTTTCCTCTTTTCTTTTCTTTTCTTTTCTTTTCTTTTTTCTCTTCTCTTCTCTTCTCTTCTCTTCTCTTCTCTTCTCTTCTCTTCTCTTCTCTTCTAAGAAGAGAAATTTAAGATGTAAACCATATAGAGACAAACAGTGGACTGACCAGGGGCTTTAGGGCCGGCTGAGCTGAGAAGAATTTGCTTCATACAAACCAGCCAAAAAGCTGTTGGCAGATCATAAAATGAGCAAATCAGGGATTAGGTGAGGCCGCTGAATGCGGCCTCCAGTGGCAGCTGCAATCTTCTCTCTTTTTATACATCCGGTGGTGGGAAATGAAGGAACGTGTACACAGATGCACATGTTGAGTTCTATAGTCTGCATTTTGAGTAATGACTAGTATGGGTATAAGAAATCTTTGACTCTGACTATAGCTCTGCCTGATCGAGCTATAAATATCTCTAAGCCTATATAAGATGATAGGGAGAGTACATCCAAACCTGCAATAGAATTGCTAGAGGCATAGACAGCTTTGCCTGGTGTATAAAAAGGGGGAAATAACACATATGGAAAAGCTGACACCTACCAGACAAGATGATAGAAATCACCAAGCAGAACTAAGCTTCTTCTCAACACAGTTTCCTTTTATTAATTCGTCAAAGACAACAGGGTGTTTCCACCTCCTCCATGGTCACATTTGCACCTATGGAGAGATGCTTTACAAGAATGGAAAATTTACTGTTATTTTCTCATGCTGAAAAACTATAAACCAAAGATTTCATGTAAACCCTGAACATTTTATTTTGTGGGAAATAATATGCAATTGCCTGGTGAGTTACTTGTTTGCTTTGTTAAAAAAATGTTATATTATGCCACTATGTCATCTTGTTAATAACTTAATAAATTTTAAAAAGGGAGAAAAAAAAATTTGAGGGTTTTTTTCCCTATGTGTTTGTATCTAAAGTAGGGTCAAGCTAAGCCTGGCTATTCTATTTCTTTCAGAGTCTATATCCCAGAATCCCCATAAACTTTCCAGAATCTATTCTGGCTGGGGAATTCTGAGAGTTGGAGTACAAAAAAGTAAGGTCTCTAAATTGCAGGATCAAGCTGAACTTGGGAATTGTACATTTTTGGACTCTGACTCCAGAATCCCCCAGCCAGCATGGCCAGTGGCCAAAAAAATGAGGTTTCTAGAGAGGAGTGTTACTACCCCCTACACACCCCATCCTGCAGGATAGCAAAATTGGCAAGAAATGTAATTCCATATAAAAACTGGACATTTATGGCTGGGAAAGATGAGGTAAGCAGAACACTGTCTGTAAGCATGAGCTAGGTCAGGATGGTCTCACCATGGCCAGGTCATAATTTCAAGAGGATTAAGAAGGAAAAATCAGCATTAATGGCTTCCAATAATCCTTTCAATATTACAGGGAACCAAGACAATAGTGAACGAAACTGCCCAGGTGCAGCAGGCAAGCACCTCTGCTGTACGCATTTTCTACGGAAACCTTCCCCATTCACCTTACCCAACCAAGACGTTGAGAGGCTGTCAGAACTCCCATCGATGTTTTGTCACCAAAAATAAGACAATGAGTCTGTTCCAGACCCCTTTTGCTTGCTCTGCCAGAAAGCCATTAACACTCACCTCTTAAGGGTGGGAAATAGAGCATAAAACTCCAGCTCCATCCCAGGCAATTTGCTAGTACTTTGGGCATCATCCTGCACCCCAGATTCCCACTCCTCCATTCTGCCCGTACACTCTTGTTTGAGCCACTCCTCTTCAATCCTCTGCTCCAGGACCAGTAAATACTACCTTCTACACTTGAAATCTCTTTCTGTCCAACCTTCCTCATTTCTCCCTTTGTTAGACTTATACGGTTTGTGAGACTGCTTGATCTCTTGTGCGTGTGCGCGCACGCGTGCTGATTTCCAATAAAAACACCCTGTTTAAACCTTTAACTGGAGTCCTACAGTTGGTAATGGTATAAATAGGTGAAAATATCCTGTCATTACCCCCCTCTTTGAGCTGTAATTCTCCCCAAGATGCTGGCACTACTGGTGGATCTCAAGGTCCCCCACCTTTTGGGGAAACTGTAGACCCTAAAGCACCCATACCTCCCTTCCCCTTGCATTTGTTGTCGCCTGGTTGTTGCTTTTCCCCTTCTTTTTCTTCTGTAGAGCATCCACAAAGGAACCTTAAATCTTCACAAATTGAAGTCCCTTTAGATTGTTCTGATGCTAACCACTTTAATACCGGTGCTTTGCAAAGCAGCTCCAGCCGGCAGCCCAGGCCCTGAGCAGAAGTTCATGTACACGCTCAAGATGATATTTACAGACTGTCTTGTTTATTCTGTGCAGCCTTTTCCTCCCTGTCAAGATGAGTCCCTTTGGGTACCAAGCCTCTGGAGTGTGCAAATTGCTCTGCTCCCTTGTTGCCAAGGCAACAGCAGCATCCTCCTTAGGAACTGGAATCCACAGAGTCCCTGTGGCTTTATATCTTTGGGGCTCCTTCTGTGTGGCTGCCATTAATCTACATCTGTCTTCTAGGAGGTTCCTTGTAGTTCTTCACAGCTTGCTGCTCCAGGGAGATTTCAAAAGTTTATTTAAAACAACAACAACAACAACAAGCAAAACTCCTTTGTCAGAAAACAAACAGTTCCTTCCTTCCAAGAGCTACTTGCCTGTTCTGGAGCCAGCCTGACTTACTTACTTACTTACTTCCTCCCTTCCCTCCCTCCCTCCCTCCCTCCTATCCATCGAAGGCTATTGGCTTTGATACCAATGGACCAATGCATTTGATCTGGATTTTAATTTGGATGTTAGAAGAACTATCCAAAGTGTTGAATATATTTTGGGATGAGGGTTTGGGACTTTGCACATCCCCTTTAAAGTCTGAAATGGCATTAGAGCCACCAATCTGACTTCTCTTCCCCTTATTTTCCTTCCTTCCTTCCTTCCTTTTCCTTCCTTCCAGTCATGTAGGGATGGGAGGGGCAATGGGGGCTGTTCACCCCAGGCAGCAATGTTTTTGGGGTGTCCCGGTCTGTAGCCACGCCCCTGCACACCCTGGCCACGCCCACATGTCCCCTGGCCACGCCCACACATACAGTGGCCACGCCCCCTTGCAGTAGCCCCACCCCCTCCCACCCCGCCTCCACACACTCCAAGCTCAGCCACTCCTTCCTTCCACCCATCCATCTCTTCCTCTTTTCCCAAAAAGAAAACAAAGGGCCCAAGCCAAGAGAAAATTCTTCTGCGTAATCATCGTTTATACCCACAAAAGATATGAAGTAGTCGACATCTCCCTACTTTCACCTGAACTAAAAAAACAAAATGGACACAATCCATCAAAAGTTTTTCTGCACGTTTCTCATGGTCAGTTCCTGTTCACTGTAGCAGCAATGGGGCAGCAGACGTCATGGATCATGTCCCATGGAAGTTGTTCTTGTGTGCCTTCAAGTTGTTTCCGACTTACGGACACCCGAAGACAAACCTATTGCAAGATTTTATTCAGAGGGGGTTTGCCTTTGCCTTCCACCGAGGCTGAGAGAGTGTGACTTGCCCAAGGGGGTTGCCATCACCAAGCAGGAATTCAAACGCTGGTCTCTCAGAGTTCCGTTCCTACATTCAACTACTGCACCGTGCTGGTTTTTCCCAATGGAAGCACTTCTTGCAAAAGCAAAAGAGAAATAAGTTCATTAATGGGTCCATGCTTATTCTTGTTTTGCTGTGCTCATATAATAATATTGTTACAGAAGAAGAAGAAGAAATATAAATAGTATTTTCTATGCAGAAAATGCTATTTCCCGGCACAGAAGATGCTGTTAGTTGGGGATAATTTCTGTACAAAATTTGCATGGGCTTTAGTTGCACAGAAAACAGCATTTTCAGTGCAGAATAAATGACAGCTATGCAGCTATGTGGAAAATTCTGTTTTCTATGGGGGAAAAAGCCATGTGCAAATTTTGCAGAGAATAAGTCTTGGCCTGTGAAGATTCTCATCAGTCAAGGAATCTCCTCAGCAGTGTTCCACAACATTTTAGAAATACATTTTCCAATAATTTTAAGATTATTTTCAAACATTCTTTCCATCCCTGTTTCTTGACTGGCTTGCTTTTAAAAGGTTTTTCCATGCACAACTATTTCCTGTTCATATAACAGCCCATCTGTGGTTAAAAGATTGGTTTTACCCACTAAGCTTTGCCCCTGTCAAAAAACACACCACCTTTTCTGAAAAAAATTAAGCCTAAGTGTTGATACTACCCCTTGGTTCATTCCAGTGACCTCTCGATTGTACAGCTGACCCTCCACATTTGCAGGTTTGACTTTCAAGGATTTGATTATTTGTGAGTTTTTCCAGCCCTTGCCACCCCATCTCAAGGGCTTCTTTTCGGGGGGAACCTTCCTTCTCATCAGCTCCAATCGGGCCATGCAGCTCTTTAAAAACCCACCTCTGGTCCTCCTTCTCCACCAGTTGCTGCCTGACCAGCTAAAGATGGATCACAGCCCAATTTCTCAGCACCACAAACCCTCTCCCAATACCCCCAACACACCCAAGGAAGGAGCTGGGCGGGAGAGAGGAAGTGTAGTGCTACCCCACTGGCATACCCTACCCCAGGAACTATAAATTTGATATCAGATATGCCCACCATGCCAGAGAGGTTGCCCGGATGGGCACCTAGGCAAAGAGGTCGAGCAACTGAAAACAGGTCAAGACCAGAAAAATCCCCAGTCACGTAGCCCCCCCCCCAGAGACCTCAGGCAATACACATCTACCTAGACAAAGGGTCCTCAGCCAACTTGAGGGGATTAGCATAGAATCATAGAATCATAGAAATGTAGAGTTGGAAGAGACCACATGGGCCATTCAGTCCAACCCCCTGCCATGCAGGAACACCTGAAAGCACTCCCGACAGATGGCCATTCATCCTCTGCTTAAAAACCTCCAAAGAAGGAGGAGACTCCACCACACTCCGAGGCAGCATATTCCACTGCCGGACAGCCCTGACCGTCAGGAAGTTCTTCTTGAGGTTCAGGTGGAATCTCCTTTCCTGCAGCTTGAATCCAGTGCTCCTTGTCCTGGTCTCTGGAGCAGCAGAAAACAAGCCCTCTCCTTCCTCTACATGGCGTCCCTTCAAATATTTAAGCATGTTTTCCCCAGGTTGAGCATCTGTGATTCTGGAAAAATCCTATAAGGTGAGGTCCATCTACATAAACTTACACCACAACCCTTTGCAACCACAACCCTGAATACTCGCAACCCAGCATAAACCAATCATGTAAACGACCAAGTTGCCACTGTATGGCATTCCTTCCTTTGTTGCAGCCATTGTTCTTTCCAGAAGAGGGTTTGCCCTCGAGGTACGTTCTGCCCTATAAGTAGTCCAAGTTTTGAGAGTCTCTTTGGAGAACTCCCTGTTCCCAGACCGGCACTCTGCTGGTTGAGTGATCCCCTCAGCCGTCTCTTCGCTGAGCTCCGTCCTTCTCGCCGCTTCCCAGACTGAAGACTTCAGGATAGGTGCAGTGTCACCGCCTCTACAATCCCTTTGCTATATCCCCTATCCATTTTTCACCTCTTTTCCTTCTCAGTAGGCCTTGTGTGCATGAGTGAGTGAGCACGTTGGTGCGTGATGATAATTTTTTGGCTTGGCCTGACTCTGTAAAGTTGGGTAAAAGATCCTGCTGGGTTACCCTGCCCCTCATTTTGCTGATCCCAGTGCTCCCCTAATTCCCCCAACCTTTATAATTTGGAGAAAATCAAGGTGTCCCCCGTGGGACCCCCAGAAGTTAGGGTAACAATAGGGCCACTTGCCAACCCACCTCCTTTCCCTGAACTGGTTTGGACCCTGGGTGTCCATTCTCCCCACCGCGCCTTGGCCCCTTTCCCAAAGAAACACATACGCATTTTGATATCTGCAATTTTTCCACTTCTGTGCGAGTCCTACACTCTTAAGCCCAGTAAATATGGAGGGCCAATGTACAGTTTATTTTTGCAGATTCCAGCCAGCAATTGAACACTTGGTAAAAATCCTCTCCCCCATAACCCATCCATCTGGTTTCCACTCCAAGACTAGAAATCCCAGCCAAAAATCCTTTTAGCATCTGAAACCAAAAGAGAAAGTGAAGTTCAAACATTAGCATTGACCAAGTTGCCTGGAGCACCGAAAGCAAACGTCCCTGACGTGGCTGAAACTCTGCAAACAAGCTCTGTGAAAGGAGAGGCTGGGTTTGGAAGAATGGGTGGCACAGAATAAAAGGCTTTGCATAGCATGTTAGCAACTGTTCACACTCACAAAAAGAATCGAAACTGTAATGTATTTCTACCCGGAATCTGGGCTGCATAACCTGGGAAGAGGTGTGTGATTGAGGGCTGACACCATACCAAAGCTCATAGAATCACAAGAGCTGGAAGGCTCCTCAAGGGCCATCTAGCCCAGCCCACTGCCAGAACAGGCGGTTAAAACACCCCTGAAAGGTTGCCATTTAACCTCTGTTTTGAAAACACTTATGAAAAAGAGTCCATCACCTTCTGAAGGAATCTATTCTACTTCCAAACAACTCTTACTGTCAGGAAGTTCTTCCTAATATTCATTCAGAATCTGTTTCCTTGACATTTGAATCCATTGCTCTGTGTCCTAGTCTCTGGAACAGCAGAAAACAAGTTGGTTCCATCTTCTAAATGACAGCCCTTCAAATATTTAAAGACGCCTATAGAAAACACAATCCAAATCGGGCTCAGGTAGATTCTCCTTCATTGGAGAATTCTAAACACAGGTTAGATAGCCACCTCCAAGGTTTATTAGTAGATTTCTTCATGGCAAGCAGTAGGACCAGATGGCCCTTGGGACTTCCAGCAATGTGGTTCTGCAGTTTAAAATGTCTGTCACATTGCAAGATACAGGCAGAGTTGTTTCCCATTTGAGTACTTCTTACAATACAGTGTGCATGCCAACATCCTAGCAAAGAAACCCACACCTAGATGCTGTTTCCATCCATCCATGCATTTATTTAATTTATACCCCACTTTCTCTTAATATGGGAGCCAAGGTGGCTCACAACACGGAACATAACGAGGTACGTGTAGACAAGAGGAGGGCAACCAAAATGGTGAAGGGTCTGGAAACCATGCCTTATGGGGAGCGGCTTAGGGAATGGGCTATGTTTAGCCGGATGAAAAGAGGGTTAAGCGGTAACATGATAGCCATTTTTAAATATTTGAAGGGATGTCATGGTGAATATGGAGCAAGCTTCTTTTCTGCTGCTCCAGGGACTAGGACGTGGAGCAATGAATTCAAACTGCAAGAAAAGAGATTTCACCTAAAAACCAGGAAAACATTCCTAAGAGCCATTCAGCAGTGGAATATGCTGCCTTGGGGTGTGGAGGAGTCTCCTTCTTTGGAGTTTTTAAACAGAGGCTGGATGGCCATTTGTTGGGGGTGCTTTGAGTGTGTGTTCCTGCATGGCAGAGGGTTGGGCTCGATGGCTATTGCAGTCTCTTCCAATCCTATGATTCTATGACCCAATGGTTTACAGGAAAAAAACAACCCTTAAATAAATTACCTTTAAAAGATACAATATGCTGCATAGTTCATATTTTAAAAAAATAAATAGATAGAATTTACAGATATGAAATTATACATCAGGCACACAGCTGTATACAAGCATGGACAATTAATAGAATGCAGAGACATAATAGCGTTCAATGAATGGCCACTAAGCATTAAAGTTTGGGGAGCGGGGGGAAATCTGTTGCATGAGCAGCAAAGCTGGGAGCTGAATGCTATGGTATTTCACTTTCTTTGGCAGATGGTAGCTGGCTTTGGGAAGAGTCCAAGTCCATAGGTAACATTTTTGCAAGACAAAAGCAAGGCCCAGGCGACTTACGTTGCTGCACAGGGATCATTGTTCAAGAACAGCTCTTACCAAATAGCCTTGGAATATTGCCAAGGTCTGCCGAAGCTCTGTTTCCATTTTCTTTTGTCATAGAACTGTCTTTCAAAATCTGGCAAAGCATCACGTGGCTCTGAAGTATCATGATAAGGTTTTAATACACAAAACTAATCTGTTATGAATGATGAAAATCCCATAGAAAGAGGCGTTTGTCCTCCAATGCCCCACAATGCAGCGGCAATTGGTGACTTTTCATGTCAACGGAACAATGAATCCAGACTTATTGTCCCAAACTTTAAAGGCACTGTCTGAAATGCTGTGCAGTATCTCCCCCAAGTAGGTTCAGCATTTTGGACCTCTTCTTTAAAGTTCAGACTAGAACCTGGAGCAAAGTCACGGCTTTCATTGACATATCTCTGAATCCCTTTGCAAGTTCCAACTGGAACAGATCTGTTGAAGCAATATGATTGGTCTACATGTTGACTCAACATTCAACACTTTATTCAATGGGTCTACTCTGTGTAGAATGAACCAATAGAATTCAAGCCATGACAGCTGCCAGTCATCCCTAATGTTTCGCTGTATTCCACCAGACACTAACCTGATTTTTTTTCTGAAAAATAAAAATAATCATTTTAAACAAATGTTCACATCCAGTCTTTCAAAATAAAGACACTTTTCATCCACAATGAAGTACAATTTAGGTTCCACTTACTGTAGTGGGAGTGTTATGCACACTCCTATAGAGAACTAGTATATTTACCCAGGGTTGCCCAAGATTTTATTTTCTCATAGGTAACACTTGTTAGAAAGATTTGAGATCCTGTGTCTCTAATCCCCCAAACTGCCTTGTCCAGTACGTGTAACTTTTCCCCATATTCCCCAATCCAATCTGTATTCAGGGTTGTCAACATACAGAGGTTGGGTTCCGGAGGGAATACGCTGCCCTCCTCCTTGCTGCTAGGCCTCGTCTGCATAGCCACTGGCCAGGCCCAATTCTCTGGCTGAGAATTCTAAAGGCCCCTCCCTCAACTGCCAACCCCAGGATTCCATGGAATCTTCACAGGCAACCAATCATATGAGGTCTTCTCGCCTGACACAGCCAATCATATAAGGTCTTCACCTGCCTGATGCGGACAAACTCACAAACTTTTGACTTTTATATAGTTGATGAAGAAAATGGCCTTCTAGCAGATCAAAGTATTCTTCTATCACAGCCGTAATTCAAGCAAGAGGGCTAGACCCATGAACAATGTTTGAGGTAAAGGTATGCCGCATAGATCATAGAACTGGAAGAGACCACCAGGGCCATCTAGTCCAACCCCCTTCTGCCACGCAGGAGTAAACAATCAAAGCCCTCCCAACAAATGGCCGTCCAACCTCTGGCCATTTCCACACAAGTCTGTTATAGCACGATGATTCCACTTTCAACCTCCTATGGAATCCTGGGGTTTGCAGTTTCAGGCGGCCCCTCCCAAAACTGCAAACCCCAGGATTCCATAGGAGGTTGAAAGTGGAATCACTGCGCTATAACAGACTCGTGCGGAAATGGGCCTCTGTTTAAAACGTCCAAAGGAGGAGGAGACTTCACCACACTCCATTACGGCAGCAGCATATTCCACTGTCAAACTGCGCTTATTGCCAGGAAGTTCTTGATGTTTAGGTGGAATCTCATTTCACGAGAGGATTAATCAGGACTATCTCTGCCAAACTGGGACAATTGGAAGGTATGGGAAGCTAGCTGACGTGCTCCAAAACTGTTTCAACCGAGACTAAAGGCTTTTTATCACATGAGGCACCTAAATCGCTATTACAGCAGGATGATAGCCTCTTTGGGGGGGACTTATCACATGACATTGTTCCTCTTCTGTTGCTCTCCCAGTGGAAGACCGTATGGAAAGTGTTTCTTTTACAAAGGAGGTAATCCACAGATTAATCCATCAGTTACTTCCTTTGTAAAAGACATTCTCAGATGCAGCAGCTCATGACTTACTTTTTTCCATCAATGTGGGAAGCTACTCTTACATTACCCACCCTTACAGGAGGGATGATCAAAATGGTAGAAGGCCTGGAAACCATGAAGCCCTATGAGGAGAGGCTTAGGGAGCTGGGTACATCTAGCCTGGAGAAGTTAAGAAACAACATGATTAGCTATGTTTAAATATTTGAAAGCATGTTGTATGGTAGATGGAACAAGCCTGTTTTCTGCTGCTCTACAAACTAGGACACGGAGCAATGGCTTCAAACTTCAGGAAAAAAGATTCCATCTAACCATTAGGAAGAACTTCCTGACAGTAAGAGCAGTTGGGCAATGAAATATGCTGCTCTCTCAAAGGAGTGTGGTGGAGTCTTCTCCTTTGGAGGTTTTTCAACAGAGATTGGATGGCCATCTGCTGGGAATGCTTTGATGGTGTACTCCTGCATGGCAGAATGAGGTTGGACTCAATGGTCCCTGTCATCTCTTCCATGATTCTGTGAAGAAACAGTTTGTAGCTGCTTTTTAGCAGCTTCATATCCTTAAATCACAAAAAAGAGGAATGTATAAGGCAAAATTTTAAAAAGGAACATTATACCTGAGGAAGCTGGACCAAAATCCGAACTACCCAGTGTAACATTGAGACTATGGTAGCTTCCATGGCTTGCTTTAGCTCTGTTGTTTTGCTGCTGATGTGCTGAACAATGGGGTGAAGTTCAGCACTAAGGTCTGGTCCAAAGCCCGGCAGCATTTCAGCTGCAACGGCAAGGCAGAGCATGGATCCAAAGGTTGCAAGATGAGTCATACACGGAATCTGTTGTCATGCTGAGATGCAAACTTTCTCTTCCATCACAAGATGTTCTGACCTAGAGGCTCCATCGTATTACTGTAAAGAAAAAGGCAGAGAAAGAAGGAAAAGAGAGAGAGAGGGAGGGAGGGAGGGAGGGAGGGAGGAAGGAAGGAAGGAAGGAAGGAAGGAAGGAAGGAAGGAAGGAAGGAAGGAAGGAAGGAAGGAAGGAAGGAACGAACGGTAGTATAAAGAACGTTTCAACCTTCTCTGGTTGGTGCACCAGTGCAGTGTAGTGGTTTGAATGTTGGATGAGGACACTGACCAGAGTTTACATCCTCATTTAGCTATGGAAATCCATTGGGTTGGTCATACTGTCTCAGTCTTAGAGCCTCCTCATAGGGAATGGTCTCCAAGCCTTCTACCATTTTGGTCATTCCCCTCTGGACATGTTCCAGCTTGTCAATATCCCTCCTGAACTGTGCTGCCCAGAAATGGACACAGTATTCCAAGTAGGGCCTGACTAAAGCAGAATAGAGTCACTTCCCTTGACCTAGACACTCTACTCATATTGATGCAGTCCAGAATCACACTGGCTTTTTCAGCTGCTGCATCACACTGCTGACTCATGTTTAGCTTCTGGTCTACTGGATCCTTTTCACATGCACTGTGGTTAAACCAGGTGTCACCCATCCTATATCTGTGCATTTCATTTTTTCTACCCAAGTGCAGTATCTAACACTTCTCCCTGTTGAAATTGATTTTGTTATGAATTTCTGCTCTCTAATTGGTTAAAATTGTTGCTCCAAATGTGTCAGATTATAGGTCTCCCAATCCTCCACTCATCCTCAGTAGCAATGATGGGGGTTGTAGTCCAACAACTCTGAGAAGCACCAGATTGAGAAAGGTTGTTTTAGAGATCTGTAAAATCAGGCTTGCTATGGGAAAAGTGGCAAGAGTGAATGTCTCTCCCCAGTGATGTAGACTCAAGCCAATAGACTCAGACTTAAGTTGGACTTAAGTCACTTCAGTGACTCGACTCAGACTCGACTCAGCAATAAATGATGCACTGACTAAACTCGACTCGAGACTTGAATATTTTTAATGACTGACTTGCTACCCTCAGTTCAGTAACATAATACATTTATCCAAAAACCTTATGACTTTGAACAACACCTCCGTCTCTTTTTGCCTGCTGGTCACATGGCAGTCTGTCTCAAGCCCAAAGTGTGGGCACATTTCTCAGGGAGGTTAGGGTTAGGCAGTGAGCAATGGGCTTGAGGTCTGCTCAGCAGTCTGTCCTTACTGCATATTGGAGGAGCCTTCTAAATCTTTTCCTAAGAGCAGAAGACAAGACACCCCCAGAGTGCAGGGGGCATTTCTCAGAAGGGAACAGCAAATGCATTAGGCAACAGGCTTGAGGAGGAAGGATCCTTCCTTCCAAAGCTTTTGAAGCTTCAGTGACGGGGAGCAAGAAGGATCCGATTCTCCATAAGGAAGAACTTCTTGACTCTAAGGGCTGTTCAACATGAAACAGACTGTCTTGGGAGGTGGTCACGGACTCTTTTTCTTTGGATGACTCTAAACAGAGGTTGGATGGCCATCCCTCAGGAGTGCTTTAGTTGTGTATTCTTGCATGGCAGGAGGGGGCTGGACTGGGTGACCCTTGGGGTCCCTTCCAGCTCTTAAGATTTGATGCTTAAAAGGTGAATTGCCACTCCTCAAGGCTCTCTTTTTCCTGGTGAGGAAATGGATCATCTAGGCAATGTGGAGGAGCCAAAGTTGACAGGCACAGTCGGAGGGGTGGGTAGCAGATGTGGCCCTAGGGGCACAGTTTCCCCACACAGGCTGGAGCTAAGTGGGCGCTCCGTATTTAGAGGCAGCAAGCTGAGGAGCCACAAAAGGAGCAGGCAGTTGCTTTCAACCTGAACACCCCTTCAGATTGTGTTTGTGAATCTCAGAGGCATCTAACTGACCGGCATAGGAAGCAGGATGCTATACCAGGCGGCCTGAAGGTCTGATACAACACAGAACCATAGAATGATAGAGTTGGAAGAGACCACAAGGGCCATCCTGTCCAACCCCCTTCTGCCATGCGGGAAGACACCATCAAAGCACTCTCAACAGATAGCCATTTGTTTAAAAATCTCCAGAGAAGATGACTCCACCACACTCCAAGGCAGCAGTGCTTTCCACTGTCAAACTGCTCTTACCATCAGGAAGTTTTTCCTAATATTTAGCTGGAACTTCTTTTCCTGAAGTTTGAATCCATTGTGCCATGTCCTAGGCTCCGGAGCAGCAGAAAACAAGCTTGCCCCATCTTCCCTATGACATTCCTTCAAATATTTTAAACACAGCTACGACGTCCTTCATTTCTACATTTCTTTTTCCTCTTTTGGACTTTAAATGTCATGCACGCATATTGTTCTCCTCTGAGAACAACGCAGGATGCCAGGGGGTGGGGTGATGGGAAGGTGTTGAAAACAAAGAGCTCATGGAAAAATTCCATTCCTTTGTGCAGGTGCAATTGGGAACAGAATGTCAGGTTATGTTTGTGCGGCTGCCTTAAAGAATGCATACAAAAGCATTCCATGTTATGACGTGACTTGAGGACATTCTCCTGGCTCCGTACAGCCTCCTTGGATCGGGGTGCATCGTTTTCATCTCCCTGCGCAAGCAGAACCGAGTGCCTGGGCTCAGCTCTATTGTTGCTAGGAAGACAATGCCTTGTTTCATTTCAATAGGTGTACCTCCCACCTCCTTCTTCCAAAACAAGCCTGCACGGAAGACAGGTGCACCAGTTCTGGGGAGAGAACACCTGGAGGTTTTGCACTCCCAGCCAGGTACTTAGGATTTTTGACAGAGCTGCTTGCATACCCACACCTTTGTTCGGGAGAATCCAGCTTTGAAAAGGTTTGCTCTCATTCCCCTCCCCCAGGAAAGGTCATATCATTTGGTGGAGCGATTAAGGTGGAAGTGGTGGGATGTGATTTCACTGAGAAGTGAGGACCAGCTTAGGGAGCTGGGGATGTTTAGCTTGGAGAAGAGAAGGTTAAGAGGCAACATGATAGTCAAGTTTAAATATTTGAAGGGATGTCATATGGAGGACGGAGCAAGCCTGTTTTCTGCTCCTCCAGAGACTAGGACGTGGAGCAATGGCTTCAAACTTCAGGAAAAGAGATCCTTCTAAACATTAGGAAGAACTTCTTGACAGTAAGAGCAGTTGGACAGTGGAATATGCTGCTGTCTCAATGGAGTGTGGTGGAGTCTCCTTCTTTCGAGGTTTTCAAACAGAGGTTGGATGGCCATTTGTTGGGAGTGCTTTGATGGTGCCTTCCTGCATGGCAGAATGGGGTTGGACTGGATGGCCCTTGAGGTCTCTTCCAACTCTGCTATTCTGTGATTCTAAGTACTGTATGAGTCTAGAAAATTTTATTCAAAAACCAATCTAAAAAACCTAGGTTGACTTATCCACAGGAAAATGTAAGGATTGTACCTTAACTCTTTTCAAAAAAAGAACCATCCCCTTCTCTGAGTAAAGTGTCAAAAGGACTTTCTGAATGCCTGGGCAAGAAAATGGTTGAGGTGGCAGCCAGGGGCAGCCGGACCCCTGAGTTGGTGCTGGCACTTTCCTTTCTCTGTGGAATGACCCCCGGCTTATCCACAGTTCATATCAAAATCCATAGTTTTGGCCCCAAAACCTGCCCTGGACTTATACATGCAGTCGGCTTAGTCATGAGTATCTACGGTAAGATGAGAGGAAAGCCCATGGGACCAAACTTTTGCCGAGGATATAATATTACAGGTCTGGACAGTGAGCAATAATCGCAGTGAAGGTGGGTGGGTGGAGACTCATGTAATCTGGTTTCGGTGAGCATTTTGGAACAGGCTCTAAAGCTTCCATGATAATCTTTTTATGTTACACTGTGGCTCCCACATGACAGAGGATAAGGAATAGTAGGACTGGATTCAATATTGAATTTGTTGAAGTGGACGCTTCCATGCCTAAATATTAGGAACAGCTTCTTTTTAACGGTACGAGTGGTTCAACAGTCTCTCAGGCCATTTCCGCACTACACTGTTATAGTGCTATTATTCCACTTTCAACATCCTATGGCATATCCTGGGGTTTGCAGTTCAGGGTGGGGCATTTGAAGAAAGGAGGAGGAGTAGCCTTGTATGTCAAGGATGTTTTCACCTGTGAAGAGATCCATGGCTTAAACCCAGTAAGCCAAGTCGAGAGCATTTGGGTAAGAATTAAGGGAGCGAGAAACAATAGGGATATTCTGGGGGGGGGGTTTACTACAGACCTCCAACCCAGGCTGAGGACTTTGATGACGCCTTCCTCAACCAAATGACTGCACATTCAAGGAGGAGAGATACAGTAATAATGGGAGATTTCAATTACTCAGATATATGCTGGCAGTCAAACTCTGCCAAGACAGCAAGGTCCAGCAAGTTTCTTGCTTGTCTTGCAGACAACTTCATGGTCCAGAAGGTGGAAGAGGCCGCAAGGGGATCAAATATTCTAGATCTGATCCTGACCAACAAGGATGACCTTCTTAATGAGGTAGAAGTGGTTGGATCTTTAGGGGGGAGTGACTATGCCCTATTGGAATTTGGCGTTCAGTGGGAAGGAGAAGATAAGGGTAGCCAAACACTCATCTTAGATTTTAAAAAAGCAGACTTCAGTAAACTCAGGGAGCTGCTGGCTGGAATTCCGTGGTCAAGAATAGTGAAAGGGAAAGGAGTTCAGGAGGCATGGGAGTTCCTTGAAAAGGAGATACTGAAGGCACAGTCCAATAAGGAGGAAAAATGGAAGGCATCTGAAGAAACCAGAATGGATGACTAAAGAACTCTCAGCTGAGCTAAGTGTTAAGAGAAACATGTATAGGAAATGGAAGAAGGGGGAACCACCAAAGAAGAATTTAAGCAAGTAGCCCGGAGATGTAGGGAGAAGGTCAGAAAGGCTAAAGCACAGAACGAACTTAGGCTGGCCAGAGACATTAAAAACAATAAAAAGGTCAGCAAAAGGAAAAAGAAGGAGACGATAGGGTCGCTGCACAGAGAAGATGGTGAATTACTCACAGGGGGAAGAGAAAAGGCAGAAGTACTTAACACCTTCTTTGCCTCAGTTTTTTCCCAAAAGGATACAAGCACTCAACCTGGCAGTTGGGGAGCAGGTGGGGAAGCAGGGGAAATGAGGCACGTAACAGGTAGAGGGGTGGTACAGGAATGCCTGGCCACACTGGATGAATTCAAGTCTCCAGAGCCAGATGAATTGCATCCTAGGATCTTAAAAGAGCTGGCAGAGGTCATTTCGGAACCGCTTGCTATAATCTTTGAGAAATCTTGGAGGACAGGAGAAGTTCCAGCAGACTGGAAGAGAGCAAATCTTCAAGAAGGGAAAAAAAGAGGACCCAAATAATTATCACCCAGTCAACCTGACATCAGTACCTGGAAAGATCCTGGAGCAGATCATTAAGCAGTCAGTTTCTAATCACTTAGAAAGCAAGGCGGTAATCACGAGAAGTCAACATGGATTTCTGAAAAATAAGTCATGCCAGACTAATCTTATCTCTTTTTATGATAGAGTTACTAGTTTGATAGATGAAGGGAATGCTGTGGATGTAGCATATCTCGATTTCAGTAAGGCCTTTGACAAAGTACCCCATGACATTCTTGCAAAGAAACTAGTAAAATGCGGGCTGGACAGGGCTACTGTTAGTTGGATTTGTAATTGGTTGACCGACCAAACCCAAAGGGTGATCACGAATGGCTGCTTTTCATCCTGGAGAGAAGTGACTAGCGGGGTGCCACAGGGTTCTGTCCTGGGCCCAGTGCTGTTCAGTATCTTCATCAACAACTTGGATGAAGGAACAGAGGGCATGCTCATCAAATTTGCAGATGACACCAAATTGGGAGGGGTTGCTAATACGCCAGAGGACAGGATCAAAATTCAAAATGACCTGGATAGATTGGAGAGCCGGGCCAAGGCTAACAAAATGAAACTCAACCGAGAGAAGTGTAAGGTACTACACTTAGGTAGAAAAAATGGAATACAGAAATATAGGATGGGGGACACGTGGCTGGATAGCAGTACGTGTGAAAGGGATCTAGGAGTCTTCATAGACCGCAAGCTGGACATGAGTCAGCAGTGTGATGCGGCAGCCAAGAAAGCCAATGCAATTCTCGGCTGCATCAATAGGAGTATGGTGTCTAGATCGAGGGAGGTACTGGTACCACTCTACTTTGCTTTGGTTAGACCTCATCTTGAATCCTGTGTCCAGTTCTGGGCACCCCAATTCAAGAAGGACACGGTCAAGCTGGAGCAAGTCCAGAGGAGGGCGACCAAAATGGTGAGAGGCCTGGAAGCCATGCCCTATGAGGATAGACTTAGAGAGCTGGGTATGTTTAGTCTGCAGAAGAGAAGGTGAAGAGGGGACATGATAGCCATGTTTATATATTTGAAGGGATGCCATGTAGAGGAAGGAGAGGGCTTGTTTTCAGCTTCTCCAGAGACCAGGTCAAGGAGCAATGGATTCAAGCTGCAGGAAAAGAGATTCCACCTGAACCTCAGGAAGAACTTCCTGACGGTCAGGGCTGTCCGGCAGTGGAATCTGCTGCCTTGGAGTGTAGTGGAGTCTCCTTCTTTGGAGGTTTTTAAGCAGAGGCTAGATGGCCATCTGTCAAAGGGAGTGCTTTGAGGGTGTTCCTGCATGGCAGGGGGTTGGACTGGATGGCCCCTGGGATCTCTTCCAACTCTACATTTCTATGATTCTATGATTCTATGATTTGGAATTCTCAGCCAGAGAGCTCTTGGGCCTAAGTAAACGACAAACCCCAGAATTCCATAGGAGGTTGAAAGTGGAATAATAGCACTATTACAGTGGAGTGCGGAAAGGCCCTCATTCTCAAAGGTGCTACAAGATCTCTTTGCATACTGATCCAGACCAACATCGCTACGTCTTTGCTTTAGTTATGTGTTTCTGCATGGCAGGGGGTTGCTTAAATGGTCCTTGCAGCCTCTTCCAAGTATATGCAAGATGGATGCTGCCCCCAAATAGGAATGGACCCATTTGTCACTTTTTCCTTCCTCTCCATTTCTCATTTGTAACAATCCTAAATTTGGTTTGTAGAATCATAGTTCAAACACCTTTCCTGCGGGAATCCACCACTACAGCATCCCTGAGAGAGGCCCATCTAACCTTTGTTTTAAAATGTCCAAGGAAAGAGAATCTTCCATCCTTGTGAGAGACTCAGTTTTACAGGTCTTCCTAAGGTTGATTGGAATCTCTTTTCTGGAAATCTGAATCTGTCATTTTAGGTTCTACCTGCTGGAGAAGCAGAAAACAAGTTTGCTCCAGCCTCTATGTGACAAGGCTTCGCATATATAAAGATATCTAAGGAAAACTTCATCTTGAACATTTCCAATTTTTCCAATCTTAGGTTCAATTTACTCCAGACATGGAGATATTCTTTTGAGGCTCACCCATGGTTTTCTTTGTTTTTCTCCTAATATATCTACATTTTTGTCCACAATTTTGTCCGGTATAATTTTTTTTCAAGTCATTTTCCTGAGATAGTGAACATTTGGGAATGTAACTTGATATTAAATAGAGAATGCTGCAGAACTGATGGCCAACAAGTGAAACTGTTTAGGGGCTATAAAAAGGTAGCTCTTAAACACACAGAGACATATTGACCAAATATATTAGGATATTGACCAGCCCCCCCTAAAAAATGAAGTGAAGGGTGAAATATGTCTAATACCAAGGGGAGTTGCAGCTCTTGTTCTGCCTCTCACGCAAATCAGGTAAGGATTTGTTGCACCCTCTTTGTCTCCAGCTATGTTCTAGTGGATTCTTCTTCTTTGGAAGTATTTAAACAGACGCTGGATGTGCATCTTTCAGAAGTACTTTAATTCTGAATTCCTGCATGGTAGGGGGTTGGGTTAGGCAGCCCTTGCACCTCCTTCCAATGCTAAGATTCTGTCTATTTGTGATTTTCACCAATATAGGCATTTTGGAGAGTTCCACTGCCACATGCAGAGAAGGGTTAGTTTCAGTTCACTTATTGGCTTGAAAGTATAAAATTAAGGAAATCTGCATTAAAATATGAACTGAATCAATCCCCTTCCCTTATTCATTGAATCATAGAATCAAAGAGCTGGAAGAGATCCCAAGGGCCGTCTAGTCCAACCCCCTTCTGCCATACAAAAATACATCAACACAGCATTCCTAACAGATGCCCATCCAGTCTCTGTTTAAAAACCTTCAAAGGAGGAGTTTAAAAACCTCCAAAGACTCCACCACATTCCGAGACAGTACATTCCACTGTGGAATGGCTCTTACCATCAGGAAGTTCTTCCCAATGTTTAGGTCAGTGGTTCTCAACCTGTGGGTCCTCAGATGTTCATGGACTTCAGCTCCCAGAAGCCCCAGCCACTATGGTCAATGCTCAGGGCTTCTGGGAGCTGAAGTCCATGAACATCTGGGGACCCACAGGTTGGGAACCACTGGTTTAGGTGAAATCTCTTTTCCTGTAATTTGAATCCATTGCTCCATGTCCTAGTCTCTGGAGCAGCAGAAAACTGGCTTGCTCCATCCTCCACATGACATCCCTTCAAATATTGAAACATGGCTATCATGTCCCCTCTTAACTTTCTCTTCTGCAGACTAAACATCCCCAGCTCCCTAAGCCACTCCTCATAGGACATGATTTCCAGACCCTTCACCATTTTAGTTGCTCTCCTCTGGATGAATTCCCGCTTGTCAATATCCTTCTTGAATTGTGGTGCCCAGAACTGGACACAGTAGTCCACAGTAAAATTTCTGGAACAAGGTGGGCAAATGCACAGAGGTGTGCGCGCGTTAGCCTTCAAGTCACCTATCAACTTATGACAACCTCACAAATTTTACAGGGTTTTCATAGGGAAGGAATACTCAGAGGTGGTTTTGATAGTTCTTTCCTCTGAAATAGAGCCTCCAAACTAGATATTCCTTGGTGGTCTCCCATCCAAAGTACTGACCCTGCTTAGCTTCCTAGGTCAACAGAATCTGGTGCCCTTAGGAAGGGCGGAGGCCAACTTTTTCACTCCATGACCCCCCTGGCACTTGTGTGTTCTGGATGCATTGGAAGTAATGTAACATCACTTCCAGCTGCCATTTTGGACCAATTTTAACTATTTTTACAAACATTTTGGAAGAGTTATTGGGTGGGTGAATTGAGGAGCTTCCAGAGAAAGTTTGGGGTCCAAAAGTGGAGCTAAGGGATTGTACTCCCCCTCCACATTGAGGACATAAGTCAGCTCTCAGGAGGAGCAATAAACTCTCCAAGGCACATGCTTCCACGTGATGTGGGGCTTACACACATGCACACTTTCACGACCACCTCATGGAGTAGGGGTGAGGCAAAGCACAGCCCTCCAGATGCTGTAGGACTGCAACACCCATCAGCCCTAGCCAGCAGAGCTGTCAGTAAGGAATGCTGGGAGGCACTAAGACCAAGAGCATCCAGACCTCTGAGCTCTGCTCATCCCTATTGTATAGTGACTGCAACACCTTTTGTCTTTGTGATGTCTCCATTGCACAGAAGTGCTGGAAGGCCACGGCATCCCTTGTTCTTTTTTTAGCAGACACATTGCATTTCTGCCAAGGTAACTGAGATTTCTTTATTTCTTTTTCTGTTTTAACACTGAAAACTTCTAGGACTTGTCTAAATCAGGCCAATTAAGGGACGTCATGCCATTCTTTTTTGGCAGGGTTCATTGCACAGGCTGTGCCATTCTGTCTGGTTTTTTAGACCCGATGAGCTAGTCCTGGAGAAGAGGAAGACGAGGAGAGATGGAACCAAGGCTGGATTATCAAAGAGGCCACTGGAACAAATGCTCCAGAACCCTGAGTATTTAGGGGTCTCATACTGCTGGCAGCATTGCACACAGATATGGTTCTGTGATGTTCCCAAGAGAGAAATCCTTCTGTGCGCTGTAAATCTCTCTTCTCTTGGATTTGCTGCTCAGCCTGGCTTCATTTCTCAGCTGTGGAGTGAGTGAAGGGTAGGGATGCCAGGTTAGTACCATGCTGGGCCCTGAGATTCCAGGGAGAAAACGTGGCACCAAAGGGTGGCCTCTCCGGTATTGTCATTCAGCAGCAGCCGTTCAGCATCAACCATTAAGCCCAGAGAGAACCAGCATGCTGTGGTGGTTTGAGGGCTGGACTACGACTCTGGAGATCAGCGTTCAATTCCCCGCTCGGCCATCGAAGCCAATGGATGACTCTGGGTGCATCACATACTCTCAGCCCCAGAAAACCCTGTGATAGGGTTGCCTTAGGGTTGCCCTACATTGGAAACGACTCCGAGGTACACAAGAACAACAACGTCATTCAAACAAACAGGCAGGAGGCCCCACAAAGGCTGGCGTCCAATTGGGGACATAAACAAGAATAAGGCCATTTCCGCACTAGACTATTAGAGGGCTATGATTCCACTTTCAACTTCCTATGGCAGTGGTTCTCAACCTGAGGGTCCCCAGATGTTCGTGGGCTTCAGCTCCCAGAAGCCCCAGCCACTATGGTCAATGCTCAGGGCTTCTGGACGCTGAAGTCCACGAACATCTGGGGACCCACAGGTTGAGAACCACTGTCCTATGGAATCCTGGGGTTTGCAGTTCAGAGAGGGGCTGGCCAGACATATTCTGCAAATCATGGCAGAAGTGAAGCTGAGCGGGCAGCATAGAACCACAGAATCCTAGAGCTGGAAGAGAACTCAAGGGTCATCCAGTCCAACCCCATTCTGACATGGAGGAAGACACCATCAAAGCACTCCTGACAGATTGCCATCCAACCTCTCTTCAAAAACCTCCAAAGAAGGAGACTCCATCACACTCCCATGCAGCAATGTATTCTACTGTTGAACTGCTCTTACCATCAGGAAGTTCTTCCTAAGGTTTAGATGGAATCGCTTGTCCTGTAGCTTGACTCTATTGATCCGTATCCTAGTCTTTGGAGCAACAGAAAACAGGCTTATTCCATTCCTCCATATGACATCCCTTCCAATTTTTAAACATGGCTATCATGTTCCCTCTGAACCTTCTCTTCTCCAGGCTAAACATACCCAGCTCCCTTGTATGGTAAAAGACCTGGAAACAATGCTCTATGAGAAATGGTGTAGTGACATTAATACCTTTTGCCACCTTGCTCAGATTTCTCTTGGCCACATGCATCCCTGTTTTCATCTGTGAACTGTTGGAGGGCATGAGAATGTGTTGGACTGCACCTCTCATCATCCCCAGCATGGCCAATACTTTGTCGTCTGGCTTCAAGACACACAAAATGGTCTTGTGGCTCGCTACAGACGTCGGCCTAAGTAACATTTAAACTTTTGGCCTTCATCCAATTTGCTAGTGTTTCCCAGGGTAAACCCATTTCACTGATGGAACTAACCTAACTGACAAAGTGCCTGTAGTTTCAAGGGGTCTACTCTTGTTGACTGTGAGAAATAGCTGAAAAGACTCGTACAACAATTTTGCACAGGATCGGATGAAGCATTAATGTTTATTTAAAAGTACGTTTCTGCAGAAGCGGGTGCTCCCCAGAGAGAAGGACACCCCCACTGTTGTGTACCTCATGTTTTACCCCCTGTCCCCGTCACAGGTTTTCCCTCCCCTGGGATCCCATTGGATCGGACCCCAAAGGTTACAGGCTATCAGGATCGCTGAAGAAGTTACATTTCCCCGTCCCCATATTTACAGCATGAGTGATCGTGCATTTCCTTTGTGTATCCTTAACTCTCATTAGCAGTTTCAAAATGTGATCACCTTAACAGTTTCTAACCACCCCTACTTCTAGACATGGCAACCTTTTTTCTTATGTTCCTTATCAACCAGTTTACTCCTTATAGAGGGCCTTGTCCTGTCTGGTGTGTTGTTATCTGAAACGCACCAGCCACCCTGAAGATCCAAGGTCTTGGAGGCTCCCTTTTGTTCAGCTGCCAATTTTTCTCTCATTGACCTAGCAGTCAGATTTAAGCCCCTGGCATCAGACAGACAAAAACACACATGTGTGTGAAGACATTCCTGACACAAGAATAAGGGGAAATTGCACCAATCGATTTTTTTTATCTGCATGCGCTCAAGATACCCTCCAACTGATCCGACAGGGACACCATTGATTCATCCTCTATCACCCTATTTTTTCGCTGCTTTTGTAACGCTCCCGTTTCTCTCCTCTCCACGCAACTTTCCCTCTTTGTCTTCTACTCACTCCAGTTGCTTTGTCTTTTACTCACTCCAGTTGCAAACTGAGTTCAAAGTGCAAAAGTAGTTTACTCAACTAGGTGAGCGGAAGGGAAAGGACGAGGCTGAATTTTGGTCTTAGTTACAGACACAGTCAAAAGCTGCAGCCTCTCCTAGCTTGTGCGTTCTTCCTCATTCATAACTTTAGATATTCTAGCCACGCTGTGACATTGCTTGGTCACATATGTTCCAGTTTTCATCAGCGAAATGTTGGAGGCGATCCAGAACCACAGCAACCTGAGGCCTACAGTGCCTCTCTCTCACTATACTTTTTTGTAATAACAGGAAAATATTCCACAATGTATATAGGAACAGTGTTGGCCTGCTTGCTCACTCTCACCTTTCAAATCGGTTTCTCCAAACTTGAGCTTGTAAATGCCTTGCCTTAAGACAGAGATCTGATTTCCGTTCCTTCTTGCAAAGAGCCCAGTTTTAATTCTGGACTTTTCTGCACTACGGTGTTATAGTGCTCTTATTCCACTTTCAACATCCTATGGAATCCCGGGGTTTGTAGTTTTGGGAGGAGTATTTAGAATTCTCAGCCAGAGAGCTCTTTGGCCTCAGTAAACTTACAAGCCCCAGAATTCCATAGGATGTTGATAGTGGAATAATAGCACTATAACAGTGCAGTGCGGAAAGGCTCTCTGTGTCCGCAACATTCATTCACAACAGCCCCTAGAAGCAACTGGATTCATATAGCACTTTAACACTGAAGATTCAGTTAATCTCTCAGGTGAGCTGGTCCTGCTCCAAGTCTAGCCCTGCTAATGCAACCACCTGTGTCTCTACCTAGACTCACTGGGGCTTGCAAACACATTCTCACACTTAACTGTCTCTTTGCATTTCTTGTGACTGTTACAAGACATCTCCTGTTGTTCAGCCTGTGAGTACAAGCCTCCTTATGAGCGGCTTTGGGAGGAAATCTTGGAACGGAAGGAGGGCTGTTTTGGGAAAAGTGTAGAATTCATCTAAAGATTGCTCCTTCTATAATGCTGATTGTTTGGCTTTTTTTGTGGTTGCGTGCCTTCAAATCATTTCTGACTATTGCAAACCTATCATGAGGTTCTCTTGGCAAGCTTTGTCCAGAGGGGGCTTGTCTTTGCCTTTCTCTGAGGCTGAGAGAGTGTGACTTTCCCAAAGTCACCCGGGGCGTGTCCGTGGCTGACCAGGACTCGAAACGTGGTCTCCAGAGTTGTCATCTGATGCTCAAACCAATACACTGTGCTGGCTGTCTATAGATAAGTTTTTGAGTTCATTTATTGCATGCAAGTTTCATCTTGCATTTTATTGTTAGCTGCTCAGAGCATTGCTTTGCATTGGAAAGGTGGGGTCTTAAAGAAATATCTTTCATGGTTGTTGTCTGTGTGTGCGTGCACATATGTATGTATAGGAGAGGTGGGGATAGTTTGGCTTTCCAAATGTTGCTAGAATGTCACTATGTGAATTGCTTACCAATGGCTATCCTAAGCCAGCTGGAAGTTGCAGTCCAAAAACGCAGAATCATAAAGCTTGAAGGAACTGCAAGGCTTATCTCCTTCAGTGCAGGAATCGACAAGAAAAGCTCTCCCAAAAGATGGCCATTCAAAATTTGGAAGGCCAATGTTTCCCCACCCTTGTAGCAGTTTTCCAACCGTGCACTTTTCCAACATGGTCCGGCGCATAGTAAAATTACATGTGCAATCCCTTCCCACATTAAAGCATGGCATGTGGAGATGCTCCCTTGTATGATAGGCACCACTTGAGTGTCTTCTTTCCTGCTCCTCAGCCTTTAAAGCATGGAGGAGAAAGGCAGAGTGTTTGGCGACTCTCCCACGTTCTCCTCCACTACATTGCACTCTGGCGAAAAAATGAAGCCCGATCCAGAGCAGACAAAGAGTGAGAACACCCTCTTGTCTGGACAAAGTAAGACGTTAGCATTCCAAAAGTCGGCAGATTTATTTTGAAAAACGTCAGAACGGATCAAAAGGTTCTGGACAAGCAGTGAGCGGCCAAAAAATGAACTCAAGCGAAGGGCCTACTGGATGGGCCAGGGAGGAGCATTTCTGTTGTTGTTGCAGCTTTTGGTTAGCAAAATGGCAGCCTGGTGGGGTGGAAAGTAGTAAAAGCAAGGGCATAATAAAGTCATTGCATTGCTGCAATAAACAAGTCTCTTAATGGGATGATTTAAGTGGCTTATCTATATAGTTTGCATTTGGTTTTGTCTGCTGTTGGTTTCTCCATGTCCCAGAGGGGGACTGTTTATAATTTTTGGCTGGAGGGATTTTGGACATGTACAGTTTTGGGCTTCAACTTTTTAAAATGTTGGGGTTTGTTGCGGTAAATATCCTAGGATGTTTCACTGGCAGATAGTGTGTGTGTTTGTATAAACACTTATTTGTGTCTGTTTGTAAATTCTGCAATCGCATTGCGAAGTCATGATTTGGTAGAAACGGTCTATGCTGCAATGTGGTGAGGTGTAATTCACTAGCACTGAAAGCCAATACAGGGCTTGGGAAAGTTACTTTGTGGCCTGCAAATTCCAGAATCTCTTATTCTGGCTGAGTTTTGGAGTTTTCTGCAATCCAGAAAAGGTAGTTTGTTCACACTGTGATCCAATGACTTCAGTGGGATTGACTCTAAAAGAGCTGTGCGCCCAACATGTTTGTGTTTTTGCATTTTTAATTTTTGGGGGGGTTCTTTGGTAAATATCCCGGGATGCTTTGTTGGTGTGCATATGCATATAAATACCTCTCTGTGTGTTTCTAAATTCTGTTCATGGGGTGCAAGTGCACTGAGAACTCATGATTCAGTAGAAAATGTTTATGCTATAATGGTAATGTGCTGTGAATTACTAGCTGTGCAGTCAAACACACAATTTGGAAATGTTACTTTATTTTTCTGTTGCAACTCCAGAATCTTGAACCCTGGGAGATTCAAGAAGCTGCCCCTCCCAAAAGGCAAGTTTAGATCTTGTGCATATCTACCTAGAAGTAAGTCCCAGGTCATTTCCGCACTAGACTGTTATACTGCTATTATTCCACTTTCAACATCCTGTGGAATCCTGGGGTTTGCAGTTTAGGGAGGGGCCTTGAGACCCCTCCCTAAACTGCAAACCCCAGGGTTCCATAGGATGTTGAAAGTGGAATAATAGCACTATAACTGCCTAGTGTGGAAATGGCCCCAATTATGTCAACGAAGACTGATTGACTTCGTTTCTACTGCAGGGATGGGATTTGTGTGACAGCCCTTTTGTGGGGTCCAGTGTGTAGCTCTTGGGATATCACTGCACCTCAAAAAACCATAGCCCTCTGCAAATCTTTCCTAACTCCCAACTTTTTTTGGTTAAAAACAGTAAAATTTAACAAGTTTGGCTAAATAACGCTGTCCCCATAAAACAGTTTGGTTGTTCTTGTGTGCCTTCAAGTCATTTCTGACCTAAGGGGTTTTTTTGGCAGAAATTTTTGAGAGGAGGTTTGCCCTCACCTTCCTCTGAGGCTGAGAGAGTGTGACTTGCCCAAAGTCGCCCAGTGCGTTTCCTTGGCTCAGTGGGGATTCTAATCCTGGTCTTCCAGTGTCCTAGACCAACACTCAAACCATGCTGGCTCTCAAAACATTTTTGTAAAAATCCCGATGCTATGAAAATATCACTTCTGCTCACCCAAAATGACAACGGTGATAGGATATAGCTAATCTGGAGGAGTCCAAGGTGACACAGGGGCCCTCCACGCTCTGGACCGTGACCACTGCCGGTGAAGCTGTAGTGACCACGGGTAAACCACTTTGAAATAACTCCCATGAAATAACTCTACTTTATCATATAAACGAAGAGATAACATGGGTAGGAAATTGTAGGGGAAGAAAGAAAGAAGATAAGAAAGAAACTAGATTTTTGATCTAGTATGATGATATGAATGCAGGTATAAATGTAAAATATGGGAAAGACACAGAAGAAAGAAAAGATCTTACGTTTAGCTAGATATATCAAAATTAGCTAAAGGAAGTTAGAAAATGCGGCAAAATAATGTTTTGTTTTGTTTTGTTTTGTTTTTGGCTATAACTCTGTCCAATTATATCTGGTGTCGGAAAGGTATAGACTTTATAAGTGATAGGTGTTATATGTATTTTAGATATTAAAATATTATATCAGTTGCGATATTTAATGCAAGATATAGTATAATATGTCTTGAGTCGATTGTGGTGTTATTTGTCTGTCTGTTTTTGTTTTTTTTTCTTGTTGTCCTAAATGTATGTAAATGCCAATAAAGATCAATTAAAAAAAAAAAAGAAATAACTCCCATGTACTGAACTCTCCCGGAAGCTATGGTCAAACCATAAACTGCTGTGTGGGATCATAATACTGTATTGGCCTGCTTTGCAAGGCTGTTGTAGAGTCCCTCAACGTGGTGAAATGGCATGCTTTGTAAAAAGCTTGTACACATCCTCCAACATTTCACAGATGAAAACCGGGACCACCCATGGCTCAGCAAATCAAAGGGCCTTTCCGCATCACACTGTTATAGTGCTATTATTCCACTTTAAACCTCCTATGGAATCCTGGGGTTTGCAGTTTAGGGAGGGGCATTGAGAATTCTCAGCCAGAGAGCTCTTGGGCCTCAGGAAACTACAAACCCCAGAATAATTCCACAGGATGTTGAAAGTGGAATAACAACGCTACGATAGTGTAGTGTGGAAATGCCCATAGGGTGTAAGGATGGTAAAATGGGCAGTATTAATGAGGAAGAAAAAGCAAACTTGAACAGGTTGCAGCACCGTGCTTTTGCCGGAGCCGACAGGGAATGGCAACATTCTGCCCATTCCCCTCTTTTCTTCCAAATTTTGTTAAACGAGTGCAAGCTATTTAGGAACTTTGTGCTCTGTTTGAAGCAAAAGATGTAAGCTGAAGACATAGGGAGAAGATGGGGGGCTATTTTAAAAGCAGCTGGAAAAGTGGAATGCGAGAAGATTAACCTGGACTGTCCCTGCCAAAAGGGAACAAGTAGAAGTTTTGCTTACGGTACATTCTTTGTGTCTCTGCTGAAATCTAGAAATCCAGTTGCATATACCCACTTGGTCTCTAAATCCTCTCAAAGGTTTCCTTGCCTGTCCTGTTACATATCTGTCACTCTCTCGACCAGTTCTTTGCTCCTGGTTTCCTACTGATATTTCCTCTACAGACTGTGACAACTTGACCTTCTTCTAGCATTAAACTATGCGTCATAGCCATTTATTAGGCACAGATAGATGCAGATTTCTACATCTCAACAAGAGGTAGGTCTGCCTGATATTCATGTAGCTATTCAAGTGCACAGAAGCCTTCACAGAAAAAAAGGTGGCAACCTAAGGGCCTGGGTGTGTACAGTGATGACTTCAGGCTCGGAGGAATCATGGAATGAAAAGATGGGAAAAATAATTTCCTCCTCAGAGTCCCCAGAGCCTGTAGTCATCATTTTACTCATCCAGGTCATTGAGTTGCCACCTTTTTTCCTGTGAAGGCTCCTGTGCACAAATCGTAAAAATGAATTGATAGCATTAATAAGAGATATCTTCAAGAAGACCTTTAAGCAGAATACAAGACCACCAGCTTGCATTACTTTATGAACACAGTATGTTTACTTTCATGTTTTATTCAGAAATGAGTTCTGGGCAGTTGAAGAAGAGATACTCCTAAGTGATTCTGCATAAGATTATAGAATGAATTATAATTTGGTTGCACTGTTTTGCATATATTCTTGAAAGTCACTCCTGCCTTACTCAGTGAAATCCTTATACACCTGGGATTGTAGTGAATATTAAGACTCTTGCTGAAACTAACGATGATGGGTACAGAAGTGAAATTGGTGCCCGTCCCTTTGATATAAGCTCTCCAAAACATGTATTTAAGGACAGCAGACAAATATTTCATACCCTTCTGCATGTCACAGATGAAAGCTGGGACACAAGTAGTGTGAGAGTGAAGGCAAGATGACAGAAATGATGATTAATGAGGAAGAACACACAAACCAGGGAGCTGGGGATGTGTAGCCTGGAGAAGAAAAGGGTAAGAGGTGACAGGATAGCCATGTTTAACGATTTGAAGAGATATGGAGGATGGAGCAAGCTTGTTTTCTGCTGCTTCAGAGACTAGGACGTGGAGCAATGGTTTCAGACTTCAGGAAAAAGAAGTCTATATTTGTACTTTGAACTCAATTTGCAGCAACTGATGTTAAGGGCAAAGGGAGGAGGAAGGGGAAACTGTGGTATTGTAATAGCTGATGAAAAAAATGGGACAGCACACATTTAATCTGGACGGTTATTGCCAAATGGGGATGATTATAAGGTATGATGGTCGAAGGAGATGAGGAAATGAAGAATGGTATTGTCTAGAATACATGTGAATTACTTTTTGTTAGTGAGAGTAATGACTGTGCATAAATATTTCTCCATCTTTAAAAAGGAAGTTGATTGCTACTGTCACCATTCTCCCAGTAGATTGTTGTTATTTGATCTTCTCAGCAACCCTGCAAGGTAGGCTAGAGCGAGATAGTACACTTCTAGATTCAGTTCTGGGTTCAGGACCAGAGTCTATGGCTTGCATTGTTTATAACTTACAGTTACCGTTGTCTCTGTAATGAGGCTTTTTAACAGCACAAACTCTGGGATATTGTGAAGTGCTCAGTTTTATCCCTTGAGAAACTACCTGCCCCAAACGGCTCTTTCCTATATCGTAGGAGAAGTCAGAAAATGTGTTTAATGAGGAATTTTTGCCACCTCAGCTGGGGGTGGATGGGAGACAGATGATGAAAGGCAAGAAACGAACCAAATTAGCTCAAACGGTGGAAAATTCCACCGATTATTTTAAATGAATGTAGTTTTTTTTTTAATATTTTAAATAGCCCTTCGCATACGTGGGCAGTTTTCCAGTTTTCTGGATGAAAATGCTGCATCCAATTATTCAATTTGTCGTAAATAACAGATAGTTATTGTTGGCAAACTTTTCAGGGCTGGCTTTCCTAAAACACCTTGAAGGAAAACAACCCAGAACCTTGTAGCACCTGAAAGACTCACTTATTTCACCCCAAATTTTAATAGCGGCTAATATTTTTTAAAGGAAAACAACCCTCTCCCAATTCCAGCAGGCTAAGAGAAAAAACAACGAAGGATCTCAAGCCCTTGCGTAAGGGC
Source organism: Iguana delicatissima (assembly GCA_948472985.1). Taxonomy (NCBI): domain Eukaryota; kingdom Metazoa; phylum Chordata; class Lepidosauria; order Squamata; family Iguanidae; genus Iguana; species Iguana delicatissima. The sequence goes on along the minus strand of CAOKZL010000281.1, from coordinate 22,707 downwards.
AAAAAAAAAAATTAAATTATTTGCTCTAGAAGGCTTTCTAAGAAACTAACAAACCATTTCTAATAAGTCGTGGAAGAAGAAGAGGAATTATTCTAGCAGAATAGCACAATTGCATCTCTAATCTTTCTAATGAGTTACCACTTGGCTCTACTCAGAATGGGCTGCGCGTATTCTTTTTTTTTCTCCAGAAAGTCAGTGCTTAAAAGCCCGTCCATTGCTCAGGAAGCTTTTTCTTTGTTAAGGGTTATTTCATGGAATGAGAGCCAGTGTGATGTTGTGATTTGAGTGTTGGACTGCAGTCCTAGAGATCAGAGTTCAATTGTCCGTGGACATGTCACACACTCTCAGCCCCAGAAAATGCCATGATAGGTTTGCCTTGGGGTCACCATAAGTCAGAAATGACTTCAAGGCACAGAATCACAACATACGGTAGATGGAGCAAGCTTGTTTTCTGCTGCTCCAGAGACTAGGACACGGAGCAATGGCTTCAAACTACAGGTTTGTGAATAATGGATTAAGAAGCAATAAAGATACACATAAAAATAAGCTGTATACAAAGATTTTGAAGGAAACTTAATAGATAGTGAAGCAACACGCAATTCTGTAAGAAGATAATAGGAAGGATTGCAAACCTTGGAATAGTTTAGGGCAGAGCTGTCCAAGCTTTCCGTGTTGGTGACACACTTTTTAGACATGCATCGTTTTGCGACACAGTAATTCAGTTTTTCTAGCAAGCCAGAGGTTATACTAACCTCTTATAAGAGATACAGACAAATACATAAATTGTGATAACAAAATGTATGGGGACACAATGTATCTCGTGAAAACCTTTCATATATTTTTAAAAATATATTTTAAAAATATATTTTTAAAAATATATGATTTATAAATAATGACACATATTTCCAAGATTTTAGGCGACACACTTACTCTTCAGGTGACACACTAACATGTCACGGCATCCCATTTGGAAAGCCCTGGTTTAGAGAATGAGAATGAATATTTTGAAACAGAATGAGGCAGTATTTTTCTTAATTTATTTTTATTAAAGTCATAACAAACAATATTTACAAATAATCATTCTTTCTTTTTATAAATATATAAGAAGCAGAAAGCAAAGAAATATATACAATCAAATTTACATACCTATATACTTATAAATTTATATACCTATCCAACATCTAATTCTATTTCTATTTCTTCTTCTTCTATTGATCTTCTATCTTAATCTACATAAATGGATAGATAAATAGATCATTTCCCTTTTTATGTGACTTGCCATATAATTTTGAAAATATATTTTTCAATTCCCTTTCCCGTATCTTTGCTTGCTTTCATTCTTTTCATGTTTCTTTCTGAATCGCCCATTTTCTTTGTATGTATTCTTTAATAGGTTTCAATTCTTCCCTATTTTTCCCTCTTGTTTCACCCTTAAGTGCCATTGTCAAATCATCCGTCATTAAAATTTCTGATAGTTTAACATCCCATTCCTCGATATCAGGTATATGATATCAGAATGAGGCAGTATTAATCAAATTGCATACCTGTAATAAGTTTACATGAATTTTTTGTGCTCCTTTTTGATGCTGATAACTCAGTGGTATAGTACTGACTTTCATACTCTGTATTATAAGGTAATGAATATTTTTAATGTATCGCTGTGTTTTTTTTTAATAAAAATAATTTTAAAAACTGAAACAAATGACAGATATGCCTTAGAGTCATCCTAAGTTGGAAATGACTTGAAGGCACACAACAACAGCATCAGTTTCATAGAAGGGAATCATAGAGTTGGTATGGGCCTCATGGGCAAGATCTCCGGCTAAGACATCTCCAGCAGATAGTGGTCCAGCCTCATTTTGAACACATTCAGAGGAGACCTCATCACTTCTCTAGGCAAATAGGTTTTATTGCCAAACTGCTCTCACTATCAAGAAGTTCCTCCTAAGGTTCAATTGAAATCTACTCTTTTGTAACTTAAAACCATTCTACCTGGTCCTACCTTCTGGGGCAGCAGAGAACAAGTCTGCACCCTCCTCTTTGTGGCAATCCTGAAGGTATTTAAAGCATAGAATCATGCTACTCTTCTGTGATAGATGATGGCTCTAAGGTCAATGAGCAATTGATTGTGCCAGAAACAAAGCCAATGGAAGACTAAACTATCTTGGAAACACCCCCGTCAGCTGAAAGACAAGCTGAGACGGAGTTGTTGCAACCGGTGCCAGTGGGAGAGAGGACCAGCAATGATTTAGAGGAATTAGATCCACCTTTGCCCCCTAGCCTTCAACCACGGAGGAGACAAAAACGAGCAGCTCAGGGAGAAGCTGTTTTGGTGAGACTGAGAAAACAGAACAATGATGCGTAACACCTGTTTTGGTCAGCTATATAAGTCTGTCGGCGTGGCTTGCTGTTTGCTTGTAGCAGTCGCTGCTCCAACTCCCACGACCCTTCTGTTCCGTCTCTCTTGACCCTTTTTGGGTGGACCTTCGGCGTTCTGGACTTTTTGGAATTGACCTTGACTTTGGCTCATCTCAGTGTTTCTACTTGATTGTTTGCATTGGACACCCTCTACTGCCTCCTCCTCTTGGGCAAGTACTATCGGCTTCCTTCCCTTGCTGGGAGAAAGGCAGGGACAGGGAGTTGAACGCTGACACCCTCAGTCTTCCCTTCGCCAAGCTGAACATACCCAGCTCCTCAATCTTTCCTCATACGATTTGTTCCCCATGCCTCCTACTGTCCTTGTTGCCCTTCTCTGAATGTGCTCCAACTTATCTGTATCCTTCTTAAAAGGAGGCACCCAGAACTGAACACAGTACTCTAGATGAAACCTGACCAGGGCAGAATATGGGGGGACTGTTACTTCCCTCAGCTTGGAAACTATACTTCTTCTAATGCTGGTTAAAATGACATTCAGTTTTTTTGCTGCAGAATCTGTGATTCTGCCATCACGCTGCTGGCTCATGTCCAGCTTACAATCAACACTCTGTAATGACATTGTACCGTAAATTGCAGTGTTACAGCTTTGTTGTGTGCCTTCAAGTCATTTCCAACCTATGGTAATCCTAAGGTGACCCTATCATGGGTTTTTTCTGGGGCTGAGAGTATGTGACACATCCCAGGTCACCCAGTCGGTTTCCATGGCCCAGCAGAAAATCAAAACCTGGTCTCCAGGTTCGCAGTTAATGCTCAAACACTACACCATGCAATTTCTAGGCGAGCCTCAATTTGCTTTTTCCTTGTCCAACAACCACAGTCTGGTCTGGCTTGGATGGTTTGCTAACTTTGCTGTAGACATCCAGGCTTGTAGTTGTAGTTGAGGGCTCAAATTACTACACCACACTGGTTCTCTGCATACCATCTAAACATTTCATAGGTGAAAATGGGACCCAAGTTAGGAGAGGGTTTGCTCTAGGCTACTGGGAAGGGCAAGACCCTGCCCCTCTTCGCCTCTCCCTACTGCTTATTTAATTTAATCTAAGCTGCTTTTGCACTTTGAACTCAGTTTTGAGCAACTGAAGTAAGCTGAGAGCAAAGGGGGAAAGTGGGGGGAGGAGAGAGAAACTAGGACCTTTTAAAAGCAGCTGGAAAACTGGGGAGGCAGAGGATTAATCAGATCTGTTCCTGCCAAATTGGGAAAGTTGGATGGTACGTGATTAACACTTCTGCAAGATCTCCTAACATTTTTTGTTTTAAAGCAAAGCTGCATGTTTTAAAGTGTTGCTCGTTTGTTCTGCAACCACACAACTGAATATATTGATGGTCCAGCAGAGTAGGGGAGGGTAATGCCAGTTTTCTTGTGTCCTCAATACACTGATGCGACCCGAGAGGTTTATGGGCGTGTAAATATTGGCCCCTCTGCATGCTTGCCCATCCGTACACCAGAGTCAAGTTGGCTCTCGAAATCGCTGCCTGGAATAATTGGGTGTTACGAACCCCTTGAGCTACTGTTTTAAAAAATTAATATCCGTCTCAAGTTGTTCACCATCCCTGCAAGCATTTTTTAGAATTGCTTTTGATCTTGCCCAAGGTTTATGAAGTGAATATTACGAGCTCTGTAAACACTTGTTTTAATATGTGCTTTTGCTGCTTAATGGAAGACGCTTCTGGACAAGCAACAGCACTGTGGGTGAGATCTGAATTTCTTGCTGATATGTTGCCTTAAAAACATGATGCTTCCTCCTATATAATGTCCTTAAATGACAAGAAAATGAGCGATTAAGGCCTCGTGCCATCTGGATACGATGGCAACAGAGAGACTGTTTGAAAGTAAAGATGTCTCCTGTGTCTCGTGTCTAGCCTGCAGCTGGTGTCATCGTTACTACCTTGCTGCTCTTAGTTGTAATTAAATACTGTCTGAGCAATTGCTGTGTAAACTGAGAGCAGCTTTTGGATCAGTGGGCGATCTCCATTTCATGAATGTTTTTTCTCCTTGTCACTAGAACATTGGATAGTTGTTCACGTGCCCTCTCGGATGCGTTGCGGTCACCGTTCCCATTATCCGCTGATAACCACAGTGATGGATGGGGATGATGAGAGTTGTGGTGCCTGGGAGGTGCTTGGTTGGGGAAAATGACAGGGTGAAAAATCCTCTTTAGTGAAGGATGAACAAAGTCCTGTGTTCCTGAACATTTCCATACTTCTTTAACAGAAAAAAAAATAAAAATGGAAAGGTTAGGGATAGGTTCCTACTACAAAAAAGAAGAGCAGTTCAACATGTTTCAGCAAACTTCTAATTCAAAAATAACAATATGCACATGTGAAATGAAACAAGCAAGTCAAGTAAACCTTAGATAACTAAGGCCATTTCCGCACTAGACAGTTATGGCGCTATGATTCCACTTTCAACATCCTATGGAATCCTGGGGTTTGCAGTTCTGCAAACCCCAGGATTCCATAGAAAGTTGAAAGTGGAATCATAGCGCTACAACGCTCTAGTGCGGAAATGGCCTAAGCAGTACTACTTTTTTAAATGCTTCTACAGACTGCTTGAAAACATCTTCCGGAATGCATCCAGGCATGGTTCTTTTGAAATGATACACATTTTGGCGGCTGTGTTATCCCAAAAGGTGGGTGACTCAGGGGTCTACCCTTGAGAAAGGTGTTGAATTACAGCTCAGAAAGGAGGCCTGTGAGAAGAGGGTTAACTAGGGGGCCTTTTCACCTGTGTATACCGGTAGTAACTGCAAGATCCCATTTGGAGGTTCAAAAGAATGTTTTGTTGGGGGAAATTCCCAAATACATGCAAGACATCAAGCAGTCTCATGAAGCATACAAGGCTAGCAGAGGGAAAGGAGAGAAAGGTTGGATAGTGGGAAAGTTTCAGGTAAAGGAGGTGAAAATTACCGTTCGTGAAGCAGGGGCTCAAGACGAAACGTGGCTCAGACTGGAGGTCTAAGGGCAGTTCCATGGACAGGAATTTGGGGGCCCTCACGCAGCATAACACGCCAACATGCGTCCAAAATACTGGACAAATTACCCAGGCTGGAGCTAGGGTTTAAGTACCCTGTTTCCTGCCCTAGGGAGAAGATGCTAATTCCTCTCTGGCAGAGTGACCAAAGGGGTCTAGAATGGCATGGGAGTCGCTGAGGGAGGGACAACCTGGGTGCACCCACACCGTGCCCACTCCTGGATTGGCAATGACAAGATGCGCTATCAATGAAATGATATACAGCCGTCCCTCCACATTCGCTAGAGTTAGGGGCACAGGTCCTCTGGGAAAGTGAGAAAAAAACATGAATAACTGTAGGCTCTCACAAACCATATTTAACACACACAAAAAGGTATGATCACCCTATTCAACCCACTGTGGATTCCTTTGAGGCGTCAGGGTTCCTTCACAAGGCAGAAGTGGGGGGCTGGTGGGACTTCCTGCCACCTCCACGGCTGCCCTGCAGCATTTTTAATAGGGACTTACAAACCTCGTTCACAATTTTGCAGTCTCATGAGTCTTGCAGTTGCTATTAAAAATGACAGAGGGAGGCGGCAGAGGGACAGCAAATAATCCATGAATAATCAAATCCGCAAAAGTGAAACCCGGAAATGTGGAGGGCTGACTGTAGAGCTGATTTGCAAAGCTTAGGGACATTCCAGCAGCTGGTTAGCAACGATATCATGCAATAACACAGGTCCTGGACAGGGAACAACCCATTGCTGTGGTGGGATGACAGCTCCGTGCCGTCAGGGCCTTAGTCTTAAAGGAGCTGCTAGGTTCCATGCTCCCCCTTTTTCTTTTATATGGGGGGAGAGCATTATCTCTGCACAGAGGCAATGTGAGCAAATTTAGGGAAAAGCAGGAGCAGTGAAGCCCTTGGAGCCTTTGTCTCACACTGGAAATATCCCTCCCAAGATTTGGGGAATCATTGCTGGACAGCTTTGAAGGTTTGAACTAGTTTTGTTTTGACCCAAATCCTGCCAAATGCAAGATTCCCCACCCCCCACCCCGGCATCTCTATTTCTCTTGCAGTAGCTAGTCTGGAGATCATTGTATCCAATATATCCCATATAATCTTCTTTTTCTTCCTCTTTTCTGAAAACTGACAACTTCTTTCTATTCTTGATGCCATTTTAGGCTTAATTGGGGGAAGAGGAGAAAATCCCCTCCATGACACATTTGCGTACACCGCTGCAAAGCTGGGAAAAGTTTTGCTTGTGAAAGTTTGCCAATAGACGGATGTGAGTGCAATTGGATTGGGCAGGTGGAATCCTCTTATCTCAAGCCTTTTGAATTCTCTCGGAACTCTTCCTGGTACACTTGCCTAAGCAGGACCTTCCAGAGTGGTTTAAAATCTCCAAACAAAATTAGAAAACAACACTAACCCTGGATGTTGTATTTCTTTTCACCCTCCAAACCCTTAGGCTTCTGCTGGGAAGACTAAGGCCCTTTCTGCATCGGGCTATTAAAACGGTGCAAAGCGACCTCCGACGGAGGTCTTCTGCACCGTAGAGTGGACTGGGGCGGACTACTTTTTGTAGTTCTGCACCTCAGTCCGGTTCAGAGCGACTGGAACTGGTCGCGCAGTGTGCTTTTTAAAAACCTCTTTTTAGAGGTTTTTAAAAAGCACAGAGCGCGCAACTCCATGTTGCTCCGTCCCCGCGCTCCACTGCAGATTTGCAGGTGCGCACAACCGCAGGCGCGCCAGGGGTGGGCTTTAGGCTGGCGAGTTTCTCCGGTTGGTGGAACTGGAAGCCGCCATTTTGGACGCTGGAGCAGTGTGGAGCAACGATCTTGCACTGCTCCTCGTCCCGACGGACTCGCCTGGACGCTGAAGAAGTCCGGTGAGTAGCATTTTTTCACGGTTCCTTTCCCATGTGCGGAAAGGGCCTATGTAAAAATATATTCAGAGGACCAAATATATTATATATTCAGAGGACCAAAGACAGTGTACAAGGAGGGGGTTCTTCTCTTCATGTGGTATACTTAGATACCCTCCAAATTTCACAGGTGAAAACCAGGGTCAAGCAACATCAGAATACAGTCAAAATGGCAAGAGTTATAATGAGGAAGAACACACAAGTTAGGAGAGGGTGTGGAAGTTTGCTTTGGCCTGAACCTACTGGGAAGCACAAGATCCAACTCTTCTTTTGCCCTCTGCAGTGTTGAGTGCAAGCTGCTTTTGCCTCTTGAATTCAGTTCGTGGCGACTGAAGTAAGCAGAGGACAAAGCAGGAAAGTGAGGGGAGGAGGAAGGAAACTGGGACGTTGAAAAACATCTGAAAAAGCTGCACAGCAAAGGATTAATCAGGACTTCCCCTGCCAAACTAGAACAATTGCAGGGTAGGTACTTACTAATGTCTGTGGTCTGACTGAGGCTCAGGTTTTGTTGGGTGCTCTTGTCGAGCATGACTGAAATACTAGTCCACTCTTGTTTCCCAGGTAGAGCCCTGGAGCTGAAATTGGGCCCTGAATCAGGTTGGGAAGGAGTCACACACACTCTCACATATAGTTACTCTTGGCCAAGAGGGAACATCTTGTCAGCCCCTGCTGTGAGTTTGGCTGCAGGCAGTGCTCTGAGGAAGATGAACAAAGCTTTATTGAAATATCAGGATTTTTACAGAGCTTCCAAAGAGAGAGAAAATGCGCATGGGGTTGCTTGACATAAACAAGACAGAGAACTGATCATTCTAGCATTTTAACATAGGCATCATTCTTTCTGTGAACAAACGCGTGTTGTCAGTCAGTTATCGTACTGGCTTTTGACACAGTTCTTGCAAGAAGACGGAATGCTTTGTTTAGCATAGCTTAGGAAAGCAGAAACAAAACACTAAATGCTCAGAAATTTTTTACCCCTGACAGTATTACTGTGCTGGCCTAGGTGTGACATAGCTGCGGGAGAAAAATGGCTATGGTCAATGTCATGGAAGCAGAGGTGTATCTAGGGTGGGGCAAATAGGGCACATGCCCTGGGTGCCAGTGCTGGGAGGCTCAAAAAAAGCCATGCATGTACAGGTGGAATAGGGGCAAGATGCTTGCCCTAGGCGCTGTTTACGCTAGATATGCCACTGCGTTGACTGCCGAGTAACTTGGAAGTCTCTCATTTGTAGAGTCACCATAAGTCAAAGTTGACTTGATGGCAATTAACAACAAAATTAAATCACCTGTATTTGCTGGCATACAAGACGCACCTGTGTATAAGACACACCCCATTTATACACTGGCAAATACTATTTGCTGACATATAAGACATACCAGCGTATAAGATGCGCACCATTTTCAAACAATATTTTTTGGGGGGAAAAGTGAGACTTATATGCCAGCAAATACAGTATCTATAGAATTAAGAACAATTTTCAACGCATCCATTCAAAAGGCAAGAGTCCTATCTACGATTTGGCTGTAAGCTTTGTGGTTTCCATGAATGCTTCACGACAGCAAGCGAGTTGCTAGCTTGAGTTTCTACATTGCTTTAGTTCTGTATTTTGGGTGTCACATTTGGTAAGCATTCACGTGTCAACTCAGAATTCCTTCTTCTTTCAATGATCCTTTTCTAATCTTGTACCAAATCTCCAGTCTGTCTATTTGATCACTGTTTTTTCCTATAGGCTTACTACTTCCTGTTAAGTCTTGGACTTTGAACACGGGACTATTGTGAAAAGAGACCATTGAATAGGTGTGTTTTTCTCTGTATATAATGGCTTTGCAGCTTAAGAACCCAAAGTTTCCATTATTACTGCACAATAAGGTATTTGCCGAGACTTGCCGTGACCTTTGGTTTAAACAGATATGTTGACTGTTAAACGTGCCAGGATTACTTTTGATTAATACCGCAGCTCTTTAAAATTAAAGTTCTTCTTTCTGTGTGAAGAGAGAAGCAGACCTTCTGTGTGATACTCACCAGTTATTAATGTTCTCACGTGCTGCTTATGTTGGTACAGGGATATATTTTGAACTTGGGAATAATGTATTCAAAATAACCCTTTTAGTCTTAATTTGTTAAAAGAATGTTGTCAGTGGATTATTTCAATCATTAAACATCAATGACGTCAATTTTTTAAAAATAATGATTTAACTTTGACACAATAGTGCCTGTGCTAATGTTTCCAAGTCTTGTGTGAACAGTAAAGAGGTTGTGCTTGTGTGTATTTCCAAGTTGTCCTGATATTTGGTGACTTGAAAGTCAACCTATCATGGGGTTTTCCTGGCGAGATTTGTCCAAAGGGGATTTGCCTTTACCTGCCTCTGAGGCTGAGAAAGTGTGGCATGCCCAGTGAATTTCCATAGCTGAATGAAGCTTTGAACCCTGTTCTCCCAGACTTCTAACCCAACACTCTGACCATTACATCGCACTGGCTCTCTTTAAGATTACGAGACCCATTAAGTCGTAGAATCTTAGAGCTGGTTAAAGACACATGGGCCATCCAGTCTAACCCCCCCCCCGTACAATGAAAGCACTCTTGGGAGCATTGCCAGCCAACCTCTGTTTATTGTCCAAGGCAACATATTCCCATGTCAAACAGTTTTTAACATCAAAAAGTCCCTCCTAACGTTTAGGGGGAATTGGAATCCTTTTCTTGCAAGTTTGTGAGAAAGATCTTGTAGCATGGGTTGAGAACTGTTAGCCCTCCAGATATTTGCTCGACTGCAACATCCAGCATGCCTCACTATTGGGCCTTATCATGCTACACTGTTATGGCACTATTATTCCACTTTAACTGCCATGGCAATACCGCATGGAATAATGGGATTTGCAGTTTAGGGAGAGGCATTTAGAATTCTCAGCCAGAGAGCTCCAGTGCCTCACCAAACTACAAACTCCAGAATTCCACAGGGCGTAGCCAGGGCAGTTAAAGTGAAATAGCAGCGCTGTAGCAGTGTAGTGTGATAAAGCCCATTGCTTGTGCTGGCTAGGGATGCTAGGAGTTGTAGTCCAGAAACACCTAGAAGATTGCATGAGTCTGACTCCTGTTGTTGTTGTTGCTGATGGTAGCTTGCAGCTTGGTCTTTACTAGAGATGGGCCAACGGAATCCTCGAATCCTAGGTAAGGATTCGAGATTCCCGAATCTGAATCCCTGTGCCAAAATAGGGAAACCGAATCTTTCAAATCTGCCAGCTAAATAGATTGTTGGAGACTGGGACGCTTGAAAACCAGGGAGACTGGGATCCTGAAAACTAGGGAGACCGGGACACCTGAAAACCTGGGAGACCACACATACAAGGGAAGATAGTAAGTAGGTGAGGTTTTCCCTTGGAGTAATAATGGCCTTTGCTAACAATTTCAGAAATTACATCTGGGCTTGTATTCTAAGATATTTAAATTGAACATTTCATATTTAAGTTCAGTACTTGGCTGGAAGCTACAGGCTTGAGATTTCAAGGACAGCTGAAACATTCCTTTGCAGAGCTCCCTTGCAAACCTCTTTCAGACACAATTCTGGGGTTTCTAGTTTTCCGAGATGTCACAGCCTTCTCTGCCAAAGTGTGCTGGTGCATCATCAAATTACAAACCCCAGGATGCCAGAAGGAGCCATGCAAAGAAAAGCCAGTTTTTACCTGGATTATCTCTATACTGTAGTGGTCCTGTTTACACAGGCAGGAAAATGTGGGATTAATCCACATTTTCCTGCCTGTGTAGAAAGGGCCTTCATGTCATTTGCAATCTGAGGAGATCCTGAGGCAAAACTAGGACAATTGTCCTGGCCAGATTTCTTCAGAGGGAGGTTTGCCTTTGCCTAGCTTTTGCTAAGGCTGAGAGAGTGTGTCTTGCTTCTTTCCTTCTTTCTTTTATCCTTCTTTCCCTTGCTTTTTAAACTCTTTTTTAAAAAAGGATTCAAAATATTTGAGATTCATGAGATTCGTGGATTCCCAGAACCTTCCAGGGATTCGGATTTGGAAAATTCTGGATTTGTCCCATCCTTAGTCTTTACCAGGCTCAGGTAATTGCCCAGCTGCAACACTCAGCATGCCTCACCATTGCTTGTGCTGGCTAGGGATGCTGGGAGTTGCAGTCCAACAACATCTAGAAGATTGCATGCGTCTAACCCCTGTTGTAGCTGATGATATTTTACAGCTTGATCTTTGCCAGGCTCAGATTACGGAGCTGGACTGCTTTTTGAGGTATCCTTTCCCCATAAACCCCACCTCCAATTAAAGTAGCCACAGAAGGATTTCTTGTTCCATTTGGGCATCTGTTGGCAGCAAAAACTTACATTTGTTATCGTTGTGTGCCATAGAGTGTTCCTAAGACGTGGCGTGTTCTTGGCATGATTTGTTCAGTGGGTTTGCCACCATTGCTTTCCTCTGAGGCTGAGAGAGTGTGACTTGTCCAAGGTCACCTGGAGGGATTCTATGACTAAGTGGGAATTTCAACCCAGTATTGAGCACTCAGGCCATGATGTTGTGCTGCAAACTGGCCATTCCTGATCCTAGGGAAAGGCAGGTAGCTTGACCCAACAAAAGATGGCCAAAGTTTAGGCAAAGGCAATACTGGCTAGGCCAGTGGTTCTCAACCTGTGGATCCCCAGATGTTTGTGGACTTCAGCTCCCAGAAGCCCCAGCCACTATGGTCAATGCTCAGGGCTTCTGGGAGCTGAAGTCCACAAACATCTGGGGACCCACAGGTTGAGAACCACTGGGCTAGGCAATCCTGGGAGCTGTAGTGCAAAAACAGAATCTCTCCAATCTCTCTCAAAGGTCCAGGTCATGAAGTTCAATGTCATCAGAAAGGGCCACAGTTATTTATGTTTCCAAGGGCCCATGTGTTTATGAATAATGATAACAGACCTGTTCCTAAGCAACTAACCAAATACAGAAACTAACCCTTCGGTGACTCTTGGGATGACATTTAAGTCATGTTTAAAAATTCAGAGATAGCTAATTGGTGCAACAGTAGCCAGGCTCAGCAGCCACAAGCTTGGCTATTAATCCCCATTTCATGAGGAATGGATCCTTCAGCTGGTGTTTCTCGATCAGCCGGCTGACCTACGCTGAGCAGAGCAGACACGGGGTGTGCCTCTTCTGTTATTACAATTTTTCAAGTGTGACATTGGAAGTAGAGTGGAATGATGAATGCAACCGATTACCACCCCATTGACTTAATAAGAGCGTTAAATCAAAGCTCAAGATGGAGAGATAGTCACAGTCACCAAGGGTATTTTTCCTCCAGGAGTGACGGTGTGAGAGCTGTGCTTTGCCAACCGGGATGGGTCGTAGAATAAGACAAGCCGCGTGGTTCATAGGAAATGCTTTTGAGTGCTGAGCTGCAAAAGTCAAAGTTTATCTTCCAGAATGATATTTCTGCTTTGGGAACACTTTTCCATCTAGATAGTAGAGAATGATGTTTTACTAGCTTAGTACAATTTGATGTGCCCGTTTTGGTTTTGTTTTGTTTTTTGCTTCTGTTTTTAGAAGGAAGGGCCATTGGCTTGCAGACAGCGATTGCAACGGCCTTCCGTGGTAGTCAGGTGGTAAATCCGCTTTAGGTTTTAGCCTAGGGGGAAATCACCAAAGAGGAATTCAAACAAATAGCCAGCATGTGCAGGGAAAAAGAAAAGCTAAAGAACAGAATGAACTCAGGCTTGCTAGGGAGGGTTTTAAAAAAAAAAAAGGAAAGAAGGCTTTTTTGGTTGTCTGTACCAAAAGGAAAAACAAGGAGATGGTAGGGCCACTATGAGGAGAAGATGGAGGGGAGGTAAACAGGGACAGAGAAAAGGCAGAGCTACTCAACACCTCCTTTGGCTTGGTCTTCTCCCAAAAGGAAAATAGTATTCAACCTGGAGAAAATGGAACAGATGATGCAATAGGGGAAGTGCAACACAGAATAGGTAAAGAGGTAGTGCAGGAATACCTGGCTACTCGTAATGAATTCAAGTCACCAGGGCCAGATGAACTGCTTTCAAAGGTATTAAAAGAACTGGCAGAAATAATCTCAGAAGTGCTGGCAATTGTCCTTGAGAGATCCTGGAGATCAGGAGAAGTCCCAGTAGACTGGAGGAGAGCAAATATTGTCTCCAGGAGTTTTTCCAACCCCTGCCTCCCAACATCAGGTGCTTCTCTTCTGGGAGAATCTTCCATCTTGGTCACTCCAATCAGGCTGTGTGGCCCTTTAAAACCCTGCCCCTGATTGGGGGGGGACTTTTTTCCTTTTCTTTCCTTTCTCTTTGCTTCTTCTCTTTTTTCTTTTTCTTCTCTTCTCTTTTTTTTTACTACTTATATTACTTATATTTGTATCCCATTCATATTCCTTTTTTTGTTGAATGTAAGTTTAATTAGATTCTTATATCAGATTTTCATAACAATATTCTAGGATAAGAAATAGTGAATACATAGAATAGGTCTTGGTTGGGGTATAATAATTGTCAGGGTAAAATAACGATTGTTCTTCCAGGTTACATCAGTTATAGACGCACTCAGAATTATCTAACTATTTCATTTAGTGTCTTTTTAGGGGGTATAGTTGAATGTTGAACAATACTGCAGTGCTGGATTCACGTTGTTGGCTGATATCTTATGGAGTGTATGGCAACGAATACATATGGACCTATTGTATACTGATTTATATCTACAGTGCTGATTTGTAAGTGTGATAGATGCTGCTGCTGTGATTGAAGCGATTGATTGATTGATTGATTGATTGATTGCCCTGGTGGCGCAGTGGTTAAGGAGCCCTGGTGGCGCAGTGGTTAAATGCCAGTACTGCAACCACAAGGTTGTGAGTTCAATCCTGCCAGGCTCCAAGGTTGACTCAGCCTTCCATCCTTTCGCAGGTCGGTAAAATGAGTACCCAGCTTGTTGGGGGCAATTAGCTAAAAAATACATTGTAAACCGCTCAGATAACACTAGTTGATAGGCGGTGTAGAAATAACTGCTATTGCTATTATGCATGGGGCTGAGCCAGTGACTGAGCAAGCCAACCTGCAAACATCCCCTGCACTGGAAGGTCAGAGACTGAGTTGCCCTGGCCAGAAGGCTGAAATGGGCTGCTCGGAGGGAGGCTGAATGGACTAGGCCAGTGGTTCTCAACCTGTGGGTCCCCAGATGTGTTTGGACTTCAGCTCCCAGAAGCCCTGAGCATTGACCATAGTGGCTGGGGCTTCTGGGAGCTGAAGTCCACAAACATCTGGGGACCCACAGGTTGAGAACCACTGGACTAGGCTGAGGAATCAGTAACAAGCAGCACCTGCTCACAGGGGCTATTTAAGTCTGTTGGTGCTCCTTGCTTGCACCAAATTATTAGCAAGCCCTCACGACCTTCGTGTCTCCTGCTCCCTGAAACCCTCCGGACGGATCTCTGCCTCCTGAACCTTTGGACTGGACCTTGACCTGGCTCAGCTTGTGTTTTCCTGGTGTTTTGTATATTCGGACTCTCCCTGAAAGTATTCCTGATCTCCCTCCTCCCTTGCTGGCTGCGGCACAGCAGGGAGAGATTCCTGACAGTAATGATGGTTGAACTTAATAAACAAACATATTAAAAAACAAACAAACCCTGCCCCTGGTTGTCCTCCTCTTCCTCCGCCAGCCTCTTCCTGGCCAGAAAGGATGGCTCACGGCCCAATATCTCAGCACCACAAACCCTTTCCTGATGCCCCCCACGTACCCAAAGAGGAAGATAGGCAAGAAAGAGGAAGTCTAGGGCCACTGTGCCCGCCCACTCCTTTCCCTTTCCTTTCTCTGACCTGGTTTGAATCCTGGGTGCCTGTTCTTCTCACCATGCCTCAGCTCTGTTCCCAGACAGACAGACAGACAGACAGACAGACACACACCTTTTGATATTTGCAGTTTTTCCACTTTTGTGGGAGGGCCCTGTGCCCCTACCCCTTGTAGGTTTGGAGGGCTGAGCGTAGCTGTCCAGGGTAATGGGCTCTGTCCACACAATAGGTTCAGTACCTTGGAGAGCTCGATTATTTCCCGGCATCCTGTTGATGAGTTCCAACTGGAGTCAAACTGTTTAATGTAGAGTCAATAAAAAGGCAGATCCAATGATTCAGTGGTTCTACTCTAGTTAGGATTAGAATAGGATTTAAGCCATTTTTGTTTATATAGGGTCATCAGCATACCTGATTGTTACCCTGATTTCTGGGGGTTCCGTGAGGGACACCTAAATGCGCTCCAAATATTACAAGGTTGGGAATTAGCAAAGAGCACAGGCTAGCACTACGAGAGGCAGGGCAACGTAGCGAGATCTTTAACCCTATGTTTACGGGGTCAGGCTGCGGCAAGAACTAGGCATGGTTGTTCAATTAAGAAGATTTTATTGTAATTTCCTCAATTCAGCACACACAGACACACGCAATCACGCACTCATCCAAGAACTATAGATGTAGAAAGTGAGGAAAATTGATAGGGGTTTTAAGCGGATTTCTGGGGTGATACTCCACCTGATCCTGCAGTCCGGGAGATGAGAAGTAGAGTTCGAGGCTTGGGTTCGTGGTTTCCCAGCTCTACGAGGCTGAGGGGAGGCTCGCCAGACAGAGCGGCAGCAGTTCGAGATGTAAGGCACGAGCGTTCCGACAAGAAGCTCAACCTTGGGGTTTTTATAGGGAAGATTGTACCTGGAGGCTAGCCCTCTCCCGAGGAGAACAATAGGGATTTGAGCGGAGACAAAGCCTCCGAAAGGTCGAAATCAGAATTGTTGAGATTCGGCCAGCACTGCCAATTGTTAGAACAGTATGCAGATGAGGAGCGCTTAGCGATTGTATAGACGGACGCGCTAATCCCATCAAGCAAGCAGTTCGGGGCTGAGAGCCCTTGTTTTTGCTTAATGGTCGGCTGTGCCTGGAGGGCACTTCTGGCTGTGCGACAGATTGTTGTTTACTGGCCTAGACCTAGCTTGCATAATTAAACCGTACGGCCGTGCCTGCCTACGTAGGCTCTCCGTGACCCGCTCAGACACGTGGAGTTCATCTTTATGGAGTGCCACGTGCAAATATTAACCATAACCAATATGAAATTGTAGACCTCGGGCTTGGGCCAGATAACTGCAGTAACATGATGCTGCACAGAATACAACAATAAGGAACGCATCACAGCCGATAATATACAATCGAAATGAAACACACGCATACACATAGAGGAAAGGACAAGTACAGTGGCTTTTTTTTAAAAAAAAGATATTTATTAATGTTAATACAGACAAACTAATCCACAAAAGGATAATTAACATCCAGAATGAAAGAAAAAACAGAGAAAAGCTAGAACTAAGCCAAAATGAACTAAAACTGAACCTATAGCACATTACCAAAACACTAATCTGTTACTACAAAAACACCCTACCTAACTAATCACTAACTGAAACACAAAAGAATTCTGACACATTACACACACCCAAAAAAGTACAGAGACATCTAAAGGATAAATTTTAACCAAAATTCCAGAGATTTTTATTGGGAAACTGCAAACCTTAGAATTCCATAGGATGTTGAAAGTGGAATAATAGCCCTATAACAGTCTAGTGCGGAAACGGCCTGCGCCCTGAGATGTGGGACAACGTCTCTTCTAGCAGTCTGATCTTTTGCAGCCACCGCAGCCCACAGCATGGAGTGTTGCAGAAGAAATAGTTGCTCTCCCTCACTCTTTGTTAGCTCAGCTGGGCTGGTGGGACAGAAGCTCAGCTAAGTTGTGGATGTGTGTTGATAATGGAATTTCAGCTGACAGGGGCCCCTTGGGAGACAGAAAGAGAGATGTTAACAATCCTACCGCCTCCTTGTTGCTTCATCTCTTTTGTGCAGCATAACAAACGGTGTCTCCTTTCTGCACTGCCTCCTGCAGACTCAACCAGCTGGTTCTTTTTTTGCAGTCTTAAAACAGCACAGCTGTGTTGGATCCATTCTCTTCAATCAGGTTTTGGCAACAACACATGTTTTGATGCTGAAACAGAACTCATGGGTTTGGATATGGAATCAGGACAACATCCTGATGTCTTAATCCTCCATGTAGATGTATCCACACTGCACTGTTTCAACAGTTTGATACCACTTTAATTGTCAGGGCTCCATCCTAAGGGATTTGATTTGCAGTTTGGCGAAAAGACTTAAGGCATTTCCGTCCTACACTGTTATAGTGCTATTATTCCACTTTCAACACCCTGTGGAATTCTAGGGTTTGTAGTTTGCTGAGGCCAAAGAGTTCTCTGCCTGAAAATTCTAAATGCCCCTCTCTAAACTGCAAGTCCCAGGACTCCATAGAAGATTAAAAGTGGAATAATAGTACTATAACACTGTAGTGCAGAAATGCCCTTAGAGTTCTGTGCTGGAGAGTCCGCTCCCCTGAGTTTATAAGGTACCCTGGGGACAGGGAAGATTAAAGTTTTTAAAACACACACATATATATTTAAATTTTCATATGCAGGTATACCTCAGTTAACAAAGTTAATTTGTTCCTGGATATTCTTTCTTTCACAGAAAATTTGGTACCGGAGGCAGCAATAACATGGAAAAAATAGTGATATGTTCCTACACCATGAAAAACGAGAGCAGTTCAATATATTTCATTAAGTAAATTATTTAAAACTAGTAAAATGCACATGTGAAATTAGATAAGTTCAGGTAAGCCTTGCATAAGTAACCAAAAAACGTTTTTAAACCTCCTGGAGACAACTTGAAAGCTTCTTCCAAAACGCATCCAGGGATGAATTGTTTCTTTTACCAGCCTCCAGTTTTCTTATGATTTATACTTCGTTGGTGAAACTTCTTAATCTAACATGCAAGGAGGGGAAAATCTTTGCTGCATTCTATTAGCCAGTGTCTGTTTGCAATATGATCCCTAGCTCCTCTTCCTTTTCTGAACCCAGGTGAGCACCTGGTGTTCTTCACTCTTTATACACTAAAAGACTTTCTTGTAAAATATTGAGGACTGCTTTGATTCCATGGGATATTAATGCAAAGTTTTAATGGTTACTACAATCCCTGGTGCCCCCTTCCTTGGGCATTGGAGTATGTATTGAGTATTTCTAGCCTTTGGGCCGTTGTTTTGTTTTTCATATTAAAAAAGAAAAAGTCCAGAAAGTGTGTTTTGCAAATGACAGAGTGGATCAGAGTGCCTTACTTGCTGAAACATACATAGGGTAGATAGTGTTTGATTTGCACTTTAGCGGAATTGGAAAATGGGAATTGGGACCAGATAGTTAATTGAATGTGTTTGCACTTGGCGCTGGTGAGTTGATTTTGGGTTTCTACTTAGAAACCTGACCAGTTAAACTCAGAGTCTAATTCCTTGCTAATTGTAATACACCAGAGGACAGGATCAAAATTCAAAATGACTGGACAGATTGGAGAGTTGAGCCATGGCTAACAAAATGAATTTCAACAGAGAGAAGAGTAAGGTCCTACACTTAGGTAGAAAAAATAGAACACAGAAATATAGGATGGAGGACACTTGGCTGGATATCAGTATGTGCGAAAGGGATCTAGGAGTCTTAATAGATCACAAGCTGAACATGAGTCAGCTGTGTGATGCGGCAGCCAAGAAAGCCAATGCAATTCTCGGCTGCATCAAGAGGAGTATGGTGTCTAGATCTAGGGAGGTACTGGTACCACTCTAGTCTGCTTTGGTTAGACCTCATCTTGAATACTGTGTCCAATTCTGGGCACCCCAGTTCAAGAAGGACATGGTCAAGCTGGAGCAAGTCCAGAGGAGGGCGACCAAAATGGTGAGGGGCCTGGAAGCCATGCCCTATGAGGACAGACTTAGAGAGCTGCGGATGTTTAGTCTGCAGAGGAGAAGGTTAAGAAGGGACATCATAGCCACGTTTAAATATCTGAGGGGATGCCATGTAGAGGAGGGAGAGGGCTTGTTTACCGCTGCTCCAGAGACCAGGACAAGGAGCAATGGATTCCAGCTGCAGGAAAGGCAATTCCACCTGAACCTCAGGAAGAACTTCCTGACGGTCAGGGCTGTCCGGCAGTGGAATATGCTGCCTTGGAGTGTGGTGGAATCTCCGTTTTTGGAGGTTTTTAAGCAGAGGCTGGATGGCTATCTGTTGGGAGTGCTTTGAGGGTGTTCCTGCATGGCAGGGGGTTGGACTGGGTGGCCCCTGGGGTCTCTTCCAACTCTACATTTCTATGATTCTATGATTCCTTTCTATCTATGGCAGCATGTTGCATACTTGATTACCCCGGCCTGTGTGAGAATTGCAAATCACATTTAGTGAGTGGAACAGAAAAGTCCTGGATGTTTGTCTTAGTTAAATGGTTCAAGTGTATCTGAAAGCCTGTTCTTTGGGCAGCTGCCTTGGATCCCTTCATGGTGGTTTTAGCGACTGTGATCAAAAGATATTTGGCCAACCAGAAATGGTTGAGCAGCTGTTGATGATCTTTTAAAGTATTAATGTGTTAGGACAACAGCAAAACCATTAGTTTTCAGTAAGCTGGAAGCACTTTTGTGGGTTAGTTATGGTAGGATCAGTGGCATTCTACAAGTGGGAATGAATGGACAACTGTTGAGCTACAACATTTGATGTGAATGAACGACTCTTTAGCCATAACGTGTGGTGTGAATGACAGTCGGTGCCGTGCAGATTTTCTCCTTGGCTGTCTGCCCAGAGCCTTAGAGGAAATCTAACAGTTTCAATATTTGGAGAGGGACATGAAAGCAAAATAAAAGCAACAGGGAAACTATCAAAGACAAAAGTCAGCTTGTTAATTCAGAGGGAGAGTGGGCAACTGGCCAGCAGTCTAGGGCTTCAGAGTTTTGTCCCTTGCAGGAAAGCTCGATTGGACATACAGCTCTTATAATGACCATGTGGAAGGGCATGACTGGCTATTCATGATGGCCAGCCCTATCGTGGTGGCTCTCATGCTTCCTATATTGCATCGTCTTGTTTGGAGATGCATACCTGGAATTCCAGCAGATGGCTGTAACAGGAGGAATCCTGGTAGGCTTCTGGATGCCAGGTACTTCGACCTAGTAGAATAGTCACCGTCCAATCTAGGGCTCTAGAGCAGTGGTTCTCAACCTGTGAGTCCCCAGATGTTCATGGACTTCAGCTCCCAGAAGCCCTGAGCATTGACCATAGTGGCTGGGGCTTCTGGGAGCTGAAGTCCACAAACACCTGGGGACCCACAGGTTGAGAACCACTGCTCTAGAGGGTCTTTCCGCACTACATTGCACTTTCACATCCTATGGAATCCTGGGGTTTGCAGTTTAGAGAGGGGCCTTTAGAATCCTCAGCCAGAGAGCTCTTTGGCTTTAGTAAACTACAAACCCCAGAATTCCATGGGATGTGGAAGCGCCCAAAGTCTTGGAGTTGAAGTCAGAAGCAATTCTGGGTGGAACTGAAGTCAGTAGAAGTATACCAACTCCCACTCTGGCTTCAAAATAAAAAAACTTTACAATATCGAATGCCCAAGTTGGTTGTCTATTTACTTTCATAGGAATTCAGGAAAGTCTACTTGTTCAGGACTTTTAATCAAATAAATATATTTTATGTTCTTTCTAAGGAGCCTAATGATTCATTGGTGGTGATGAGATGCGTTGTGCTACCCTTGCATCTCATCACCACAGATTTGTAGCAAATTTGTTACTATTAACTAATTAATATGCATTTGACACTTGTGAAGGACTCAGAATCAAACAATAGAATAATAGAAGATTTAGAGTCCGAGGAAAAAGTGTGGCATGCCGACTCCACAGCTCTGGTCAAATAATGGGACCCCGTTCATCCAGCCCCATGACTACCTGCTCTTCCCTTTATATGGTGGACTTTGTTTCTGGCCATTTCCGCACTAGACTGTTATAGTGCTATTATTCCACTTTCAACATCCTATGGAATCCTGGGGTTTGCAGTTTTGGGAGGGGCTTTCCATGGCTGAGCTGGGATATGGACCCTGATTTTTTAGTCCAGCCCACAAACCATTGCATCATGCTGGCTCTCCTTGGTTGATTAATAGTTCCAAAAACTTGTAGACTGATCCAGCTGAATCACTTGGACTCCAAGCATCCCTACTAGTGTGTAGTTGGAAGTTGTGGACCTAACCCACAAGGAAAGTCATATTGATTGTGTGCTTTGGTCCCAAGCCAGACTCCCCAAACTTCTGGAAAGGATGCATGGGTGTGTGCAGAATATGGACAGTATAAATAGTGGTCAGAGTAATTACTGTTTGTGGCAGTACTGTATTTGAGGACATATTCCCAGCAATATAGCACAGTTAGTGCTTATTACTTCCTCGTCGTAAGTTTTGTTTTTCATTAAACAGCGTTTTGTATGTGGAGCACTTAAATAATAGTTTACATTGTAGAATGACTAAACAATGACTCTGTTCAGCACTTGCTCTCTCTTGCTCTGTTGTGATTAACAAATGTTTATGTACAACATCCAGCTGGTGAGCAGAACCGCTTCTAGCAAAAAACAAAACAAATCAAAAAACGGCTTTGGGCGGGGTTGGAGATGGAGCTGAAAAAGTTGGGTTGCCTGTAACAAGGCACTTTTTAGCAACATCCTAAAATCAAAGAATCACAGAGCTGGAACTGACCACAAGGGCCATCTAGTCCAATCCCATTCTGCCATGCAGGAATACACCATCAAAGCATTCCCGACAGATGATGGTCATCCAACCTCTGTTTAATAACCTCCAAAGAGGGAGACTCCATCACACTCCCAGGCAGCAGTGTATTCCACTGTCCAACTGTTCCAGAATCTCTTTTCCTGAAGTTTGCAGCCATTGCTCTGTGCCCTAGTCTCTGGAGTAGCAGAAAAGAGGCTTGCTCCATCCTCCATGTGACATCCCTTCAAATATTTAAACGTGGCTATCATGTCATCTCTTAACCTTCTCTTCTTTAGGCTAAACATACCCAGCTCCCTTTGCTATTCTTCATGGGGCTTCATGCTTTCCAGCCCTTCAGCCATTTTGGTTGCCTTTCTCTGGACACTTTCCAGCGTGTCCATATCCTTCTTGAATGTGGTGCCCAGAACTGGACACAGGATTCCAGGTGAGATCTGACCAGAGCAGAATGGAGTGGTATGATTACTTCTCTTGACCTAGGTCAGTACTGTATTTTAAGTATATATCCCAAAATCTGGAAAAAAAATCTGAAAGCCAAAACACTTCTAGTTTCAACCATTTTGGATAAGGGATACTCAACTTGTATTTCTTAATTTGCTTATTTATTTGATCTTGAGAGCCAAGATGGTGTACTGGTTCGAACGTTGGCCTAGAACTGGGAGACCACAGTTCAAATCCCCATTCAGCCACAAAGAACCCCGGATGACCTTGTAGACTCACATTCTCTCAGCCTCAGAAGAGGGCAATGGCAAATCTCCTCTGAAAAAAACTTGCCAA